>CM076582.1:1582590574-1583190574 GCA_034641835.2 Pinus albicaulis | reverse complement strand
CCATCGCACACATCAAAGTTCCTACTGCATTAGCATAACGTATTCGAGACATATATTCCTTTTCTTCATTTGTATTAGGACATAAACTTGAAGAAAGCTTAAAACGAGAAGCTAAAGGGACTGAAACTGGTTTCACATTTTTCATACCAAACCTTAAGAGTATTTTCTCAATATACTTCTCTTGTGATAACCACAGCTTACCATTGCTCCTATCTCTGAAAATATCCATGCCCAAAATCTGTCTTGCTGCTCCTAGATCTTTCATATCAAACGTCCTAGCCATCTGAGCCTTTAACCTATTGATCTTAGTTATACTTTTGCTTGCTAAAAGCATATCGTCAACATACAACACTAAGATAATGAATATGTCATTACTTAATTTCTTAAAGTAAACACAATGATCATATTCACTTCTTATATAATTTTGGCTCATCATGAAAGAATCAAATTTCTTGTACCATTGTCGAGGCGACTGCTTCAGACCATACAATGATTTCTTGAGCCTGCAGACAAATTGTAAGAGTTACGCAGCGGAAAACTAAATAATCACACACAACAATTAAACATGAAGACAAGAATTAACGTGGTTCACCCAACCAATCTGGGCTACATCCACCAAACAGAGGTATCGACAATCTTATTCATCAACAGGAGATTACAACAGCATAATTACTCATCTGCACTTCCTCTTCCACACACCTCACATCTCATTTGTTTTGCCTCTACAAGCTTACAATTTATAGAAGAGAGAAGAAACTGAATAATTAATTCTATCACACCAAACTAGGATAGAATATCTCCTCATGCTGATTTGATGCCATTAGTTTTGCAACAAAACCTATTGTTGGCATATCCAAGAGATTTTCTCCAAATTAATATACAGAAAATATCAAGATGAATGATTAGATGTGTGTAAAATATTTTAATAAGAAACTAGATTTGTAATTATAAAATATAAAACTATAACTTAAATTTGTGAAATTACTTTGTATTTTTTTTCTTGTGTATATAGAGAAAGACTGAACCAAGTTTGGAGTGAAGAAAATAAACCATAACATGAATAACACTATCTCCTTCCAAAAATGCATTTATATTAAAATGACATTCACTTTCTTGTATACCAAGACTATTGTTCTTCATATACAATTTTTGACAAGCATGCAATTTGTGCTCGGATATGTAGATGAACTTGGAGTAAACTCTATTTCTGTTAATAAAAAATCTCTTTATTGACATCTATGCTAGATAGATTGTACTTGAATGTATTTAAAATATCTTATTTGAGTTACATGCTCATTTCATGCTTGTTTCAGAGGATTATTAATCACCAAAGGATTTTCACACCAATTTCCTATTTCAATATCTATAACAAATTTTTTATATATGTGAACAGATTATGTTGGTTTACATATATGTTTTCACCCACAATTGCCTATTTCAATATCTATAACAAAATTTTATGGTTGATAACTCTTATAATCAATATCTTTGAAACCTCCACGACCTGCTTCCATGGAAGAAAAATTTGCCATGGAAGAAAAATTTTCCTTTCATTCGTTCACGATGGCTCCTTCTTTGCAACAACTTATTTCATTATGTTGGTTTACATATATGTTTTCACCCACAATTGCTTATTTCAATATCTGTAACAAAATTTTCTGGTTGATAACTCTTATAATCAATATCTTTGAAACCTCGACGACCTGCTTCCATTTAAGAAAAAATTTCCTTTCATTCCTTCACGATGGCTCCTTCTCTGCAACAACTTATTTCTTCTAAGCTATTCTTTCCTATGCCATTGCCTTATTGCATTTCTTTTGCAATATATGGTGCAATTGCTAGTTTAGAAACCATCCTCTTATATGGTCTCACATCGCGTTTATTATATAATGAACATCATAAAAGATTTATCACGTAACAAAAACATTTAAATCCAAATTTTACTGTCACGTAACAAAAAAATTTAAATCCAAATTTTGCACATGTAATCTTGTAGGTATATTGAATTTGTTGTCGGTGCACATCGCTAATTAATTTGATCCTTGGTATCAAACTAGGCTACCTGTGAAACAAGAAATCATCTCGATATTGATGGCAAGAGGATGATGCAATTTATTGACTAAAACATGCCTCTATTGGAACACAGCTGAGACTGTTGGAAACCAATTGCAGAAGCCTCCAACAAAATTCATGAATGCATAACCATCACACTATATTTAGAAGGAGATGGTGTTCTTTTCCCAAAAAAAAGTAGTTTTCTTTTAGCAGAATTTCTCAAAAGCAAGGATATCTCCTCATACTATGTACTCTATTTAAACAAAAGCATTTCTCTTTGCAAGGGGTTCAGAATTATGCTAAGAAACACTTATGCTACACTATTCTGCTCTATTTTTCTTAATATGTCACCTATACGATTTTTGTTTTAACAAGAGCGAATTGCAAGAATTATTATTGGTAATATCGTTTTATATTTTTATGAAATCATTTTGATTACCCTATCCTGATATGAATATTGGAAATTTAAATTACATGCAGAGTTGTTTTACATTATGCGTATGAATGTTTTTACTGAGCAAGTTACTTGACTATTTAATTGGTTTTCTCTGTTACAGTATTATCTTTACAATGTACATTTGATCGATCTGTATCCATTGAATGTTTCGTTATCCTTTTGTCCATATGCATATGAAATTATATGAATCATGTGGATGAATGTTGTAGATTTGATTAGTTTTCCAACTAATTGAATCGCTGGTTTGATTTACAATAGCTTAGTTATAGTGACCATTTGACTAATCTACATTGCCAAATGCATTACTAACTTTTTTTTTATTCATTCACATGAGAAATATGCCCGAGCTGTATTAGAGATAGTAGATAATATAGAGTTAGGATTGGGTAAAATATTTTAAAATTAGATTTAGATTCAATTACTATGTTCATCCAATTTAGTGATTTGAAGTTTCTTTGAGTTTGATCAAGTCTCCATTCGTTGGAGCAGCACCTTCGGAGGGGCTAATTGGTTCCACATAAAACTAGTCAGGATTGTCATTCAACCGAAAAGAGCCTAATTAGGGCTCTAATAGGGGAATTCCTCCTATGTTGAGCGAGTATATTTCCAGGCTCCAATAGGCATATAATGGATTAGAATTCAATCCTCCATTGTTGTTAATACTAGCAGAACATATTAGCCAACAGTAGGAATCAGAAAAATGGAAGAGGATGTAAAATGTAGTATGGTATATTGACCATAAGAGCTACCAAGGTACATACCATAGGATGGCACGAAAGCTACTAAGGTGTTGATAAAACAACAACTGAAGGATTAGGAAGACTAATAAAGGTATCGTTTTTCACAGCAATGGGAAAACATATAAGTAGGGGATATGATGGGACTTTGAATATATACTTAAAGGCCTATCTACTACCTCTACCACCTTTAAAACCATGTATTTCTAACCTAGTGAGTGGATGCTTGAGGGATTGAAACATATTAGTGATTGAATCATACTAGTGATTTGTATAATCTTTGGAAACCTTAGCATATTGGTTTGGACAAGTTTTTAAAGAACCAAGGAGTTCCCTCCAACATCCTTCTATAAAGATAGGGGCCTTGTCCTTTCAACTACTAGTATGAACCTATGTGATTTCTAGATTCCAGGATTTATCAACAATTACGATGAGAAGTAGCTATGCAATAATCTCAAGTAGACCAATTATCATAATTATAGGATTTTTGGAGGGAAAGCAGCTCGCCTATTGAGGAGGTTTCTCCCTCAACATTTTGTATAAAAGGTGGACTTGAGCTAATTGAGATATCTTTTTGAGAGGAGAAAGAATATTACTTTACTATTTTCAGCTCTACAACTTTTCATTTTCAATCTTATATAATGTCAAATTTGAATTAATGTAGAAGAAGATTCATTTAGCAAGCATATAGTGCTTCTTTTGCATAGGTCCTTGAGCACCTTGGGAGGGCCCACTCACAATTTATTTAGAGACCCTCTTATACTTTTACGTATTTCGTTTCCATGCTTATTTATTAGACTATTCATGATTTCTTTGTTGTTATAGTTAAGGGAATCTCACATTTTACTTCTTCCTACAAGAACATAGGAATTCAATGCTTTTCAATTGCTAATTTTTTATCATGAGTTGTATGTGTTAGAAATAGCTTCATTTGATAAAATTTAGTTTCATTTCATTATGTTCCTACACTTGGACTGATTCTGGGAGTTTCCTATTGAACTATAGGTTTTCAAGTATAATTTTAGAGCTTCCTTTGGAATAGATCCAATCACTTTAGTTTTGCATTATTTCTCATGGTTTTGTATTTTCCATTTGATGAACAACTTGAATAATCATATTGCACATGATCTTTTTTTTTTTTTCCACAGAAAAAAAACGAACTTTCTATTATAATAGATAGTCTCTGAACATATGCCAAGCATTTCTGAGAGCAAGCATTGCCAATCCCTTTGTGAGGGAGTGGAATCATAGCTACATAACACCCGAAACAAGATGTTAGCAGCCCTAGGAAACCAAAATAACCAAAGCAAAAGCATCAGTGCATCTCTTTTAACTCATCATCAAAACAGTAGTAGGCATGAGAGCAGAAAGAGAGGAGGCACAACTGTGACACACCATCACCGATAAGAGCTGGCAGTAGAAACTATCCCAGCCCCGACAAGTATCATAATATGAAACAAAAAGAGAGCCCAGAACCTCCTTACATAAGGAAAACAATTCTGGACTCAATATAGTAGCAGTAATCAAAAGTTTTTAAAAGTCCGCTATACAATGCTGAAAATAAACTGAATAATTACACAAAAAGAGGTTGTTCAAGGATTTGAACAGTCCCATTCACCACTTCAGCTACTGCCCAGGACCCCAGAGCGAGTTGAGCACCTTCTTTAGATAAGAGATCTGCTTGCTGGTTCCTTTCCCTGTAAATGTGAACAACAGAAATCTCAGAGAAATAAGATTTAAGACGACGAATCTCCTTAAACAAAGGAAGAAGAATAAAATTTCTGCACTGTTGAGTCCCATTGAACTAGTTGACTACGTTTCTAGAGTCACCAAAAATATGAATCTGATTCATCTGTTTAGAAATAAGCCAGCAGAGAAGCAAATGAAGAGCTTTGAGTTCAGCGAAATTATTAGTCCCTTGCCCAAGGCCAACAGAGGCTCGAAGAGAGTTTTCAGCAGAGAAATGTATGACCAACCCAGCACCACAAGTATCATTGTCATCCGAAGCACCATCAAAGTAAGCCCAGGGAACTGATTCATTAATTGTCTTAGGCTGAATATTGCGAGAGGAACCTGTAACAGCAGGCGAAGGAATGCTATCAAAAATTGCAGCTCCCTCTGCTGCCAGCCTGGCTAGGGGAAAAGTGGACTCATTGAAAATAATCTTGTTGCGAGCGATCCAGGTTCCCCAAGCTATTAAAAGAGGAAAGGCCCTGATTTTATCATCCGAAGCCTCCTGCCACCAAGATTTCCAAGCCTGTTGAAGGGTTTCACCATGCCATCTCAAGGGAATATTTGTCATACGCAGAGTTTCTGCCCAAAGGCTAGCATTAAAGCGCACATGATCTATTAAATGAGAGGAGGTTGAAAATAATATTTTCACATCTACATGTTTAAATTACAGGAAGACATATTGCTTTGTTACTATTTTCTATGTGATTTAATTTGTTTTCTTGCAAAAGTAGAGATGAGTTGATTTCCTTGAAAGTGTAGTTTAGTTCCTTTTATTGAAAGGTAGCATAGACTTCATTTATTGCAACTTTACTTTTTTTCTAATTTTTTATCAACAACTTTATTTCATGTACTTTGTTTCCTGCAGCTCATTTCCTATACTGTGTTTCTTGCAACTTTATTTCCCTTACTCTCATCACCTTTAAGAGTAATCTAGGTTGAGTGATTCTTGATATGCATGACCATCCCTTCCACTAGATCAAAAAGAAAAATTGATTTCATATATTAGTGTGCATTGAAAAGTAAGAATAAATATGAATTGCATATATAGTACATGACACCTCTTAAGTTTGTACAAACCTTGAGTTTACATATTAAAATTGAGACCTCTAGTACTATAACATTGTTGTTGGAATACTAAGGGTCATCAGTTCGAAAGTCATAAAAAGGAGCTAAGGGAAAGGCTAGGTTTAGGAGATATCATTCAACTATGTGTTGAAAATGCAACAAGATGATGGAGCTTAGTGAAATGAAGTCGCCTTCACTAAGTGGGCCCGCAGGCTATTTTTGGCGCAAAGTCTATTTTTAGACTATGTCTATTTTTAGACATATGGAACATGGTCCAGGGGTTGCAGTATGTTATTCTTGGAGTATTGGTCATGTTGGTAAAAATAGATGGACCTCTATTTTTAGACATTTAAGTCGAAGTCTATTTTTAGACTGCCTATCCTAAAAATAGAAAAGTCAAATATTATTTACCCTTAATAATATTTGGACTCTAAACTTCAGTTTACTCTCTTGGAGCACTTCAGTTCGAGCTACAGAAGTGGCTCATCCATTTGACAGAGGAATTAGGCTATTCCTAGGGGTTTGGTGAGCTCATGCATGGTTGACTTTAGTTAGGAATTCAGTGGCAGAAGTTTGGTGGAATTGATGAGACGGTTGGTGGAGTTGTGTTCGGTTTAACTTAGTTGAACTAGTTGAGATTAGTTTAACTAGCTAATCAACTAGTAATGAGTGGAGTGAATTAAATATTATTTAATTCACTAATTATTAACTCATTATTCAACTCAAGAACACATCAGTTCACTCCAGTGCATGGACAGTTCAGTGGAGACCAGTGAAAGAGGTAGATGAAAGGGTTGAGATAGCTATCAGTTGTGACATTAGTTGTGCATGAGATTTGCACCACACTTGGAGGAAATTTCCCATGAGGATTGAGCTGTCAAGCCAAGGAGATTCGAACCTTGGATATTTCATTAGACCAGCCTTGATTGCGCAATAGAGGCAGACAATTAGTGGATGAGTTTTGAACCTGTGACTTGTTCAAAACTGAGCTAGTTTGTGTGTAACTTGATGAGATAGTACTGAGTACTTGTGAGGAGTATTGTGCTATGTAATGTTACATGTTCTCTCCATATAATATACAGAATAGCTGAGGGGTTTTCAACTATAAGCTTTCCCCATTACATATTGTGTTTATGTGCGCATGCGACTGTTTCCATTTCCGCAAATTGATGATTGATTGTAGAAGAGATTATGTGTTGCATATGAATTCGAATTAGTATGTGATCAGGATAATCTCGGTGGATAAATATTCATTATTCAACAAATTTCTACATGGTATCGGAGCGAATCAATCATCGGGATCTATTGCAGTGATTACAATATTATTTTGGTAGACAGAGTCTGTAACGGGCCAGGTAGCCTCTGGATCCATCCTTTCTCTGAAAGGTGATATATCCAGTAAATGCCCTTACAGTCGTTCTCTGTGCTAGAAATAATTTTTTCTCACAGATCCAAAAGCAGTTGAGTTTTTTAGTTTGGAATTCGAATTTTGCAGCAGTTTGTTTTCTTGGTGCCGGAGTTGAAAATGTCTTTCAACGGTTTGCGACTCGAATATGCTCTTGAAGGCATTTCGAATTATGTTGCATGGAAAGATCACATGGAGGTAGTATTAGAAGATAATGGACTGAAGGAGTTTGTAGATACGGATGTCCAAAAGGCCACTGATCCTGCTGAAGTCGAGGCTTGGCAAAAGAAGATGGCGAAATGTCGAAGGATTCTGTTGGAAGGCGTGAAGGATCACATTGTATCCAGCCTGCATGGAAAATCTTCTCCATACTTGATGTGGAAAGCGCTGACAGATCTATTCCAGAGCAAGAGTGACCAAAGGAAGCTGGCGCTCAAAGATAAGCTCAGAAACATTAAGATGGAGAAAGGCGACAGTATCGCCAAATACCTCACAAAGTTCACTCAATGCAGAGATGAGCTGGGAAGTGTGGGGGTGACTGTCGAAGAAGAGGACATGGTAGACTTGGCTCTCCTTGGTCTTCCGAAGGCTTGGCATTCATATCAAGATAGTGTCAATGGTCAGGAGAAGTTGCCGGGATGGGAGTGCCTTTGGGCGGATCTCATGCAGGAGGAGATAAGGAGGACTACCAGGGATGGATCTTCATCAAAGGTATCTGATGAATAAAATTTCACTTTGGCTGCCAAAGCAAAGAAGGGGAAGAGCAAGAAGGCTTCTCAGTCTGGTGCAAAAGGAAAGAAGCAAGACATGTCCAAGGTGAAGTGTTTTCACTGTCACCAGCACGGACACTATGCCACAAATTGTCTGCAGAAGAAGAAAAATAAGAAGGCTGCTGGATCTGCAGTGGGAGAGGCATTGGCTTCTCAATTCGAACTGGATTTTTCACTGATCGCATGCTTGGTTTCAAGTGTGATGGGATCAGTATGGTTCTTGGACAGTGGTGCTTCATTTCACATGACCGGAGATTGAGATCTATTTTCAGATCTGGAGGAAAAAGATCTTGGAGTGCACATCGAGATGGGCGATGATGGTAGATACAGTGCGACTGGTATCGGTACCATTTCCTTTGAGAGGGAGTCTGGTAAACCTTTCATATTGAAGGAAGTTTTTCATGTTCCAGGATTGATGAAGAACTTGATCTCTGTGGCGATGTTGGAAGACAAGGGGTATGATGTGGTGTGAGCGAAGGAAAAGCGCCTGCGCGGTAAGACTGCGGGAAGGCTTGAAGATAGGGGTTCGAGTTCAGAACCTTTATCGATTGCAGGTAGATGGGCTGCCTTGACAATGGCATCTGAAGCGGGAGAAGTGGTGGCTAGGGATGATGAGGAAGGCGACGTGGCACGGGAGGTGGGCCACCTTCACCATGGAGCTATGAGAAGATCTGCCAATGAATTTCTCTTGGAGCTGGGCACTGCAGCGATCGGTCCCTACCCAAGGGGTGTACTTTAGGGAAGTATGTGAAAGCCACCTTTCACGAGAAGGATAGTCGCACCACGACGATCCTTGAGAGAGTTCACACATACGTGTGTGGTCCTTTCTCAGTAGCTTCGACAGCAAAGCACAAGTACTATGTGATCATTGTTGATGATTTCTCTCGGAAGTGCTCGATCTTCTTCATGCAGAAGAAGAGCGAGACATTTTCAAATTTCTGTGAATTCAAGGCGCTGGTTGAGAAGGAATCGGGGAAGCATGTGAAGGCTCTTAGGAGCGACAATGGTGGTGAATTCATCTCTACTGAATTCAAAGATTTTTGCAGCGCAGAAGGGATTCGGAGAGAGCTCATCGCACCCCATAACCCACAACAGAACAGGGTGGCTGAGCGGAAGAATAGAACGATCTTGGGTGTTGCACGGGTGATGTTGCATGATCAGGGCCTACCCCTTCACTTGTGGGCTGAGGCATGCAATACAGCAGTATATGTGCAGAACCGTTGTCCTCACAAGATTCTTGGCATGAGTACACCGGAGGAGGCTTATTCTGGCAAGAGGCCTGACATTTCCCATTTGCGGATTTTTGGTTCTCCTGTCTACATGCATGTGACGAAGGATGCGAGAAGGAAGCTGGATCCAACTGCTGAGGTTGGAATATTTGTGGGGTACACTGATACACCTCACAACTATCGGGTGTATTTTTTAGACAGTCGAAAGACTGTTGTGCGACGGGATATAAAATTTCAGGAGGAGAAAGCCATGCGGTGTTCGCTTGAGAGGGAGCTACACTTGCATGCAGATGAGGAGCTGTTAGTTCCTAAGGAGGAGCTTCCGGATGTGGATCAGCCACAAGAGGAAGTTCAGGAGGTGGAAGAAACCACCCATGCAGCGCCAACCATCAGAGGGCGCAAGCGCACTACAGAAGCTGAGCGACTGGCTCGAGATGCAGAGAAGGTTGTAGGACCACCTACAACACAGCGCAGACAGAGACAGTCACCGGATCGGTACACTGGATACATGGCTCTTATGAGTCAATGTATTGTGATGGATCCATCCTCTTTTGAGGAAGCCGTGGAGGAACCTGCATGGGTAGATGCCATGATCGAAGAATATGATGCGATCGTCAGAAACAGTGCATGGTGTTGGGGTTCCCATGTTTTGGAAGATTTGGCAATACCAAAAGATGAGACAACATCAAACCACTTTGGGGCCCTAGGATCTAGCCCTCCTGGACCCGGAGAGGGATCTCTCCAAATAGAGCAAAGAATGATATATATTTGAAAGCTCAGATTGAAATGTTGGGCTAGTTATGAAGCACAAAAGGTGGTTTTAAAATGATTTGGTTGGTTGGTTGCTGGGTTGGTCAGGAGATCATAGACTGAGAAAGTAATGGGAGGAAAGGAAACAAAGCAGCTGGATGTTTCAGCAAAGAGGATAGATCAAAACTGTGCCATCCATTGGGCTATGGAGTCATGAAAGGAAATTACTTGCATCCACTAGCCAAGGCTTTCAAAGGGCAAGTCATCTACACTAAAGGATCTTTAGTTAGATGGTGGGATGGAACATTAAGGAGAGAAGGTGAAAGAAGGAAAGACAACCAGATTTCTGTCTATAGATCAGGTCAGAGGTCATTTAACTCCAGGCCTGCTTGGACATACTCTAGGGCAGCTCTCAAAGGGACAAAGGGGCTGCTTATAGATCAGACCAGAGGTCATTTAACTCCAGGTCTGCTTTAGCAACTCCAAGGGGAAAACAGAGATAAGATTAATGAAGGGATCTTAGAAAGGCCGGCTGGTCGCGCAAGGATCCTAGTGGACAGGGCTAACACTCATCCCCAGTGTTCCCAAACCTTCCAGCTTAAACCCAACAAGAACATCCAAGAACTGATCCAATCAACTCATACATCAGAGAGCAGGCAACAACATCCACTACGCTGGTTAAATTGACTGAAATCAATCCTCAGATAACACATTTAGCAGAAAACATTGAAGGCAAGGAGAGAAGACAGCATAGGGAACCTAACAAGGGTGAATCCTATACCATTATTCTGATGCAAGCCCAGAAGAACGATGAAAAAATATGGAAATGCATTACACGAAGTAAGAAGAACATCACCAATAGTAATAGACCAGGATCCTGTGAAATGTGCTTTGATTAATTGATGCAAAACCAGTCATGTACACTGAGCTCAATGGCTAATACAGTCCAGACTTTCTCCTCCCAGCCTATTACATACAACTACTCTGCTACTCCCTCCCAGGACTGTTCTAACAGTCGGAATGAATCCCTTTAACAGCAACAGCCGAACAACTGAACAACAACCGAACAACAACCTTTACATTATGTTCTTGGGGATTTCTTATAGGAGAAGCGGAAGAAACAGTAGTAGATAAACAAATAAATGAGTCTCATTAAGACAGTAAGACGGAAGTGTTCACGCCCCTACTGCTTAATGGCTTTCTGCAGTATTGCATGTACTCTGTAATCTGTCTAGGGAGTCTCTGTCAGGTCGAGATCGACCTCGGATATTTCTTTAGGGTCCTTTCTAGTGCTTGGAGCTTTGCGCTAGCCTTCTGAATAAATGAACTGGAGGAAAGATCTGCACGGTTTCTCCATTCCTCCATTACTGCTGCTCAGACAGTCTTTAATGAAGCTCCTGTCTGTGTATTTAATTGCTTATGGGCTCGAGGAGGCATGGAGAACTCTGTAGGAACGGTGTACGTCTGGAGGAAAATGTACTCTGCTGATATTAATCACAGATAAGACTTTGACAGTGTGCTCGAACCTTCAAACTGTGCTTCGATCCTATGAACATGGGATTATAACCATTAATCTTCCATTACCGGCTCAAATCCCTTCTAACCTGCCTCTGCTGTCTCGTTGGGCCGCTGGATTAGCCTTTCTGTGACCTCTGCATAATGAAATAAACTTATTACAGAGTCCGGGTAGTGGTGGTGGAGGAAATGTGGCGGATGCGGAGAAATGGTGGCGGAACAGTTGAGAAACAATGAAAATGGCGGAGGAAATGGTTAATAGTGAAAATCCCGGCAACAAACTTTGGGCGAATTACAAAGGAAATAGCCAACAAACAAGGGGCGGAGCCTTGGATGTGGGACCCAGCGGAGGCGGAGGGCGAATAGACCAGAACCGTCGGATCATCCGACCTATGGATGATCAGGATGAAATCGGGCCAATCGCAATCGGAGATCGGAGCGGGGAGCAATCGCAATGCACAACACAAAAGTTCCGATTGCGATTGGGATCGGAGACGCGATTGAGCGAGGACCGTCGATCTGGGGGAGGAATGAACGGCGGGGATGTAATCGGAGGGGCAGTACGATCGGGGGGATCGGGAGAGGACTTGCGGTCGGGAGTTGCGATGACCGTCCGATCTGCGGGAGGATGGACGACCAGGATTAAGTCGGGAGATCGCAATCGGAGCATAGAGAAGAAGGCATGCGATTGAGTTATGCGATTGCGATGGAGCGATTGGCGCAGGGCTGTTGGATCATCGATCGAACGGACGGATGGGATCAAATCGGGAGTCAGACGGGAAGGCTTGCGATTGCGATCGGAAGGGGACTTGCGATTGGCGGCCAGTGGGATCAGCGGGGAAATAGACAGACGAGGATTAGATCGAAGTGGAGGAAGGAGTTGCGATTAACGATGGATAGAAATTCTGCAATGAAATCTTGGCGATTAGATCTGAAGGCGGAATCAGCATTTCCAGATCTGTCGAGAGAACCGATCGATCAGAGATCAGAAAACGAGTTGTGATTGATCAGGGGATAAAGGCGGAAGACATGATCGATCAGAGGTCGGGAGTATGGAAAAACTGCGATTGATCAAGAAGGGCAGCTTGAAGCATTGCGTTGATCAGGAGGAGGCTTGCGATTAGTGCTCGCAATCTGATCTTGATAGATCATGGCACAGTGCACAGCACCCTATCATGGAACTTGTAAATTAAAACAATGTCACTTGTCGGAGCTTTTTGTTGTTACAAAGTTTACCATGAGTCTTAGGTGCGATTAGCAGGACACCCAGCGCTTGGTCCCAGCGCGGGGGCATGTGGGGAAGTGGTTTGAAAGGGGCCTGCGGTAAAGGGGCTAGGCCTTTTAATAAGGTCGGAACATGGGTTTTAGCCCATTTTAATGTAATTTGAGGGCCGGGGAAAGGTAACGATAGAGGAATAGAAGGGGAAAAAGGGAAAACAAGGGGTAGGGGAGGAATTTAAAGGGGATTTTGGGGGGATTTGAGGGGTAGATGGGGAAATAGAAGGGGAGACAAGGGGGAATATAAAGAGGCTAAATGAGGGGAAATAAGAGGGAAAAGGAAGGCCTTACGGGAAAGACATGCAGGCATTTCTTCACATAACGAGAGAGAGCTAAAAAGGAATATGGAGGATTTTCTTCAAAGGATGAAGAACACATGGAAGCTGAGAGGGCTGGGTGCCTGAGGAGAAGTGGTGTGAAGGCTCATATAATCTTGAGCCTTTTGTTTTGTATATGAAATTTGTAAAGAGGCCATGATCTTCATGGGGATGGCTTCTTCTTGAAGGAGTCAAGAATTCAGAAATTGATCTCTTGGTGTAGGCCAGATGCCTGCTGCTTAGCACATCCCTTCTTCTTTGATCAGTTGCCACAAACTATGAAGACAACATATCAGCAGTAAAATTTTCCCACATAACTACCTAGCCACACTATAATCCTATCATTTTTCTTCTTGGGTGCGTTTGGACTTGCAGACCCTTTTACATCATCAATTTTTTAAACAGGAAAAGTAAACCTATTCTACTTCTACCCTTATTACTCCATGAGACCAGATTAGACTGTTGGTCTCATAGTTTCTCTACCTACACTACTACCTGCTAGGATTAGATTGTCTAGCAGGTTTCTTCTCTACGTTCTAAGACAGAAAATGAAACAACTAACTACATGCTCATAGGCTGAGCTTTATTGAGCTTCCTACCTACCCTACCCTAACTGGAAATCTCTGATGCTCTAGGTGATGCAATAATGCCAATGCAGCCAGTCTAATAGCAGCAAAAAAGGATATGAGCACTGACTGCCTGTCAGAGATAACCGCAGGGTGCTCTGCATGTGGTTCTTCAAAAATGTGGTCACCATCAGTAGTGACCATTCCTGATGAATCTGGCCCATGCTAAGGATCAATGCTGGAGCATTCGAGCATATCAGGGCATCCATGTATTCTGCCACAGGATCAACGAACGCATGTTGTACACATCCTTTTCTCTGGCCTGCCATGATTGGTAGGCTGTCTATGTCTTGGGCAGCTTCGTTTATTGCATCTTCAGTGTGGCTCTTGGGAGCCGGATCATCTTCTTCTTTCACATCGAACAACAGCGGAATCTCTTCGTTTTTAGGGGGCAGGAGACTTTCCAAAAATGCTCTGGGGTCTCTGAACTCGTATGATATCTCTTGTGAGTTCAAAAGTTCAATCTCAGCTTCATACCTCTCCGCCAGCACTTCTAAAAAAACTTTCTTCAGCTCAGGTCGATCATTGAATCTTGGTACAGGCAGTAAACTTTGCGGTCTGGCTGAGTTAGGGCCGTTCTTGTAGTTATTCCTGCAATAGCTCTTCAGGGGCTGTTCCGAGTCTTCCATTTGGTGAGATGATCAGCGCAGCCAGGCAGTGTGATGAGTCTTATGTGACTGGATAACCGGTGGCATAGTCCTGATGGAAGTCTTGAAACCAATGGGGATGTGAGTGTGAGGTGGATGATTGCTTTCATCTTCCTGATGGTTTACCAAATCAAAGTGGTAGTCTGTCCCTGGTGGAGTCGCCATTATGTTAGTGTGACAATGATGAACCATGTAACAATGACTGGGACAATGCAGGTGGAGTCGCCATTATGTTGGGGTTCCCATGTTTTGGCAGATTTGGTAATACCAAAAGATGAGACAACATCAAACCACTTTGGGGCCCTAGGATCTAGCCCTCCTGGACCCGGAGAGGGATCTCTCCAAATAGAGCAAAGAATGATAAATCTCTCCTGGACCCGGAGAGGGATCTCTCCAAATAGAGCAAAGAATGATAAATCTTTGAAAGCTCAGATTGAAATGTTGGGCTAGTTATGAAGCACAAAAGGAGTTTTTAAAATGATTTGGTTGGTTGGTTGCTGGGTTGGTCAGGAGATCATAGATTGAGAAATTAATGGGAGGAAAGGAAACAAAGCAGCTGGATTTTTCAGCAAAGAGGATAGATCAAAACTGTGCCATCCATTGGGCTATGGAGTCATGAAAGGAAATTACTTGCATCCACTAGCCAAGGCTTTCAACGGGCAAGTCATCTACACTAAAGGATCTTTAGATTAGATGGTGGGATGGAACATTAAGGAGAGAAGGTGAAAGAAGGAAAGACAACCAGATTTCTGTCTATAGATTAGGTCAGAGGTCATTTAACTCCAGACCTGCTTGGACATACTCTAGGGCAGCTCTCAAAGGGACAAAGGGGCTGCTTATAGATCAGACCAGAGGTCATTTAACTCCAGGTCTGCTTTAGCAACTCCAAGGGGAAAACAGAGATAAGATTAACGAAGGGATCTTAGAAAGGCCAGCTGGTCACGCAAGGATCCTAGTAGACAGGGCTAACACTCATCCCCAGTGTTCCCAAACCTTCCAGCTTAACCCCAACAAGAACATCTAAGAATAGCTTCAACTAATTCAAACATCAGCCAGCAGGCAATAACATCCACTGCGCTGGTTAAATCAACTGAAACCAACTCTTAGATAGCACATAGAGCAGAAAACATAAAGGTAGGGAGAGCAGGAAACATAGGGCACCTAACAAGGGTGAATCCTATGTTATACTTCTGTTGCCTACCAGAAGAACGTGAAACAGCATGTAAATGAAATAAACAGAGTTAAGAAGAACATCACCAATAGTAATAGACCAGGATCCTGTGAAATGTGCTTTGATTAATTGATGCAAAACCAGTCATGTACACTGAGCTCAATGGCTAATACAGTCCAGACTTTCTCCTCCCAGCCTATTACATACAACTACTCTGCTACTCCCTCCCAGGACTGTTCTAACAGTCGGAATGAATCCCTTTAACAGAAACAGCCGAACAACTGAACAACAACCGAACAACAACCTTTACATTATGTTCTTGGGGATTTCTTATAGGAGAAGCGGAAGAAACAGTAGTAGATAAACAAATAAATGAGTCTCATTAAGACAGTAAGGCGGAAGTGTTCACGCCCCTACTGCTTAATGGCTTTCTGCAGTATTTCATGTACTCTGTAATCTGTCTGGGGAGTCTCTGTCAGGCCGAGATCGACCTCGGATATTTCTTTGGGGTCCTTTCTGGTGCTTGGAGCTCTGCGCTAGCCTTCTGAATAAATGAACTGGAGGAAAGATCTGCACGGTTTCTCCATTCCTCCATTACTGCTGCTCAGACAGTCTTTAATGAAGCTCCTGTCTGTGTATTTAATTGCTTATGGGCTCGAGGAGGCATGGAGAACTCTGTAGGAACGGTGTACGTCTGGAGGAAAATGTACTCTGCTGATATTAATCACAGATAAGACTTTGACAGTGTGCTCGAACCTTCAAACTGTGCTTCGATCCTTTGAACATGGGATTATAACCATTAATCTTCCATTACCAGCTCAAATCCCTTCTAACCTGCCTCTGCTGTCTCGCTGGGCCGCTGGATTAGCCTTTCTGTGACCTCTGCATAATGAAATAAACTTATTACAGAGTCCGGGCAGTGGTGGTGGAGGAAATGCGGCGGATGCGGAGAAATGGTGGTGGAACAGTTGAGAAACAATGAAAATGGCGGAGGAAATGGTTAATAGTGAAAAGCCCGGCAACGAACTTTGGGCGAATTACAAAGGAAATAGCCAACAAACAAGGGGCGGAGCCTTGGATGTGGGACCCAGCGGAGGCGGAGGGCGAATAGACCAGAACCGTCGGATCATCCGACCTATGGACGATCAAGATGAAATCAGGCCAATCGCAATCGGAGATCAGAGCGGGGAGAAATCGCAACGCACAACACAAAAGTTCCGATTGCGATTGGGATCGGAGACGCGATTGAGCGAGGACCATCGATATGGGGGAGGAATGAATGGCGGGGATGTAATCGGAGGGGCAGTGCGATCGGGGGAATCGGGAGAGGACTTGCGATCGGGAGTTGCGATGGCCGTCCGATCTGCGGGAGGATGGACGGCCAGGATTAAGTCGGGAGATCGCAATCGGAGCACAGAGAAGAAGGCATGCGATTGAGTTATGCGATTGCGATGGAGCGATTGGCGCAGGGCCGTTGGATCGTCGATCGAACGGATGGATGGGATCAAATCAGGAGTCAGATGGGAAGGCTTGCGATTGCGATCGGAAGGGGACTTGCGATTGAGCGCTGGCCGTGGGATCGGCGGGGAAATAGACGGACAGGATTGAATTGGGAGATGGAGGGAAGGAGTTGCGATTGCGATCGGATGGGGAGTTGCGATGGAGCGCTGGTCGTTAGATTTGAAGGCCAGATCAACGGCTCAGATGTAATCGGGGGACAGTGCGATCGGAGGATCGGAAGACAGGTTTGCGATTGATCGGGGATCGGGGTGGAAGACTTGCGATCAATCGGAGGTCGGGGTGAAAGGCTTGCAATTGATCAGAGGGCACGCTTGAAGCATTGCGATTGCGATCGGGAGGAGGCTTGCGATTAGCGCTCCACCGTCAGATCTTGTGATATATCGATGGTGCACAACACATCGCAGGACTTAACGTTAAAAACAATCGCATCGGAGCTTTTTGTTGTTACAAAGGGATTTGCACCCGCTCGGTCTTCCGATTGCGATTAGCGCTTGGGACTTAAGCGCTTGGTCCCAACGCACGGGCATGTGTGGGAATTGGTTTGAAAGGGGCTAGCAGAAAGGGGCTAGGCCTATAATAAGGTCGGAAGATGGGTTTTAGCCCATTTTAATGGATTTTAAGGGTTTTAAAGGGAAACGATAGAGGGGTAAAGGGGAGTTATGACCAACAAAGGGTAAGAGGGAGATTTTACGGGGATTTTGGGAGGATTTGAGGGGTAAATGGGGAAATAGAAAGGGAGACAAGGGGGAATAAAAAGAGGCTAAATGAGGGTAAAATAAAGGGGAAAGGAGGCCTTTGGGCATTTCTTCACATAATAGAGAGGCTTTAAAAGGGGAGTCAGCGGAGGGGATTTCTTCAAAGGATAGAAGACACACGGAGGCTTCAAGGAGACTGTGTTTTCAGAGGAAATGCATTCCTTGAAGGCTCAACAACAACCTTAGCCCCCTGTTTTGCTTGTCAAAAATTTATAGGGGGGCTAACACATGGGAGATTGTCCCAAGACCGGAGGGGAAATCAGTGGTGGGTTCGCGATGGATCTACAAAGTGAAGCAGGAGTGTGGAGAAGTACAAGGCGAGATTTGTTGCCCGTGGCTTCTCACAGATCGAGGGGATCGATTATGAGGAGACCTTTGCACCTGTCGCAAGGTACTCTTCCATACGGACGATCCTAGCTCTCTCAGCGCAGATGGGATGGCACAGCCATCAGATGGATGTGAAGACTGCGTTCCTCAACAGAGTCATTGAGGAGGAGGTGTACATAGAGCAGCCTGAAGGTTTCGAGATCTTCAGCAGTGAGTCGCATGTTTGCCGACTCAAGAGAGCACTGTACGGGTTGAAGCAAGCACCTCGTGCTTGGTACACACGGATAGACAGTTATTTCACCGGACTTGGATTCTCCAAGAGTGAGGCGGATCCTAACCTGTACCAGATTGTGGTGGAGGGGAAGTTGTTGATCATTGTATTGTATGTAGATGATCTGATTTTGACGGGTGATGAGCTGTTGATACTTTCATGCAAGGAGGATCTTGCTAGAGAGTTTGAGATGAAGGACTTGGGCCTCCTTCATTATTTCCTGGGATTGGAAATTTGGCAGCGCAGTGATGGACTGTTTGTTTCTCGGGGTAAGTATGCCTGGGAGATACTGGAGAAGTTCAACATGCATGGCTGCAAGCCTGTTGATACTCCTCTTCCTGGAGGTTGGAGGAAGGAGGATGCTACTTCGGCGGAGGTAGTGGATGCCACTGTTTATCGGCAGTTGGTGGGGTCGCTTATGTATCTGGTCAATACACGACTAGATATATGATATCTTGTTAACCATGCTGCAGCTATGGTTAAGCTACCAAAGCTCTTGGAAAGCGGGGCAAGC
This sequence comes from Pinus albicaulis, assembly GCA_034641835.2. Classification (NCBI taxonomy): domain Eukaryota; kingdom Viridiplantae; phylum Streptophyta; class Pinopsida; order Pinales; family Pinaceae; genus Pinus; species Pinus albicaulis. Next base: position 1,583,171,430 of record CM076582.1, on the reverse strand, counting down.
ATGTATTGCGTTATCTTAACCACTTTTGGCAGGATATGGTCTATCGTACGGTGGGGAGGATGGAGCGAAGCTTTCCGGCTTCAAGGATGCAGATTGGCGAGGGAGCCCAACGGACAGTAAGAGCACATGCGATGTTTTCAGCATTGGACGACGAGCGATTTCTGGTACGGCGAGGAAGCGGTCCATGGCACTCGATTCAACGACCGAGTACATGGCAGCAAGCTTGGCTGCATGCGAGGCTATTTGGATGAGGAAGATCCTCGTTGGATTGTTCGGGTTGCATTTGGAGCCTACAGTGATTTATTGTGATAACCAGAGTTGCATTAAACTCTCGGCTAATCTAATATTTCATGATAGATCCAAACACATCGACATCAGGTACCATCATATCAGAGATTTTTTTCAGCGGAGAATCATGTTACTTTCATATGTTCCCACGGAGGATCAGGATGCTGACATCTTGACGAAGGCGCTCACCAGGAGCAAGTTCGAATTCCACAGAGGCAGGATAGGGGTTGCAGATAATCCATATCTTGTTGAGAGGGAGTGTTGAAAATGAAACAAGATGATGGAGCTTAGTGAAATGAAGTCGCCTTCACTAAGTGGGCCCGCAGGCTATTTTTGGCGCAAAGTCTATTTTTTAGACTATGTCTATTTTTAGACATATGGAGCATGGTCTAGGAGTTGCAGTATGCTATTCTTGGATGATTGGTCGAGTTGGTAAAAATAGATAGACCTCTATTTTTAGACATACAGGTCGAAGTCTATTTTTAGACTGCCTGTCTAAAAATAGGTCAGTCAAATATTATTAGCCCTTAATAATATTTGGACTCTAAACTTCAGTTTATTCTCTTACAGCACTTCAATTGGAGCTACGGATGTGGCTCATGCATCTGACAGAAGGAATTATGCTATTCCTTGGGGTTTGGTGAGCTCATGCATGGTTGACTTCAGTTAGGACTTCAGTGGCAGAGTTTGGTGGAGTTGATGAGACAGTTGGTGGAGTTGTGTTCGGTTTAACTTAGTTGAACTAGTTGTGATTAGTTTAACTAGCTAATCAACTATTAATGAGTGGAGTGAATTAAATATTATTTAATTCACTAATTATTAACTCATTATTCAACTCAAGAACACATCAGTTCACTACAGTGCATGGACAGTTCAGTGAAGACTAGTGAAAGAGGTAGATGAAAGGGTTGAGATAGCTATTAGTTGTGACATTAGTTGTGCATGAGATTTGCACCACACTTGGAGGAAATTTCCCATGAGGATTGCGCTATCAAGCCAAGGAGAATCGAACCTTGGATCTCTCATTAGACCAGCCTTGATTGCGCAATAGAGGCAGGCAATTAGTGGATGAGTTTTGAACCTGTGACTTGTTCAAAACTGAGCTAGTTTGTGTGTAACTTTATGAGATAGTACTGAGTACTTGTGAGGAGTATTGTGCTATGTACTGTTACATGTCCTCTCCATATAATATACAAAATAGCTGAGGGGTTTTCAGCTATAAGCTTTCCCCATTACATATTGTGTTTATGTGCGCATGCGACTGTTTCTATTTCCGCAAATTGATGATTGATTGTAGAAGAGATTATGTGTTGCATATGAATTCGAATTAGTATGTGATCAGGATAATCTCGTGGATAAATCTTCATTATTCAGCAAATTTCTACACTATGGACCACCTTGTTACTCTCATAATTATTGTAGGGGAGTGTCACAATAACGAAATTGGTCTTTTTTGTTGTACTATTGACTTTAGAAAAACTTTCAACAACATTCGTAGGACAAAGCTTTGGAAGAGGTAAATTTTCCTTTTGAGTTGATATCTACTATGACAAGGGTTTATGAGAATTTTATTTCCATGTTTAGGACGACTGAGGGCTTGTCAAAATAAATTAATTGCAATATCGGAGTTAGGCAAGGGTTTCCACTAACCCCTACCCTTCTTGGAATATAAATTGATAAAAGTTAGAAGACTTTTTGGAGGAAGCAACCTATGTTTCCCCAACTCTCATTGTTATGTCAGGGAGTATTTCTAATATTGGAAAGCAACTAAAAATCTTCCATGATTTTTCTTCCAAGATGGTTTTGATTGTTAATATTAACAAAATGAAAGTCATGTTAATTAAATCCAAAAATATCATATATGATACTTTTCTCTAAGACAATAACACTTGGTGGAATTTCCTTCCTACAAATATCATAGAATTGATATTGATCATATGCTCAAATGGAATTATAGCATAAGAAAAGGATTAATGGTCAATGGAAAGATTATTATGGATTTGAAAAAAATTGTAGATTAGCATATCTTTCAATATGGGATAAAATAAACTCGTTCTTTATATCTATGCTTCTATTTTTATATTAAATGGATGTGAGTTTTGGGGATGCAATATCTCCAAAAATTTGTGGAAAAAGATAGAACATATCCAAAAATGTTTTATAAGGTATAATATTGAAATTAAAGGAAATATACCCTAGCATATCCTCCTTGTAGAATCAATTATTTCTCCCATTGAGAGCATGGTTATGACCATCTTATGTATAAGGATAGGTTAAACAACATAGAAGACAAGAGGCTTCCTAAAATTCAAGACAAGATGATGACGTAGCCCATGATCCCATACCAAATGAATATGCCTATATGGTTGACTCTTTTGACCCATGGTATGCAGATATCCTTGTGTATCTTCAAACCCAACATTTCCACCCCAATATATCAAAGGATGATCATCTTCATATTCACCACCACGTGAAAAATTACTTGGTCCTTAACAATACTTTATATCTGTTGGGAAAAATACTGAGAAGGGGGGTGAATCAGTATTTACTGCATATTCAAAAATTTTTATTTTTTCATTCCTTAAAACCCATACGCTACTTTGATGAAGCCAAGTAGCGTATACACGCGGATATCCTTCATAAAACTCGCGTATACACAGAGATCTAATTATGCCATTAGTTCTTCACTTATATGTCATTCGTTCATTAGATGTTCCTAAACGAGTAAACATGTGCGGGTAAGAACGAAATTAAACCATCTGACATCACCTGTGAACACCGAGTTTTTGGGTGGAAACCCAAGTCGGGACAAAACCACCGCTGCAGTTGCTCAGCCTTCAATATTTTATTATAGAGAAAACATATTACAACATATGTGCTGGCGCAGACTTGACCAGCACGCAGGCACCCACCTGCGCTCGTTTACCAGCCTCTCCTGACTGAAGGCTACAACCCTCAGCACCACCTTGGACCACGTTTCATCAATTTTCACACTGGATCCAACAACTTCAATAGAACACCACTTGCAGGCCACATTTCATCAAATTTTCAGACTGGACCCTTTCCATACTTTTAAGCACAAACATACATCATCAACAAATACTTATCAGCACAGATCAGATAACAGAAACACAGTAGAACAGATCAGATATTTCATACCCCTTGCTTCAGCAAACCCTAGTTTGCATACACGCTTTCCCTTCACTGATGTCGCGTATATACGCGCTTCCGTCCACACAAACCAGCGTATACCTCAGTGTATATTTTATTGCGCATACGCGCTTTCTCTTCGCTGAAGCTGCGTATATACGCGCTTCCTCCACGGCGGAGTAGCGTGTAGATCTTCAATCATTACAGAGCAGCATACTTCATCAGATCAGATATTCAGTTCAGATCTACCCCTTTTCTTCAGACAGATGTTCGCCTCATCACGGATCGTACTCCATAAACGGATCTAGCGGATACAAATACATTTCAACAGATACATTTCAGATCTAGATATCCCGCTTCATTATTTCTTCATAGGTGCATCATAGATTCAGATCTATCATCAAACCTTTTACCCTTTCCATACAGATATACTTCACAGAGAAGTATTCATTCAAGCTTAGACATCTTGCTCCCACACCTCTGATTTGCACAATGAATTTCTTCTCCTTATATAGGTTTATCCTTTTTCAATACCACGGGCCAAAGAAATACCATGAGCTTTCAATACCACGGGCCAAAGCAATACCATGAGCCTTCAATACCACGAGCCCAACAATACCATGAGCCAAAACAATACATTATGAGCGCTTTTGCCCATACGCGACTTGGAACGTTGTTCCCCGCGTGCATACGCGACTTCCCTTAGACATATCCGCGTATTCCTTGAAACATACTCTTGGTGGGAATTGCTTTGTCTTGACTTCTGCTATTCAGCACAACATGTACACAGGTCATCATGTTACTTCATTAAAGACATATTCATAGCTTCTTCATCAAGTAAGTTGCCATCTTCTTCATCAAGTGAGTTTGCCATTTCAATGACAACACTCGGCATCATATAACATCATTTGCATCGGTTACATCATTTACCAAGTCCATCAAGTCAAGAATAACTTCATCAGGTGTATTGCTATCAAGGACAACACATGCCAACAGTCTCATGTCTTCATCTTCATTCAGTGGGTTGCCATCAAGGACAACACTCTGCATCATATTGCCAACAATCTCCCCCTATGGACTTGATGGCAACCACGATGGTGTTTGGTTACCACAACAGATAGGTATATTAAGAATACAATGACACCATGTCACTCTCTCCATTTTTGACACCATTCTTTCTCTTCATACAAACACCATGTCACTCTCCCCCTTTGACATCAAGGGAAAAGGGCGGATCAAAACCAGCGGATCAAAACCAACACACTCTCCCCCTTTGACATCAAGGGCAACGGGCGGATCAAAACCAACACACTCTCCCCCTTTTCTCTTCATGTAGAAGAAGCGTTCTGCAGATCTGATGTATACTGAAGTGACCAAGCTCCCCCTGAGTTCATGCTGAAACTTCAAACATATTTTCAATAAAGTACATGACTCTATGAACTTCCTATCACCAAAGACTCATTCTTACATCAATTATCCATCCAAGTGGATTTACATATGAGACTCAACTACCCAACCAAGTGGGTTTTACACATTTGACTCAGCTACCCAACCAAGTGGGTTTACAGATTCTGACAAGTCCTTACATGACTGAATATTACAAATTTACATCATGGGTCTCAACAAGACCTTTTCATCAAACTAAAAAATATAGCTTTTAAGACCAACACCAGAAAGTCCTCAAGAAAGAGAACATATTTCAGAACCATCATAATGCCAATACTGCATTATACTCAGCAAAGCTAATGCTCCCCCTAAATTTGTGCATCCAAGCATCCTTTTTCATATGACTAAGGCTCCCCCTTAGTTTGTGCATCCTGAACATTTTCACCAACAAATCATCAAGGCATCTTCATCAAAACATTAGAAACAGAATTATGAGAACTGGAACACCACCAGAGATACCAAACAGTATCAGAGATACCAAACAGCACTGCAGCTGTGCTGAAGAATGCTGAACCAACCAAAAAATTGTCAGCAACCAAACATACGCGGTTTTATGTGCAGGAACTCGCGTACATACGCGACTGTGTTTCAGGAAACCCGCGTATCCCAAGCCATCTTCTAAATTTCAACCAGATCTGATTCTCTGTGAGGCAAAGACAGTGTTCAGCTTCTTTCTGAGACATTTGAATGCTTCCCTAGACTACAGATAGATAGAACGATGTAGTTGTGTCTTTAAGCGTCATCCAACGGTTGTGGCATCAGTACAATAGTAACCAAGCCTTCAGATTCTTTGCAGCATCAATACAATCTTTCAAAGAGATTATCATACCAGAACATCATCTTCAAATGTGTGTCAAGCAATCATCCATGTGGTCCAATACCATCAAGATCTTCAAGATTTAACATGAAGTAACATATGTAGGCAAAAGATCTCAACCATAGTAACAAAATCTGCATGATCTATTCTCAAACGACATCCAACTCATCCATGTGTGAGCACAAAAGATACTTATCAGCAACCAGGGCTCAAAATCTCATCATAATAAACCATGTACCAAGTTATCATCATTTGAGCATGAGTATCACAAAGACCAAAGAATAAGCAGTCATATTGCCAACAATGCAATCATTAGTATTCAACCTGCTACTCCCCCTGAACCAGTGCTCCTTCTTAACTTGTACAACCTGAATATGTTCATCAGCAAGTCATCAGCAACAATCTCTGCATGATCTGTCCTTATCTTCGAATAATAAGACTTCCAATCTCATCATCAGAAAGTAAACAGGACTCATCCATAATCTTCAACACAAGGCATCAAGTATCATATCATCATTATTTAGAACTGAGGAATTAAGCTGATACAGAGTCAATAATACAGTTATTAACAGTCAGACTGATGCTCCCCCTGAACCTCTGCACCAGATCTTCAGCTATCATACCAATTCTCTTATCATAAATGCATACGCGACTGTGTCTGCTGAAACTCGCGTGTATACGCGACTTTTGTGAATAGAACCCGCGTATGGAAAGTGAAACATAGAAATTTTTCACATTCCTTTATCTCCCCCTGAACTTGTCCTTCCTGTACCTGTCTTCTTCATATCATATGTTCTGTTAGAAATACATATAACCAAAATAATCAAATCAACCATGAGAGACATCATACATTGCTCCCCTTGTGACGATACATTACTAAATCTCATAATGTATCCCACATCATTCCTGCAGTCAATCAGAGAAGTAAGCTTCCAGAAGCGGATGACTGCAGTAGGGTCAGAATTCCCTACGTTTCTGATTGGTCCTCCTTCTTTTTCCAAATTTGCTTGAGCTTTCCAACTGTGTGCTGATAATTGTCCACTTTCCCAGATCTGTTCATCCTGCATTCCTTTTCTAAGTGTCCATACTTGTTACAAGCATAACATCTTATGTGGCCAGAGAAATAAACACAAGAATCATGATGAGCTTTTCTATTCTTCCTTCTATTACAATCAGTTGCTTTATGTCCATACTTGTTACATGAAAAACAATATCCTTTGAATAAACCAGAATACCTTTCTGAGTATAATCTGTTTGTTTGAGGTTGAAAAGATCTGCTCCTGCAATTTGCTGCAACATGCCCATAATTATGACATTTGAAACATTCAACATTATTGAATGATTTCCTTTGAGATTTCTTCATTGTTGGTTGACCTTTTGTCTCTTTCAACTCTTCAGGTTTTGCAATGACTTCCTTATAATCTTTAGCACTTCCTTGTGAACTAGATTCTCCTTTAATAGTTTCATGAAAACCAAGACCAAGTTTGATAGAAGGAGACCTTTGACTACTAAGAATATTGTCCAGAATCTTAGTACTATCTTGAAACCTCAAAAGTTTAATCTTTTCTTCTAATTTATCTTTGAGAATGTTTACCTCAACCTCCAAGGCTTGACATTGCTTTGTCATGTTTTCTTCTTTCCTTCTTCCATCTTCTACTTGATCCTTCAGATTTAGGATCTCTTCTTTCAACCAATTTTTGTTTTCTTCACATGTTTGTTGCAACTCTTCATTCTTCTTGTTTGATGCTTCGAGATCTTATTTGAGGGAGACAATTTCTGCTTCAAGTCTTGCATTCTTCTTATTTGATTTATCCAAGTCTTCTTTGAGGGAAATGATTTCTGCTTCAAGTCCTTCCTTTTCAAATGATGGCAGATGTTCCTCACTCTTCTTACTTGATGCTTCAAGTTTTTCTTGTAGAGAGATGATTCCAGCTTCAAGTCCTTCATTCTTCCTTTTTGATTTTTTCAGATCTGCTTTTAGAGAAACGTTTTCTGCTTCAAGTCCTTCATTCTTCTCATTTGATTCTTCAAGTTCTGCTTGCAGAGAGATGATTCCAGCTTGATATCCTTTACTTCGATTGTATACATCATCGAACATCCTTTTCAGTCTAAAACACAAAGCTTTGTTAGCAGATTCCTTCTCATTAAATTTTCTTTGTTGATCTTTGATAACTTCTTCTAGATCCACAATTTTTCTCTCACTATCTTTACTATTGTTTGCACAACTAAGATCTTTCAAAGGATGACCCCAATCACTATCAGATTCATCTTTGTCAATTTCAGCTATCTCCTTACTTTGTGTAGCCTTCTTCTTTGCCATGAGCACTTCTAGAGCTTGGTCAGAATCTTCTTCATCTTCACTTTCACTATCATAATCTTTGCATATACAGTTAAGTAAAATACAAGAACAACGATCAATACCTGTTTCATCTCCTTCAATTTCTGCTATAACTGATTTCTGAGGCATCTTCTTTCTTTGAGTAGCCTTCTTCTTTTGCTTCTTTCCCATTGCGACGGATCTCCTTCAAGCGATCAAGCTTCTGCAGAAGGACCTGCTCTGATACCAATTGTTGGGAAAAATACTAAGAGGGGGGGTGAATCAGTATTTACTGCATATTCAAAACTTTTTATTTTTTCATTCCTTAAAACCCATACGCTACTTTGATGAAGCCAAGTAGCGTATACACGCGGATATCCTTCATAAAACTCGCGTATACATAGAGATCTAATTATGCCATTAGTTCTTCACTAATATCATTCCATCATTCATTCATTAGATGTTCTATAAACAGTAAACATGTGCAGTAAGAACAGAATAAACCATCACACAAAGCATCACACATGAACACCAGGATTTTTAGGTGGAAACCCAAGTCGGAGAAAACCACCGCTGCAGTTGCTCAGCCTTCAATATTTTATTATAGAGAAAACATCTTACAACATATGTGCTGGCGCAGACTTGACCAGCACGCAGGCACCCACCTGCGCTCGTTTACCAGCCTCTCCTGGAAGGGAGCTACGACCCCCTGACTCGTTTACCAGCCTCTCCTGGAAGGGAGCTACGACCCCCGATCTCGTTTACCAGCCTCACCTGGAAGGGAGCTACAACCCCCTGACTGAAAGCTACAACCCTCAGCACCACCTTGGACCACGTTTCATCAATTTTCACACTGGATCCAACAACTTCAATAGAACACAACTTGCAGGCCACAATTCATCATAGACCGAACCCTTTCCATACTTTTAAGCTCAAACATACATCATCAACAGATACATATCAACACAGATCAGATAGCAGAAACACAGCAGAACGGATCAGATATTTCATACCCCTTGCTTCAGCAAACCCTAGTTTGCATACGCGCTTTCCCTTTACTGATGTCGCGTATATACGCGCTTCTGTCCACACGAACCAGCGTATACCTCTGTATGTATTTCATTGCGCATACGCTCTTTTATTTAATGAAAGCACGCAAGCACTGTCTCACGCTTCCTCAGCAACAATGTTGTCTTGTTGTCCTGAATCTTAATCATGGATCATTATGAAGCAGCATACTTCTTCAGATCAGATATTCAGTTCAGATTCAACCCTTTACTTCAGACAGATGTTCGCCTCATCACAGATCTAATCACTCCATAAACAGATCTAGAAGATACAAATACATTTCAGATCTAGATATCTCGCTTCATAATTTCTTCATAGGTGCATCATAGATTCAGATCTATCATCAAACCTTTACCCTTTCCATACAGATATACTTCACAGAGAAGTATTCAGTCAAGCTCAGACCTCTTGCTCTCACGCTTATCATTTGCACAATGAATTTCTTCTCCTTATATAGGTTTATCCTTTTTCAATACCACGGGCCAAAGCAATACCATGAGCCCTTCAATACCATGAGCCAAAATGATACCATGAGCCCTTCAATACCATGAGCCCAACAATACCATGAGCCAAAACAATACATTATGAGCGCTTTAGCCCATACGCGACTTGGCACGTTCTTTTCCGCATGCATACGCGACTTCCTTTAGACAGATCAATGTATTCCTAGAGATACACTCTTTTCATTAAGATTTAGCACATGCTGACTTCTTTTCTTCACTGCCTTCTGTACACACTGCAGATACATCAGATTTACTTCATTAAGAACATATTCTATCAAGCACAACTTCATCAAGTAAGTTGCCATCTTCTTCATCAAGTGGGTTGCCATTCAATGACAAAACTCAGCATCATATAACATCATTTCACATCAGATTTACATCATTTACCAAGTCCATCAAGTCAAGAATAACTTCATCAGGTAGTTCGCCATCAAGGACAACACATGTCAACAGTCACATGTCTTCATCTTCATTCAGTGGGTTGCCATCAAGGACAACACTCTGCATCATATTTCCAACAATATCAACGTGGTTTTGATTATATTCTTCGATGATGTCTTACTCATGATGAAGCAGAACATGTTCTAAATGATTTCCATATTGACACATGCTACAGTCATATTTCGGGCATGGCTACTTCCAAAGAAATCTTGCTTGTTAGATACTATCTTTTCAGAGATTGTATTAACGTTGTCGATCAGTGCGATCCTTCCCAAATTTTAAAAATAAAATGTGCACTCCCTTTTCCTTCCTACATCCAGTAGTTACAGTTGGCCCATTCTCTAAATGGGGCATCAAATTAATCACTTACAATCCCACTTCATCTAATGTTCATGGTTCCATTGTTTTTGTCATAGACTACTTCAATAAATGGGCCAAAGCCATCCCTACTTTCAAGGTTGACGGTGAAATTTCCATATTATTCTTGTTTAATCAGGTAATATGTCGATTCGGTGTGCCTCGCACCATCATTACAAACCACAGGTCTCACTTTTAGAACCACATGATGACTGAATTAAATTATATGCTTGGTTTTCTCCAAGATCACTCATCCTCTTACTACCCACAACTTAATGGCCAAGTGGAAGCCATAAATGTTGTCATCAAGACAATGATCTATCGATTAGTAGGAAATCACATAAAAAACTGGCATAAAATGTTATATTCTATGCTATGGGAATATCAAACCTCTGTAAAGAATTATACAGACTTCACACCATTTCAATTAGTTTATGGCCCCGAAGTAGTCCTCCCTATCGAGTGTCATATCCCCTCACTAAAACTCGTCGAGATGTTGCACTAGATCTCAAATATCACAAGCGTCGATTCAAAGCTCAATACGAAAAATGTGTTAAGCCTCATTATTACCAAGAGGGTGATCTTTTCCTTGTCTATGATCAAAAGAATGGCCTCCTGGGGGTAGGAACTCTTCAACCGATGTGGCTTGGTCCCTATATCATCACTCGGGTCCTCTCCAAAGGAGCCTACAAAATTATGGACTGTGATGGCATCACACACATTAAGCCCCACAATAGGCTCTATGTGAAGAATTATTATGCTTAAATATCATATGATTTGTAATTTTATGTACACAATTTTGTATCTTTTGGTGTGCTTCTTTTCGGTTTCTTATTTTTTTATAAAAATTTGTTGTTTTCCTTATGCATATATCTTTGCACAAATGTCCTTGCTACTCTTACCATATGTTAGCTGTTAGGGTTCCTGTGATTTGGCAGATTTGGAAATACCAAATGACAAGACAACATCAAACCACTTTGGGATCTCAGGATCTAGCCCCCCTGGATCCAGAGAGGGATCTCTCTATAAGGTAAAGAAATAATGTATATTTAAAGGTCAATTTAAGGTGTTATGCTAGTTATGGAGTACAAAGGTTTTTGTTTTGTTTTGTTTGTTTGATTGGGAAACATGAAAGAAGGGTTCAGCGTAAGGCAAATACATGAGTAGAGAAGGATTTTTTGGCAATGGGGAGATAATTCAAAGAGAACATAAGTCCATTGGGCAATGGGGTCATAAAAGGGTTTACTTGCAATTCAAGTATCCAAGGCTTTCAAAGGGCTAGTCATCTAAAACAGAGGATCTCTTAAGATGATAGTGTGGGATGAAACAATAAGGAAATGAATGGGAATGACAAGGAAAACCTTCCAAGGTGACCACTTCGGAGTAAGTATAGGGATAGGGCATGCCTTATACCTCTATGATCAAAACTCCTGATGAGGCTAACTCTGAAGACAACATTCCAATAGTCTTCCTGACTACTTTCAGACGATAGAAAACATTTAAGTTTGACACAAAGTGAAGTCTAAGATCAGAGAAAGAATTTTAACCTTCTCTGCTTTTGACATTCAACCCAAAGGGATCTTAGAAAGGCTAACTGTTGTAAAAGGAACCTAGGGGATGGGGCTAACTCTAAATCTCCCTAATTCCTAATTCTTTCAGTTGAACCAAACAAGAGCATCTAAGAAACAAACTCTAAATTCATACATCAGTAAGTATGGGTAAACCAACTCTTTGACTGGTTAAATTATATTGAATTTGTTCTTAGATACACAAATAGCAGAAAAAATTAAAGATAAGAAAGTGCAGGAAGCATTAGGGTACTTGCAACAGTATATCCTAAGCTAAAATTACTGTTTCTTATCAGAGAAAATGAAACATGATGTAAAACAGAGGGAAAAAAATGACAAAGAAAGAATACATCACCACTGATTTAGATCAGGATCCGATGAACATGCTTGTCATATTAGAAAAAGAAAACCAGTCACATACATTCTTGTCCAATAGCTTGATATCATCCAGAAATCATCTCCCAGCCTATTTACAACTACTATTCACAGAACTCTAACTCAGTAAAACAGCTTACAATCAGTGTTTTTTCAACGACCAACCAACATTTACAATGTATTTCTCATGGGTTGTTATAGGTGGATGAGTGATAGTAGTGGTAGATAGAACTTAAATGATTCATTAAAACAAAGGGAGAAATGTCTTTCAAAGCCCATTTTGTTTAATGTCTTTACAGTAACTTTCAGTACCCTTTAGATGAATTAGGGGTCTTCGTCAGATTAATAATAACTCCCAGGGTATGTTCTTGGAAGTAATTTCCTGGCTGTAGTACTCTGTTTATACCCTGAGACAAGAAATGTGAAGATTTGTCTTTCAGGTCTTCCATGCCTTATAACTAATGCACTGACAGTTTTAAGGACTTCTGTCAGAGTAATAACTACTCTGGTGCTTGGTGAGGAATGGAGAATGGGTAGTAGTGATTTAGTCCTTTCTTTAGTAAAAAGAATGTTCTGTTGATATATCCTCTACGCTGCTGCGATCAATGATTTGTATTTAATTTGTGTTGACTATGGATTAGGCTTCTTAATCTTCAATATTATGCCTTTAACCCTTTAATCTCTTCCTGATGCACTTTAAACTTTTGCTGACCTATTTGTGTGAATATACAGGCTATAGAGGTGCTGGAGGGTTTGAAATAGGGTTAATAACCCGATCTTCAATGAAAACATGCTATTAGACTCTCTTTGGTGTCTTCCTCTGCGATCTTTGGCTCTGGGACTGTCTTTCTGGCGCTCTATATCACCATGACTGTAACTGTGGAGACAGAATGAATTCACCACTCTGTAAACCCTGCAAAACATGATAAAAACATTATAAAAACTTGTGGGAGTGAGGATGGCTGCTTCTGAGGCTCGTGAGGATGGAGGAGAATTGAGGAAAAAGATAGATGCAGCGGGAAAATGGGCTGAAAAACCTGGCAGAATAGCTAACCAGGTGCTTTGGAGGCTTGGGCGTGACGAGGAATAGGAGCTGTTGGATCAGGACAATCAACGGCAGAGATTGGTTGATGAAGTCTTTTGAGAGTTTAGATGAATGGAAAATGGATGGGGGTGAGATATAACGTGGACTGTTCAATCTTAGAGATCAACGGCTGCGATTAAAAGTGAAATTGACGTTGCGGAGGGTGGTTTGGCAGAAACTGGGATGGTTTTCGCGCAACAAAATGGGGGGTAGGCAGTTTTTGAGTTTGGAACGCGATTCCACTCAGTGAGTGACGTGTGTCATTTTAAAACCGCCCATATCTCGTAATTTTAAAACGTTAACTCCCGGGCGCAAAATCATGCGATACTGTGTGTTGGCCGTCAGATTTGGGGTGTCAGATCAAACAGTTGTGAGGAGAGCGCGATGGAGGTAAGATGCACGGGCAGAAAAGTGGGTAGGGTCCATGGTTACGTCAGCAAGTACGTCGCGAGGTGAAAGGCGATTTAAGTCCGAACCGTCAGATCTGCATAAATGAACGGTTGGATCTCGATCAGAGGGGTGATGGCGAAGGGTTATGGGCGGAGCGTGACGCAATATTGGCCGTTGGTTCTTGTGGATTCAACGGTCCAGATTCGTTTCGGCGGGAAGGCTTTTGTCTTGCGATGCGACGGAGGGGTGTGGTCGGGTTATGCGTGAGCCATTGGATCTGTATGAACGGACGGCGAAGATTGCATCGGAAAAATGATTCGGGACCTGGTGGACGGAAAGAATATTGGCAATGCGATTGGATGCTGGGCGTTGGATCGGAAGGGAGATCTGTTAGCCACTGATAAATTATGTTATACCAAGAAGTGGCTAATTTTGTTCTTCCAAACTTCAAAAGATAATTCCCTTTGAAAACCTATCATCTTTGAAGTTTTTATGAATATAACTAATCTTTTAGTTAATCTTCACTGTTTTTTCCCTCATAAACCTGAAAAATCTATTGTTTGCCTGAAGAAAAAGACTGCTGAAAAACCCCATTTTCATCATTTTTACCCCTCCTTTCATTCATAAAAAACCCATTTTTATCCCTTATTTCCTCCATAGAAACCCCTCCATAAGCCTCATTTACCCTTCAAATTCACTCCAAAACCCTTTTGTAACCATTTGGTCCCCTTCCATTTAGTTTAAAAACTCCTTTTTCCTTCTACCAGAACCCTCAAAATTGCCTAAAAAACTCTGTTTTTAGGACAAAAACACCCTTTTCTGCATATAAATTTCTTAAGCCCTCGAGGGCTTAACTCCCGTAACCCTCTACCTCATAAGACCTTAAGCCCCGCAACCGGGTGCTAAAGGGCTTAAAACTTTTTCCTGAACCCGAATTTCCTTTGTATTTTCGTAAAACCCGACTTTCCTTTGTTATTTCATAAACCCGACAGTTCAAAGTTTCAATGAATATCGACCATTCATCCAAACCGATCAATGACCATCGGCTCATCAGATCGCAAATCCGCATGGGTCCTCCCTTTCTTTGTGTCTTTCAAAATTCTGATGCGATCAAACCTCAGCCGTTGATCATCTTTATGATCTGACGGTCAATACATAATCGCATCGCAAATTTCCCTGTCCACTTTGCCCTTTTGCCTCTTTCGATACCGATCCTGCGATTTAATCCCAACCGTTGAATCCAAAAGAACCAATGGCTCAGATTTAATCGTGCACCGTCCTAAACCTTTCATCATCGTGCCTGCCGATTAAATCTCCATCGTCAATCTCTGAAATCGATCCAACGGTCAGCACTTAATTGCGCATCGCAAAATCAAAAGCCCCGGAGCTTTGGCCCCTTTCCTTTTCTCCAATGCGATTGAATCTTGACCATCCATTCTGCCAGATCCGATGGTCCGTGCTCAATCGCATCAACACATTTAATTGTTTCTTTACCCTTTTTCCTCCGCCGATGCGATCCTACGATCAAATCTCCGCTGTTGATCATTCTTAGATCCAACGGCTCACAATGCTTCTGTTGTTTTAACCCTGCCCTTCTTTTTGTCCTCCATCGTCCGATCTCGGCCGTCGATCCTCCAGATCCGACGACCCATATTCATCCTTCCTTTCACCCTTATATAAAAGGTGGGCCCCTTTTTCTCCTCATTTCTTCGTCGATTTCCTTTGAAACCTTACCATTCCTGTATATATTTTTTTTCCCGATAGAAGGTTTTAAAAGTGAATCCCGACCGTCGATCTTCGAAGATCTAAGGTCATCAGGCCCCATTTTTCCGCCCTTTCCATTTCCTTTCATTTCCGCTCCTTTTTCAATTATAGCCATTTATCAAAGGAATTTAACGATCGGATAGCCTATTTCACCCTCCACTGTGTGCCAATTTTTGCTGACGTCACCTGGACCTCGCGTACCCTTTACCTCGCAGCTTTTTATCTATCACGCTAAACCCACACCATTGGATATAGATCATCCAATCCAATGGCCTAGAAGCCATATCGCGTAATTTTTTAGCCCTTCTCACAGTGTGCAACTTTTACGCGATATAGGTGGTTTTATAAATCCACGTATCGAATACAGACCTATATCGCGTTCCAAGAGCAAAAAACCGCATACCGCCCAAAAGCAATGTGAAAACCGCTACCGGTTTTCCGCTATACGACTCCTCCCTCTGCAATGTGACTCTATGTTAGATCCTGGCCGTCGATCTCTGAGATCGGATGGTCCCGATTTAACCTTACCACCAATTCGTTTGCCCTCCATCATTCCTCCAAACGACCTCATTGAATGATCTCAACCATAGATCTTCGTTCTTTCATCTAATCCAACGGCCCTTATTCAATATTGTGCCCAGAATCCCATTTACATCTGGTTAGCCTCTCTACTGATTTTTTCCTCCTTTTTCTGCTGCATCCACTTTCTTCCTCCGCATCGCTCCGAAACGCTTACACCAACCCTCCTAAGCAGTTTAAACCATGAATTCACAGGATTTAAATAATGTTTATGTGTTTTTATGCAGGTTTAGATGAAGTTAAGGTTAAATCCTCCCGCAAATGTTTTCACTGTTATTGGCCAAGGATGACGATCCTTATGGCCTCTTGATACATATGAAAGGGTTTCAAAGGGATAATTAATCGTTTTTAGGGAATCGATAAGTCATGATTATCGGTTTTCTGAGCAAAAACTCTAATAAACCTTTTGTGCACTTGCAAACAAAAAACACAGTCAGCAATCAATTAATGAAAGCGTATCAGTGTCAAAGATGAAGATTATGGCTTAATCAAGCCTAAACACAGATCTGAAGATAAATCATTGTGTTTATAGAGAAATATCAGTCGAAGGACACCTCAAAGCCACATCAAAGGGGTGAATTTATTTCCCAACTACTATATTGCCACCTCGCAGTTTTTTTTGCCTCAAAGGAATACCCAGATCAAATCTCAGTCCAAAACATGAAGGCCAAAGATAGTTGAACAGTTATTACAAGCAAAACAAATATCCCAACTATCAGTGGAAGTTATTATAAAGATAAGAAGAACCTTAAAGTCAATCTTTTTTACCCATTAAGCCTAAAAATCAGAAATAGAGTAAATGAAGCAGAGTTGTAATTCGATGCATTCCTGCCTTATGCCTTGCATGGTTTTCAAGGCTATAAGTTGCATTTAGTGTAGAATTTATTACACTTCAATCCTAAAATTCTTCCACCTCATCATTTCTTCTATAAATACTTCTGAAGAAGATGAGATACGGGTTGGTTGATCACTAGTTGTAATACTGAAACTCTCTAAAATAATACATAGTCTGCTTGAAGTTGAAGAAGAAATTGAAGTCTTGGAAGCTTGATGGTGGTGTGACATGCTTGTTCTTGAGAAGGCTCTATCATTGGATTCATGAGCTTGGCTGTTGGTGATGTATTCTGAACTGTCTGTTGTTTTTCTTGTTTTCATTATGTTTCATAATTTCTTACTACAATAGGATAAAAATTTTAGGCTAAGAAATGACTCCTGGAAGCACCTTAGACCTGTTTATCCTTCACTGTTCTATGTTTTCTTCTGTTGAGGTATTTTAGAGTCTTCAATCTTTCTCTTTAGTCCCCATGCTTGTTTATTTCTCTGATTGTTCAAATAGTTGGTTTCAGCATGATTTATGGTTTTCCCTGCTTGTTTGCTGCCACTTGAAAATTGTTTTAGAAGTCTCCCTTTGAAGTACCATTGTTTGTAGTTTGCCAAAGAGGTTTGTTTTGATCATACCCTTTGTTCTTGCTGAAATAGTTATTTCAAAGGTCTTTATATTTGTAATCATAGATGTTTAGGAGTTCCCTCTTCTATGATCTCAATTATTAGTGAATCTTTCATGTTTTCTAATTCCTTTGAAATAAAATCTTTGAGGAAATAGGGAGTTCCCCGAATCTTATATTTCATTTTAAAAGTTGTCTTGAAGTCATTATTTGCTTAAAGTGTGGTTTTTAGAATTCATGGTTAGCTCTGTCTATCAAATGCCTCTTTATTTCCAAGTTACGTTTCCAAGTTCCCTTTATTGAGAATTAAATATCTCTTTTCAAAATCATTAATGTTCACCTCATTCACAAAACTAAAGGATCCTGTGGCCAAGTTAGATTTTCCCTTTGATATCCCATATCCATTTGTGAGCCTGTTACCAACTTCATTTTGACTCCATTGCCCAATGAATCAGATATTTCCTCGTTCTACCTATCTTTCCTAGATCTTTCATGTTCTGTAGTATCAATTCAACCAAACAAACAAAACAAACACTTGCACTTCATAACTAGTATAAAATCAATACTTAAAAGCAAACAAGATATACCTTTGCAAAAAATTTGAGAGATCCCTCTCTGAGAACAGGAGGACTAGATCTCGGAACTCTAAAGATTGGTTCTGATGTTGCCTTGTTTTTTGGTAAGCCAATCTATCAAAACACAAGACTCCAACATAATGGTGATCACGGTGGGACCCTTAGTAAAATCCTTAAAACAAAACACTCACTGTCCAGTATAGTATAAGTAGCTCTCTTCAAGCACTACCAAATCAAATGGTAATTATGATAGGACTTATTTGAATCAGTGACAAACTAAGTAACTCTTAGGATTCTCACAGAGCCTTATCAAACCTTGAAGGAATTAGCTAGATAAGCCATAAGAGTAGACTCTGTTTGTTTGAGCACCTTAGCTAAGTGTTAAGATCAGACATAGGACACTCTCATAACCATAGAAACTTAGAAAAACCCAAAAATATTTCAGATTGGCTTCATAATAAACATGGTGGTGGAACCATAAAACATTTTACCTTCATAAAAGCTAAAAATATTCCACCTAGCGACTCCACTAGCCCCAGTAGGCCTATTACTCATCTAGGTCTCCAGATATCTTTAGGACTGTGTTAACCATCCTTGAGGAAGTTTAGAAGCCTAGTCCCATATTAGATAAGACATTGTGAGAGGTAATACTTTCAAAACAGTCCTAAAAAACTTCAGCCTCTCTCATTTTTTGAAAAGCAGTCTGGCTTCACATAGGATCAACACTAGAGCCTATCCAGACCCAAACCCTCCAGAGATAGTTGATAATCCTGGAAGCATACTTAGGAAGTCTCCTAAGGTCCAAGTTTCAACTATTGTCAAACCACTCTATAGAGTTAGTTCTGTTCCTGAAAACCTTGTAGCTCTAAAAACTTTACAAGTCAACTTAAGAAACCCATTCAGAACTAGGTCACTTGAGGATATAGATTAGATAGATTTTGAGCCTTCACTTTCACCCCAAGATACAAGTGAACATCTTGGTAGCAGAGAAACTACTCCACCTGATTTTCATTTCCTTCATAATTTTGGTTTCTCTCATCCTGGATCTGCTCAACAATCTCTTGCTGGTCCATCCACTTCTGTTATCCACACACCCACTGCTCAAACCACACCATTTCATCCACCTCCTCTCATTCTAAATTCTCCACTTGTAAACCCACTGTTGTTCCCACAACCTCCTATCATGGCAACATGGTATGCTCCCCTAGTCCTTCCTTTACCTTTAGTCAATATTACACAGGACTATCAGTCCAAGATACCATTGTTTGATGCTAGTAGTACCATTACTGCTTCACAACATGTGGACAAGATGAATGACTATTTTGACAGAAATGAGTTTGATGATGAAACCGTCAAACTCAGATTGTTTGCTCAAAGTTTAGGGGGAGAAGTAAGAAAATGGTTCAAAGGCTTAACCCCTAATAGTATCAATGACCTTCAAGCCCTCCATCAATTATTCCTAAACAAGTGGGAAGTTAAGAAAAATCCTCTCCAAATACTTGAAGATTATAATAACCTCAAAAGAAACACTGGGGAAAGTGTTCAAAGTTATTGCACTAGATTCAATAGTGTGTATAATGCCTTACCCCCATAATTGAAACCTCCACAAGGCTCAACCTTGAACAAATTTCCTGAAGTATTTGATCCTGAAATGGCCTATCAGCTGAGAGAGAGAGAGAGAGAGAGAGAGATCCTTTGACTTTAAAGGATATGCAGAAAGGAGCCTTAGATGTGGAAGTAAATCTGATGGAGAAAAGAGCCAGGATGAGGAATGAAAAGAAAGTATCATTTAGGGAGGAATCTGCACCCTCCACCTCTAGCTCTAAAATGGAAAGGATGATGGAGGAAATGATGAAGGAGATGAGCATAATTAAAATAGCGCAAGCTAGTCAAAACCAATCAGCTCCCTAAAACAAAAATCAATCTCAAAATTAAAATCAAAATTTCAGAAGAAACCAACCTCAGAACAGACCAAGAGACCCTGATCAGGAGATCATCCCTCCTTTTCATCAAAAATATGTAAGTGAGGTTGAAGAAACAATTGAACAAACAGAGGAAGATGATATAAACTTGTTGGGAGTAGACAATGATTCTTTTAATGTCCATTACAATAGGAAACAAGGTCTATACACACCCTATGATGATGGGAGAATGGAAGATGAAAATTACTATCAAGAGCTGGAAAATGTCATTATAGAGACTCCAAAAGAATATGACCTTAGGAGTAAAAAGAATCAGGAAACTCCCAAAACTAAAACCTCTGAAAAATCTGAAAAAAGCAGCCTTGTGAACAAACCCAAAGTTACAAAAAAAAAAGATAAAACAGTGGCTGTAAATTTTGACCAAAACAAGGAGAAAGGCACTCAAATTAATGAAAAACATAGTGCAAATCTTAGCAGCGTTAGCACTTCAGCTAGTGTTCCTATTAAAACAATTTTGACCAATGTAAATAAAGGAAATCAACAATCTGATTTTGCTGATAGAGTGGTGATTAACAAGGCTGAAACTAACATTGTGAAAAATCAAATGCCTTTTAGCTTGGAATAGGAAATTGCCAAGATTAAAATTCCCGTTCCTCTCACTGAATTAGTCACCCAAGATGTATATATATCACAAATTTTGAAAGCTTTCAACATAGAAGAAAATAATGACACTGTCAACCTCAATGATGACCAACCAGAGCTCTTATTTGGTCCTGAGATTGAAGGAAGATACAAGGAAAGGCCAGTTCCTCCTTTTTATGTTAGTTTGATAATTCATGACAAAATTTTACACAATGCTATGCATGACTCGGGGGCCTCTCATAACTTAATGCCCAAAGCAGTAATGGAGAGTTTAGGCCTTGAAATCACCAGACCATACAAAGATCTATACTCTTTTGACTCCAGTAGAGTGAAATGTTTAGGTTTGATCAAAGACCTCTGTGTGAACTTAGCACAAATTCCAGCCAAGTGTTTAGTGATGGATATTCTAGTGGCTGATGTTCCTCCCAAATATGGTATGCTGTTATCAAGATCATGGGGGGCTAAGTTACAAGGAACAATGCAAATGGATATGACATATGCTACCATCCTTGTTTTTAATCAAACCATAAGACTTTATAGGGAATCTCATATGCAATTCATGGTGAGCAACATAGATAAACCAAACAACTCTCCAATATATTCCATTCAATCAAGTTTAGATTCCTTTATCTTGTACAATGAAGACCCAATCACTCAACAAGAAAAGGAAAAAAAAGAGGAAATCAGTTTACCAGAACAATCAAAACTTCCCTCAAATCAAATACAAAACATTAGCAATCAAAAACAACAAGAAAATGAAAATGAGGCAGAGGTACTATGGACAATAAACTTTGATGGGTCTTGTAATCAAACGAGTGCAAGGGTAGGTGTATGGATTCAGAATACAAATCAGGGTTATTCATATAAACTATATTTTCCATGCACTAACAATATTGCTGAATATGAAGCCCTTCTCCTTAGCTTACAGTTGCTTAAACAATTAGAAGCCCAGAAAATATCAGTCTTAGGAGACTCTAAACTTATCATAAGACAAATCAAAGGAGAATATTCAGCTAAAAACATAAGACTTAGAGAATATCGAAACGCTGCCCTTGATTTATTAAAGACCTTTGAGAAATATGATCTCATTTTCATTCCAAGAGCACAAAATCATCTAGCAAATGAACTTGCTTTCACTGCCAGCAATTACCAAGTACCTTAGGTAAATGAACATCTTAACATAAAGGTTAAAAACAGACCTGCAGTGCCTGACAATGAGGACCACTGGCAAGTGTTTGATACTGAAAAACACATAGATGATTTCCTGAAATCGGAAAATGATTTTGCCATACCAAAATTAGAAACCAGCCATGAAGAAAATTGTTTGAATATTGAACAAATCCTAGAAACAGAAATGACATATTATGCTGATATAAATCAATGTGACAATCTTTTTGAAGCAGAATTATTTGAAAACGTAGCCCAGAAAGACTTGGAAGTTTTACAATGCAAGAATGATACAATTCCAAGAGGTCTCACACCTTTAGAACAAATTTTTGACTTTAATGATGTAGCCAAATAACCAAGAATGGAGCCTATGGAAACATATGTAGAAGAACATAACATAGGCAGTGTAGCGGAACCCAAGATGATCAAACTATCTAGCACACTCCCAGCTCATACAAAACTGCAATACATAGAGCTGTTCAAATAATTTAGAGATGTGTTTGCTTGGGAATACAAGGATCTGAAAGGTTATGACACCAGCATCATTCAACACAAAATTCCTCTTAAGAAAATCAGAAACCTTTCAAAAAAAAACTAAGGAGAATAAACCATGTTTTATTACCTTTAGTCAAGAAAGAAATTGAAAAGATGTATGATGTAGGGATTATAGTACCCATTATATATTCAGAGTGGGTGTCAAACTTAGTTTATGTTAGGAAGAAAACAGGGGAAATCAGGCTCTGTATTGACTCCAGAAATCTAAATAGAGCCTCCCTAAAGGACAAATACCCCTTACCCAAGATGGACCATATACTTCAAAGGGTAGTTGGGTCAAAAATAATATCACTGTTGGATGGGTTCTCAAGTTACAACCAGGTGTTAGTGCTCCCAAGTGATCAACACAAAACTGCTTTTACCACACCTTGGGGCACCTTTGTGTATGTCAAAATTCCATTTGGTTTGATGAATGCAGGGGCCCCCTTTCAAAGGGCCATGGACATAGCCTTTTTAGAAGATATTGGTTATTTCATAATCATTTACCTTGATGACATAACTTTTTTCTCAAATACTAATGAAGAACACTTGATTCATTTAAGAAATTTTTTTGAGAAGTGTAGGAAATTTGGCTTATCTTTGAATCCCAAGAAGACACTCTTTGGTCTCCAAGAAGGAAAGCTTCTTGGCCACTTAATTTCAGAAGAGGGAATCAAAATAGACCCTAAAAGGATCGATGGCATACTGAAAATCAGCCATCCAAGAAGCCTCAAAGAATTACAATCATTCATTGGGAAGATAAATTTTTTGAGGAGGTTTATCCCCAACCTTGCTGAGCTATTAAGGAACATAACAAACATGCTTAAGAAAGAGGTAGGTGTGAAATGGACTACACAAGCTAAACAATCTTTTGAACTGGTTAAACAAGCTCTCACTCAACACTAGTCTTGATTAGTCTAGATTTCACCAAAGACTTTTATATCTTTTCTTTTGCATCAGAACATACAATAGCTGCAGTATTACTTCAAAAGAATGATTTGGGTCAAGAACAACCAATATCCTTTTTTAGTAGGGCCTTAAGAGATGCTCCTCTCAAATATAACATCATGGAGAAGCAAGCCTTAGCATTAGTGAAAGCATTGAAGGACTTTAGAGTCTACATTTTACACTCTCACATAATTGCTTTTGTTCCACATACTGTTGTCAAGGATATTATAAGTCAAGACCTTGATGGTAAAAGGGGAAAATGGATTGCCACTATTCTTTAATATGACTTAGAAATCAGGCCCACCAAACTGATTAAAGGGCAGGGATTATCAAAACTCATGGCTGAGTCGAACTTCCAAGCACTAGATATGAATATGGTAGATGTGTTGGAAGAAACAGAAGAATTCACTGCCCCTTTCATTGAAGAAACATTTCTGAATTCTCCTTGTTATGCTGACATCATTTATGTACTTTTATATTTAAATACCCCCCCTTCTTTTTCCAAAACTAAAGCTATATTTTTGAAACATAAAGCTTTAAATTATTTCATATTAGATGGGGTATTATATTGGAAAAATTTTGTTGGAATTTTGCTTAAATTTTTACTGGAGGATGATGCAGGAAAAATCATGTGTGAGCTGCATGAAGGAGAATGTGGAGGACACCTCTACTGGAAGACCACAACAAATAAATTCCTTAGATCTGGTCACTATTGGCCCACCCTTTTCTCAGATACTCAAAAGTTAGTCATGTCTTGCCATAAGTGTCAAATTTTTGATGGCAAAAGAAAACTCCTTCCCTTACCATTACATCCCATCAGTGTTGAGGCACCCTTCCAGCAATGGGGCTTGGACTTCATTGGGGAAATTCACCCATCTTCATCAGCCCAACATAAGTGGATTCTCATTTTCACTGACTACTTTACCAAGTGGATAGAAGCTATACCCTCTAGGAATGCTACTGAATCTGTCATTATCAAGTTCCTTGAAAAAAATATCCTATCCAGATTTGGTTTTCCTAGAAAAATCATAACAGATAATGTTGTTGCCTTCAAGTCTAAGAGAATGGTTGATTTCTTTCACAAATACCACATCACCTTGGGTCATTATATTTCCTATTATCCCCAAGGAAATGGATTAGCTGAATCTTCCAGTAAGAGCTTCATCAATATCATAAAAAATCTATTGGAGCAGAATCAAAAATCATGGCACAGTAAGTTGGTTCATGCCTTATGGGCTGATAGATTAACTACAAAAAAGTCAATAAATATGTCCTCCTATCAGCTAGTTTATGGCATGGATGCATTCTTCCCAACATCATTAGGAGTTCCAGTCATGAAACTCCTCCAAAAAGTGTAGATTGAAGAAAATGATATGCAGAGAAGAATCAACCAAACAATTCACTTACAGCAGACCATAGAAGAAGTCTATGAAAGAAAACAGTTAGTCCAATAAAATATCAAGAAGCTATTTGATAAAAGGGCTAAGGCAAACAATTTCCAAGTTGGAGATGTTGTTCTTAAATGGGATTCAAGAAGGGAAGAGAAGGGAAAACATGGCAAGTTTGAGAACTTGTGGAAAGGACCCTATATTATTTATGCTGAGAGAGGTCACAATGCATTTTTCCTGAAAGAATTGAATGGAGAAGATCTGTATGGAGGTCCTGTCAATGGCAGGATGCTCAAACATTACTTCTGTCAAGAGCCATGAGTTTCAAAGATTTTTATTTTTTCCACTGTAGATATCATAGTCTGAACATTGCATTCAAAGTTAGAAAAATAAAAATACAAAAAAAATAGAAAAGAGAAAAGAGGGCATATCTTAAAACAAGAAAGGTACAGCCCCATACCAAAAAGAGAGACAAAATCTGAAAGTGTGCAAGCTCAAATGCCACTCCCAAAAACACACTTCTAGTTAGTCATACAGCCTAATCATGACTAATTAGTTTTTCAATTTACTGCTGATAGGTTAGTGAATTAGATTTTCCAAACAACTCAATCTTGGCTTATCAGTAAGGTAGATTAGGTTAAAAAAACGAAGGTTCAAACATGCTCAAAAATTGAACCTATGAGATTGATGAAAAACTGGTTCTAATAGGCTTAAAAATTGAACCTGAAAGAGAGAAAAGACAACTCAAATAAATTCAAAATCAGAGCTGAAGAAGATAATGAAGGAAGTTTTAATTTTCAGATCTTAAGCCTTCACATTTTGTTTTAAATATTTTGCCAATTTTAGTCTATGTGCAGCTTGTTTTTATGCCATAGATCAGCAACAAGTTGGACTGTTCAATCTTGGCTTGTCTGCTTTTAAATTTCTGTTTTTGAAATTAGAGAATAAAAGTCTGTCAAACAGTCTAATCCTGACAGACAGTAGTTAGGTAGAGAAGCTTATGAACTCAACTGTTTAAACTGAGTTCATGGAGGAATAAGATTAGAATTAGATTAGTTTTTTGTTTTTCAAAATAATAAAATGTCGTCGAAGAGAGTTTTCCAGTATAAATGCACTCTGAAAAAGAAGAAGAAATGTTAGGATCATTAGGAATGGGTAGGTAGACATGTTGTTTTGACAGAATTCCATTGTTTTAAATTGCTGCAGAGATCATCAAAAAGAAAGGTTGTTGCCCAATGGATTAAGGCATTGGTTTAATGAAAGCCAGAGATTTGTAGCTAAGGTTCTAGACACCTAAAGAACCAGTTGTCTTCCCCAAGTGGAGCCATTGTTAGCCACTGATAAATTCTGTTATACCAAGAAGTGGCTAATTTTGTTCTTCCAAAATTCAAACGATAATTCCCTTTGAAAACCTATCATATTTGAAGTTTTTATGAAGATAAATAATCTTTTAGTTAATCTTTATTGTTATTTCCCTCATAAACCTGAAAAATCTTTTGTTTTCCTAAAGAAAAAGACTGTTGAAAAACCCCATTTTTCATCATTTTTACCCCTCCTTTCATTCATAAAAACCCCCTTTTTATCCCTTCTTTCCTCCATAAAAAACCCTCCATAAGCCTCATTTACCCTTCAAATTCACTCCAAAACCCTTTTGTAACCATTTGGTCCCTTTCCATTTGGTTTAAAAACTCCTTTTTCCTTCTACCGAAACCCTCAAAATTGCCTAAAAAACTCTGTTTTTAGGACAAAAACACCCTTTTCTGCATACAAATTTCTTAATACCCCGAGGGCTTAACTCCCGTAACCCTCTGCCTCATAAGACCTTAAGCCCCACAAATGGGTGCTAAAGGGCTTAAAACTCTTTCCCGAACCCGAATTTCCTTTGTATTTTTGTAAAACCCGACTTTCCTTTGTTATTTCATAAGCCCGATAGTTCAAAGTTTCAACAAATATCGATCGTCAATCCAAACCGATCAACGGTCATTGGCTCATCACATCGCAAATCCACATGGGTCCTCCCTTTCTTTGTGTCTTTCAAAATTCTGATGTGATCAAACCTCAGCCATCGATCATCTTTCTGATCTGACGGTCAATACATAATCACATCGCAAATTTCCCTTTCCACTTTGCCCTTTTGCCTCTTCCAATACCGATCCTGCGATTTAATCCCAACCGTTGAATCCACAAGAACCAATGGCTCAGATTTAATTGCGCTTCATCCTAAACCTTTCATCATCATGCCTGCCAATTAAATCTCCACCGTCAATCTCTGAAATCGATCCAACGGTCAGCGCTTAATCGCGCATTGCAAAATCAAAAGCCCCGGAGCTTCGGCCCCTTTCCTTTTCTCCGATGCGATTGAATCTTGAACGTCCATTCTGCCAAATCCGACGGTCCGCACTTAATCGCATCGACACATTTCATTGTTACTTTACCCTTTTTCCTCCGCCGATGCGATCCTGCGATCAAATCTCCGTCGTTGATCATTCTTAGATCCAATGACTCACAATGCTTCCGCTGTTTTAACCCCGCCCTTCTCTTTGTCCTCCATCGTCTGATCTCGGCCGTCGATCCTCCAAATCCGACGGCCCATATTCATCCTTCCTTCTACCCTTATATAAAAGGTGGGCCCCTTTTTTCTCTACCGATTTCCTTTGAAACCTTACCATTCCTGTATATTTTTGTTTCCTGACAGAAGGTTTTAAAAGTGAATCCCGACCGTCGATCTTGAAAGATATAAGGTTATCAGGACCCAATTTTCTGCCCTTTCCATTTCCTTTCATTTCTGCTCCTTTTTCAATTATAGCCATTTATCAAAGTAATTTAACGATCAGATAGCCTATTTCACCCTCCACTGCACGCCAATTTTTGCTGACGTCACCTGGACCCCGCGTACCCTTTACCCCGCAGCTTTTTATCTATCGCGCTAAACCTGCACCATTAGATCTGGAGCATCCAATCCAACGGCCTAGAAGCCATATCGCGTAATTTTTTAGCCCTTCCCACAGTACGAAACTTTTACGCAATATAGGTGGTTTTATAAATCCACGTGTCGAACGTAGACCTATATCGCGTTCCAAAAGCAAAAAACCGCATACCGCCCAAACACAACGCGAAAAGCGCTGCCGGTTTTCCGCTATACCACTCCTCCCTCTGCAATGTAACTCTAGATTAGATCTTGGCCATTGATCTCTGAGATTGGACGGTCTCGATTTAACCTTACCACCAATTCGTTTGCCCTCCATCATTCCTCCAAACGACCTCATTGAATGATCTCAACCGTAGATCTCCGTTCTTTGATCTAATCCAACAGCCCTTATTCAATATCATGCCCAGACTCCCATTTACACCTAGTTAGCTGCTCTGCTGGGTTTTTCCTCCTTTTTCCACTGCATCCACTTTCTTCCTCCGCATCGCTCCGAAACGCTTCCACCAACCCTCCTAAGCAGTTTAAACCATGAATTCACAGGATTTAAATAATGTTTATGTGTTTTTATGTAGGTTTAGATGAAGTTAAAGTTAAATCCTCCTGTACATGTTTTCACTGTTATTGGCCAAGGATGATGATCCTTACGACCTCCTGATACATATGAAAGGGTTTCAAAGGGATAATTAAATGTTTTTAGGGAATCGATAAGTCATGATTATCTATTTTCTGAGAAAAAACTCCAATAAACCTTTTGCGCACTCGCAAACAGCAAACACATTCAGCAATCAATTAATGAAAGCGTATTAGTGTCAAAGATGAATATTATGGCTTAATCAAGCCTAAACACATATCCAAAAATAAATCACTGTGTTTATAGAGAAATATCAGTCGAAGGACATTTCAGAGCCACATCAAAGGGGTGAATTGATTTCCCAGCTACTATATTGCCACCTCGCAGTTTTTTTTGCCTCAAAGGAATACCCAGATCAAATCTCAGTCCGAAACATTAAGGCCAAAGGCAGCTGAACAGTTATTACAAGAAAAACAAATATCCCAACTGTCAGTAGAAGTTATTATAAAGATAAGAAGAGCCTTAAAGTCAATCTTTTTTACCCATTAAGCCTAAAAATCAGAAACATAGTAAATGAAGAAGAGTTGTAATTTGATGCATTCCTGCCTTATGCCTTGCATGGTTTTCAAGGCTAGGAGTTGCATTTAGTGTAGAATGTATTACACTTCAATCCTAAAATTCTTCCACCTCCTCATTTCTTCTATAAATACTTCTGAAGAAGATGAGATACGGGTTGGTTGATCACTAGTTGTAATACTGAAACTCTCTGAAATAATATATAATCTGTTCGAAGTTGAAGAAGAAATTGAAGTCTTGGAAGCTTGATGGTGGTGTGACATGCTTGTTCTTGAGAAGGCTCTATAATTGGATTCATGAGCTTGGCTGTTGGTGATGTATTCTGAATTGTCTATTGTTTTTCCTATTTTCATTATGTTTCATAATTTCTTACTACAGTAGGATGAAAAGTTTAGGCTAAGAAATGACTCCTGGAAGCACCTTAGACCTGTTTATCCTTCACTGTTCTATGTTTTCTTCTGCTGAGATATTTTAGAGTCTTCAATCTTTCTCTTTAGTCCTCATGCTTGTTTATTTCTCTGATAGTTCAAATAGTTGGTTTCAGCATGATTTATGGTTTTCCATGCTTGTTTGCTACCACTTGAAAACTATTTTAGAAGTCTCCCTTTGAAGTACCATTGTTTGTAGTTTTCCAAAGAGGTCTGTTTTGATCATACCTTTTGTTCTTGCTAGAATAGTTGTTTCAAAGGTCTTTATAGTTGTAATCATAGATGTTTAGGAGTTCCCTCTTCTATGACCGCAATTATCAGTGAATCTTTCATGTTTTCTAATTCCTTTGAAATAAAATCTTTGAGGAAATAGGGAGTTCCCCGAATCTTAGATTTCATTTTAAAAGTTGTCTTGAAGTCATTATTTGCTTAAAGTGTGGTTTGTAGAATTCATGGTTAGCCCTATCTATCAAATGCCTATTTATGTTCAAGTTATGTTTTCAAGTTCCCTTTGTTGAGAATTAAACCTCTCTTTTCAAAATCATTAATGTTCACCTCATTCACAAAACTAAAGGATCCTGCGGCCAAGTTAGATTTGCCCTTTGATATCCCATATCCATTTGTGAGCCTGTTACCAACTTCATTTTGACTCCATTGCCCAATGAATCAGATATTTCCTCGTTCTACCTATCTTTCCTAGACCTTTCATGTTCTGTAGTATCAATTCAACCAAACAAACAAAGCAAACACTTGCACTTCATAACTAGTCTAAAATCAATACTTAAAAGAAAAAAAGATATACCTTTGCAAACAATTTGAGAGATCCCTCTCTGAGAACAGGAGGACTAGATCTTGGAACTCTAAAGATTGGTTATGATGTTGCCTTGTCTTTTGGTAAGCCAATCTATCAAAACACAGGACTCCAACAAGATCAACGGTCGGGATTAATCGGTGAGCGCGATGGTGAAGGGCTCATGACCGGAGTGCGATTGAATTTCAGCCGTCGGTTCTTATGGATTTGACGGTCGAGATTAGATCGGAAGATCGAAGGAGAGGGGCTCATCGCATCGGGGATTCAGGGAAAAAGAAAAAAGGGAATAATATTTTTTCGATTGCGATGGTTGGGGCTGAGTCAAGCGCTGAGGCCTGGTTCTATGGGAGAATAAGGTGACCGAGGTTCAGAGGGAAAAGCGCTTATCACATTGGCAGGGGAAATGAAGAATGACAAGGGAAAAGGGGAAAAACTCTGATTGCGATGAGCGATAAGGGCTTAGTGCCTGGCTATGGCTCTGGATTACATATGGAGAAAGGGGGTAAGGGCTAAGCCAAAAGGAGCTTAAACCCTTAGTGAGAAAATGAGGATTTTTAAGGATTTTTGAAGGGTGTTTTTAGGAATTTGGAGGTTCCGATAGGGAAAAAGAAGGATTTTTAAACCAAATAAAGGGAAATATGCGGTTTAAAAAAGGGATTTAGGAAGATTTAGTGGTTAAATGAAGGGTTATAGGGGAGTTCTGTGAAAGGAATAAGGGTGAAAAATGGGGGATTTGTGGGAGTGAAATGGAGCAAATGGAGGCCTTTTGAAAACAGTTTCTCTCACAAAACAGTGGGGCTCATAAATGGAAACAGAAGTGAAGATAATTTTGAAGGATAGAAGAGACATGGAGACTTCAAGAATGATATATTTACCAAGGAAATGTTTCTCTTGAAGGCTCAGAAACATATTTAGCCACCTGTTTTCTTTGACAAAATATTATAGGTGGCTAACAGTGGCTCCACGTGGGGATGGCATCTTCTTGAAGGTGTCAAGAATCTCAGATATAATCTTTGGAAGTAGGCCAGAGCCTGGTACTTGACCATCTTTCTCTTATTTGATCAGATGATACAAACATGATGGATATTAAATCAGTAGAAAACATTTTCCCAAACAACTACCTACCCATCCTACTGTCCTAACATTTTTTCTCCAAGGTGCATTTAGACTTGCAGACCTTCTTCATCATTTTTATTTTTTTATTTTATTTTTTTTTATTTTATTTTTTATTTTATTTTTTTTATTGAAAGCAAAAAATAATCTAATTCTACCCTTATTTCTCCATGAGACCAGATTAAACAGTTGGACTCATAGCTTCTCTACCTAAACTAATATCTTCTAGGATTAAACTATCTGACAGATTTTCATTATCTACATTCTAAAATAGAAATTTAAATACAAACAAACCAGGATTAAATTGTCTGATTTGTTGTGGGTCCATGGCATAAATACAAGCTGCTCATGGACTGAACTTTGCAGATATTTGAAACAAAACTGTGAAGGCTTGAAATTCTGAAAATGAAGAGCATCCTTCCTTCTTCTTGTGACTCAGATTTTGAGCTTGTTTGAGTCACCTTTATTTCTTCATTTCAGCTCTGATTTTGACCCTGTTAGAGCTGTTTCCTTCTTCTTTGCTGGTTCAAGTTTTGAACATGTTAGAACGGCCAGCCTTTCCCTTTTCTCTGGCCCAGGTTTTGATCTAATTTGAGCCATTCTTTTTAGAACTTCATAGGTTAAATATTTGGGCTTGTCTGAACCTTTCCTTTGTATTCTTTTTTGCATATTTTTATTTTTCCAAACAAAACAAAGCAATGGTATTTACAATGGAAGTGAAAACTTTAAACTGAACTTTCAACAGAAATAATGCTTGAGCATCCTTCCATTGACAGGACCCCCAAACAGATCTGTACCATCCAATTCTTGCAGAAAAAATGCATTGGGGCAAATGGCAGATTGAATGATGTAAGGGCCTTGCCATAAACTGTCAAACTTTCCATGCTTACCCTTATCCTCTCTCCTAGAGTCCCATTTGAGTACCTTGTCTCCAATTTTGAAATCACGGGCCTTAGTCCTTTTATCAAACAACTTTTTGATGTTCTCTTGCACTTTCTGAGCTTTGTTGTAGACTTCTTCCCTTGTTTGCTGGAGATGTATGGTCTGATTGATCCTTCTCATCATGTTGTCTTCTTCTGACTGTATTTCTTGGACCAATTTTATCATCGGTACTCCTAAGCTGGTAGGAAACACTGCATCTGCTCCATAGACTAACTGATATGGAGACATTCCAATAGATTTCTTTGTTGTCAATCTGTCTGCCCATGAAGCATGCACTAACTTGTTATGCCATGATTTTTTATTTTCTTCTAGAATATTCTTGATGATGGTCACCAAACTCTTATTTGATTATTCTGCTATCCCATTACCTTGAGGATAATAAGCAGTAGAATGACCAAGCGCAATCTGATACCTGTGGAAAAAATCAATCATCTTTTTGGAACCAAATGCAGCAGCATTGTCAGTGATCATTTTCCTAGGGCAGCCAAATCTAGATAAGATATGGTCTTCAAGGAATTTTATGATAACCGAGTCTGTGGCATTCCTAGAAGGGATGGCCTCTATCCATTTGGTGAAATAGTCAGTGGCTGTGAGTATCCATCTATGTTGGGCAGATGAAGCAGGATGGATTTCCCCTATGAATTCTAGGCCCCACTGTTGAAAAGGAGCTTCAACAGTGACTGGTTGTAAAGGTAAAGGAAAGAGTTTTCTTTTGCCCTCAAAGATTTGGCATTTATGGCAGGCAACTATCATTTTGTGGACATATTGGAAGAGGGTGGGCCAGTAATAGCCAGCTCTAAGGATTTTATTGGCAGTGGTTTTCCAGTAGAGATGGCCTCCACACTCTCCTTCATAAAACTCATGCTTGATCCTATCTGCATCCACTTCAGGCAAACATTTAAGAAATAAACCATTGGAATTTTTCCAATATAAACATTCATTCAAAATGCAATAATTTCTAGCTTTCAACTTTAAAAATCTTGCCTTTGTCTTAGATAAATCAGGAGGGGCATTGAGATTGGTAAGCACACACAAAATATCAGCATACCAAGGTGAGTTTTGGAAATTATCTCCAACAATTGGAGCTGAAAACCCTTCATGTTCATCCAATGCATCTACCATATTTATGTCAAGGGCTTGTAAGTTAGATTCAACCATTAATTGTGCTAAGCCTTGACCCTTGATGAGTTTAGTGGGCTTGATTTCCAAATCATATTCTAGTATCACAACAATCCACTTGCCTCTTTTTCCATCTGGATCTTGTGACAAAATGTCTTTTACCACTATGTTAGGCACAAAGGCAATAATATGAGAATGTAGGATATAAAATCTGAAATATTTTAAGGCCTTTACCAAAGCATAGGCCGGTTTTTCCATGATATTATATTTCAGAGGTGCATCTCTTAATGCCTTGCTGAAAAACACAATTGGCTGCTCTTGTCCTTCTGGATTTTTCTAAAATAGGATAGCAGCCACAGTGTGTTCTGATGCAAATGAGAATATGAGGAAATCCTTTGTAAAATCTGGGCTGATGAGAACTGGTGCTCGGGTGAGTGCATGTTTTACCAGTTCAAAGGATTTTTTGGCTTCTAGAGTCCAATTAACTCCTACTTCTTTCTTTAGCATGTTTGTCATGTTTCTAAGGAGTTATGCTAGGTTGGGTATAAACCTCCTCAGGAAATTAATATTCCCAATGAAAGATTGCAACTCTTTGATGTTTCTAGGGTGACTAATTTGCAATATCCCTTCAACCCTTTTTGGGTCTATTTTAATCCCCTTTTCAGATATGATATGGCCAATAAGTTTACCCTCTTGGAGACCAAACACTGTCTTTTTGGGATTTAGAGATAGCCCAAACCTTATGCATTTCTCAAAGACCTTTCTCAAATGTTTAAGGTGTTCTTCACCAGTTTTGGAATAGACTGTAATGTCATCAAGGTAAGTTACAATGAAGTTCCCTATTTCTTCTGAGAATGCAATGTCCATGGCTCTTTGAAAGGTGGCACCAGCATTCATTAATCCAAAAGGCATTTTCACATACATGAAAGTGCCCCAAGGAGTGGTGAAGGATGTTTTAAGTTGATCCTCTGGGAGTACTAAGACCTGGTGGTACCCTGAAAAGCCATCTAACAGAGAAATCCTCTTAGAACCAACTACCTTTTGTAAGATGTGTTCCATTTTGGGTAAGGGGTAATTGTCTTTTAGTGAGGCTCTGTTTAAGTTTCTGAAAATGATACAAAACCTAATTTCTCCTATCTTTATCCTTACAGCCACAAGGTTAGATACCCAATCTGAAAACCTCACAGGGACTATGATTCCAGCCTCATACATTTTCTCAATTTCTTTTTCTACCAGAGGCAACTGTACAGGGTTAATTCTGCGCAACTTTTGCCTAAAATTTTTCTGGTTTTCTTTCAATGGAATTTTATGCTGGATGATCTCTGTGTCATAGGCATTCAAATATTCATAGCTCCAAGAAAAAACATCAACAAAATCTTTAAATAAATCAATGTATTTCTGTTTGATATGAGCTAGTAATGTTTTAGATAATTTGAACATCTTAGGTTGGTCCTTGCTGCCTAAATTGCATTCTTCAACATCGGATTCAGTGGGTTCTATAGTGGGCTTCTTTTCCACATCATTAAAATCAAAAAGGTCCTCAAGAGGTGCTAGTCCTCTGGGTATGCTTTTGTCTTTGGACTGCAGTACCTCTATGTCTTCTTTATCTATGTTCATGTATTCTTCTGTTTGGTTTTCAAATTCTCTGGTTAGCATGTTTATTTCTGCAGTATGGAATAGTTTTTCTTCATCATGGGGTTCTTTATCTAGACAGTTTTCATCGGGCTTAGAGTTTGAATCAGGTAATTCAAACTCATTCCTGGAAAGTAGGAAATCCTCTATCTATTTATCACCCTAAAAAACCTGCCAATATTTTTCATTATCTGGTACTGCTGGTCTGTATTTTGTTTGAACAATGATCTGTTTGTCATTAAGTGGTCTCTGATATGAACTAGCAACACAGTCCAATCCATTTGAAAGTATGTTTTGACTTCTAGGGAAAAACACAAGCTCCTATTCTACAAATGTTTTCAACAGATCCATGGCATCATTCCTATATTCCCTTAACCTAGGATGTTTGGCAGTTTACTCTCCATTTATTTGTTTGATGACCAGTTTTGAGTCCCCATGGACAACTATCCTCTTAGCTCCTAGTTTTTTCAATAGATGCAGCCCTAAGAGGAGAGCTTCATACTCTGCTATGTTGTTTGTGCACTTAAAGTTTAGCTTGAAGGCAGGACTCTCAGCATAATTGTTTTCAGTATTGTGCAACCATACCCCAGCTCCTACATTCCTTTTAGTGCAGGACCCATCAAAACTCATGGTCCATAAGGGATTGTTCGCAGATTTGTTATCAGTTTCATCCTTATTGTCATCTTGTTTTCTGAGATCAATGCATTGATGGGTGCCCTAATTTTTAAGGTCCTGGTTCTGATTTTTTGATTCTGCAAACTGTTCAAATGTTTCTCCCTTGTTTTCCTCTATATCCAGGGTTGCCATTATGTTTAGATTTGTGGCCTCTACTCTGCTGTTTGAATTTTTATTCTCTAGCTCTTGCTCATCTATAAACTCATCATTGTAAAGGATAAAAGATTCTAGGTCTGCATGGACAGAGTAAAGAGTGGAATTTTCCGGTTTCTCTGGGTTGTTTACCATAAATTTCATGTGTGTTTCCCTATATATTCTTCTAAGCTGGTTGAAAATAGGGATAGTGGCATACGTCATGTCCATTTGCATTGTGCCCTGTAGCTTAGCACCCCATGATCTTGATAGCAACATGCCATACTTGGGAGGTACATCAGCCACTACAACATCAATTACCATGAACTTGGCTGGGATTTGGGTCAAATTTACTCAAAGATCTTTGATCAGGCCCAAACACTTCACTCTGCTAGAGTCAAAAGAATATAAATCCTTGTATGGTCTAGTTATCTCTAGGCCTAATTTTTCCATGATTACTTTTGGCATGAGGTTATGTGAAGCCCCTGAGTCATGCATAACATTATGTAGGATTTTGTCATGGATATTTAGACTGACATAGAAAGGAGGCACTACTCCTTCCTGAAATTTACCTTCAATTTTTGGGACAAACAAAAGAGCTAGTTGATCATCATTTCAGTTGACAGAGTCACTGTTTTCTCCTAAGTTTAAAGCTTTCAAAATTTGATATTTATATACATCTTGGGTGGCCAAATCAGTGAGAGGGACAGAAATTTTGATTTTGGAAATTTCACTTTCCAGACTGAAAGGAAATTGACTCTTTGAAAGGTCCGGGTCTGTTTTGTTGGCCACTATTTTATTGGAAAAATCAGCTTGCTGATTCTCACTATGTACATTATTTAAAACTGTTTTATCATGAGCATTAGCTTCAATGCTAGTGCTATTGGTTTCTTGACTTGGTTTATCAATGGTTTGGATGTCTTTGTCCTTGTTTTTTCTAGAAATCTCAGTTGTTGTTTTGTTTCTTTCAACAGTCCCTTTAGGAGTCTTTTCAGGTCTTTTCTTAGTAGTGATTTTAGAGGTTTTTGGTTTGGGAGCTTCTGGGTTCTTTTTGCTTCTGAGATCATATTGTTCTTGGACCTACATGATGGCATTCTTGAATCCTAACGCATAGTCCTCAGATTCCAACCCTTCCTCATCCCAAGTTGTGTATGAGATCTGGTTGTCTTCTATGAATAAGGTGTGATATTGGTTATCCACTTCCACCATGTTTATGGTAGTTCCCTCTAACTCTTCTATTATTCCATCATCCTCATGAAGGAAATTTTCTTGGAATGGAGGTATGATTTTTTGATCAGAATCCCTTTTTCTATTGGGAGGAGTGTTTCTCCTAAAGTTTTGGTTCTGGTTTTGAGACTGATTTCTATTCTGATTATTGACTTGGACAACAATTTTCTCCATCATTCTTTCTAGCCTATTGAAGTTTTTGGCTAGATCATCAAATTTGGAATCATATGTAGAAGCTGTGGTGTCTTCCTTATAGGTTACCTTCTTTTCAGCCCTCATCCTGGCTCTTTTTTCAATTAATTTTGCTTCTACACTCACTGCTCCCTTCTGCATGTCTTCTAGAGTTGAATAGTCTCTCTCCCTTAGTTGATAGGCCATATCAGCATTGAAACCTTTAGGATATTTTACTAAGGCCATGCCTTGGGGAGGTTTCATGTGAGGTGGAAGATCATTGTAGACACGGTTAAACCTGGTGGAGTAATCATGAACACTCTCTCCTTGATTTATTTTAAGACTCTTATACTCTGCTAATATCTGGAGAGGGTTGATTTTGATTTCCCATTTGTTTATGAATGCTTGATGTAAAGAGGGAAGGCCATTGATGTTATTAGGAGTTAAGCCTTTAAACCACTTCTTTACTTCTCCTCCTAAAATTTGAGCAAATATTCTCATCTTTATGGTCTCATCTTCTATTTCCATATAATCAAATGCATCTTCCATCCTAGTTACATGTTGTTGAGCTATGGTAGATTATTCTCCAGTGAAATTAGGAATTTTAGACTGATAGTCATTTGGTAAAGGAACTAGAGGTTGTGGAAACACTAAGGGAGCATACCATGCTGCCATGATAGTGTTTTGTGGAGGTAAAGGATTAGCATGAGCAGCAGGTATATGGATGGAAAAACTGCTTGGACCAGCAACAAACTGTTGAGCAGATTTAGGGTGAGAGAGACCCAAGTTATGAATGAAGTGGATATCAGGAGGTGTTGATGGAGGGGTTTCTCTGTCACTAATATGTTGACCACTATGTGGTGGTGACCTTGGAGGCTCAAAGTCTGTCTGATCTATACCACTGAATGAATTAGTTCTTGGTAAATTACTTGGTAAATCTAAACCAATTTGGGTATCTGATAGAGCTGCAAGGTTTTCAAGTGCTGAGTAAGCTCTATGGATAGGTCTGACAATAGTTGGATCCCTAGATGT
The DNA here is from genome assembly GCA_034641835.2 of Pinus albicaulis. NCBI lineage: Eukaryota > Viridiplantae > Streptophyta > Pinopsida > Pinales > Pinaceae > Pinus > Pinus albicaulis. Next base: position 1,583,133,304 of record CM076582.1, on the reverse strand, counting down.
TAGAGATTTCCAAATAATTCTTTCTGGATTGTCAACTATTTCATGAGGATTTGGATCAGGATAATCTCTAGTATGGATTCTTCTTGAAGCCAGTATGTCAAGTTTCAGATCCAAAAAGGAGAAAGCTAGCCAGATATGACAATATTTAAGAGGCAAACTATCCTAAAACAAAGAAACTTAATCCTCAGAGTTTCCTTTAGTATGGATGACGTTGTGATGAAACTGGTCTCCCAGTGGAGTCTTATGAAAACAGAGATAATCAGCAGGCCTACTGATCACCAGTGGAGTCTTTTGGTCATTTAGGAACTGTGGAGTCGCCAAGTGGATGATTTAAAATGTTCAAGGAGATTTATTGTCTACCACAGTGATTAACTACCAAATCAAGGCTAATTTGGTCTTCTTTGAGTTCTTAGAGATGTTTTAAGGAGTGTTTTACTCAAAGTTCCCCAGTGGAGTCGCCATTATGTTGGGGTTCCTGTGATTTGGCAGATTTTGCAATACCAAATGACAAGACAACATCAAACCACTTTGGGATCTCAGGATCTAGCCCTCCTAGATCCAGAGAGGGATCTCTCTATAAGGTAAATAAATAATGTATATTTAAAGGTCAATTTAAGGTGTTAGGCTAGTTATGGAGTACAAGGGTTTTTGTTTTATTTTGTTTGTTTGGTTGGGAAACATGAAAGAAGGGTTAAACGTAAGGTAAAGACATGAGTAGAGAAGGATTTTTTGGCAATGGGGAGATAATTCAAAGAGAACACAAGTCGATTGGGCAATGGGGTCATAAAAGGGTTTACTTGCAATTCAAATATCCAAGGCTTTCAAAGGGCTAGTCATCTAAAACAGAGGATCTCTTAAGATGATAGTGTGGGATGAAACAATAAGGAAATGAATGGGAATGACAAGGAAAACCTTCCAAGGTGACCACTTCGGAGTAAGTATAGGGACAAGGCATGCCTTATACCTCTATGATCAAAACTCCTGATGAGGCTAACTCTGAAGACAACATTCCAACAATCTTCCTAACTACTTTCAGACTATAGAAAACATTTAAGTTTGACACAGAGTGAAGTCTAAGATCAGAGAAAGACTTTTAACCTTCTCTGCTTTTGATATTCAACCCAAAGGGATCTTAGAAAGGCTAACTATTGGAAAAGGAACCTAGGGGACAGGGCTAACATTAAATCTCCCTAATTCCTAATTATTTCAGCTGAACCAAACAAGAACATCTAAGAAACAAACTCTAAATTCATACATCAGTAAGTATGGGAAAACCAACTCTTTTACTGGTTAAATTATATTGAATTTGTTCTTAGATACACAAATAGCAGAAAACATTAAATATAAGAAAGTGCAGGAAGCATTAGGGTACTTGCAGCAGTATATCCTAAGCTAAAATTACTATTTTTTATCAGAGAAAATGAAACATGATGTAAAACAAAGGGAAAACAATGAAAAAGAAAGAATACATCACCACTGATTTAGATCAGGATCCAATGAACATGCTTGTCATATTAGAAGAGAAAAACCAGTCACATACATTCTTGTCCAATAGCTTGATATCATCCATAAATCATCTCCTAGCCTATTTACAACTACTACTCACATAACTCTAACTCAGTAAAACAGCTTACAATCACTGTTTTTTCAACGACCAACCAATATTTACAATGTATTTCTCATGGGTTGTTACAGGTGGATGAGTGATAGTAGTGGTAGATAGAACCTAAATGATTCATTAAAACAGAGGGAGAAATGTCTTTCGAAGCCCATTCTGTTTAATGTCTTTACATTAACTTTCAGTACCCTTTAGATGAATTAGGGGTCTTCGTCAGATTGATAATAACTCCGAGGGTTTGTTCTTGGAAGTAATTTCCTGGCTGTAGTACTCTGTTTATACTCTGAGACAAGAAATGTGAAGATTTGTCTTTCAGGTCTTCCATGCCTTATAACTAATGCACTGACAGTTTTAAGGACTTATGTCAGAGTAATAATTGCTCTGGTGCTTGGTGAGGACCGGAGAATGGGTAGTAGTGATTTAGTCCTTTCTTCAGTAGAAGGAATGTCCTGCTAATATATCCTCTGTGCTGCTGCGATCAATGATTTGTATTTAATCTGTGCTGATTGTGGATTAGGCTTCTTAATCTTCAATATTATGCCTTTAACCCTTTAATCTCTTCTTGATACACTTTAAACTTCCGTTGACCTGTTTGTGTGAATATACAGGCTACAGAGGCGCTGGAGGGTTTGAAATAGGGTTAATAACCCGATATTTAATGAAAACATGCTATTAGACCCTCTCTGGTGTCTTCCTCTACGATCTTTGGCTCTGGGATTGTCTTTCTGGTGCTCTATATCACCATGACTGTAATTGTGGAGACAAAATGAATTCACCACTCTGTGAACCCTGCAAAACACGATAAACACATTATAAAAACATATGGGAGTGAGGATGGCTGCTTCAGAGGCTCGTGAGGATGGAGGAGAATTGAGGAAAAAGATAGATGCAGCGGGAAAATGGGCTGAAAAACCTGGCAGAACAACTAACCAGGTGCTTTGGAGACTTGGGCGCGACGAGGAACAGGAGCCATTGGATTAGGACAATCAACAGTGGAGATTGGTTGATGAAGTCTTTTGAGAGTTTAGATTAATGGAAAATGGATGGGGGCGAGATATAACGTGGACCGTTCGATCTCAGAGATCAACAGCTGCGATTAAAAGTGAAATTGACATTGCGGAGGGTGGTTTGGCAGAAACCGGGATGGTTTTCGGGTGGCGAAATGGGGGGTAGGTTGTTTTTGCGTTTGGAACGCGATTCCACTCAGTGAGTGACATGTTTCATTTTAAAACCGCCCATATCACGTAATTTTAAATCGTTAACTCTTGAGCGCAAAATCACACGATACCACGCGCTAGCCGTCAGATCTAGGGTGTCAGATCGGACGGTTGTGAGGAGAGCACGATGGAGGTAAGATGCACGGCTGGAAAAGTGGGTAGGGTCCATGGTTACATCAGCAAGTGTGTCGCGGGGTGAAAGGCAGTTTAATTCTGAACCTTCGGATCTACATAAATGAACGGTTGGATCTCGATCGGAGGGGCGATGGCGAAGGGTTATGGGCGGAGCACGATGCAATCTCAGCCGTTGGTTCTTGTGGATTCAACGGTCCAGATTCGTTTCGGCGGGAAGGCTTATGTCTTGCGATGCGATGGAGGGGTGTGGTCGGGTTATGCATGAGCCGTTGGATCTGTATGAACGGACGACTGAGATTGCATTAGAAAAATGATTCGGGACTTGGTGGACGGAAAGAAGATTGGCGATGCGATTGGATGCTGGCCATTGGATCAGAAGGGAGATCAACGGTCGGGATTAATCGGCGGGCGCGATGGTGAAGGGCTCATGAGCGGAGCACGATTGAATCTCACTCGTCGGTTCTTGTGGATTCGACGGTCGAGATTAGATCGGAAGATCAGAGGAGAGGGGCTCATCGCATCGGGGATTCGGGGAAAAAGAAAAAAGGGAATGAGCTTTTTGCGATTGTGATGGTGGGGGCTGAGTCAAGCGCTGAGGCCTAGTTCTATGGGAGAATAAGGTGACCGAGTTTCAGAGGGAAAAGCGCTTATCACATCGGCGGGGGAAATGAAGAATGACAAGGAAAAAGGGGAAAAACTCTGATTGCGATGAGCGATAAGGGCTTAGCGCCTGGCTATGGCTCTGGGTTACATACAGAGAAAGGGGCTAAGGGCTAAGCCGAAAGGGGCTTAAGACCTTGGTGAGAAAATGAGGATTTTTAAGGATTTTTGAAGGTTTTTTTAGGAATTTGGAGGTTCCGATAGGGAAAAAGGAGGATTTTAAAACCAAATAAAGGGAAATATGCGGTTAAAAAAAGGGATTTAGGAAGATTTAGTGGTTAAATGAAGGGTTATAGGGGAGTTTTGTGAAGGGAATAAGGGTGACAAATGGGGATTTTGTGGGAGTGAAATGGAGCAAATGGAGGCCTTTTGAAAATAGTTTCTCTCACAAAACAGTGGGGCTCATCAATGGAAATAGCAGTGAAGATAATTTTGAAGGATAGAAGAGACACGGAGGCTTCAAGAATGATATATTTACCAAGGAAATGTTTCTCTTGAAGGCTCATAAACATATTTAGCCACCTGTTTGCTTTGACAAAATATTATAGGTGGCTAACATTAGCTATGTATATGGTGCCAGTAATCACACTTGGAAAATTGCATGAGTTTCCTGGGTGCTCTACACACCTACTTCAAGGGTGCTTAATTCTGGTGGAGTCTTTCTTGGTCATGCTACTAATAACGTCGCCAAGTAAATTGAGTTATCTAACTCCTTTCATAGGCTATTTTTCACGGAATTTAAAATTTAGTGGCACAGTTTAACTCATGGCTAGTGATTATGCATTTGACTAATCATAATTATCACATTCGTAATCCAATATTGTTGCATCAATTTTTAAGAGTTTTCCTTTTGGAACGAAATTTTGAGTTCATTGCTTATCAACATGTTCCAAGAGAATCTAAAGCATTAATTGATTCATTATAAAACTATGTATTGGATTGGCATCTATCACATTTATTGTAGTTGTAGGCATAAGTGTATATTTCCATTTAAAAATACATAAAAATATCAAATACACCATAAAATGCCAAATATATATATATATATATATATATATATATATATATTCAAGTTTTTAGTACATACATAAATCCCCAAAACTTGGGTGTTTTTACAAAATGGCTTCATCAAGCCTGGCATAACACCTTAGCACTACAACATCAATTCCTTCTAAGCCTGTTTCTCATGATAACATATCATTGCTTGTGATATCCTCTTAAGAGGTACACAAAATATCTTCAGAGCACCCATTGTATGTCATTGTAGATGGATTTGTATCTCTTTCATGGGAAGAGGAGAGACACACATAGTCAAACCCTTGAGGTTCCTAGCAACCTCGTACAGGATTTGTGAATCATCCCCCCCTTCGGCTGTTGTTGTGTACCTAGTTGTTGCAGCATATGTTGCATCCCTAGTTGTTGCTCCAGCCTCAAGAATATTCTAACCTTGTCTCACATGCAAGATTACACCAACATGATGCACTGGTACCACATTTGTTTCATGCCAATGCTCTTGTCAGTTTGTTAAATACGCACAAAAAAAATTGCATGAAATTCAAAAGTAAAATATACTTTGTCAATGATTTTTCTTCTTACCTATTAGGACCCATTGAATTCTCAGTGGCAAGACTAGCTTGGATATCCTATGTATTTCATCCCTGCATATGGAAATTCTTCAATCATAGGGATCACAACTTGCATCCAGTTAAAGAAGTTTGCACCAAAATATTTTACATTAGGTAAACCTCCTATTCAGGGCATTAAGGAATACCATCGCTGCATCCTAGGCTCACTTGTACCTTCTACGGCCAAACTCACCCATGGTCTCTGTTGAAATTTTCAGTAAGAAACGGTGAAAATGGAACCCATAAATGCCTACCATATGAGGCTTATGATTTAATTTTCCCTTAATTAAATTGGAAAAAAAAATTGTAATTTCATATCATGACAACTTGTATTAGTTAATTGATTCAAGAAGAATTATTTATATTAGGAAATTCTAGTTAGAGGTTAAAGAGGAGGCATGAAAAGGGATTTCAATTTTTAGGGGGTCCAGATATAGTTATTTGTGAGTTCTAATTAGTTAACTCAAGTAATTGAGTTAAAATTAGTTTAACTAGTTCTAATTGAGAGATGAGATAGTGAGAGGTCCAGTGAATTATATTAGATTCAATTCACAAGTAGTGATCAATCATATAACTGATAATTTTCTATAAATAGTTGTTGCATGTAATTTCTAAGGAATACCTAGTTGAGACAGAGGTTAAAGGGAAGAGATCTATCAATTGTACTATTAGAAAATTGTACATGTCATGCATGAGGTCATCGGGAAGGCATTGAAGGATTGCACAATCATTAATTGGTATTTTCCTAATTAATAGGGGTTCAATTAGCCCAATAATGCATAAGGAAGGCAGGCCAAATAGAGGCAAGAAAAAGGTTAAATACTTGACCAATTTTGCTTAAATTGCAAGCCAGATGCGAGCAGGATCGGAGCAACATAGTCAGGAGAGTGCAGAGGTTTCTCAGTGTGAGGAATAGCATTGTATTGTTTCATGATATTGACCATATGCAATATAGAGATACAGGGGTTTTGAGCAGTTTCTTTCCCCAGATACATCTTGTGTTGTGCGTTTGATTGTCTCTTTCTCTTACTTGTTATGTGATTGTGCGATCGTGTTTTGTTTCCGCAAACTGTAGAAGGATTTAATATTTTGTTTTAGTACATTACAAGATCAGTTTGAATCTCGTTGGTAGATTTTTCTACAGTCTCATGACAAGCACTCTCTCTATAAACAAGGATATAATCAATGTTCCATACACAAATTATCTTTGGGCTCGAGTCTTACAAGTTTCCAGTTCTACTTTAACCGGTATTAGAAGACTCCCACACTTGGGTTTTCGTGGCTACGTGTTGGCTCTTAGCCTCTGTTAGTCGAACAATCATCCATATGATAGATCTTAATGGTTTATCCCTCAATATTTTTACTTGAATACTATTTCTCATTTTAGAGGTGCCTGGTGTGAAAAATGTTTGGATTAAATCACCTGTGGTATGAGGATCAAGTCTACTTCCTATCAAGTTTTCTTGTGTTCCTTTGTATGATAAACCAATAAGGAAATAGATATCATCCTTTTCTATACTTAATTCATGGTCCCCCGCGATGAACACCCCTTAATTTTCATCCCACATATGAATTATCCTACTCAAGAGTTCTTCTTGGGCCTTTATTACAGCCAACAGTGAAAACTTCAACAAACCACATCTTCGTAATGCTACTAAGAATCCTAGATAATTCAACATTTGAAATTCTTCTCTGTCATGGACTCTTTCTCCCCATAGAGACATTTTTCTAGAGTTATATTTCCAAATCAAGCTTTAAAATAAGTTTTTGTTTCATCTCCTGATATTTTATAGTGAAAAAAATTACTTTTCTCCTCGCTCGGCCACTTTTTTTTTTTTTTGGGTAGTTTAGACTAATCCTAATACTTCAATTTTTTTCTCTGCCCATCCCACCCACAGGTTTCGAACTGGTGACCTTGCAGACAAAATGCCTTAATAGTGCACCCAATCACCGACTGCTCTACACCACGTGGGCATCGCTCGGCCATGTTAACGCAGGTTTTTTTCCTACAATATGGTGTGTTAACGCACCCTCCCCATTCGGGAAGGATTTTTAATGAAACCAGTGGCCAACGCAACTTCGTTACCCAGCCAAGCGAGCTAGGGCTCAGCTAAAACTCCAAATGGTGGAAATTGAAATAAAAGGAATTTAATGAAAGAGAATGGTTTTAGTTGTTACATGAAATTGAAGAAAGTTGAAACAATGGCTTGGATTGTGCACAAATTTGTTCTGGAATGTTTTCTTCTTTTTTCTCTCCAAATAGCTCTCACCAACTGAATTAGTGCAAATGGGGACTTCAACTCCTATTTGTAAACCTTTGGAGGTACGCATAACTCTAAAATTACTCATTTTGAAGCAAGTTTTCGATATTTTTCTTAATGAATCAATCCTAGTACTTATTTTGAAATATGTTAATGTGATCTAATGCAGTTTTAAGTTAATTTTTTCAAATTTGACCATTACCGACTCAATGCAAGATTGCCTTTTAGGGACTTTTTCTTTCTCGTAAAAAAAAACCCAAGTTACCTTTTTCAGGCTTGTAAGACCCCTACAAAGAATATTTGAGCGATTAATTTTCTGTATTTTTCTCGCTCTTTAAACTGAAAAAGATACTACGAGTTTTCTTCATCTTAATCGTTTAAAACTTTAAGAAGAATATCAAGTTTACTTTCTTCCCCTCATACTCGTAACAAAATGAGGTGGACGTCTATTGAGAATAGGATTATCACTTTATCCAGACTCAATGGACTTACTACGCAAAAGGAATTGTGTCAGGTACTATTAACCCTTTTTCATATCCGTTCATCAACAATGAAAAAGGTACACCTTGGGGTGTAACTTCAGTGTTCAGACTCTCTAAATGTGAAAATATCACCGAGTTTACCCTTTTTGGACTCGTTAAACCTAAGCAGATTGGGAAAAAAATGGACAAAGTATTAGTTACTATATATATATCCAACAAAATTTTTGGCAGCAGTATATTTTCCATCCCTTGAACATGGAACTTTTCCCATCATATTCCTTTTTTGTTAGCCTCTCTGAGAACCCTACCAATTTATGAGTCTTTCCTTGATACCCTGGCATTCCTTTATCATCGTGTCTTTCTCCTCCTGGTGTTCTTGAGTCTAAGTTTCCTAGTATTTTTGGTGTCATTCCTTATATTGTTTAAGGGATCATCTACAATATATTACCTCGATCAACCATTTGACCATATGCCTATTTCCCTAAGTCAGTTCATCCTATTGTTCTACTCTATCTTCGAAAGCAATCATTTTGTCCCATTTCACATCAATTGATGTAGGACTCATTATTTCCTCCCTTTGACAGGTTCCCTCCTATAGACTTCAACACATTATCTAAGAATTTAATCAAGAAAAACCACAATATCCTAGAGCTTGCAGTTCTCGGTGGCAGGTTTATGTGTGTTTGATTCAGAGTTTTCATTATTGGCTCCCACTTGAACGATTCTTTGAGTGTTCAACGTCAACTCTTTTATTCAAAATCGCTATATTACAATTCGCATATTGGAGACCATCATACTTATTGGTGGCCATCCTCGTGTTTGTTAACAATTTTCATCATTGAATGATAATCAGATGAATTCTCACATGTTTGAAATCAACTCATTTATTCACGTGTGTAGAATTATGATATTATGTGACGATTTCGAAGAACTTGGGTAGAGCCTTACATCACTCAACCTTGTTTCCTCTCCCAAGTTGCAGCTATTTTTTTTTGGATACATCTTATCAAACTGGTTACATTACAATGTCTATCCACATTGTGCTTATTGGTGGACAATTTTTCATAGATCCATCAAACATAATTTTGGTTTAGCTACTAAGTATGGGAATGCCCAACTCGGGAAACAATTATTATATATCTTTGACATATGTGTATTGTTTGCATGCCTCTTTCTATTCCAAAACTATGTTGTAAAGTATTTCCGCCATCATCTTCTTCTCCGACCTCGCACTTTAGGGGGCAACTATTATACTTGAAAATGTAGAAATTAATTGTAGAATCAATATTTTTCATGTAATGTCCTAAAACATAAGGCTCAAATCTACTCTACTAATCTGTGAAAATAATTTCACGATTGAGAACATATATCAAAAGCATGCATCGTGATTTAAGACACATACACGAGGATTTCTCTAGGGGAAAGAAACTACTCAAAATCCCTTCCTATCTATATTGCATTAGTTAGAAAATAGAGAAGAAATACAATTCTTTCTCAAGCCTGAGCAACCTCTGCACAAGTATAATCTATCTCACTACTTCACAAGCCAACTCTAGTCAATAATTAACCAAATTCCTGTCTACCCAAGTCCCTATTTCCTTGCGTTGTTCAATTAGGAATTATCCCCTATTATTTAGGAAAATTCCCCATCTAGAATTTCACAATCCTTGTAGGACCTTCTCTGACTGCATACACCACCTGTACAACTTAGATAATTATACAATTGATAGTTCATTGCCCTTGAATTCCAATCTCAACTGGGTAGCTCGAATTTCATGCATGCATGAGTTAATCATTAGTTGATTTATCAATTAACTAGTTGAACACTGAAGTTGCACCCCACTGCTAGACCTCCTACTAGTTCCTCCAATAGTTGGAACTAGTTTAACTGACCTTAACTCAATTAAATTGAATTAAATTGTTACAACTGAAATTAACTCAACCTAGGCTCCTAAAATTTAGGAACCACTACACAAACTCAAGTTAATCCCTCAACTCAAATTAGCTAATCTAACTGAGTGATAACAACTCAGTTAACTCATTCAAGTTGTCTTGTGATGTGGAATTTCGACTTTATCCTAATTTAATTCAAGGGAAAATTAAATTAGGAATTTCTTGTTTCATTTTAATCATTCCCTCTCAACAAGAAATGGATTATCAGATACCTCAATCATGCCTCTATGGAGCTCAATTTTTTTCTCTTGAAAAAACCTTTATCAAAATATCTACATCTTGTTCCTATATAGGAATGTATTCCAACAACATGATCTACCTCTACACACAATCTCGTAGATGGTGATACCAGATGTCAATATGCTTGGCTAAAACATGAAAAAATGGATCCTTAGATAGTTTGATACAAATTTGGTTGTCACAATAAATCACAGTGGGATCCATCATCTTATCAAATAACCTAGCAAGAATATTCTTCATAGATAGATTCACATGCTACTTGACTGGAATCCATGTGCTTTGCTTCTGCTTAACTGAGTGCAACTAATCTATGCTTCTTGATGTACCAAGAAACTATTGTTGACCTAATACTGAAAAATCCTCCTGAAGTGATTTTCCGATCTGATGGAATTTTCTCCTAATCTTCATCTATGAAGCCTTGCAGCTTCACTCCCTCTGTTTGTTTGTCAAAATACCATACTAAGTATTTCCTATGAAGCATCTCAACACATGATTTTTTGCCTTCCAATACAGTTTGGTTGGCTTAACCATTGCTTGAATAATATGGTTAACTTCATAACAAATGTCTGGTTGTGTTTTCACCAAATACATAAGTGAACCCAGAAGCGACCTACAAATAGTGGCATCCACTTCCTCACCTGAAGTGGTGATCAGAACTGGATCATGGAACAGAATGATAGCTCAAAATTCAAAGTGCTCAGAATAGTTTCAAACCTAAACTACCAGAAATATCTCGCCGCTGTGATTCTTGCGCCGCGAATGGTTCTCAAAACTGACATCGTATGTGAAAGTTATGAAGGTTTGAAGTCTCTAGTAAACTCCATTTTTCAATTGACCAAGTTTGACTTTTATGGATTTGGAAAAATTAAGAAAAGAATTTCCAAGGAATATTCCTAGAATATCCTTGAAATTTTCCCTGGAATATTCCATTTGGGCTTATCAGATGCTGACAAGTGGCAGCTTGTTATTCGAGGATTGGTTGACTTTTGGTTTTTTTTGCCAATCATTGGGTTCCACGTGGCATGCCCAGAGGCCGCCACGTGGCCCCAGGCCATGGAGAAATTGGCTATGTAAAAGTTTTGATACTCTGCAGGATTCGAACATTGGCCTCCTGCCTGCCAGCATAGCGGCCCATCCAGCTCGGCTACACGTTAAGTCTTAACAAATAATGGTGTCGTGTTTTATTTGTTATTTCAAAATTAGTCGGCGAGAAAAAAAGATTAGGACTAGCCCCCAGGGCTAGCCCCATCGGGGTGACCTAAATACTATAATCGTGGCCTTAAAGGCCTTAACCGCAATGGTAAACGGTTAGAAAACCGTGACTTGTGGTCAGCACATCCCAAATATTAAATGTGGGCGGTCTTCACGCGGTTTTGGAGGCGGCTTAGGCAGAGGTCCATGTGACCCTGCACTCCAACATTAAATGTAACCACTAAATTTCCCTGCCAATTTGGGCGCCTTCCACTATTTTCGGCGAATTTTGACAGTTTGGCATTTTTAACAGGAGTTCCTCCAGATTTGGAGGAGGTTTTCTAGTGACATTGGGCAGTTTTATTTGGGAGGTCCTAACTTCCTCATTATAGAACCAAATTGGATGAAATTTTAGTTAATTTTGGGTCCCTTCAACCTCCTAAATACTTTGGGACAGTTTTGAGGTCGAATGGAGGTGATCTTCAGTAGCTTTTGCTTCAGGGAAGATGAAGGAGCCATCAGGGCCACCATGAGACAAATTCAGTTTGAGGCCTAACCAAGGGAGTTAGAGTCCATTTCCAGAGTTCCAATAGGCTCAATTGGATAATTCAGATGTTTTGAATCTGATGAAATGGTTTTCAGAGCCTGTAGAGAGCACTACAAAGCTGAAAATCTTAATTTAAGTTCCAGTGGCCATTTTTGCCTGCTTTTGCCAGCCGCAGTGTAGGGCCTAGCCAGGGGAGCTAGAGACCATTTGCAGTGAACCAGTGGTCATTATTGACTGAAAATTTGATCCTGAATTTAATGACAGAGGTTTCAAAAAGTTTGGATAACTTCTAGACGTCGAAAACTCAGCAAAGAGTTTTTCTTTGACCTTAGTGCCAAAGGGTGCCTACAGTGTATGGAGGTGAAACCGGAGCAGCCGGAGGCTGTTTCTGATGAAAAAATAGTCAAAATTGGCTATTTTAGACATTTTGGAACCAATGGAAGTGGTTTCAGAAGATTTTGAGAATCTCTTCAGTTCAAGAAGTTGATTTGAAGTTTTGGGCAGCCCTGGGCAAACCGTGGAGGATAGCCTATTTTGGGGATGTTGTGCTTGATTTAAGAAAATTATCAGTTTAAATTTGGTGTCTTATGTTTGTTGGATAAAAAATTAGTGGTTTCAGTGATTTAAACAGAATTATGAGGGATTTTGTGCCATTTTGAAGCTCAGAGAAGCTTAGTGCACCGACATAAGGAAATGTGTTAACAGGAGCCTAAAGCTGTTTGCAGAATTTGGACAGATAATTGAGGGATATCTATGGTATTTTCAGTCTTTGGATCATGTTTTTATTCATTGGAATTAATTATTTACTTTTTAAAAAACACATACCATAATCCCAAAGAGCTGAGTCATGATGACAAAGCTCAAAGGAGACGTAGCCCATGAGATTTTGGGTGAACTCCTATATTATATTGCTGTTTTGTTTAATGGTTTTATTGCTGAATTATGTTGCTATTATACATTTTAAATTACAGCAAGAATAAATAAACTTAAGACACATAAATAGTAAAAAAAAAACATACACCACTTTCAAGCCAAAATTCCGCAAAACGTCAAGTTCAAGCTAGATCATTTTAATTAAAACTGAGTGGTAGGTTCTTGAACTCCATACAAGTTATCCACACCATTTTCAGATCAGGTTGGTATCAGAGCATAGTTTCTTGCTTGACAGAGCATTTGGTTGCTTGATTGTATAGCTTGAAAGGTGTTTAGACAGTGTAAAGGATTGACTATTTTATTGTTTGCAAACTGATTGTTGTTTGAGTTTGCTTGAGTTTTGTGGATAGCTACTGATTAGCTAAGTCTTGGAGAGGAAAAAAAGGAAGAAAAGGCATTAAGGCATATTCCTTACCCCAAAGGACCTCAAGGTCACTTTTGGAACAAACCCTCTTGACGATTGTTTGTTAAGAAGCTCTTGGAGTTTGTTTGTTGTTTGGCTGCTTGAATACGAGTTTGTATTTACAGCCATTTGGTTAAAAAAGCTTTATCATTTGTTTTGAAAAGCTTTGAGAACTTTTTTGAATTTAATTTGTTCATTGACATCATAATAACAACTTCTACAAGTGAATTTTCCTCTTTCACAAGATTCTTCGATGATGATATGAAGCGTGACTTTATTATATTGAAGGACATGGTGCAGATTTTGTTTGAGGATAAACGAGAAAGCACTGAACTTCGTGAACAGTTGTTTGCCATGAAGGAAGAGAAGGAATAAATTCTTGAAAGATTGCATGATATGGAGAGGCAACTCCATCAAGCCCAAGAGGCTTTGACCAAAAAAATGCATGAGGAAGAGGTAATCCATTCTAACTTGTCTTCAGATTCCTCATTAGAAATATGTGTTGGTTCTTTTGAAAAACATACGAAAGGTATAGGGTCCAAATTAATGATTAAAATGGGCTATGAAGTCAAAGGATTAGGCAAGCATGCACAAGGCATGGTTGATCCCATTTCGGTTGAGGAATGACCCAAGAATCTTGGTCTCTGTTATGTGCAATTTAATGGTGAAGACTCCAAATCCATGAAGGCATGTGAGGAAAATTCAAACAGAACCTTTATTCCAAGTTCTAAGATGCAAATATGTCAAATTTGTTTCAAAGATGATTGCCATTTCTTTAAGCCTTTGTTGCAACAAGAAGATGGAAGACATGCAACTTATGGCGAACATGCAAGTTCAAACAATTTTCAAGACAAGAACAGTGATGTTAGTCTGCAAATGAAAGCTATAGCATCTACTAGTTCATCTTCTCATGAAGACAAAAAGGATGAACATTCAAAGAAGCACAAGAGGTATAAATCTTCTCATGATCAATTTGATTTTGTTTCTGGAAGGCATGATAATTTTGCATGCTTAAATGGAAGAAAGATTTGTTGTACATATTGTGGTTGATTTAATCATGATGCTTCGAGATGTTGGATGAGGAAGAAAGCATACATGAAGCAGATGAGGCAAAGACAACTTTCAAAGAAGGTGCATGATTTTTGTACATTTTGCAAAAAGCGGGGACATGTTGTCTCTCATTGTTGGACTTTGCATCCAACTAGTTGTCCAAAGCACATGCAGCAAGAGGACAGAAATATTGGCACAAGTGGAGCTGCAGATTCCATTATTGATGTGAAAATGGAAGATTCACATGAGGAAGAGTTGTAGCAGCAAAAGTCACCATGGAGGTGGCTTGGAAAGAAGTGGATGGACTTCTTAACACAGTAAGAAATACTCCTTTGTACATATGCACATTTCGATTGTATGCATGTATTTCTGTTGAAAATTTTGATGCAAGGTTGCATATAAATGTGGTTCAGTTGAAGAAATTTCTTTGTTGTTGAAAAATTTCGCCATGGAGGTGTAAAAGATGAGTATGGTACTCACTTATATTGCAGCAATATCTTTTAGTTCAGATGTTATAGTCACCCACATGTTTTTGGGATTATGTACTTGTTGGTACTTGAAAGGAAGAGTTGAAGGTGTACATGTGCATGGAAGTTGTATGTGTAAATAGCGAACTGTAAATAGGTTCATTGTACATTGATACACGCACATGTGTTTTTCAAGATGTATCATGTTGTTTATTGACTTGTGTCGATTGTGTCGCACATGTTTGTCGACTTGTGTCGATTGTGTTGCACAATTTTTACATTGATTTTGTGTCAATTGTATAACACATTTTATGAAGACTTGTTGTTGATGTCGCATGTTGCATGAATTATTTTTGAGCCACCTTGGATCGTTGTTCAAGGCAGCGATGTACAATTTACTTCTGCAAATTTCTTGCCAGAAATTTTCTGAGTGAGTGCAAGAAAGACAGCCCTTGACAGGAGGACAAGTGCATTGAGTAAAGGAAGTGTGAATTTATTTCTAGTTGTGGTTCAAAATCACTAGCCATGCAAGGCAAGTGTTTGGAAGCTGAAGAGAAGAGGGTGTTTTACTCTCATTTACTGTACAGATCAGTATATCAGTATTTTGGGGTCCAAAAGATTCTCATTTGGGAGGTGTGATTAGAATTGGATCATGGACCAGAATGATAGCTCAAAATTCAAAGTGCTCTAAAGAGTTTTGAACCTGAATAACCAGAAAGGTCGCATCGTTGCGATTCTGGTGCCATGAACGGTTCTCAAAACCGACATCGTATGTGAAAGTTATGAAGGTTTGAAGTCTCCAGTAAACTCCATTTTTCAGTTGACCAAGTTTGACTTTTATGGATTTGGAAAAATTAAAAAAATAATATTCCAAGGAATATACTTGGAATATTCCCTAGAATATTCCATTTAGGCTTATCAGATGCTGACAAGTGGAAGCTTGTTATTCAAGGATTGGTTGACTTTTGTTTTTTTTGGCCAATCATTGGGTGCCATGTGGCATGCCCGGAGGCTACCAAATGGCCCCAGGTCGTGGATAAATTGGCTATGTAAAAGTTTTGATAGTCTGCAGGATTTGACCGTGGGCCTCCTGCCTGCCAGCACAGCGGCCCAACCAGCTCGGCTACATGTTAAGTCTTAACAAATAATGGTGTCGTGTTTTATTTGTTATTTCAAAATTAGTCGGCAGGAAAAAAAGATTAGGACTAGCCCCCAGGGCTAGCCCTTTCAGTGTGAACTCAATGCTATAACCGTGGCCTTAAAGGTCTTAACCGCAGTGGTAAACGGTTAGAAAACTGTGACTTGTGGCCAGCACATCCCAAATATTAAATGCAGGCGGTCTTCACGCGGTTTTAGAGGCGGTTTAGGCGGAGGTCCATGTGACCCCGCACTCCAACATTAAATGTAACCACTAACGGTCCCCACCAATTTAGTTGCCTTCCACCATTTTCTACAGATTTTGACAGTTTGACGTTTGTAACTGGAATTCCTCCAGATTTGGAGGAGGTTTTCTAGTAACATTGGGCAGTTTTCTTTGGGAGGTCATAACTTCCTCATTATGGAACCAAATTGGATGAAATTTTAGTCAATTTTTGGTCTCTTCGACCTCCTGAACACTTTGGAACAGGTTTGAGATTGAATGGAGGTGATCTTCAGAATATTTTTCTTCAGGGAAGATGAAGGAGCCATTAGGGCCACCATGACACAAATTCAGTTTTAGCCTTAACCAGGGGAGTTAGTGTCCTTTTCCAGAGTTCTAATAGGCTAAATTGGATAATTCAAATGTTATGAATCTGATGAAATGGTTTTCAAAGCTTTTATAGAGCATTAGAAAGTCTAAAATCTTCATTTAAGTTCCAGAGGCCATTTTTCCTGCTTTTTCTAGCAGTAGTGTAGGGCCTAGCCAGGGGAGCTAGAGACCATTTGCAGTGAAATAATGGTCATTCTTGACTGAAAATTTGATCATGAATCTAATGAAAGAGGTTTTAGAAAATTTGGATAAATTCTAGAGGTCGAAAACTCAGCAGAGAGTTTTTCTTTGACCCTAGTGCCAGGGGGTGCCTACAGTGTATGAAGGTGAAACCGGAGCAGCCAGAGGCCGTTTCTGATGAAAAAATAGTCGAACTTGGCTATTTCAGACATTTTGGAACCAATGGAAGTGGTTTCATAACATTTTTAGAACTTATTAAGCTCTATAAGTTGATTTAAAGTTTTGGGAAGCCCTGGGAAAACCGTGGAGGATAGCCTATTTTGGGGATGTTGTGCTTGATTTAAGTAATTTATCAATTGAAATTTGGTGTCTAATGTTTTTTTGTATACAACAGTAGTGGTTTCAGTGATTTAAATAGAATTATGAGGGATTTTGTGCCATTTTTAAGATCAGAGAAGCTTAGTGCACCGATAGAAGGAAATGTGTTAACAGGAGCCGAAAGCTGTTTACAGAATTTGGACAACCAATTGAGGGATATCTATGGTATTTTCAGTCCTTTGGATCTTTTTTTTATTCATTGGAATTAAGTATTTACTTTGTAAAAAACACTTACCATAATCCCAAAGAGCTGAGTCATGATGACAAAGCTCAAAGGAGACGTAGCCCACGAGATTTCGGGTGAACTCCTATATTATATTGTTGTTGTGTTTAATGGTTTTATTGATAAATTATGTTGCTTTTATACATGTTAAATTACAACAGGAAAAAATAAACTTAAGACACATACGCAGTAAAAAAAAAACATACACCACTTTCAAGTCAAAATTTCGAAAAACTTCAAGTTCAAGCTAGATCCTTTTAATAGAAACTGAGTGGTAGGTTCTTGAACTCCATACAAGTTATCCACACCATTTTCAGATCAAGTGGCATCCTCCTTCCTCAAACTGGATGCTATAGGAGTCTCCTTGGGTTTGCTACTCTCCATATGGAACTTCTTCAATATCTTATTGGCATAATTTCCCTTAGAGACAAACAATTCCCCGTCTCCTTTCCATACTTCCAAACCGAGGAAATAATGCATGAGTCCCATGTCTTTCATCTCGAATTCTCTTGCAATCCTCTTTAAAATATTTGATAAAATTCTCATCACCGTTTAAAATTAAATCATCGACATATAATACTATAAATGACAATTCACCTTCAACAATAATATGGTAAAGGTTTGCATCAGCTTCAATTTTGGTGAAGCTCGGCCTGGTGAAATAGTTGTCAATCCTTTTGTACCAAGCACGGGGTACTTGTTTCAGTCCATACAGTTCTCGCTTGAGTCTGAACACATGTGACTCTCTGTTGAAGGTCTCAAATCCTTTCATTTGTTCAATATACGCCTCCTCCTTAATCACTCCATTGATGAATTTTTTCCTCACATCCATATGATGGATCTTCCATACCATTTTAATTGCAAGTTCTAAATTGATCAGATAAAAGAGTACCTTGCTACTGGAGCAAATGTCTCCTCGTAATCAATTCCCTCCACCTGAGAGAACCCCTTGGCCACAAATATGGCCTTGTGTTTCTTGATTCTTCCGTATGTTTCTTGCTTCACCTTGTAGATCCACCTTGAACCCACCACTGACTTGTAATCTAGTCTTGGGACCACTTCCCAAAAAATTGTTTTTACTATGGAATCATATTCCTCTACCACGACATCAACCCTTACTGGTTGTTGCACTACTTCCTCGAATGAGGATGGTTCTATCTCAACTAGCTCACTCATCAGAGCCATGTACCCATTGTACCAATCTGATGACATCCTCTACCTGCGGTGTGATGTGGGTGCTCCCACATTCTCTCTAGCATCATGCAATAATATACCAGCTTCCTTGGTGTGCTTCCTTCCTTCTCTGGATGTCTATACATGAGTGAGTGTCTCCACTCTCTTCTCCCCTACTTTTGGTTGCTACACAACATCCTGAGGTTCTTCCTTTGGATCCAAAATATCCTTATCTGTAGGCAACTGAAGCTCCCTCTCAAGGAACACCTCATTTCCTTCTCTTCATCTAAATTCACATCTTTGCGAACAACTCTCATCCTAAGATATGGCACCTGATAGTTGTGAGGTGTATTAGTGTACCCCACAAATATGCCCAACTATTTTTTCGTCTCTAGCTTTTTCCTTGATTCCTTGGAAACATGACAGTAAACTCATGAACCAAATATCCTGAAGTGTGACACATCTGGTTTCTTCCCTAAAAAATATTCTTTTGGTGTACTCATCCTAAAAATTCGACAAGGACTCTTGTTTTGCACATATTCTGTTGTGTTTCATGCTTCGGCCCACAAGTGTAGATGTAGGCCCTAATCATGCAACATCGCTCGTGTAACTCCCACGATACTTTTGTTCTTCCTCTCAGCCACCCCATTCTATTGTAGGTTATGGGGTGTTGTCAAATCCCGTCGAATGCCTTATTTTTCACATAAGTTTTTAAACTCATTCGACACACATTCATCATATTTATCACTCCTAAGAGCCTTCACTTTCCTGCTAGTTTCTTTCTCAACAAGTGCTTTAAATTCAACAACTTTGGAGAATGTCCGATCTTTCTTCTGAATGAAGAAAATCCAACACTTACGTGAGAAATCATCTATAAATATAACATAATACTTGTGCTTGGTCTTGGAGGCTTTCGAGAAAGGTCCACAGACATCAGAGTAGATCCTTTCAAGGATTGCATGTGCCTTCTATCATGATCATTCAAGGTTTAGTTTTTGTACTCCCCCCAAGTACACCCTTTTCATGTATTATATTTCTCTAGTGCTCTGTTAGGGAGTCCTATGGTGATATGTGGCATAATCTTCAAAGCTCCATGGTGAAAATGTCCAAGTTTTTTATGCCATAATTTTCCAACATCTTGGATTTGCACCTTCTCTGCCTTTGTCCTCAAATCATCACAGTTTTCCACATCTAACCTTTAGAGGTTCTTCACTTGAAAATTGATTTGCTTCACTTGTCCCGTGGAGATGTGCCTCAAGAATGACTTTCCTTTATTGAATATCACATCATAGCCATGATCTTCCAACGCCACAACATAAACCAAATTTTATTGAGACCTGGAACAAACATCACATAGTTGAGTTTGAGATGGGAGACAGACTCCCTCTGAAAGGTAAATGTATTGATACCAGCCATGGTATACCTCCCATCATCTCCCATATCGATGTGCATTTGGAGGTCCTTCTCCTCCATTTCACTGAAACATTCTCAGTTTTCCGTCATATGGAATGAGGCACCACTATCTAAACACCACACGCTACCCATCAATGTGCTTTCCATGCATGCAATGAGGGTGAAATCCAAGTCGAATTGTGAAGCTAAAGCTTCACATGCCACTCCTCCTGAGGGCTTCTTTCCAACTTTCTTGTGTGGACACTTCGTGGCATAGTGTCCCAGTTCATGATAGTGAAAGCACTTGATTTTGGAAAAGTATTTCCACTTTCCCCCTTGACTAGAATCTCCTTAGGATTGGGATTAATTCCCTTTCCCTTTCCAGCCAAGGCACAATTTTCTTCTTCCTCACCCTTAGATGAGGTCCCGTCTTTGGTGTTCCTCTTGAACTCCTCTTGTAACATATTTGACCATAATATTTCCAAGTTTGATATCTTCTCCCTCTCATTTACCGAATCCTGGTAGTTGTGCCAACTATTGGGAAGGCCTAGAAGTGTTAAGATTACCAGATCATCTTCTACAATTATAACACCAACACTCCCAAGTTCATCAAGACATTATGTGAACTTGATCAGGTATCATGGTATTTTGTTGCCCTTCTGCATTTTGATATTTTGAAGCTTGTCATTGAGTGCCAACTTCCTGTGGTTACTACAGTTTTGGAACAAATATGTCAATGATTGCCACATTGCATATGGAGTTTCTTTCCCATGAATATTAGAGAAAATATGGTCTCGTACTCCCTTCAATATGATCATCCTCGCCTTGGCTACACTCTTCTTCCAATTTGCTAAATTTTGAGCATCAACTGCTGTTGGTCTCGGGACATCATTATCAATGAATTCCTTCAAACCATTATCTTCCATGACTTCCTCCATGCAGTCCTTCCAGAAAATATAATTTGAGGTACCCACAATGGCAAACTCGAGCCTTATACCATAGAATGTCATCTTGCTATCTCTAAAGAATAAATCATGCAAACTCGTTCCTCCTCCAAAGACAACTTTGAATTCTCTTCTCTACTGTGAATATTTCTATGATACCATGTAGAAATTAATTGTAGATTCAATATTTCTCATGTCATTTTCTAAAACATAAGACTCAAATCTACTCTACTCATCTGCGGAAAGAAATTCATGATTGAGAACATATATAAAACACATGCATCATGATTTAACACACATACATGAGGATTTATCTAGGGGAAAGCAACTACTCAAAACCCATTCACATCTGTATTGCATTAGTTATAAAATAGAGAATAAATAAAATGTTTTCTCAAGCCTAAGAAACCTTTGCACAAGTATAATCTATCTCACTACTTCACAAGCCAGCTCTAGTCAATGCTTAACCAAATACCTGCCTGCCCAAGTACATATTTCCTTGTGTTTTTCAATTAGGAATTAGCCCCTATTATTTAGGGAAATTCCCCATCCAAAATTGTGCAATCCTTGTAGGCCCTTCTCTGACTGCATGCACCACTTGTGCATCTTGGATTATTATACAACTGATAGTACAATTCCCTTGAACTCCAATCTCAATTGGGTAACTTGAATTTCATGCATGCATGATTTAATTGTTAGTTGATTGATCAATTAACTATTTGAACACTGAAACTGCACCCCATTGCTAGACCTCCTACTAGTTCCTCCAACAGTTGGAACTATTTTAACTGACCTTAACTCAATTTAACTGAATTAAATTGTTACAACTGAAATTAACTCAACATAGGCTCATAAAATTTAGGAATCATTGTACACAAATCAAGTTAAGCCCTCAACTCGAATTAACTAAGCTAACTGAGTGATAACAACTTAGTTAAATCATTCAAGTTGTCTTGTGATTTGGAATTTCGATTTTCTCCTAATTTAATTCAAGGGAAAATTAAATTAGGAATTTATTGTTTCATTTTCAATAGAAAATACCTCTTCATCAGCTCAAAGGTGAATAACACTTTTATGACTAAAATATACCCTTATTGTAGGAATTTTACCACTATAATGTACCCTAGAAACCTTGAACCAAGTGTGTTAACACTGTCCATAAACGAGCAACATGTATTACCCTATCCAAGAATGCTCTATATCTCAAAGAAGGTCGTGTTACCCAACTTTCATGATCCCATGAGGAAAAATCACGAGTTGACTCACTATGCCTCTATTATTTACTCAAAGTTCACTCTAAAAAGCTATAAAATATTGCTTGAATCTCATCTATGATGTCGCCTATCCTAACCAAGACTACTATATCGGGATAAAGCAATAAAGTGGAGGAAGCATATTCCAGTCTTTTCCTTTTGCCCAAAGTGAGCTAGTGAAGAAATTGGTAAGATATCATAGCCTCCCATTGCTTATATATTAGAGGATATGCCATTGTAATCAGGATCCAAATTCATGCACTATCATGTTGTCGAGATATCATTTGAGAGAGAGGTTGAAGAGATAGGAGTTGGAGGAAGTTATGTTGCAACCATCTATGGTTGTAATCTTCCCTTATAGAATATATAGGTTTAATGTTGTTTTTTCCATATCATTGTCTCAAGATTTGCTCCTTATGTTTATGCTATAATGATTTGGATTATGATCATTATTGATGTATTTAATGGTATCATGTTTCTTCCTTGCTAGTTTTTTGTATTGGTGAAGTTTATATTATTGTGAAGATCACGTTTGTCCATCTTGTGCATGGGATCTGTCTTTGGAACTAGCTAAGGATCCTTTCTCAACCACATTCACCGTTCCAGTTGAGTTACGTACATAGACAAGCAGGTTATCATTCACTTCTTCTTTGTCAAATTCAATCTAATGCTTGCTTAATCGAATGCATCTACTGTTATTACAGTAGATCCCTTAATTCGTTTGCCTTAGGTTCTAGGAAACCTAAGAGGGATTTCTAATTTTTCCACACGAGCTGAATTCCCTACAAAAATCCAAAGGCTAATAGAGCCTTAAAACCTATCAAGAGTGATTATCCCAAATGACTGGCTATTTAAAGAATCTTAGTTCATGTCACACCCCCTTTGTTGACTAAGGTCCCAAAACCCGCGTCAACTAATTATAGGGATTTTTGGGGGGAAAACAACCCTCCTATTGAGGAGGTTGCTCCCTCAACATTTTATATAAAAGGTGGACTCAGCTAATTGAGATATCTTTTTGAGAGGAGAAATATTATTACTTTAGTATTTGCAACTCAACAAAGTTATAATAATTTTGGAATACTTATCTTAATGTTTTTTGAACATAGAAATAAACATCTAAAAAAATCAAACATTTTTTATCGTTACTACCACTATTGTTGTTGTCATTATTATCAATAAATATATATTTTTTCAAAATATATAAATGATTTTGCAAAAATATTAATAACCAATTAAACATTACATTTTACTAAAAATTATATTAATTATCTAATTTCATTAACCAACAAACCATATATAACATTTTAATATTTATTAATTAATATATATAATTTAAACCTATTTTTTAATTAAATATGAGAACGATATTTACTACCATAAACAAAAATAATTATATTGGATCAATATGGAGAATATAAGAAATTATATTAGATTGTAAAATCTAAACTCAGTTTTATAATTGTTTGCTCCTCGTTGTTAACTTATGTTAACTTGAATGTGATATATTCATTTGCTTTGAGAGTCTTTAATTTATTTAAATGAAGGTAGATATTTTAATGAGAATTATCATTATATATTTTTAGGTATTTAAAAGTCTTTTCACAATGGGGAATTTGTGCGTAGGGAATGGACTCTTAAGATGATATTTACTTTGGTTTTTCTATTAACTTTGAGACACTAAAATAATTGTAATGGTTGAAGGTATGTGATGTTTTAATAGGATATTTTTCCTAATAATGTGTAATGAGTTTTGACAAGTTTTTTTATTTGAGAGGATGTTTTTCACAATACGTGTAATAAGTTTTGAGAAGTTTTTCATTTCCGACTGTAGAAAATGTTGTTTTTAATAAGGAGTTGCCACATAATTATGGCCAAACTAAAATTTGTAATAAAAGACAACATGTTTGTAATTTTCGGTTTAATGTTAGTGTCACTTTCCAATATAATATGGTTAGAGTAACATTTGCTTAAATATGCACAAATGTCTATTAAAGCATATTGAGTAAAACAATAAGCAATGTTTTTCAAATCCAAACTAGAATGAAAGTATACATATAGTTGATAGCAATTAAAATGCTAGGGCTTCAATATTTGAAAGGAAAATTAAACAATTTAATTTATAATAGAAACATCTTTAAAACATTTATATAAAATTTATATTATTTGTTAAATATATAGATATATTCAATTGTGTTAAACATTTTTAATTCACATTTATTAAGTCTTGTCAGGATTCTTGAAGACTCTTAATTGTCATGCATTACTTAACAACCACAATTTCATTTCATTATAATGTGCTCCCTTGTGGAAGCATTGTGAATGGAAAGCAAATTTTGCCACAATTTAATCATTATAATGCCCCCCTTGTGGAAGCATGGAAATGGAAAGAAAAATTTTCCACAATTTCATTTCATTATAATGCCCCCCTTGTGAAAGCATGGGAATGGAAAGCAAATTTTGCCACGATTTCATTTCATTATAATGCCCCCCCTTGTGGAAGCATGGTAATGGAAAGAAAATTTTGCCACTTCTTAAAGGATATGAACATGCATGAACATTGTAATAATAACTCATTTTTGTCAAGTCACTTGACCTTTGAGAATGCATAACATTTTTGTTTTGTAGTTCCCACCTTTCCGTTTTCCAAGGTGGATAATAAGTAGTGTAAATGATAGTGCAACTTACATGCACTAGTTTTCACAATTTTTATGTTATTATACTTATTTGCAAATGTTATTAGAATGCAACCACTAAAAGGGCTTATTCCCTCTTACCCTGGGATAGCATTAAAGTTGGAAAGATTCATTGACATAATGTTGAATTGGGGAGGTTCTAATCTACCACAATCATAGAGAGTCTATGTTTGTCACCAACATCTATGCAAGCACAAGCGACACTCTCTTCTAAAGACCTAACATTGATGGAGAGATTTGACACTATGCTTTCACCAACCCAAAAAGCCTCCATTGACATCGATTTGAATTAATACATATATTTTTAAATCATTTACAATATTTGTAGGTATGTGTTGTTGGATGTAATTACCCAAAAAGCCTCCATTGACATCGATTTGAATTAAGACATATATTTTTAAATCATTTACAATATTTGTAGGTATGTGTTGTTGGATATAATTATCTATGTTGTTGTTGTCATCATTGTTAATAAATATATATTTTTTCAAAATATATAAATGATTTTGCAAACATATTAATAACCAATTAAACATTAAATTTTACTAAAAATTATATTAATTATTTAATTTCATTAACCAACAAAAACATTATATATATATATATATATATATATATATATATATATATATATATATATATATATATATATATATATATATTTTTTTTTTTTTTTTTTTCAATTAAAAATTAATTATGAAATAATGTAATAAGATAATCTTATCTACAAATTCACAAAACAGGAGTAGAATTGATATTTCTCTCTGTATATGAGAAGGATATTTAATACCATAAGAAAAAAGATAACTATATTAGATGAATATGGAGAATATAAGAAATTATATTAGATTGTAACTTAACTGTGATATATTTATTTATTTACTTTCCGAGTCTTTAATTTATTTAAATGAAAATAGATATTTTAATGAGAATTATCATTATATATTTATATATCTTTAGATTTTATAGTCTTTTCACAATGGCGAATTTGTGGGAGGGGAATGGACTCCTAAGATGATATTTACTTTGGGTTCTCTGTTAACTTCGAGACACTAAAATAATTGTAATGGTTGAAGGCATGCGATGTTTTAATAGGATGTTTTTCCCAATACGTGTAATGAGTTTTGAGAAGTTTTTTATTTGAGAGGATGTTTTTCACAATATGTGCAATGTGTTTTGAGAAGTTTATTATTTGGGAGTGTAGAAGATGTCGTTTTTAATAGGGATTTGTCACATAATTATATGGCCAAACTAAAATTTGTAATAAAAGACTATAATATTCCCAATTAGCCATGAGCTAGTTGGAATATTAATTTTTATTTTTGCTTCCTTGTTTGATGAATAAGAGGGTATGGGGGCCCATAAATCTCCTTAATATGAATAAAATCACTGCTAATGTGAAAGGAGGACATCTTAGCAGCTTAGTTGAGCACCCTTGTGTGTGAAAAGGGGTTGGACCACATAGATTGGGTTAACTTTGACCAAATCAACAACGTTGTCATGGAGGAGTGGCATTCATTACGGGACAACGCAGTTTTGGAGGGAGACTCCATGCATGGAAGTAGTGCCTTTAATGAGTGGGGCCAAGGGTGAGGAAGCTCACCACTTATATAAGGAAGAGGATGGCAGCCATAGATCATTATGTTTATGTATTTGATATTTCAGATTTGTGGTCTGTTTAGACTTGTTGCTCTCTTCAGCTGTTTAGCTAAGATTGTAGTGTTGTTTAGCACAGGGTGTTCCTAAGCGGGGATCCCACCTCTATCCTTGAGTGACCTCTAAGGAAGAGTGTTTGCACTACATTCCACTTTCAGGCGTCAGGCCAAGGCTTCAGTCTTAATGTACAGCGCAGCTCCTATTGAGGTTGTGTTGTGTTGCAGTGCATAAGTTGTGGAGGGTTGATTTGGGTGATTGTTGAGCTAGATCTCATTGGAGGAAGGTTCATTTCTCTCGGGAGACTAGTCAAGAAGGCCCTGGAGCATCATTGATATATTTTGCACCAGGCCAAAGTGTTTTTATCCCCTACAGGGCAGTATCAGTCTGGATCTACGGTATTCTAGGGAGGAGTTGTAGGGGTATTTTCAGTAGGTGGTTTGGGGAGTGATTTCTTCAGTGAAGGGGCCAACCTTTCATCTAGAGGATCCATTGGAGGAGAACATACTTATTTTCATATCAGCTTCATCCATAACCCTTCAGTTACTTTGTTGCAGCATACTTTCAGCCCTAGGGCTGCAGCTTATATTGTATTATTGGGTGTATTTCCTGGAAACCCTCTTGGGTTGTCTTGGAAGGTTGTTAGAGAGCCTTGATCTTCATTTTCTGTATATCTTGAGGCATATATCAGCCCTTTATCTCTGTATGTTCATTTTGCTGTAGCAGTGCTATTAGAATGGCGTTGTAGCAGTGTCTCCAGCATTTTATATAGTAGCAACACCTCATTCTTGAGGAATTTCTTTATTGGAGGCTTCTTGTATCTTGTTATATGATTTGTGGCCCATCATTTGTACTATTTTACTGCTGTTATGATTAATGGAAAGGCTCCATATTGGTCTCATGCTTTGATGTAATTTTTTACACTGCTATTTCCAACATTTTGTTCTATATTCCTGCTTTTCCCATTTGGGAATATTACAAAGACAATATGTTTGTAATTTTCAATTTAATGTTAGTGTCACTTTCTAATATAATATGGTTAGAGTGACTTTTGCTTAAATATGCACAGATGTCTACTAAAGCATATTGAGTAAAACAATAAGCAATGTTTTTCAAAGCCAAACTAGAATGAAAGTACACATATAGTTGATAGAAATTAAAATGCTAGGGCTTCAATATTTCAAAGGGAAATTAAACAATCTAATTCATAATAGAGACATCATTAAAACATTTATATAAAAGTTATATTATTTGTTAAATATATAGATATCTTCAATTTTGTTAAACATTTTTAATTCACATTTACTAAGTCTTGTCAAGATTCTTGAAGACTCTTAATTGTCATGCATCTACTTAACAACCACAATTTCATTTCATTATAATGCCCCCTTGTGGAAGCATGTGAATGGAAAGCAAATTTTTCCACAATTTCATTTCATTATAATGCCCCCTTGTGGAAGCATGTGAATGGAAAGCAAATTTTGCCACAATTTCATTTCATTATAATTCCCCCCCTTGTGGAAGCATGGGAATGGAAAGCAAATTTTGCCACAATTTCATTTCGTTATAATATCCCCCTTGTGGAAGCATGGGAATGGAAAGCAAATTTTGCCACAATTTCATTTCGTTATAATGCCCCCCTTGTGGAAGCATGGGAATGGAAAGCAAATTTTGCCACAATTTCATTTCGTTATAATGCCCCCCTTGTGGAAGCATGGGAATGGAAAGCAAATTTTGCCACAATTTCAATTCATTATAATGCCCCCCCTTATGCATGGATATTGTAATAATGCCTCCTTTTTTTCAAACCACTTGACCTTTGAGAATGCATCACATTTTTAATATCCACCTTTTTCCAAGGTGGATAATAAGTAGTGTAAATGATAGTGCAACTTACATGCACTAGTTTTCGCAATTTTTATGTTATTTTACTTATTTGTAAGTGTTATTAAAATAAAATCACTAAAATGGCTTGTTCCCTCTTACCCTGGGATAACATTAAAGTTGGAAAGCTTCATTGACACAATGTTGGATAGGGGAGGTTCTAATCTACCAAAATTGTAAAGACCCTGTGTTTGTCACCAACATTTATGCAAGCACAAGTGACACTCTCTTCCAAAGACCTAACATTGATGGAGAGATTTGACACTATGCTTTCACCAACCCAAAATTTGACACTCTACTTTCACCAGCCCAAAAAACATCCATTGACATCAATTTTAATTAATAAGTATATTTTTAAATCATTTACTATATTTGTAAAAGAATATTTATAGGTATGTGTTGTTGGATATAATTATTCTGACATTAACTTTTATCCAAGCATACAGTAAATATAAAAGGGCATTTAAATTGTCAGATAATTTGAATTTGAATTAAAGAGTTAAGAATCACAACAATCCTCACTCACCATCCGAACAAACTTTTATCCAAGCATACAGTAAATATAAAAGGGCATTTAAATTGTCACATAATTTGAATTTGAATTAAAGAGTTAAGAATCACAACAATCCTCACTCACCAACAAACAAACTTTTATCCAAGCATACCGTAAATATAAAAGGGCATTTAAATTGTCACATAATTTGAATTTGAATTAAAGAGTTAAGAATCACAACAATCCTCACTCACCAACAAACAAACTTTTATCCAAGCATACCATAAATATAAAAGGGCATTTAAATTGTCACATAATTTGAATTTGAATTAAAGAGTTAAGAATCACAACAATCCTCACTCACCAACAAACAAACTTTTATCCAAGCATACCGTAAATATAAAAGGGCATTTAAATTGTCACATAATTTGAATTTGAATTAAAGAGTTAAGAATCACAACAACTTACCAACAAACAAATCTCTTTATCCATACCGTAAATATAAAAGGCATTTAAATTGTCGCATAATTTCAATTTCTGAATAAAGAGTTAAGAATCACAACAATCCTCACTCACCAACAAACAAACTTTTATCCAAGCATACCGTAAATATAAAAGGGCATTTAAATTGTCACATAATTTGAATTTGAATTAAAGAGTTAAGAATCACAACAATCCTCACTCACCAACAAACAAACTTTTATCCAAGCATACCGTAAATATAAAAAGGCATTTAAATTGTCAGATAATTTGAATTTGAATTAAAGAGTTAAAAATCACAACAATCTTCACTCACCAACCCAACAAATTTCCATTGACCTCCATTTATCTATTGATAGGTCATTAAATTACATTGAGATTTCTCAATTAATGCAAGTCCATATGGTTTACTATAATTACTTCGACATTCTTTAGAGCACCTAACCTAACCTTGGAGAGTGGACCTACAAAGACCTTTGGGCAGAGACATACAAGGCATAGGGTGAACAAGAAAACAAAGATAGAAGTTGTCTCACTGAACCGAAAGCTACCCTTACTAAAAAGCTACTTTACACAATCTTTAAACCCCATGGACAAAAGGGGGCATCAGGATTTTGCTTTTGTTGCCATAGGCTGTCCGTAGATGGGGATCCATTCCCTTCCCTTTTCATAGTGGTGGAGGGTGGCGAGGAAAAAGACTAGAGATAAAAAGACATGACAGAAGTGGGGAGTTGGGGTAAGGTTAAGGTTAAAGTTAAGGGTGGGGAAAGGGTACATACCCCTACCACTGACATCTAGGTGATGGGCTTCCCACCATCCAAACCGGGAGACAGCCTGTAAAACATCTAACTCAGGTAAAGAAAGAAACTGAGGGTGAGGGTTAACTGGAGTTAAGCCGTCCTAATTTCTGACAGCCCTTGGGCCCCCATGTGGGCGAGCTCTTTTGCCGAGGGACAGTCTGTCTGGGCCACCATCATTACGTGCCGTATATAGATACGGATGCCGACCGTAGGCTTTTGTTTGGGTGTCCCACAGGCTGGCTGGCCGGTTGGCGTTGAGTTTAAGTGAGAGAGTGAAGGGATGGTTGGCCCTTGGCCCTCGGCCCTCCCGCTTTTATTAGGGCGTGCTCTCATTTCCACTTTAGCGCGTGTCACGGTCCCCGATGCACAAACTGTACCTCGAAAATTAGCGGCTGTACCTCTAAATTTAGGGCGGTGTCCCCCACACAGGCGGACCACTTAATGAAAGAAAATGGCCTCCCCCGCCCCGACACGGACAGGGGAATCGTGGGTTCTCCGCATGGTGACGTGGACTGTGGGTCCGACATGTGGCGATAAAGCGATCCTGCGTTGACAGGGACGCGATTTTCTTGAAAACTATATATCTGCACGCATATCCAC
This sequence comes from Pinus albicaulis, assembly GCA_034641835.2. Classification (NCBI taxonomy): domain Eukaryota; kingdom Viridiplantae; phylum Streptophyta; class Pinopsida; order Pinales; family Pinaceae; genus Pinus; species Pinus albicaulis. The sequence continues at coordinate 1,583,102,626 of CM076582.1, read as the reverse complement.
GTCCACGCTGCGTACGGAGGTGACGCGACGACCCCGGCGATTTAACTGCGTACAAATTACCCAGTCCGTCTGCCACGTGGACGTGTCTTGCGTGGGCTTCTAATAAAAGTCTCATCAATGCCATCGCTAGGCGTCCACGTCGGTCGCTTTCGCTTTTACCGCTGCGGTTGGGTTAAGTGCGCCATCTGGACGCAATCTCGGCGGCCTAAATTTGTTGAGGCCAACGACAAATTGGGAAGCACGCCAACCACATTTAAAGATATGCACAAGGGGCCATCTCATTCAGTAATATTATATGTCAGACAATTTTACTTTTTCATCTAGGCCTATCCTTGTCACATGGAGAAGCAGCAACGTGGGGGTCATTCCCTCTGCAGGTTTATTGGTAGATGTCACTCTAGGCATTACACAGCATGGAGATAAAATCATTTCCATCCTTAAAAGAGTCACCGACATGTCTATCTATACACTATGGCACATATCAATATGATATCCATCATACACTCTCAAACATTCCATTTGCTTCTCCATTACCCAACATTCTAGTCCCCACACTATCTCCACCCATCTTCCAACTCTTGGGAAAATGCTATGCACCCTGCAGTTCTTTATCAAATTTCCAAACAAAAACGGTTTATGGTCCATATTTGTGGGTTTATTTGTCTATTTCCAAGTTTCAATTTTTTTAGTAGTACTATATGGTCAATTATCTAATTTTTTTATTTTATTTATTTATAACTTGAGTATAAGTTAGCGTCATTTTATACTTTAGATAGAAGAATAATCTATTTAATAATGTGATATTATCAATAAAATTGTGTGAAATGAAGTCAAAATTGGATGCTTCATAGTGTAATTCTCACAATTGGCTTGCACCTTCAATCCCTTCATAAGATTTGAACCCAAAATTCAATAATGACTATATTTTATACAAACTAACTAATCTAAACCTCACTAATTTTGAACTATTACTTAAATAAAATATCAAATATTATATAATTTATATGTTTTTTTCAAATTTTCAAAATTTTCAAAATTTTTTCTAATACCTTTTATTTAGTCTATCTTATAAAATGTCATAATACCATGGTTTCTTCTCATATAAACTTCACAAAAATAATTTTTCAAACTATAGATAATATCATAATCTCATTTTGCTTTTATGTCTAAAATGATTTTGCAAACCATGGATAATATCATAATATCATTTTGCTTCTATATTCTATCACATAACCAACTCCAGTGCATTTTTACATGTCCAATTGATTTTAAATTCTCCCCTCAAGTCTAAATAATTAACTAGAAAAATATCCCTCAATAAGACTAATTCAACTTCATGTATTTCTATATTTATATAAAATATTTTGTAATTTTCTAACCTCTAACAAATCCGTTGGTTAAGAAAAGAATATATCCATGAAAAGCATATATGTTAAATATATAGCTTTGCTAAATTTTCAGTTTTTAGCGCAATTTTATTTAATTTCTTTTATTACCAATCTAAAATATTAAAATAAAAGAAGAATTTTTTTATTTTTATTTTTTATTTTATTGATATAAATAATTTTATGATTGTATTAATATAAAATGACTAATTTGCATCTAAAAAACTGAAATAGGTATAAAAATTATTATATTTGAGAAGCAATTAAAAGTGTTATATTTATAATTTTTTATAACAAAACTAAATTTTAGTCATATTTAGCTTAATCATTTATTGATTAATCTAATTTACAATATGTACTATATTTAATAGTTTAATTGGTCATTAATTGTGGTCAACTCATAATATATTTAGTGATTTAATTTATCATTAACTGTTATCAATTCAAAAAAAATTGATGTTTGAATTATATTTTGATATACCTCATAAATTTTGAGGGCACTTAGATTATATACATTACACAGCTCAAACCTAAAAAAGAAAATTCACCTTAAAAAGGTAAAAAGGCTAAGTTATTAGTAATATATTTTTCATTCACTAAGTTATTAATTATCATCAATTTGTAGTCTATTTACTATTTAATGAGTCATTAATAATTATAATATATTTACCTGTGATTATTATTATCCCTATAATTTTATTATTATTAATGGTTTAATTTAATATCATCTTCTTAAATTTTTTTGGGCTTTTTTTCCAAAATAAATAAATATACATATAAATGTTAAAAAAATGTTGCTGCAAATATATTTTAAGAATGATATTGGAAAAAAAATGAATAAAGTGATGAATTCAACATTTGAAATTTCATTTCATAGTTCCAATATTGATTAGTTATCATCAAGTTCAAAGTTAATGTTAATGTCATCATTTAGTTCTTCAATCATAAGAACATGGTCTTTTTTGTTGTTGTCCTACATTTGGTTTCATCATGCAAAAAGAAAATAAATTTTGATAACAATATTGTTGAACAATTTTTAAAGGTACACCAATTAATAAAAATATAGCTACATTATAAGCCCAAACAATGATCTAAATGAATCATTATCACATAAATGACATAACAAAGTATCAACAATGAACATTATCTCATGGTAAAGTTGTTGAACAAGACACCCATAAATAGTGTCCAAAGTTTTGAGGGCCAAGGGACAAGCAAACAACCATGGTCATAACGATGTTAGATGTTGTCACAAATTATCACTAGTTATCGAACCCATTGACCCTTAAGGAACCACCATAGTTGTAAGGAATGGTTATAGTAACCCAAAAGAGCTTGTTCTTAACTATATATGACAAAATACACAGGAAAACTACCATCTATGTTCTTAATGGCTATAAGGCCTCCACAAAATACTATATTTCTCAAGCTCCATCAAATACCTAAATGTTGAAACTTGGCTCTAACTCACAATGGTTAGGAACCCTATTAGATATTAAGGTTGAATATTTTCAATAAGGACTTGAAAGGTCTGCATGTCAAAGTTGAATACTTCGATAAATAACATCAACATGCCTACTTGCATGCACTTCATGTTTCCATAAAAAAAATAAACTATATATATATATCCTTATACAATGCAATTATTAATTTAATACATGTAATATAAAATAGAAAATAATCATGAAAACAACTGTCCAAAAATTTCTAACAATCCAAAAGACTGTATAATCATTGCATCCTTACATTGAAAGCTTAAATCTCAATTTAAATAACCCAACTATATCTTTTAGCAATTAACATCTAGTGGATTGAAATGAACTCTTGTAATTTCCTTGAAGCAACAAACTACATCTAATAAAATATAAAAAATAGAAGATACTTTAAAAAGTGTGAACCAATCTTACACATAAATACTTTGACATTTCCACTACTAAAGTGCAAATAATTTAATGAAATATTAATTAAATATGAGATAATTTGCATGCCAATGCCAAATGACTCTAAGATTAAAAGACAAAATATGGATATAAGAACTTTGATGGATAATGTATTAGAAAGACCAATGCAATGAGATTGTAAAAAATAGAGCAAAATAGGAATAATAAAATATCTAGATGTGGAGAAAGTTTCTTTGGTTCATTGCTTTAATGTTGTATATCACATTACATAAACATATCTTTATGATTTGTTGTACTAGTCTTTCTTTTTTACTAAAGGAATCATGAGTCTTGTACTTGTGTTACATAGTGTTGATTCCACTGCTACCACTATAACTTCTAGTTGGATGTTAGGTTGGTAGGACACCCACCAAATTTCAAATAGGTGACCATTGCTCAAGGAGTTCTTTAATAGTGCACCCATTTACTAATTATTCTATGCCCATGTGGGTGATTTATTGTGTTGGTCTTATATACTATACACATTAACCATATATATAATTTTTTCATTTCACCATGTATTACTGACTTCTCCCATGTAACAGAATAATTTTATCTCAAGATTATATCTAAATCTTGAAGGTCAGTTCGAGAGGGTTGAATTTTATAATGCATAAAACCATGCACCTTTTTTGGGTATTTCCTCTAAATTTATATACAAACTAATTTTTTTTTTTTACAGTTATCTAAATAGGATTTTTTTCAATTCCAACTCTTGGCCTTAAATTATTTGACAAAATTTAGGTTAACTTTATTGAACCCTTCTCTTTTTATTTTACATTGGAAACTTGAACTTGTCATAACAACCTACACAAAAGTATACATTATGTTCTACCCTTTAGAATATTTTCTTGTTTAAGATGTGAGAGGTCATTGTATGATGTCACTTCATATGATCTATATGTCTTACTCTGTAATCTTGTTAATATTTTTTCTCACCAAAGGCTTGGAAAGTTAAATTCAATCACAAAGAGAGGTTATTAAGTAATGTGAAATGATTGTAAACCAAAATGTCTACATGTCCTACTAGGGTCATATATTATTGACATCACATTAGGAGAATTAATTCCTTTGGACATGAATAATAATTTACTAGATAACAATGTTGTTTACTCCGAGTATGGAATATACCTTTTTCCCTATAGAATTTGGAGTAAATGGGAAAAACCCTATATCATCAAGTTTTTTGGTCTTTGGCTTTAGCTATTTCTCGAAAGACAACTGATTGAATGGTGATAATGAATTCCCATGACACTAAATATATATACATTAACCTTGTTTTGATAAGAAGAAATTTGTTTTCTAAAAAAGTAAAGGATTTCAATCATCAAACTTTTCATCAATAAAATAAAATCGGTAGGCCTTCAGAAATTCTAGATTTCTATCAAAACCAAAATAACCTCAATATAAAGAGGGACAAAGTATATTTTTCTATTTAATGTTAATTCCAAGGTAAACCAACAATATTCTAAGTTATACCTTACTTATCATTGACAGACTTTGGTCAATTCAACATTGTTGTCAAAACCAAAATGACTCAATATTCAAAATGATCTAAGTATCCTACGATGCTCACTGTTAACCCCAACCATTACTCATAAGTAATTGTTGATGTGATAATTATAGTAGTGGCTTTACCTTTTATTAAGAAATTTGTATCATCCTTTTTGGTTTGGAAAAAGAAATATTTTGATTTTTGAAGTCATCTATATCATTATTTCAAATGGTTTAGATGAAAAAAATCCTCTTGAATAGAATAGGGACAAAATTTCTTATAATATCAATTTTACAACATGATGACCTTTGGCTAGAAATTTGTCACTAAGGGTTATGTTTTTTTTGGTTAAAGTGGGCCAAATATTGCATGTAACCTCATTATGATCAAAATTTGTTAATTATGTTAGCATGGATTCCCACTTTAGAAAGGCCTGACCAACTCACATTAACCTTTCTAGCTTATTAATTGACCATGACCTAAAATATGTCATTTCTATCACTCTCTTCCTAAAGATGATAAAATGCTAGCAATATTAATGCACATTACAAATGCATCAATTATACTTATCTAATAAAAAATACCTACAAAAATTAGTTACATTCCATTAGTCCGTATCCAAGATATAAATTTTTAAATGGTTGAAATTTGACTTATTATTAAGTTTGTGGATATCATATCACCTTTTGACATCGTAGATTACCTATTGTGCATTACTTTAACATGATCTATTGCCATATATCTTTTACTCTTAATGTATGCATTTTGGCAGAGTCTTATGAAGTGTGGTGTGACTAATGAGAATTTAGAGTAGTTGTAGCCAAGAATGACACCCTATATTAAGAATGATAGGCAAAGATATAGTAAGTTTTGTTAGAAAATGTAACTAAGTTTGGTCTTCATAATTGTCATTGTACTTATTTGATTGTATATTTTATGTAAAATAAAAAATAAGAAAATAATAATTATTTTTCTAGCATTTGTTTCACGCTTAAGTTAAATTTTCAACTAGGTTTAGCATGCTCTTCATGCTTCTAGGCCTTTTTAAAGACAAAAGGATATTTGTCATGAGTCAAAGAGTCAAGTACCATTTGGACATTGAAAAGAATAGGAAAAATCATTTTATTTATGTTAAAAAGTGTAATATTTTCCCCTAAGACTGGTTTGGCCCTCTAGATGATAAAGACGACCTGCCAAAGGACACAACTATTCAAGACACACAAACAAATAAAAATTGTCTAGCATGTTCTTCATTTTAGGCAATAAATTTTCAATGCTTCTGCAAAAATATATGGAGCGAGGTCCTTTGAGACTAGAATGAAAAGTTTTTCTGTGGAAAGAAATGGAAGTTGTAGATGAAAACTTTCTATGAAAGAGAAGCAAGCTCCTCTTGTGGCAGAATTATCTATGGTAAATTATCTAATTTTTTTCTTTTTTTATTTATAAGTTGAGTATAAGTTGGCATCATTCTATATTTTAGATAGAAGAATAATCTATCTAATAATGTGATATTATCATTAAAATTGTGTGAAATGAAGTCAAAACTGGATGATTCATAGTGTAATCCCCACAATTGGCTTGCACCCTCAATCTCTCCATAAAATTTGAAACCAAAACTCAATAATGAATATACCCTATACAAACCAACTAATATAAACCTCACTAATTTTGAACTATTACTTAAATAAAATATCAAATATTATATAATTTATATATTTTTTTCAAATTTTCAAAAGTTTCTTTATTTTTCTTAATACCCTTTATTCAGTCTATCTTATAAAATGTCATAATACCATAGTTTCTTCCCATATAAACTTCACAAAAATGATTTTTCAAACTATAGATAATATCATAATCTCATTTTTCTTTTATATTCTAAAATGATTTTGCAAACTATAAAAAATATCATAAAAACATTTTGCTTTTATATTTTTTCACATAACCAACTCCAATGCCTTTTCACATGTCCAATTGATTTTAAGTTCTCCCCTCAAATCTAAATAATTAACTAGAAAATATCCCTCAATAAGACTACTTCAAATTCATGTATTTCTATATTTGCATAAGATATTTTGTAATTTTCTAACCTTGAACATATCCTTTGGTTAAAAAAGAATATCAACAATGAACAAATATTTTATAATTTTCTAATCTCTAACATATCCATTAGATAAGAAAATAATATATCAATGAAAATCATATATGTTAGATATATAGTTTTGCTAAATTTTCAGTTTTTAGCATAATTTTATTTAACTTTTTTTATTACTAATCTAAAATACAAAAATAAAAGAAGAAACTTTATTTTTATTGATATAAATAATTTTAAGATTGTATTTATATAAAATGACTAATTGGCATCTAAAAAACTAAAATATGTATGTAAATTACTGTTTTTGAGAGGCAATTAAGAGTGTTATATTTATAATTTTTTACAACAAAACTAAATTTTAGTCATATTTAACTTTCATTTATTGATTAATCTAATTTATAATATGTGCTATATTTAATAGTTTAATTGGTCATTAATTGTCGCCAACTCAGGATATACTTAGTAATTTAATTTATCATTAATTGTTGTCAATTCAAATTTTTTTTATGTTGAAATTATATTTTGATACACCTCAAAAATTTGGAGTCCACTTAGATTATATACATTTTATAGCTCAAACCTAAAAAGGAAAATTCACCTTAAAAAGGTAAAATGGCTAAGCTATTAGTAATATATTTTTCATTCACTAAGTTATTAATTGTCATCAATTTGTAGTCTATTTACTATTTAATGAGTCATTAATAATTGTAATACATTTATTGGTGATTATTATTATCCCTATAATTTTATTATTATTAATGGTTTAATTTTATTATCACCTTCTTAAGAAAAAATTGGCCTTTTTCCAAAATGATAAATAAATAAATATGCATATATAGGTGTTAAAAAAAATGTTGCAGCTGCAATATATTTTAAGAATGTTATTGGAAAAAAAATGAATTCAACATTTGAAATTTCATTTCATAGTTCCAATATTGATTGGATAACATCATGTTGAAAGTTAATGTTAATGTCACCATTTAGTTCTTAAATCATAAGAACATGGTTTTTTTTTGTTGTCTTACATTTGGTTTCATCATGCAAAAACAAAAAAGAAAAATTGATAACAATATTGTTGAACAATGTTTAAAGATACGCCAATTAATAAAAATATAGCTACATTATAAGCCCAAACAATCATCTAAATGAATCATTATAACATAAATGAAATCACAAAGTATCAACAATCAACATTATGTCATGGTAAAGTTGTTGAAAAAAACACCCAAAAATAGTGTCCAAAGTTTGAGGGCCAAGGGACAAGAAAGCAACCATGGTCATAACGATGTTAGATGTTGTCACAAATTATCACTAGCTATCGAACCCATTGATCATTAAGGAATCACCATAGTTGTAAGGAATGGCTATAGTAACCCAAAAGGGCTTGTTCTTAACTATATATGACAAAATACGTAGGAAAACTACCATCTATGTTCTTAGTGGCTATAAGGCCTCCACAAAATAATATATTTCTCAAGCTCCATCAAATACCTAAATGTTGAAACTTGGCTCTAACTCACAATGGCTAGGAACCATATTAGATATTAAGGATGAATATTTTCAATAAGGATTTGAAAGTCCCACATGTCAAAGTTGAATACTTTGATAAATAACATCAACATGCCTACTTGCATGGACTTCATGTTTCCATAAAAAAATAAACTATGTATATCCTTATATAATGCAATTATTAATTTAGTACATGTAATATAAAATATAAAACGATCATGAAAAAAACTGTCTAAAAATTTCTAACAATCCAAAAGACTGTATAATCATTGCATCCTTGCATTGATAGCTTAGATCTTAATTTAAATAACCCAACTATATCTTTTAACAAGTAACATCTAGTGGATTGAAATGAACTCTTGTAATTTCCTTGAAGCAACAAACTACATCTAGTAAAATATAAAAAAATAGAAGATACTGTAAAAATTGTGAACCAATCTTAAACATAAATACTTTGACATTTCCATTGCCAAGGTGCAAATAATTTAATGAAATATTAATTAAATATGAGATAATTTTCATGCCAATGCCAAATGACTCTAAGATTAAAAGACAAAATATGGTTATAAGAACTTTGATGGATAACGTATTAGAAAGAATAATGCATTGAGACTGTAAAAAAAGAGAAAAATAGGAATAATAAAATATCTTACATGTGGAGAAAATTTCTTTGGTTCATTGCTTTAATATTGTATATCATATTACATAAATATCTCTCTATGATTTGTTGTACTAGTATTTCTTTTTTACTAGAGGAGTCGACAAGTAAGTGAGTTTTGTACTTGTGTTACATAGGGTTGATTCCACGACTACCACAATAACCTCTAGTTGGATGTTAGGTAGGTGGGACACCCACCAAATTTCAAATAGGTGACCATTACACAAAGAGTTCTTTAATAGTGCACCCATTTATTAACTATTCTATGCCCATGTGGGTGATTTGTTGTGTTGGTCTTATATACTATACACATTAACCATAGATATAATTTTTTCATTTCACCATGTATTACTGACTTCTCCCATATATGTAACACAAGCATTTTATCTCAAGACTATATTTAAATCTTGAAGGTGAGTTTGAGAGGGTTGAATTTTATAATGTATAAAACCATGCACCTTTTTTTGGGTATTTTCTCTAAATTTATATATAAACTAAAAAAATAATTTACAATTATCTAAATAGGTTTTTTTTGCAATTCCAACTCTTGGCCTTAAATTATCTAATAGAATTTAGGTTAAATTAATTGAACCCTTCTCTTTTTATTTTAAATTGGAAACTTGAACTTGTCATAAGAACCTACACAAAAGTATACATTATGGTCTACCCTTTAAAATATTTTCTTGTTTAAGATGTGAGAGGTCATTATATGATGTCACTTCATATGATCTATATGTCTTACTCTTTAATATTGTTAATATTTTTTCTCACCAAAGTCTTGGAAAGTTAAATTCAATCACAAACAGAGGTTATTGATTAATGTGAAATGATTGTAAACCAAAATGTCTACCTGTCCCACTAGGGTCATATATTATTGACATCACATTAGGATAATTAATTCCTTTGGACATGAATAATTATTTACTAGATAACAATGATGCTTACTCCGAGTATGGAATATACCTTTTGCCTTATAGAATTAGGAGTAAATGGGAAAAACCTATATCATCAAGTCTTTTGGTCTTCGGATTTAGCTATTTCTTGAAAGACAACTATTTGAATTGTGGTAATGAATTCCCATAACGCTAAATATATATAAATTAACCTTGTTTTGATAAGATGATTTTTTTTTTCTAAAAAAATAAAGGATTTCAATCATCAAACTTTTCGTCAATAAAATAAAATAAATAAGGCAGGCCTTGGAAAATTATAGATTGCTATCAAAACCAAAATGATCTTAATATGAAGATGGACAAATTATTGTTTCCTATTCACTGTTATGCATTCATCTTTCAAGGGGAAAATCGAGAATTGGGAAAAATGCAAGAGATCCTATTCTCTCTAGAGTAAATAAATATGCAACTGGAACAGTAAGTAGGGCAGAAATAGGAAATATGCTTGATGAATTCAAAACAAATATCTTAAGGAGTCTTAGTGAAAAAATAGACACCCTGAAATTACAAAACAAGAAGAAAGTTGAAACTGATGCCTTATCTATTTTCTGTCCTAAATGCAGAAAGAAACATGCCTTAAGAGAATGTCCTCTTGATTTAAAATTCATAGAGACCTGTGTTATTTATGCAGAAAATCATGAAACAAAAAAATGTCCCTCTATACCAGGCCTTAAGGCTATTTTCCAAGAAGAAATAGCTTCACATCCAGTATAACCTATTTGATTTGTCTCTAGAAGACCATGGCATGGGCCACAAACTCAAGGTTTTAACAATCAAATGTATACTCAGCCCCCACCAAACAATTGGAATTCACCAATGCCATGGCAAAAACCTTGGTCCCAACCTCTACCTTGGACATGAAAAATCCTTATGGCAAGTATTCTCAATATCACCAATATCCACAATCTTATCCAAACTATCCTCCCCAACATTTTCCACAGCCTAGTCGACAACCTCAATTTCAAAATCATAATCCACAACTTTCATTACCATTTCCACAAAGGCCAAGTCAACTACTTGCCCAGCCATTACCAAACTCGAACAACAAAAATTCTCAACCTGCTTATAACATGGAAGGACAAAATTTTCCAACTTATACGATTACTTAACAATGTTCAACTTAGATTTGGTAGGATATTAGAAAGGAAAAAGCCCTTTGTTGTTATTCAGGGAAAAAATGATCTCTATGAATAAATTTCTCTAGAGAAAAATAAAAATCATTCTAAAGAAGGGACATCCCTTCAACGGAATCAAAATTCTCAAAATAAAAAACAAGAAAATCCAATAAACTCAACTCCTATCATAGATTGACCTTCAGTATCTGTTTCTAACCCTTGTTTCCTTGAAATATTACAAATCGATAGAGGGGGACAAAAACAAATTTTGTTGCCTAGCTATGATTTTCTAGATAAATTGAAAAATGTCTGTACCAAAATCCCTTTGTTACAATCCACTAAAGAGATTCCGATCCTTGCTAAAAAAACAAGAGAGTTGAGTATAAAGAAATCAAGAAGAAAAACAAAAGAAGTAAAAAGGATTCAGTTAGTGGGAAAAATTGCAGACATTATGATGGGAAGAATAACCATACAAAAATATTTGGATCCAGGAAGTCTAGTTGTAAAAAAACTTATCAATGGTATTGAGATTCCAAATACATTGATTGACTTAGGAGTAGCCATAAACATCATGAATAAACAAACCATGGAACAACTTAGGCTTCAGAAACTTCAATATACACCAACACTACTGCAATTAGCAGATAGATCAGTTATCAAGTCCGATGGTGTATTACACTAGTAAAAAATGACGAAATTAATGACTAGGTGACTAAAAATGTTAGTCACCACAATTATTTCAAGTGAATTACTACTAAATTTGAGCAATTTTATGTGACCGAACTAAAAATGACTAACTTAAATGACTAATTTAGTCTTGGAATAAAATATACGACTAGATAACAAGTGACTAAACTAAAAGCGACTAACTTAAATGACTAATTTAGTCCAGGGATAAAATATATGACTAGATAATAAGTGACTAAAGTAAAAGAGACTAACTTAAATGATTAATTTAGTCTAGGATTAAAATATATGACTAGGTAATAAGTGACAAAATTAATAATGATTAATGTAAATGACTATTATAGTCCAAGAATAAAAATATGGCCAAATAAAAAGTACAACAAGTATATGAATTAGTCATTTATGTCAGTAATTTTTAATTGTGCCAATCCATATATTACATAAAAAAATGGTTGCAGAGAATTTTATGAAAGACTCGGAAAAAATGCTATGGTGATGAGACATCCTTATCAGTATTTTGGGAAATAATAAGTTTAATAAGCTGGAAACAAATCTTGGAGCCATGTTCAATGAGTGACCATAAACTTAGGGGTGTCAGAGTGGCTAATAATCATAGTTTATGGTGGATGATAGTCACCATAAATAACATTTGTCGTTTAGGTCATTTGTTTGGTGGCCAATGTTAGTGAATCACTATATTATATCACGGTACCATATATTTCTTTTTTAAAGGAAAAAATCTATTGAACATGAACTAAGTTGCATCTTGTGTAAATGTTTAATGTCGTGATGTTGTGAATGGTTTGCACATTATCTGTATCATATATTTGTAATCACTTCTTTCAAGTTTACTTTAAGAAATAAAGGAAGAGGTGCAAGACCTTTCCATAAGAAGGAATTGCACTAACTCCTAATCTCCTCATATCATGCTTTTAAACATTAGCCCATAAATCAAACACATGCCCTAATTTCTCTAGTTTGGAAGCCCCTGGATGAATATAATAATGAAATCCTCCCACCCGCTAGTTCTAACCCAACTATTGAATGCATTTAATTGATCCATGGATATGTACGAAACCTAATTTTGCACTGAAATGATACAAACACGCAAATTAACACGAGGTATAGAAATTTCAACCTTGCAACTCTCTCATCCAATATTAAGTACTTCACTAATTATTCAAGGGGTAATCTACTTAACTGTATATTAAATATTAAAAACACTCATATTAACACAAGAAAATAATGATAATATTTAATATAAATTTATAATATAGTTAGATGTTAAATTGGCATGTGAGTCCCCCTTGTTCATGGGACAATGGCCGCCCTTCATGCAATGATTTAAATATTTAATCCATGGAGGTATACATACCTTAATTTCCCTTAGATTCAAACCTATGACATTTAAAGGGGAAAGACTTTATATAACACAATTCTAACAAGTAAATACAAAATTAATTTGTATATGTATCAAAGTTAGTCTAAGAGTTGCATGACATGCTTAATTTTGCACGAAAGCAAGGGAACTCCTGAAGGGTTGATTACAATAGGCATGTATGGTCGATTACGATTATCAGAGGTATGTTAGTTCGGTTTTCCCAATCCACAACTTGCACACATTGCTATTATTGTTAAAGGTATGTTAGGTTGGTTTACTTGTTCAACATCATGCACATTTGGTTGTGTTCATTAAAGGCATGTTAGTTCAATGACAAAACCAATAGTTTGTCAAGTTGGTCAACTTAGCGAGTTGTGTGTCATGTCAATCGTGTTAATGAGAAAAATGTCATGTTGATTAGTTTATTTACTGACATGCACATTCCATTGTCATTATTAGTGATGTGTTAGGTTGGTTAACATCTATTTTTTATTAACACTATCTTGGAGATTAATCCTATCAACATGCATGTTTAACTACAATTGGGAGAGGTATGTTAGATTGGTCAAACCCATCAACAACATTTATGTTCAATTACAAATGTTGAGGCATACCACATTGGTCACCCGATTACCAACATGTACCTTTTAGTTATCACTAGTAGAAGCATGTTAGTTTGGTCAACTTGATAAACTACATGTATGGTTGGTTACACATATTAAAGCTTCATTTGATTGTTCGATGAAATATATAGTGTGTAAGTCTTGTTACCATTATTGAAGGCATGCTTTGTTGGTTAACTTAGTTAACATCACATACATTCAATACGATTTTTAGAGGCATCAAAGGATACTCAACCCATTTAAAGTAATGCATAACTTTGATGGGGGCTTGCTTATTTCTTGGCAGGTGAAAATAGTTTGTTATTATTCCCCCACATTGCCATGTGACAAGTTCACCCCTCATGTGCCAAATTTCCTTCTTAAGGGGGTTGTTTATTTAAGATAGGGTTAGGTCAAAGTCTAGAGTGACTTTAGTAGAATAAATACCACTTATTTGTAACTATCGAGTTAAAGTGGTGCTTTCATAAATTTGAAGATGATTCTACCACATTGCAATGTCTAAAATCAATTATTTTCCACTTGCTTGTGTTCATCAAAAAAATCTCAATAAAAAAAACAAATGTATGTCAAAGCAAGTTAAATAGCCCAATGCTCATTGACCCACACCACCAACGTTCCTAGATTGATCTCTTTGATTGCATTTGTTGGGGTTCAACCTCATCCCTCCTAACATAAGTCATTTACACCACCATTACGTACACATGCATACTTCTAAAAAACATGGAAAACTTGACCATTGTCATGCCTTGCAAAATAATTTCAAAAACATTGTTTCATTTGCACCACAACATATACACATGTGCAATTTGTATCAATATTTCCTAAATTTTTATCTAGTTCTCTTAATACAACATTCTATAACCTTGACACCCCTTAACCCTATGAAGATCCTTGTATTGATTTCATGACCCTCTCTATTTTACGGTTTCCTCAAATTGATCTTGTAACACCCTCCATTAAAATCATTAACTACACTTACATATATTCAACTTGAAAAAAATTAAAACAAAAACAATACTATAATTATAATATTTTATAGATGAAATATCTCAACATCTATGAATAATGATATATCTTTAAACCTACTTAACAATATCAACGATATATATACATATCTAAACTAATAATACATCAACAATATATCTACACATAAACTAATTGTATATATTTAAACCTACAATGTTACAAATACACCCACAGTCATTGCTTCATTGAGAACCTTCTCCCTACGAGAGTGGACCGACAAGGATTTATTTAGTGACCCTCATTACTTTAAATTATTATTTTATGAAATTTAAAAGATGAAAAAGGAAAAACATAAAAACTTAATTACACCTCAACTCAAAACTGAGTATAAAAGTCAAATAATAGCATAAAAATAATGCCGTGAAGATGGCAAATCTACTAAAAATCCCATTTAAATCAGAATCACTATACTAGAAAAGTGTAATAAATATACTAAAAATATGATATCTACAACATGATTCACTATACTAGAAAAGTGTAATGAATATAATAAAATATGATATCTACAACATGATTCCACCCACCATTGCCACTAAATGTACTCGTGATTCCCTCACTTGAACTCATTGTAAAGTCAATGTAAATTCCTCAAACTCATCTTCTCAATATAAGATTATAATGTAATGTGTTCAAAATACTCATTAAAATCCATCATTAATCATGAGCAAGTGATTTCCTCGTTAATCATTAGGAAGGTCAATTAGTTCGATTGTGTTATTATTAAAATATCTAGATATGGATATATACCATATGGATATGGATATGGATATACTATACCTTAGTGCATGTATTGTTATTCTATATTTGTGAATGAATCATCGTATTATGAATTATTTTAAATTATATTTAAGAAATCAAATCAACAAATGGTGGCAACTTCCAAACCTGGGCGAGAACCCTTCCCTCTCTCAAATTTCACGAGAAGGTGAAAACGAATGCGTTTGGAAGGATCATTTTATTTATTAGTCAAATTTTAAAACCCTTGCCGGTTCAAGGGTTTTGAATTTGAGCTCAGGCTTTCCATATAGATTTCGAGATCTATCCTACGCAGTTGAGCCGAGCCTAGCCATGGGAAAGTGTGGTATGAGTTAGATCCCCATTTGCTGAGTTGAGCCAAGCCATGGGCAAGCGTGGTAAGAGTTCATCAGACGACTTGGCTTCCTCCAAGGAAGAATGGCCACAAAAGCATGGTAAGAGTTCATCAGACGACCTGGCTTCCTCATTTGCTTATAAGCGGCACAAACGAATTTATTTATTCACATATCGGGCGGGATCGGAAAGGGTTCTCCCCCATGCACTGTTTGAACCTACTGAATGCCTTTGGGGCATGATCTTTGTGCATTGTGTCATACATTTCAGCATGATCTTGGTGCATTGTGTCATACATTTTGGCATCGTGTCATACCAGAGTGTTTGGTTACAGAGTTTATACTCTGAATAGAAAACAAGATTGTGTCATACATTTCGGCATTGCATTTTACAAAGTAATTGAGATATTTTTTTACATCACACGAGATTTTGAAATTCCAAATCCACTCTTTCTTGATTGCCTTTTATTGAACTTGACAGGATTACAGTGAAATTTCACTAGCCTATCGTCCATCTCATGTGGATGCCACATATGACTTCAAATATGGTGTTCGTTCAGTTCAAGTACGCTTAAGCATGCTATTTGCTGAGTAGTATGCCTCTCTTTAAATGCTTCTTGCTTTGAAGATACAACTTATTGATTTATGTGTTATAACTGCATTTCTATAAAATGCAGGGAGGTGGCAGATCTTCATCACAGGAAACAACTGGAAGAGTAGCAGCTGGAGCTGTGGCAAAGAAGATACTAGAGCTAAAAGCTGGGACTGAGGTACGATCATACTACTTTCAGTATTGAAATTTGCAGAAATGTGATGAGGCTTCTCGTATACCTTTTTCCTTTCTAGATGAACTAGACATTTTTAATTTCTGGGAACATTATTTCTCTACTACCTTAAATAAATATTGTTGATCTTTAATTTTAGAAAATAATATAGTGGGGAATACCTCATTTAATTGTAGAAATTTCCAATTATTGAAAGCAGTGCCATGAATGCTATGTCAACCTGTTTTCTTTGTTGGTATCTATGTGAAAATGGCTACAGATAATCATTAAAGGACTCATGATAGGCACGTGGTAAACAATATCATGTATGCATACTGATATTGCTAGGATGTAGGAATTTCCATTTTGTAGTTATTCATAAGATCCAAGCAGAATAATTATTTCAAGAATTGAAACTATGCCAAAGGATCTGAACTCATGAATTTACCATGCCCAATTTTAGGCATGTGGCTTGGGAAATACTCAATATTAAGTTGGCTTTCGTTGACACTTAAATTACAGAATTTAAAAATTAATACATGTAAGTGCTCTAAAGCCATTAGCTTATATCCATCCTCTAGTTAACCAACAAAATGAGTAATGGAATATTAGTGGAAGTCATGAAAACTAATGAAATTGCATGTTATCAAAATGTCCAAACTGATAGTATGTATTAAAATTTGTTTGAAATCACCATCCTGGAAATTTACCACCTATCAGATTACAAATCTACTAAATAAAGATACAACTGGGATGTTAATTTATCTTAAAACCAACTATCTAAGCAAATAGATCAGATCTAGTTACTTGCTGGAATTATTAACTCAAAAAACTTTTGGATGTAAATGGGTAGTCAATCAACTAGTAAAAGAGAAAATCAAGCCTGGAGTGATTATGAAAAACTTTTATATGTACAGGAGTATTCAATCTGTTAGTAAAATACCATAGTCCCTAACAACCTCCTTCGAAAAACTGTATGAGGCATCTTCAAATACGAGACTACACTAGCTCACAAATTTTCTCTATTAAGTAGCACTATCTACTCAATTCATATACCACACACTTCACAGTCTATGCTGGAATTCAACAAATCTTTTGTTTTTGAAAAAAAAATAACCACACTAAATATGAATCTCCTTTTCCTTCAAAAGGCTCCCATCTACAATGTGAATGAAAGGCATTCTACCAAGTAACAAGGATAACAAATTTAGAGTACATAACTTCTTGACAAGTAGTAAGGCTGTGATTGCAACCATTGATTGATCAGTTGCAGCGAATAAGGGGACATATAATGCATGCCAGCCCCTACCAAATAATAAATCAAAAATTTTTAAACTGTATTGTCCAGGAAGCTTTATCTTTTAACCTATTGAATGTTTTGGAAAATGAGATCTCTTCAATGTTTGTATCTCCTTCTTGCCTTTTTGAATGGATAGTGCTATTCCCAACCCTTAAATTTTTGTTGCCACCACTTCCTTTTAGCATCCATAGTGTCATTTGTTGTAACTGAAGCACTGTAAGCATGCTCATAGCTATTACTGCAACATTTTCCTAGTTTCAATATTCTCTGCAAGGAATACCATAAAATATTACCATTCAAGCCTCCTCAACAACTCTATAATAAAGATAGCAATAGGATGTTGAGATTCCCTTTCTACTCCACGAAAAATCATGAAAATATTTTAGAAAAATACTACAATAATGATCTCAATCAACCAACTCCATGATACAAGTCAACGATAATATGATAATGGAGTTGGTTTTGCAACAATCCTCAAAAAATGGCACCACAAAGTAAGGTTCCTCCTCCAAGTGGTTGAACATGTATCTACCTTCAGGAACAATGAATGAATCCTCCTTAGAAGCATGTGTGGCCTCGTTCAAAGTGGATTCCTTCTTCAAACCTTGAATGAATGAACAAACACCATGCAAAACTCCAATAAAGTGGCACTTGTGGCATTATGATTAGAACTTTCGATCAATATTCAATGCAGAAGATGTCTGGTTGCACTTGAGCACTGCTCAGCTATCTATCAAACGAACTAGGTATGATGGAGGTGTCTAGTATAAGTATTGAGGGTTAAATCTAGTAGAGGTGTAACTCCTTCAAGGAATTGGTAGTAGTGCAATGTTAATATTTAGCATTAAATTTTTAGTTGTTGACACATTTAAGCCTTGTGGCTTGGTACCC
Organism: Pinus albicaulis; assembly: GCA_034641835.2. Classification (NCBI taxonomy): domain Eukaryota; kingdom Viridiplantae; phylum Streptophyta; class Pinopsida; order Pinales; family Pinaceae; genus Pinus; species Pinus albicaulis. The sequence continues at coordinate 1,583,083,719 of CM076582.1, read as the reverse complement.
AATTTCGATAGTGTATGCTATAATTGCAATCCATGTATATCAGAGCACAGGTGAGGACAAGCCCAAGCAAGAAGAGACTGTAATACAACTGAGAAGTGAGATATTCTACCTTGAAGGCATGACTCATTAGGTATGTAGCTGAAATGAGAGATAACACAAGAGATATTTTTCCTCTGAGATCCTTATATTGACTATGAAAGTTTTTATTAAACGTTGAGGTTTCATAGTGACAAGATTTTTCATAGGAGTCTAACAGTTATTTGTATGTCAGAATAAGTTGCATCTTGAAATTTTTAACAAGAATTGAGTTCATTGAAGTCTGGCCTAATCAAACAAGAGGCCTAGTATTGACTTGATTCTTATACTCTAAAAAACAAGGAGTATTGTTGTAGTACCACTACAAGAATGAAATGCTAAACTTGCTTGCAGTCTTGAAGCAGTCATTCGGACCTCCTTAAGGACAAAAGGTTTTGTTTGATCTTGGATTGTTCATTTTGTATGCTTGTCACTTCAAGTGGGTATGCTCTGAAATATTTTGACCTTTGGAGAAGTAATAATCCTATTGTGGTGTGGGATTCGTTGGATACATGAAGGTGTATTAAAGACTCTAAGGGCTCAGTCTACAGGAATTTCTTGAAAACTAATTGACACCTGGCTATATGAGTCATAACTATACGTTGATGAGACTTCATGCCTGTCAGATTTTCAAGAATGACTTCAGCTCAGGTTGATCCAAGCTTCAAATATTGCAAGCCATTCTTATCTGAGTTTTAATGGAAGATTACAAATCTCGGTACAAAGGTTCTTCTGTCCAAGTTTGAGGATTTATTTAATCACTCTCTTCTTCCCTAGAACAAAACGACCTGTCTTGCATATTGTTCACTTGAAACAACCTCAATACAGACCGAGATTTATCTGGACTAAATTCTCTTAAATTTGATTTGAAGTTCTGAACCAAATTACAGTTTGTTGTTGTTTAAGGTTCTCATAAGTAGTTGTTTGAAAGATGTGGCCTCTCCTCTACTCTTTGAACAAGAATATTGAACATAAGTATGATAAATATTTGTTATTAGAACTAGGGCCTAAAGAACAAAAGTGTCATTGGCATAACTCACTTAAGTTTCATGCATGAATATTTTACTATTTGAAAGGCTAGTTGTCTAAGTCTACATCTGATGTAGAATGAGTTCAAACTTGCAAGAAGACTTCTCTAGTCCAAGCGTTTAAAAAGGAAGTGTTGATCAAGACTCGGTTCCCAGTAAGACCATCTCAAATATTATCTGTCCAAGGAATTGAATTGTGAGAAGTAACCTATTGTGACATCTCCAAAATTTTGATCTTCATAATGACAAGGTAGACAACATACATCTTCATGACATCAAAGGTACATCAACTTAGTTTGATTTCTGTCTTTTCTCATTTGAAGGAATTGTCATCAGTTGAAGTAAGTGTGTTGTCACCTACAAAATTAAAACCTTAATTATCATCAATTTCTTCATTGGATGGTAGAAGGAATTTATTGCAACAATTGAGATAGTGTAATGCTGGGTATAGGTCAGATTAGCGACATCCAATTCGCAGATCCTTTCAAGAATGGAATTTTCACATTTCTTCACATTACAGGACATTCGTACTATAAAAGTTAGAAAAACTAAGATATTGAACAACGTTCAAAACCCATCATGATCGTCATGATCTAGTCAAGGACCTCTCCTTAATAATTTATAGGGTGTTTGAAGCAGATCATTTGATTTTGAAAAGCACAACATGCAAAGTAGTGATAACAACACCTTCAGGCATCATGGGTACTGTTACAATAAGAGAATGAAGATTGTGTAAGTATATAATGGAAACACCCTTATTCGAGATTGACTATGAATCAAGCATTCTTGATCCTTAGAGAAAATGAGAGGCAAAAACACCTTATGATTTGAAACAATATTTGTTGTGGCTAGTTAGCAGAGGAGTTCAAAATGATGGTACTATATAACTTGGAAGTGAATTTTGCATAATGACAACTCTCTTCATGAACAAAGTTGTATAACAATAGATGAATTTTAAACATGATTATGACCTCCAAGAATAATATGTGGTCCTAGTAAGTCTAACCATATGTCATTATAGTAATAGTATGTGATAAGTAATTTGATAAATCATAAAATTTCTCGGGGACAATTCACTCTATGATGATTACGTTTACTAAAATCATGAGTTCTTGGTTATAGATTTTATACTCTAAATAGAGAATAGGATTGTGTCATACATTTTGGCATTGCGTCTTACAAAGTAATTGCGATAGTTTTTTACAACACATGAGCTTTTGAAATTCCAAATCCACTCTTTCTTGATTGCATTTTACTGAACTTGACAAGATTACAGTGAAATTTCATTAGCCTATCGGCCCTCTCATGAAAATGCCACATATGACTTCAAATATGGTGTTTGTTCAGTTCAGGTATGCTTAAGCATGCCTATTTGCTGAGTAGTATGCCTCTCTTTAAATGCTTCTTGCTTTTGAAGATACAACTTAGTGATTTATGTGTTATAACTACATTTCTATAAAATGCAGGGAGGTGGCAGATCTTCAACACGAGAAACAATTGGAAGAGTAGCAGCTGGGGCTGTGGCAAAGAAGATACTTGAGCTAAAAGCTGGGACTAAGGTACGGTCATACTACTTTCAGTATTGCAATTTGCAGAAATGTATTGAGGCTTCTCTTATACTTTTTTTCCTCTCTAGATGAACTAGACATTTTTAATTTCTGGGAACATTATTTCTCTACTACCTTAAATATATATTGTTGATCTTTAAATTTCCAAAAAATAATATAGTGTGGAATACATCATTTAATTGCAAAAATTTCCAGTTATTGAAAGCAGTGTTGTGAATGCTATGTCAAACTATTTTCTCTATTGGTATCTATGTGAAAATGGCTACAGATAATCATTAAAGGACTCATGATAGGCACGTGGTAAACAATATCATGTATGCATACTGCTATTTCTAGGATGTAGGAATTTCCATTTTGTAGTTATTTATAGGATTTGAGTAGAATAATTGTTTCAAGAATTGAAATTATGCCAAAGGATTTGAACTCATGAATTTTACCATGCCCAATTTTAGGCATGTGGCTTGGGCAATAATAAATATTAATTTGGCTTTTTTTTACACTTAAATTACAAAATTTAAAAATTTAGACATGTAAGTGCTCTAAAGACATCAACTTCTAGCCATCCTCTAGTTAACCAACAAAATGAGCAATGGAATATTAGTGGAAGTCATGAAAAATAATGAAAATGCATGTTATCAAAATGTCCAATCTGATAGTATGTGTTAAAATTTCTTTGAAACCACCATCCTGGCAATTTACCACTTATTAGTTTACAAATCTACTGAATAAAGATACAACTAGGATGTTAAGTTATCTTAAAACCAACTATCAAAGAAAACAGATCAGATCTAGTTACTTGCTAGAATTATTAACTCAAAAAACTTTGGGATGTAAAGGGGTAGTCAATCAACTACTAAAAGAGAAAACCAAACCTGGAGTGATTATGCAAAACTTTTGGATGTAAAGGAGTAGTTAATCAACTATTTAATGAACATAGTTGCTGAAAACCTCCTTCGACAAACTGTATGAGGCATCTTCAAATACCAGACTACACTAGCTCATAAATTTTCCCTATTAAGTAGCACTATCTACTCAATTCATATACCACACACTTCACAGTTTGTGCTGGAATTATGCAAAGCTTTTTTTTTTGAAAAAACAATAACCACACTAAATATGAATCTCCCTTTCCTTCAAAAGGCTCCCATCTACAATGTGAATGAAAGGCATTCTACCAAGTAACAAGGATAACAACTTTAGAGTACAAAACTTCTTGACAAGTACTAAGGCTGTGATTGCAACCATTGATTGATCAGTTGCAGTGAATAAGGGGACATTTAATGCATGCCAGCCCCTACCAAATAATACATCAAATTTTTTTAAACCGTATTGTCCAGGAAGCTTTATCTTTTAACCTATTGAATGTTTTGGAAAATGATCTTCAATGTTTGTATCTTCTTCTTGCATTTTCGAATGGCTAGTGCTATTCCCAACCCTTGAAATTTTGTGGCCATCACTTCTTTTTAGTAGCCACAGTGTCATTTGTTGTAACTGAAGCACTGTAAGCATGCTCACAGCTATTACTACAACCTTTTCCTGGTTTCAATATTTTGTGCAAGGAATACAATAAAATATTACCATTCAAACCTCCTCAACAACTCTATAATAAAGATAGCAATAGGATGTTGAGATCCCCTTTCTATTCCAAGAAAAATCATGAAAATATTTTAGAAAAATACTACAATAACGCTCTCAATCAAACAGCTCCATGATACAAGTCAACGATAACATGATAATGGATTTGGTTTTGCAAAAATCCTCCAAAAATGGCACCAGAAAGTATGGTTCCTCCTCCAAGTGGTTGACCATGTATCTACCTTCACGAACAATGAACGAATCCTCCTTAGAAGCATGTGTGGCCTCCTCCAAAGTGGATTCCTTCTTCAAAACTTGAATGAATGCACAAAGACCATGCAAAACTCCAATAAAGTTGCACTTGTGGCATCATGAGTAGAACTTTCCATCAATATTTAATGAAAAAGGCTCCATTTGGAAAATTCCATGGTAGAAGTACAATCTACAAAGGAGAAGACGAAGTAATTATCAATGAGTGGAAATCCTCATCATAATAGCTTGGAAATGTGTGCAAGGTGACTTCCTCTCATATAAGGTGTCCTCCCCATTGACTAACAAATTCCTCAAAGGGGTAATGACCCTTAAAATATTTGTTGAACTTGTGAGTGCCTTATAATCATATGTCTGGCCAACATATCAATTGTTTTCCTTGATGAACAAATTTGAAAAAGGTGTTTGAATCATCGCTGGAGATGCACGTGAGACTTGAACACACTGAAATAGATCTGAGAGAAAGTTGTATATTCTCCACATAGGTAGAAAAATGGATCACGCAACACTCTAAATGCATGTGCAACTAATACTATATTTCATGTTACCTTAATTTTTCTAAATGCTGATTATAGTTTGTTGGCAATTATCAGCTATTCACTAGTGGCTTGGCCTCTTCAAGTGTGTAAAAACAATCAAACTATTCTCAAATATTTGCTACAGGTTGTATAAATTTGTTGATTTGTAAGAAATGATGTGTTTAGCTAGAAACAACCCTCATACACTATTTTAATTTCCACACCTGATGAAGTCAAAGTAGTATGGGGCATCTTCATGTTGTTTTGGATTTCTTGGCCTACATTAACTTTGTCTTGCTTTTATTTTTTTACTTCGAATTTTTTCATAAAATTTGCTTTAGTTATTTTTGTCAGAACTCATTAGGTTCTAGAAGATGTGCATCAATCTTCTCCCACCATTCTTGAGAGTTATTTTTTTCTATAGAAAATTTCCAAAATTTGTCCAAAAATCTCTTTTCACAGCACGCATAAAATTATTTATCTAGTCCATTTAGGTCAATGACTTACTTATCTAGTGGACCATTATATGTTTTGGGTGAAGGAGTCACACTTCTCAATTTTGAGAGATATTCATTTTATACCTAGGAAACCAGACATGCTTCCTTAGCAGTTAGGTTGGTCATGAATTCCTATTCGAGAAAACAGACTTTATGTAATTTTCCTGTGGCATACCTATTATCTATTGCATCATTTTACGCAATTGAATTGAGCTTCGCGGTTTCTATTGCTTTCTTTATAACATTCTTGGACATGTCCTTTACTAAATTTTATATCTGCAACTCTCCAACACCTTTCTGTGAGCTTCCTACTTTCTCCAGGTCGCCAGATAGTGTGGGTATTCTAATTGATGTTACATGAGAGGTACACTAGCAACCATTTGCCTCTTGGATGTTGAAATTGCTGAATAGATGCCTTGTCGAAACAAGGCTTCAAGTAGAAGGCCTTATTAGCTCATCGTTCATGTCTGCATCTTGTATTTTACTTGCTTAAGGAGACGGTACATTACAAAGGCCTTGTTTCGACTTTATACATTTAGCATCATCATCACTGGATGCAGAAATAATTCCTATCAAGAATCTTGTGCATTCAATGGACCACTATTTATGATTTTACCATGGGTTCTTTCCTTCATACTTTAAATTCCATATTCCATAAATGCATTATTGAATGTACAACTAAAGAGTTGCTCAATGTTAAGTGTGTTTTCTCAAACATTTCAAAATACAAGCAACAGAGAAAGATTTGTGAACACAAAAACACTTTTGTCAATTTTAAAACTTCCATGGTTGTTTTCTGATATTGACATCGAATCTGATATCATCAAGAAGACAAAGTGAAGAATTATGAGTATGTTGCCTAAGGTAGGGATCAAAGCAATGAGTGAAAACATTTTTGAGGTTTTGGACTTAGCATTGCAAGATTAGATTGTTGATGTCCAAACTGAAGATGTTGCATCTATGCCAATTCTTGCATTCAATTCTAGCTATGATGTTATTACAACCATGTGTATAATATTGGAGGTATTTGTTGAAGAAAAATATGAGAAATTTTGTGAAATTTTAGCTCATTATATTGGATACATTGCATGTTTATCTGCTAATCCTTTAGCAACCGATTATGCAACCAACTTTCTGTGTCAAATCCACAAAAATGTTGGTTTGAAAGTGAATTTGGGAAACATAGATGTTCTTATATCAAGATTCTTTTGTGCTCAGTGTGATAAAATTTTTTTGGCTAACTCAGGGAAAAGTGACCTTGATGTAACTTTATATCATATATAAAGGAAATACATTCTTAATAATACAATTGTTAGAGTTTTCTTTCAGTATTTGTCAATCTCTCTTTTATCGACTTCTTTTTAGTGAATCATTAGAGCAAGTTTGTGTTGCTACCGTGGGAAGAATTTTTCGTCTTCTATACCATGCAATCAAAAGTGGTCTTCTGGGAACAAAATCTTTGTGGATAAAATACCTGGATATACTTCCACTTTATGAGAAGAAGGTTGTGAGGAGATAATTTTTTTTTGAAAATACATTACTTCATTGAGAATAATGTAATTGATATTTTTTTTGAACATGATGACGCATGCAAAAAAACAAAAGAAGTAAATATGCTTGGAATATTGAAACATGATTTGGAAGCCACTGAGGATCCGGATGTATTTGAGACTTTGTTGGAAACGGTAGCAGAAATTATGAAAATGGTTGATGTCGATGGATATATATATATATATATATATTTTCTCATTTTCTTTATTGATTAATTAGCTTAACAATTCAAATAGTTGGGTAAGAGTAACAATTGCTAGGTTAATACATAAACCTACTAGTTTTAAATAGAAGGGAGGAATCAGATCAATCCTTTTCAATTTTGGTGGAATTAGAGATGAGTTGTTTGAATACTTGAAAGAAAGGTTTGTCATATGCCTAGTTATGAGAATTGAATTTGTAGAGGTAATTTTGGGTATACCAAGTTTAGATCTTGTTCAGGAGATGGTCCCTGTGGTTCTTCCAAAGCCTATAGTTTTACAACAGCAGAATTTCCATGCATTAGCTACTTTGCATGAATTGGAAACATAATTGAATACAATTTTTCCAGTTTTGTTGCTGGAATGGTGTCACAAGGCTCTATCGTTTGTGTTCTTCACTCAGATAGAAAGGACCTAGTTACTGTAATGCAATTCTATGAAGCCCAGACATGATCTAATACTAGAGATATTTTTACTAGAGTGTTGTCAGTTCTGCTTGAGGAATTTGTACATTTCCTTAGGGATGCACACAGTGACAATACTAATGAAAGGCTATCAAAGGTTCTAGTTATGATTTAAGAGGTGGCTAGTCTTGTCACTAGATCATATGATATTATAGGATTTTTAAGGAATTCTTGGTTTCCATTTTGCTAATTTAGGGAACAATTCCTTGTAAGCAAGGAGGAAGAGGTGAGAGTAATACTAGGTGACAAGTGGCAAGTGGGAATGTATCATAGTGTAATTGTAAAAATCTAATTGTAACTCGCATGTTTAGGATACAAACAACCATCAATGACCCCATTGATTTCTACATCAATTACTCCATTAATTAGCTTCATTATATTTTGGATTTTATGTACTACAATATATCTTCATTTGTGGCATTCCTCTCTTGTAGGCTTCCTTTTATTTTTTAAATGCCACTTATATTACTTTAAGGAAAAGGGAAAATTATTTACACTTGTGATATGTGTATGCACATATTTTCTCAAGCTCCACATAGAAAAAGGTTTGAGAAATACAGAAAAATATTTATGATGTTACTTGTTTACAAATTTGAGAAATCCTCAAGGGTTACAATCAAAATCTGTAAATTTTGTTTCCTGGTGGAATGTGAGACATTCTTGGATTTGTATAATGCTTCAATTCTTGTTTAGGATCTAGGTAAGTGTGAATGAATAAAAGCTTTCTATCATTGTTCTATATTGGATTCCCATTCTCTCTAAGTTATCAAAGGCAAGTTAAAACTTGATTAGACTAAGGGACAACATATTACATGACCAAACTTTAACCTTGCAGGGAAGTGCACAACACTTGTTTGATACTTCCACACATTTTGAGGGCATGCCAATAGAAATGTCAATGTTCTTGGTTACACTAGAGTTGGTTAGTTTTAGAAAATTTATATTTGTCAAATATGTTGGTTTCATGAAGTAATATTTCCAACCAAGAGGATAAAGAATTGGCATGTCTAGGACATAATGGTGTTATTTATTGCCTATATTTGTGATTTATTAGTATTCCACCACTAATAAATTCATTACGTAGTTGTCTGTTTAGTAGTATATTACAACAGTGACTTGTTAAAGGAAAATTATTCTAGTTTGTTTGAACGTCATAAACTGGAAGGAAATATAGCTTTTAACTAGAAAAATGGAATATATTCCGAAAAATATGTTTTTTGATCAAATATAGGCCCATTTCCTGATCATTTAAAAAAAAATAGTCACAACAATAAACAATGATTTTGGACACGATGAATTACAGAACTCTCCAGCTCAAAATCAAGTTAGCATATTCAGTTTTGTGTGCATCAGATAAAAATGAATGAGTAACATTAAGTTTTCTTTGAATATTTATATAACCATTTTAGAGATTCTAAATGGAAATTGCATGTGCTAATCTTGCTCAATTAATTACAGGGAAAAAAAGGGGCATACATAATTTGTTGGCTTATGGAAATTGGATTTCTTTTCCCTTGGAATAGTACGTTGATAATTAAATATTACTATATTAAAGCTATATTCTTGTTTAGTATCACAATTTACAAAGTCTTGTTTTATTATTCTTTAGTTTCTTGTTGTAATATTGTGTCAGCAATACTTTGCTCCACCCATTAGATTTCTACTAACTAGTTTTATTGTTGAAGTGTAACTTCTTCTTAGAGATAACTATAGGAAATGATACAAATACAAAAGTGGAGCATGAGACATTCTTAGTACAAATTGCTAGCTCTGTTGTGTTTATTTGTGACATTTTATTTGCTTTGTTTATACAGGTCATCTGGCCACATAGTGGCCACTATTTCCCAACTAAAGAAAAATTGTTCGAGTTTCTTGATTTTATGGGGAAAAATGACATTAACAATATTGCTGATGTTGAGGTATATATCGTATAAATCCTTTATAGTATACTTTAGTTTATATTCTAGTGTTCATCGACTTTCGTGTCTTATACTCTGCATTGTAACCTTTTTGTTTTATTTTTGCAGAAAATGGATTCAGTATTTATGGTAAGAAGCAATGATTGAAGAAAGAGGGGAACAATAACACTAGAGTGAAAAAGAGAGATAAGTGTATTGGTCCAGTGGTACCTGTAGAACCAATATCTCGCATAAGACACAAGATAAAGACTGATGGTCAAGTTTTCAGAGTTGGTGAATTCACTTGCAATTCCATGGCAAGATAATGATAATGTTTTTGAAGTGATGCACAATATTTTATCTGCAAATTGTACTCCAACCAATATTAAGTTGGAAACTCATATTGTAATACTTGACATTTTATATAATATAATTTGTGGTTGGAATTATTTATAGTTTCACTTGATATTACTTGGTATTGTAATTAACATATGTAACTTTGCGTTTTCATATTAGATGAACATGTAAATTGTATGACATTTTTTTAAAATTTAGTTGCAAAATCATACTAATTAATTTATGTTGATTAATAATGAACACATAAAATCAATCTAAAACTATTAAAATAATAGTTTATATTGATTAATGATGAACACAAATAAAATGAATATACAACTAAATTAGTCATTTATAATTATTATTAATGAAAGTAAATGAAACGAATATGAACTACTAAATTAGTCGTTTATATAATGAATAAATGACTACTGCAAATGATAAATTTGTGACTACAAATGATGACTAAATTTTGCATATATACGACTATTAGTAGCTAATTTACAGTATCTTATACCACAACTAAAATTTAGAAATATTTTTTCGATCATTAATTGGTTTCAAATGATGACTAAAATTTGCATATATATGACTATTAGTAGCTAATTTACAGTATCTTATAACACGACCAACATTTTGGTCATATTTCTTTATTCATTAATGGGTTTTCTTGGGTGATGATATAGTCATATATTTTGTTGTATATTTGGTCATTAATTGTGACAATTAATGACCAAATCAATGATTAAATCAATGACCAAATTAATCACCAAATCAATGGATAAATTAATGATCAAATCAATAACTAAATTAATGACTAAATTAATGACCAAATATGCAACTAGACAACAAAATTGAGATAACCAATTACTGACTAAGCTAAAAACGACCAAAAGTTGGTCGCGTTATAAGATACTGGAAATTAGCTACTATCGGTTATCGACCGAAAAAATAGTCGTTTATATGAAAATTTTAGTCGTTTTTTAGTAACTAATTAGCCTTTTTCTACGAGTGTTAGAAGACATTTATGTATCCTTAGACTCTTGGGGATATCCATTTGACTTTATGATTTTAACTACCAAGAACAACGTAGGGGGACATACACTGATATTAGGAAGACCTTAGTTAGGTACAGTTGATGCTTTCATTAGTTGTAAATCCGGTGATATGTTTATTTTTGATGTTAATTAAACAAAGAAATTCATTCTATATCCTCCAGCAAAAACAATGATAGAAATACAAAATTAAGAATGGATGGATGATGACAATGATATACAACCTATCTTTACTTTTTCTCATATTAGTGAAGAAAGTCAAATTCTAAATTCAATATAAAATTTTGAAACATCTTCACAATGTGAAGATGATCATAATTTTCAGGAACAATGTAATATTGAATACTTATCATCGAGACAAATGTATTTATATTCTATGGAAGAATTTGGTAACTCTGTAGTTGAAATATTTCCAGGAAAATCTTTAAACATAAACAAAAACTTGGAAATTTTCCAACAAGAAGAGTTAATCAAAACATTGAAAAAAAATTCTTCTGCATATGCATGGGAGTACAATAACATGAAATGAATTAATCTTGAGACTTGCATACATCATATCTACATTGAGGAAAACTATAAACCTATCAGAAAACCTCAAAGAAGGATGAATCCAAATCTTAGGGAAATTTTGAAAGAGGAATTACAAAAATTGTTGAATGTAAAATTCATTTATCCAATTTCAGGCAGCGGGTTGGTTTCTCCCTAAAAAGAATGGTAAATGGAGGGTATGCATTGATTATAGGGAATTGAATAAGGCTATGCTAAAATATCGTTTTACATTGCCTTTCATAGATCAAGGTTTGGATACATTGGCAGGGAAGAAATATATCTCATTCTTGGATGATTTTAGTGGTTACAATCAAATTCAAGTAGCACCTTAAGACCAAGACAAAACCAAATTTACCTTTCCATGGGGAACCTATGCCTACCGAGTACTTCCTTTTGGTTTGTGCAATGCACCTGCAACATTCCAAAGAGAAGTATTAGGAATTTTCTCTAATCTAATACATGATTGTGTGGTAGTGTATATGGATGATTCTACAGTTTATGGAATTTTTTTTGAAGAGGCTCTTGAAAATTTGGAATAAGTTCTTAAAATACGTAAATAAGAAAATCTTTCATTAAGTCATGAAAAATTCTTTATGATGTTTACTGAAGGAATTTTTTTAGGACACCATATTTTAGGGGATACACCTAAGGTGGATTCATCCAAAGTTGAAGTCATCTCCACATTATCAATTCCGAATTGTCAAAAATATGTTAGGATTTTTCTTGGTTTTACGGGGTACTATAGAATATTTATAGAAAACTTCACAAAAAATTCATCTCCACTCTTAAAATTTCTTGCTAAAGATTGTGAATTTAGTTTGAATCCTGAGTGCCAAATGGTATTTGAAACTTTAAAAGAAAAGATATCTGAGGCACACATCTTAAGAGGACCAAATTGGAAATTACCTTTTCATATCTCAAAAGATGCTTCAGATACATCTCTGGGATTTGTATTGGGACAAAAATATTTGACCCCCTATGCCATCTACTACACAAGTAAAAATTTGACTCCTACTGAGCTAAATTACACTGTTACTAAAAAAGCGTTTATAGTAGTTGTCCATGCTATTAACAAGTTTAGACATTACATTACTGGCTATGAAAACTTCATTCACACATGTCATTCTGTAATTAGGTATTTAATGAATAAATCTATCAATAATGGCAGAATCATAATATGGTTATTACTCCTACAAGAATTTAACATCACCATTCTAGACCAACCTGGAAAACAAAACACAGTTGCTGACTTATTGTCTAGAATTAAAAATGACAATAGTGATACTCTAGTAGTGGATAATTTTCCTAATGAATATATTTTTTCAATATCTACCAAACCTCCATGGTCTGTAGATATTGCTAATTACTTAGCTACATGAAAATTACCATCATAATTGTTTCCTAGAGAAAAGAAAAAAATAATTCAAACAAGTGCATTATTTTCATGGGTAAATGATGAATTGTACAAGACAAGTCCAGATCTCATCATCAGGAAATGTGTTCGAGAAGATGAAATACCTGAAATTCTGAAGGCATGTCACGATGAGCCTTATGGTGGACACTTTGCTGATGAGAGGACTGCTTATAAAATCCTTCATTTAGGATATTATTGGCCATCCATTTTTAAATATGCCAAGGAGTATGTCAAAAGGCGTAATAGTTGTCAGAGAATGGGGAAACCTGTTCCTACTGATGAAATGCCCTTACAACCTCAAGTACTCATAGAACCCTTTGAAAAATAGGCTCTGGATTTTGTTGGACTAATCAATCCACCATCAAGACAAAAGAGGTATATTCTAATTTTCACTGATTATTTCACTAAATGGGTAGAGGCTAAGGAAATTTCTTTTTCTAATGAAAATGTTGTAGTTTCATTTATTTTTTAGGATATTTTCACTCGTTTTGGTGTCCCAAGGGAAATTGTGACAAATCAGGGATATTAGTTTACAACCAGAATGGTGCAAAATATTGTGGAGGAATATAAGATCAAACATAGAAAGTCCACTCCATACCATCCACAGGAAAATGGATAAGTGGAGTCCACCAATAAAGTGATCGAAGTAATCCTCACAAAGACTATACATCTACATAGGAAGGATTGGGCAGAAAGGCTCCGTGAAGCTTTATGGGCTTACCAGATGACATGGAGGAATACAACAAGACATACTCCCTATGAACTTGTTTATGGGAAGCAAGTCTTCTTTCCAATAGAATTCTAAATCAAAACCTTCAAAACAGTAGTCATATTGGGACTAATTTGTTAGAAGCCCAAAAAGATAGAATGGAGCAACTCAATGAGCTTGATGAAATCATGCAAGATGTAGTTCAAAAGACCAGCCTAGTTCAACAACTGTAGAAATTTGAATAATAGCTGAATTATTCATCGAGATTATCCTGATTACACACTATTTAAGCTTCATGCATAATACATAATCTCTTCTACAATTGATCATCAATTTGCGGAAATAGAAGCAGTCACATGCGCACATTAAAACATAATCAAGCACACATATAACACAGTATGTAATGGGGAAAGCTTACAGTTGAAAACCCCCAACTATCTGTATATTATAATGATAGAGAACATGTAACAATACATAGCACAAAGCTCCTCACAGCTCTCAGCACTATCTCACATGCTACACACAAACTAGCTCAGATATGAACAAGTCACAAGTTCAAATCTTCTCCACCTGTTTGCCTGCCTCTACTGCGCAATCCAAGATGAGTAATGATGAGATCCAAGTTCGAATCCCACTGGCTTGTACTGCGCAATCCTCATTGGCAATCTCAATCAATGTGTGTGCAAATCTCATGCACAGCTATAGTCACAACTGATAGTAGACTCACCCTTTCACTCACCTCTAACACTGGTCTCCACTGAACTGTCCATGCATTGCAGTTAACTGATGTATTCTTTAGTTGATTTATGAGTTAATAATTAGTGAATTAATTAATAATTAATTCACACCACTCATCACTAGTGTATTTTTCAGTTAGACTAAATACAACTAGTTCAACTAAGTTAAACCGAACACAACTTCACCAAACTCTGCCACATGAGTTCTAACTGAAGTCAACCATGCAATAGCTCAACTAACCCTTAGGAAAAGCGTATTTCCTTCTGTCAGTTGCATGTGCCACATCCAAGCATCAAACTGAAGTGCTCCAAGAGGATAAGATAATGTTTATAGTCTAAATATTATTAAAGGTTAATAATATTTGACTGTTCTATTTTTAGCCCGGCAGTCTAAAAATAGAAACCACCCAATGTCTAAAAATAGAGGTCCATCTATTTTTACCAACTCGACCAATCATCCATAAATAGCATCCTGCAACTCATAGACCATGATCCATATGTCTAAAAATAAACATAGTCTAAAAATAGACTTTGCGCCAAAAATAGCCTGCGGGCCCACTTAGTGAAGGCGACTTCATTTCACTAAGCTCCATCATCTTGTTGCATTTTCAACACTCCCTCTCAACAAGATATGGATTATATGCAACCCCTATCCTGCCTCTGTGGTATTCGAATTTTCTCCTGGTGAGCGCCTTCGTCAAGATATCAGCATCCTGATCCTCCGTGGGAATGTATGAAAGTAACATGATTCTCCGCTGCACACAATCTCTGATATGATGGTACCTGATGTCGATTTGTTTGGATCTATCATGAAATACTGGATTAGCTGAGAGTTTATTGCAACTCTGGTTATCACAATAAATCATAGTAGGCTCCAAGCGTGACCCGAACAACCCGACCAAGATCTTCCTCATCCATATGGCCTCGCATGCAGCCAAGCTTGCTGCGATATACTTAGCCTCTGCTGAATTGAGTGCCACGGATCTTTGCTTCCTGCTGTACCAAGAAACTGCTATCGACCCGATACTGAAGATCCCTCTAGATGTGCTCTTTCTGTCCGTTGGGCTCCCTGCCCAATCTGCATCCGTGAAGCCACATAGCTTCACCTCATCCTCTTGTCTGTACCACAAGCCATATCCTGACGCGCCTCTAAGATAATGCAATACATGCTTGCCTACCTTCCAAAAGAGCTTGGTAGGCTTAACCATAGCTTGCGAAAGCTGGTTAA
Source organism: Pinus albicaulis (assembly GCA_034641835.2). Taxonomy (NCBI): domain Eukaryota; kingdom Viridiplantae; phylum Streptophyta; class Pinopsida; order Pinales; family Pinaceae; genus Pinus; species Pinus albicaulis. Next base: position 1,583,068,047 of record CM076582.1, on the reverse strand, counting down.
TAGCATAGCATATATCGGGTCGTGTATTGACCAGATACATAAGCGACCCCACCAATTGTCGATAAACAGTGGCATCCACTACCTCCGCTGAAGTAGCATCCTCCTTCCTCCAACCTCCAGGAAGAGGAGTATCAACAGGCTTGCAGTCATGCATGTTGAACTTCTCCAGTATCTCCTGGGCATACTTACCCTGAGAAACAAACAGTCCATCACTGCGCTGCCAAATTTCCAATCCCAGGAAATAATGAAGGAGGCCCAAGTCCTTCATCTCAAACTCTCTAGCAAGATCCTCCTTGCATGAAAGTATCAACAGCTCATCACCCATCAAAATCAAATCATCTACATAAAGTACAATGATCAGCAACTTACCCTCCACCACAATCTGGTACAGGTTAGGATCCACCTCACTCTTGGAGAATCCAAGTCCGGTGAAATAACTGTCTATCCGTGTGTACCAAGCACGAGGTGCTTGCTTCAGCCCATACAGTGCTCTCTTGAGTCTGCACACATGCGACTCACTGCTGAAGATCTCGAAACCTTGGGGCTGCTCTATGTACACCTCCTCCTCAATGACTCCGTTGAGGAACGCAGTCTTCACATCCATCTGATGGATGTGCCATCCCATCTGCGCTGAGAGAGCAAGGATCGTACGTATGGAAGAGTACCTTGCGATAGGTGCAAAGGTCTCCTCATAGTCAATCCTCTCGATCTATGAGAAGCCACGGGCGACAAATCTCGCCTTGTACTTCTCCACACTCCCGTCAGCCGCCTGCTTCACTTTGTAGATCCATCGCGAACCCACCACTGATTTCCCTTTCGGTCTTGGGACAATCTCCCATGCACTGTTTCTGACGATCGAATCATATTCTTTGATCATGGCATCTACCCATGCGGGTTCCTCCACAGCTTCCTCAAAAGAGGATGGCTCCGTCATGACACATTTACTCACAAGAGCCATGTATCCAGTGTACCGATCCGGTGACTTCCTCTCTCTGCGCTATGCTATAGGTGGTCTTACAACCTTCTCTGCATCTCGAGCCAGTCGCTCAGCTTCTGTAGTGCGCATGCGCCCTCTGATGGTTGGCGCTGCATGGGTGGTTTCTTCCACCTCCTGAACTTCCTCTTGTGGCTGATCCACATCCGGAAGCTCCTCCTTAGGAACTAACAGCTCCTCATATGCATGCAAGTGTAGCTCCCTCTCAAGCGAACACTGCATGGCTTTCTCCTCCTGGAATTTTATATCCCGTCGCACAACAGTCTTGCGACTGTCTGGCACATACACTCGATAGTTATGAGGTGTGTCAGTGTACCCCACAAATATTCCAACTTCAGCAGTTGGATCCAGCTTCCTTCTCGCATCCTTCGTCACATGCATGTAGACAGGAGATCCGAAAATCCGCAAATGGGAAATATCGGGCCTCTTGCCAGAATAAGCCTCCTCTGGTGTACTCATGCCAAGAACCTTGTGAGGACAACGGTTCTGCACATACACTGCTGTATTGCATGCCTCAGCCCACAAGTGAAGGGGTAGGCCCTGATCATGCAACATCGCCCGTGCAGCACCCACGATCGTTCTGTTCTTCCGCTCATCCACCCCGTTCTGCTGTGGGTTATGGGGTGCGATGAGCTCTCTCCGAATCCCTTCTGCGCTGCAAAATTCCTTGAATTCAGTAGAGATGAATTCACCACCATTGTCGCTCCTAAGAGCCTTCACATGCTTCCTCGATTCCTTCTCAACCAACGCCTTGAATTCACAGAACTTTGAATATGTCTCGCTCTTCTTCTGCATGAAGAAGATCTAGCACTTCCGAGAGAAATCATCAACAAAGATCACATAGTACTTGTGCTTTGCTGTTGAAGCTACTGAGAAAGGACCACACACGTCTGTGTGAACTCTCTCAAGGATCGTCGTGGCGCGACTATCCTTCTCGTGAAAGGTGGCTTTCACATACTTCCCTAAAGTACACCCCTTGCACTGATCTGACTGCGCAAGAGTGCCCTTAAGAAGCCCAGTAGAAATCTGCTGCAGGATCTTCAAAGCTCCATGGTGAAGGTGGCCCAATCTCCTGTGCCACAGTTCGCCCTCATCATCCCGGCTCACCACTTCTCCCGCCTTGCATTCCATTGCTGCACAACCATCTACTTGCAACTGATAAAGGTTCTTGGTTCGAACCCCTATCTTCTGGGTCTCTCCAGTAGTCTTACTGCGCAGGAAGGCTTTTCCTTCGCTGAAGACCACATCATACCCCTTATCTTCCAACATCGCAAGGGTAAAGATTCTTCTTCAATCCTGGAACATGCATCACTTCCTTGATACGAGAGGTTTACCAGACTCCCTCTCAAAGGAAATGGTACTGATACCGGTCGCACTGTATCTACCATCATCGCCCATCTTGATGTGCACTCCAAGATCTTTCTCATCCAGATCTGAAAACAAATCTCGATCTCCAGTCATGTGAAAAGATGCACCACTGTCCAAGAACCCAAATGATCCCATCACACTTGAGACCAAGCATGCGATCAGCGAAAAATACATCTCAAACTGCGAGGCTAAGGCCTCTCCTACTGCAGATCCAGCAGCATGCTTATTTTTCTTCTTCTGCGGACAATTTGTGGCATAATGTTCGTGCTAGTGACAGTGAAAGCACTTCACCTTGGACATGTCTTGCTTCTTGCCTTTCGCACCGGAATGAGAAGCTTTCTTGCTCTTCCCCTTCTTTGCTTTGGCAGCCAAAGCGTAATTTTATTCATTAGGTGCCTTTGATGAAGATCCATCCCTGGTACTCCGCCTTATCTCCTCTTGCATGAGATCCGACCAAAGTCGCTCCCATCCTGGAAATTTCTCCCGACCATTGACAGAGTCCTGATAGGAATGCCAACTCTTCAGAAGAACAAGGAGAGCCAATTCCACCAAGTCCTCATCAGCTACAGTCACCCCCACACTTCCCATCTCATCCCTGCATTGGGTGAACTTCGTGAGGTACTTGGATATATTGTCGCCTTTCTCCATCTTTATGTTTCTGAGTTTATCCTTGAGTGCCAACTTCCTCTGGTCGCTCTTGCTTTGGAATAAATCTGTCAACGCTTTCCACATCAAGTATGGAGAATATTTTCCATGCAGGCTGGATACGATGTGATCCTTCACGCCCTCCAACAGAATCCTTCGACATTTTGCAGTCTTCTTTTGCCAAGCCTCAACTTGAGCAGCATCAGTAGGCTTTGGGAATTCAGCATCTATGAACTCCTTCAGCCAATTGTCTTCTAACACCACCTCCATCCGGTCCTTCCATGCAACATAATTCGAGCTGCCCTCAAGGGCATACTCCAGTCGCAATCCGTTGAAAGACATTTTGACTTCGACACCAAGAAAACTACTGCAAATTCGAATTCCAAATTCTGCTGCAAATTCGAATTCCACCAGCTCAAAACTCAACTGCTTCCGATCTATGAGAACAAAGTATTTCTAGCACAGAGATCGGCTGACGAGAACATTTCTTGGATATATCACCTTTCAAAGAAAGGATGGATCAGAAGGCACTGCAGCCACAGCTTACGGACTTTGTCTGCGAAATAAGTGTAATCAACGTAATGAATCCGATGATTAATTTTGCTCGATACCATGTAGAAATTTGAATAATAGCTGAATTATTCACCGAGATTATCCCGATTACACACTATTTAAGCTTCATGCATAATACATAACCTCTTCTACAATTGATCATCAATATGCGGAAATAGAAGCAGTCGCATGCGCACAGTAAAACATAATCAAGCACACATATAACACAGCATGTAATGGGGAAAGCATACAGCTGAAAACCCCCAACTATTTTTATATTATAATGATAGAGAACATGTAACAATACACAGCACAAATCTCTCACAGCTCTCAGCACTATATCAATGCTACACACAAAACTAGTTATGAAAATGAACAAGTCACAGGCTCAAATCTCCTCCACAAGTCTACATGCCTCTACTGCGCAATCCAAGTGAGTAATGAATGAGATCCAAGTTCGAATCCCACTAGCTCCAACTGCGCAATCCTCATTTGCAATCTCCATCAATGTGTGTGCAAATCTCATGCACAGCCAATAGTCACAACTGATAGTAGACTCACCCTTTCACCCACCTCTAACACTGGTCTCCACTGAATTGTCCATGCATTGCAGTTAACTGATGTGTTCTTTAGTTGATTTATGAGTTAATAATTAGTGAATTAATTAATAATTAATTCACACCACTCATCACTAGTGTATTTTCCAGTTAGACTAAATACAACTGGTTCAACTAAGTTAAACCGAACACAACTCCACCAACTGTCTCATCAACTCCACCAAACTCTGCCACATGAGTTCTAACTGAAGTCAACCATGCAATAGCTCAACTAACCCCTAGGAATAGCATAATTCCTTCTGTCAGCTGCATGTGCCACATCCAAGCATCAAACTGAAGTGCTCCAAGAGGATAAGATAATGTTTATAGTCTAAATATTATTAAGGGTTAATAATATTTGACTGTTCTATTTTTAGCTCGGCAGTCTAAAAATAGATTCCGCCCAATGTCTAAAAATAAAGGTCCATCTATTTTTACCAACATGACCAATCATCCATAAATAACATCCTGCAACTCATAGACCATGATCCATATGTCTAAAAATAGACATAGTCTAAAAATAGACTTTGCGCCAAAAATAGCCCGCGGGCCCACTTAGTGAAGGCGACTTCTTTTCACTAAGCTCCATCATCTTGTTGCATTTTCAACAAAAAAAAAGGTCCAGATGGCATGATAAATACATCAAAGAAATAAAATTTCAAGCAGGAGATTGGGCACTTTTATTTGATTCAAAGTTCAAAGACTTCCAAGGAAAATTTCAGACTCATTGGCTTGGGCCTTATGAGATCGAAAAAGTCTTTGACAATGGGGCAGTCAGGATAAGGACTATTGATGAAGAAAATGTACCTCTTCTTGTGAATGGACATTGATTAAAGGTCTATCAGTAACCAATGACAAAGGAGGAATTTATCAAAAAATTTCAAGACAATGCTGATATGAAGTTGGTGAAGAAGAATCATTCTTCTTCTCCAACTTAGTCTTCTTTTTACATTTTTTTCATATATATATATATATATATATATATATATATATATATATATATATATATATATATTATTCAAAAAAATAAGTAAATAAATAAATAATAATAATAATAACAAAATAAAAATAAAAACAAAAATTGTATAAGTATGAAAACTAATCAATGACTGCCATTCTTATACAGAAAATACAAGGTGAAAATCAGAGCTCATTTTTGACATCTGATATTTTCTCCCATTCTAAAATCCCAAATTCTTTGTTCCCTTTATTTTTTAGAAGAAATAAAAGATTAGCTATAGAATTGCTACATTTTTGCAAGTCTCAAAATAATTTGCAGCTGTCATCACATTCTGCAGCTCTGATGCACTTTTGCAGCCTATTGAAGAAGGACATACTAAACAGAAGCAACTAAAGACTCCATTGAAGATCATGCTGAAAAGACACTTGAGGAATAAAGGCAGAAGGAAGAAAAACAAATTTTAATTCCAAGGTATGTTACAAAATTTGTTTAAATAATAAGGTTCAAAAAAATTAATGTATATAAATTAGAAGATCATATGCTGCCACCTCAAATTTTCATCATTAAAATTGATTGTACTCAGTCCGCACCACAAATCCGTTAATTTTCCATTTCATCTGTAACATATCCCCTTAATGATTAAGACCGATTTCATTCATTAATGATTAACGATCATATCTCATACCGTAACCCGCTTACTCACATTCCTAAACCCTCACCCGATTCCCTATTTACCTACACGTCTCTACAATCTCCTCTCGACATTCTTAACTCAGATCCAAACCCTCAATTCACTTGGTCGAAGAGAACAGTCTTGAAGGTGAACATTACTTACAACAGAGACATGGGTTTAAAAGTAAGAACTGAGCCTGTGGGAGGGAAATTCATGGAAGGATATCCACATATGAAGGAAATTCTACAGAAGGTACGATGGATCGAGTTTATAGAAAAGTTTTATGGATTCCACAAAGAGGTCACAAAATCCTTTGCAAGGGCCTTCGACAAGATGGAGGTATAAATTGGGGACATAAAGTTTTCAGTGACAGAGTCCTTAATAACAAAAGCCACAAAACTTTCGAAAACCGGTGAAAAATGGTTCAATAACAAGGAAATTCATGGAGAAGAATGGAATATTTTTCTAAAAAATCTAGGTATGGACACTACTATTTTTAAGAAAGGAACTCCCAGTACGACACTTGAAAAAAATGGAGGAACATGTTGTTAATTATTAAAAAAATTTGTTACTTACAAGGGTAGATTTGGTTGTATGTTTGTCTACCATGCTAGATTGTTAATGAATTTCCTAGAGGACGAAGAAAAAATCCTCCCATACTTCCTATTGAATAGCATAAAGAAAATGTCAGGAAATGTGCATAAAATAATTCAATCCATAGACAACATCATGTATCATCATGGAATGATAAATATAATCATTGAGTTTCATTTAAAAAGTATAGGAGACTCCTAGGAAAGTTTCTTGATCAGGAAGCATTTTCAAGAAGAATCACAAGAACAACCTAGGAATGATAATAACAAAATAAGAAAAAAAAGAAAGGTTGATACCTGCATTGAAGACAAATCCTCACCTCAAACACAAGAAGAAGAAGAAGAAACCACCATTGCAGAATTACTGAAGAATAAGAAACGGGTTGGTCACAAAAAGGGAGTTAATGCAAAGGAATAGGGAAAAGTTATAAAATAAAAAATCTTAAGCCCTCCATAACCAAGGAGAAGTTCCAAACTTTGAATAAGACATCTCCACAGGAAGCAGAGTTTGTTCATTTAGATGAAGAGCCCCGAGTACCATCGCCTATTACTGCCTCTCCCATACATATTCCAAGCAGAAGGACCCCAGAAATCGACTTGGCACAACAAGAAATTTATGACTACATTGAGTCCTTAGAAAAGAGACATGTAGAGAAGAACTCAAGTGTTGAAGAGAAGCCTACCAGTCCACAACAACCACTAGTAAACTCTTCCAAACAAGAAATCTATGAACTATAGATACTAAATAGGCACATCAAGCAAGAAAATGAATCTCTGAAGGAACAAATCCACTTATAAAAAGAACAATAAACTGAAGAAAAGGAATGGCTACCTGAGCAGAAAAGTCATCAATTTGAAGTACAAACTACTCATGAAGAAACCAAGAATGGAAATCACCTCAAAGAAAGGAAATAAGAGAAAGTTGGATGTACCGGCAGAGGTATCAGAACAGATGCAGTAAAAGGTGAAGACTCACAATTTTGGAAATTACATGAGGACATGCAATGGTCTCTTAGTGGGGGTATGTTGAACCTCAAGACTGTTCCTATTTTTTACATCCTTTTCCACCATCCTTTCTTTGATTTCGCAAAATCATTAAATCCAATCAGTTATAATTGACACATTTTCCATCTGAGAAGGCATTTAGATGATCTCTATTTTATATTGTAATGTTTCTTATTATTTAGATGAATTTTTTTAGTTAGCTACAGAATTCATGCAATTTTGTATCTAACCTTTGTTTATGCAGCCACTGTTATTGTTTGACTGGTTTCGAGAAGAAAATGAAGAAGCGAGTCATATGAGTAGCTTTGAAATGGTCCATATATGGATTGTATCCTACTTACTTGTTCAGATTTGAGAAGGATTATGCCTACACTCATGATCAAATATCAGTCAAGATAAGGGATGAGATCAACAGACGAATATTCTTGATTTTCTCTTACGTATCAAATAGAGAATGAGCCATGAAGACTTTTCTTCTGATTAGACTTCTAGTCTTAGCTTTATTTCAATTTCCATTGGAAAAATTATCTCAGACAGTTAATTTGAAACTTAGAATAAATACCGATCTGTCGAAACTAGGAATAAGCTTGATTTTGGCAATAATATTGTAATACATTTTAAAACATTTTTTTCTTAATAAAGAAGACTAGTTCTAGACCATTGATGCGTAGATAGCTTAAATATATTTACACTCGTTCTTTTGCAGAGTGCACTTGCACGGAAAAGAGGTTTTTACAGTCATTTTGTAGTTTAATTTCTTGTTATTTCATAGTTTAATTCTGTCATTTTATTTTTGAATGTTTTCTGATTTAATTTTTTATATTTATGCATACTCGACTGATATATCATATGCTCTCCTTGTTTCATTATCATAATTCTGTCAACATTCAATTGAAATCTTTCTTGCATTCGATTACCTAGTAATTGTAGGATTTAAATTAGACATTTCATTTTGCACAATTGACACTCTGTAATCTTTGCTTGCCTTAAATTAGTTTGAATTCAATTAGCACAGTCAATTCAGTTTAGTAGTGATATATTTGATGCTTTCATTTCCATGGAATGTAGAACAAAGTTAGATTAGGATTATATTTTGATCATTCTTAGATAGAGTTAAACCTATATTGGATGCTTTGTTTTTCATATAATTAGTGTTCTCAATTGATAAGGTAGAATATGGTTTTATTCTTGTGTTGCTGATAAATATAACATAATTTAGAAATCAATAAAATCTAATAGAATTTAGAATGATGCCTTGTTTAAATACATAATAATTTCAATTAGATGTTTTCATAGATGTTTTTCTGGCATAGAAAAGCCTAACATAGCTTAGATTTAATCACTCAAAGATTGATTTATTTTTATGCAAAATAGATTATTTAATTAACATTTCCTTTTCTTCCTTCCTTTAGATTTTATATTTCATTCATTTTATTAAGATTAATTTGTAAATCAATTTCTTTTCTTAGAGTAAAAATAACATTTCCTTCTTAAGATTAAGTTTTTCATCATTAAATTTCTTTCAGATTCAATTATTTCTTAGCATTCAATATTTCATTTAAAGCTTAGATTTCATTCCTTAGATCAATTTTTAGTTTTCAACATTAGACATAAAATACAAACCCCCCAAAAAAACAATATATAAAACTACACAACAAAGTAAGAAAGAAGGGCATTGCTACATGTCATTTTGTCACCATGACATTTGACTATTCATATGGGTCTATCACCACCTTTATCATGTTCCCTTAAAAGTAAAAAAACCTTAATGTTCCTAAATCGAGTCTTGGAATTGGAGAAAAACTCTTTAAAACCCTTAAAAGTCTACCTGCGCGGTTTTTCTAGCCTTTCCCTGTGCATGCATTGTTGTTTGGTCAATAAACTGCGACAACCCCTGCACTTTTTGCTACTATTACTTGCGCACCCCCGTGAAAGGAAAATTAAAAGAAAAAGTAAATTCTAGAAGCCTAGCTGGTCGAATATTCTCCCAACTGGAAGCTTCTAGAGTTGCGATTAGTTTGAGATTTATCCCTCCACTCATGGAACTTATCCCTTGGTCCATGGAGCTCAAATCCCTTCATGTGAGTAATTGAGCTCAAGTTTCAGGTTGAAGAGTAGACATACATGTTAGTTGCTGAAGAAATTCCCTAGAGTGCATACTTTCTACACTAGTAAGTTGTTGTTGGCATGAGAATGATCACACCCTTGTGTCCATAACTCCATGCTGGTATTCAGAGAGGAAGGCTTATCAAACTGAAGGAGGAACGATTGCTTAGGACCCTAGGAGAAATCTGTATGACATCAAGGCATCAGGTTGTAATATTACTCTTTTATTCAAGATAATATATATGGATCTCTTTTTGTCATTGATTTGTTCTTATGCTTATTTAAATAACATCAATACTTAGAATCCTTGATCACTAAGTTGGGTTAGCTTTTCTTGATTATTATATGTTGCAGATGCTTTGATTCTTTTGTCTTGTCTTTGATTGCAGGTTATACTTATTGAAGAATCCACTTTGGAGCAACGGGATAAAAGACTACATCAAATGTTTGGATTTGAAGGTAGGGGCATGTCCTCTCTAATTTCTTATAATAATTCTAAAATGAAATTAATCTAGAGAAAAAGTTTTCCAAATGGATGTTTGTTTCTAGCTACTCGTTGAGTGCTAGGGAGATCGCTCTTGTCTGCAAGAGGGATTAATCCGAATAAAAAACATCTAAGCATATATAGTGCACCACACTTCATCAGATTACCAACTCCAGTCGATAATCTATGATAGAAATTTAAGACATTAAATTGACTAAAAATTTTGGCGCCGTTGCCGGGGAAGTGCAATTAGGAAGTTTTATTTATTACATAAAAAAAATGATATGTGTAGAGAAAGAGACTGTAGGGGTAGATTTATAACTAGAGGTGGAAGTTTGATTCCAGCGACATCACTCACTCCACCAAGACCACGAAGTGCCACACCACCATATCAAACTCATATTCCATTTTTCACAACAAGACATAGACTTCCTGAAGCCTTAAGGTCAGAAATCCAACCAGGAGACTCTCCAACTTCATCTACTGAGGCAGTCTTAGAAGAGGAAGATGTTAGATCTCCAACATAAGGAGTAGCCTTTTTCACCTCTATAGGAGAAATTTTTTTGGCTCAAGAGTTAGAAATCCCTAGTGAGGAATAAGAAGAAACTTTCTTCAACATCCCATTGATAGAAGAACAAGAGGAAGAACAAATAACTCTAAAGTTAGAACCCTACATTAGTTCTGAGGAATCTACAATGGATGAAGAAGAAGGAGAAGGAGAAGTACACAATCTGAATGGAGAAGCCTTAAGAATAGGAGGAGGAAGAAGAGGTGGAGGAAGAGGTGAAGAGAATAGAAGAATAGAAAATAGGGAAAACCATAAATCTGTTGGATTTCCTATACTTGACGAGGATACAAATGCCACAATGAAGAATATTTCACCTTCCATCCTTCCCAATTTCCATGGATTAAGGAATGAAGATCCTGAAACGTTTCTATTTGAATTTGAGGTTTTGTGTAGATCATATGACTACTTACAAGATTCTCAAAAATTGAAACTATTTCCTGCAACACTCAAGGGTGCAGCTTTAAAACGGTTCATGGGATTAATAACACAATCTATTAGGACATGGGATGAGATGAAAAGTGCATTCTTACAAAGGTATCTAGATTATTGCACACCTATAATCAGAAGGATGAAGTATTTAAAATGATGCAAATAGATGATGAAAAATTGGAAGACTTAATTGAGAGATTCAATTACAATACAAAAAGAGCTTAAATGGAAAAAATGGATCAAGATAATTTAAAAGCTCTCTTATTGAAAGCCATTAGAGATGAATGGATATATATTATTAATATGATGGGAAAGGGAGATATATCTCAACTATCATTACTTGAAATTGTTGAATTATGCATTCATCTTTCAAGGGGAAAATCGAGAACTGGGAAAAAATGCAAGAGGTCCTATTCTCTCTAGAGTAAATAAATCTGCAACTGGAATAGTAGGGCAGAAATAGGAAATATTATTGATGAATTCAAAACGGATATCTTAGGGACTCTTAGTGAACAAATATACACCCTGAAATTACAAAACAAGCACAAAGCTGAAACTGATGCCTTATCTATTTTGTCCTAAATGCAGAAAGAAACATGCCTTAAGGGAATTTCCTCTCTATTTAAAAGTCATAGAGAGTTGTGTTATTTGTGGAGAAAATTATGAAACAAAATAATATCCCTATATGCCAGGTCTTAATGCTATTTTCCAAGAAGTAATAGCTCCACATCCAGTAGAACCCCTTTGTTTTGTCTCAAGAAGCCATGGCAAGGGCCACAAACTCAAGGTTTTAACAATAAAATGTATACTCAACCCCCACTAAAAAATTGGAATTCACCAATGCCATGGCAGCAACCTTGGTCCCAACCTCAACCTTGGACACAAGGAATGCAAAATCCTTATGACAGATATTCTCAATACCACCAATATCCACAATCTTATCCAAACTATCCTCCCCAACATTTTCCACAACCTAGTCAACAACCTCAATTTCAAAATCATAATCCATAACTTTCATTACCATTTCCATAAAGGCCAAATCAAATGCCTACCCAACCATTACCAAACCTGAATAATAAAAATACTCAACTTGCTTATAACATGAAAGGACAAAATTTTCCAACTTATATGATTACTCCACTAGATCTTAAAAATATTCAACTTAGATATGGTAGGATATTAGAAAGGAAAAATCCATCTGTTGTAATTCAGGAAAAGATGATCTTGATGAAGAAATTTCTCTACAGCAAAATGAAATTCATTTCGGATAAGGGACATCCCTTCAAAAAAATCAAAACTCTCAAAATAAAAAACAAAAAGATCCAATAAACTCAACTCCTATCATAGAGCAACCTTCAGTATCTGTTTCTAACCCTCCTTTCCTTGAAAGATTACAAATCGATAGAGGGGTAGAAAAACAAATTATGTTGCCTAACTATGATTTTCTAGATGATTTGAAAAAATTCTATATCAAAATCCCTTTGTTACAAGCCATTAAAGAGATTCCAATCCTTGCTAAAACAATAAGAGAGTTGAGTATAAAGAAATCAGGAAGAAAAACAATAGAAGTACAAATGATTCAGTTAGTGGGAAAAATTGCACACATTATGATGGGAAAAATATCCATACAAAAATATTTGGATCCAGGAAATCCAGTTGTAAAAACACATATCAATGGTATTGAGATTCCAAATACATTGATTAACTTAGGAGCAGCCATAAACATCATGAGTAAACAAACCATGGAACAACTTAGGCTTCCAAACCTTCAATATACACCAACACTACTGCAATTAGCAGACAGATTAGTAATCAAGCCAGATGGTGTATTAGAAGACATTTATGTATCCTTATACGCTTGGGAATATCCAGTTGACTTTATGATTTTAAATCCCAAGAAAAACCTAGGGGGAAATCCATTGATATTATGAAGACCTTGGTTAGGTACAACTGATGCTTTCATTAGTTGTAGATCAGGTGATATGTTTATTTCTGATGGTAATTCAACAAAGAAATTCACTCTATATCCTCCAAAAAAAACAATGAATGAAATAGAAAATGAAGAATGGATGGATGATGACAATGATATACAACCTATCTTTACTATTTCTCATATTAGTGAAGAAAGTCAAATTCTAAATTCAATTGAAAATTATGAAACATATTCATAATGTGAAGATGACCATAATTTTCAGGAAAAATGTAATACTGAATACTTGTCATCGAGATAAATGTCTTTATATTCTATGGAAGAATTTGGTAACTTTGTAGTAGAAATTTTTCCAAGAAAATCTTTAAACATAAACAAAAACTTGGAAAAAATCCAACAAGAAGAGTTAATCAAAACATTGCAAAAAATTATTCTGCATATGCATGGGAGTACACTGACATGAAATGAATTAATTCTGAGACTTGCATACATCATATCTACATTGAGGAAAACTCTAGACCTATCAGACAACCTCAAAGAAGGATGAATCCAAATCTTAGGGAAATTGTGAAAGAGGAATTACAAAAATTGTTGAATGTAAACTTCAATTATCCAATTTCAGACAGTCAGTGGGTTTCTCCCTTCGTAATTGTCCCTAAAAAGAATGTTAAATGGAGGGTATAAATTGATTATAGGGAATTGAATAAGGCTACTCTTAAACATTATTTTCCATTGACTTTCATAGATCAAGTTTTGGATACATTAGCAGGGAAGAAATATTTCTCATTCTTGGATGGTTTTAGTGGTTACAATCAAATTCAAGTAGCACCTAAATACCAAGACAAAACCACATTTACCTGTCCATGGGGAACCTATGCCTACCAAGTACTTCCTTTTGGATTGTGCAATGCACTTGCAGCATTCCAAATAGCAGTATTAGGAATTTTCTCTAATCTAATACAATATTGTGTGCTCTACTAAAGTCTGTTCTTATGACCACACCTCTGTACTGGATGTCCCTCACCTAGATTCCCAAAGGAGTTATAAACAAGATAAAACAAATCTACAGAAGATTCCTTTGGATGGGCAACAAATAAGGGCACACTTTTGCTTGGATTAACTGGGACTGTATCACACTACCTAAGAAATGGGGGGGTTGGGGCATCAAACACTTGGACACCTTTGCCTCTGCTCTTGCTGGAAAAATGGGATGGCAGATCATGAATTCCCACAACCTCTGGACTAAGGTGGTCACTCAGAAATATATTCGGCCTCTATCTCCAATTGAATGGATTTGTAGGCCCTCATGGAGTACCCGAAATGTGTCTGTTTTTTGGAAGGTTGTCATCAAGTCATTACCTCACATCATAGATGGACTTGCTTGGCACATCAGTTCTGGGGCATCTGCTAGAATTAGGCTTGACCCCTAGCCTAGATGCGGTGGAGCCCATATTATACCCATTTCACTTGTGGAACATCTAAAAGGCTTGGGGATTACTACCTTTGATCAAATTTCATATCCCGAAGGTACATCAATTCTTGCGCAGGGATGGAAATATGCCAATCTCCTTGGGTTACCTGAAAAATGGCATGATCATTGGCTCAGTTTTATAAATTCCCTCGCCAAATATCACATTCGGATCACACAGGCAGATGATGAATTAATTTGGCAACATGCCCCGAGTTGCCGATACACTCTAAAGCTTGGATAGATAATCATATTCTCTGATCACTATCCCAATGAGATTGTATGGTGGTGGCAATGTTTATGGAGATTAGTGGCACCACCCCGGTCCATACTCTTCATGTGGTGCATCCTGCGTAACATTGCACCAACGGGGGACAACTTACAAAAACGATCAATCATCGGACCCACATGGTGTGTATTATGCAAATCAAATTCCGAATAGATCTGCCACCTATTCCTTCAGTGCATCATATCCCTTGCTTTCTAGAAAATCATCATAAAATAATTCCATATCTCGACACAGCGGCATGGACCTGAGATATTTGAAGCTTGGAAAGACTGGTGGCAACAGGCCACTTCTCCCAAAACTCGCTATCTACCTATGCTGATCTACTGGTCCCTTTCGAAAATTCGAAACTGCATCATCTTTCAAGGCATACAACCACATTGGAATTCGACCTCCACAAAGGTGATTTCTCAAGCACTCCCACACAACATTACACTAGATATCATCAACAAGGATAAGCCATGGGCATATTTTGATGGTGTCGCATAGACTCATGGATGCGTGGGTGGCGCTGTGCTTCACAACAATGAAGACAAAAATTACAGAATCAGAATGGGTCTGGGACCGGGCACCAATAATTATGCCGAACTAATCACCCTATGTCACCTCCATTTTTCTATCAAACATGAATGCCACCATCTACAGATCTTCGGGGATTCCAATATTATCATCAGTTGGTTCAATTTTTCTTCTACATGTCATGTTCACACACTTTGTCACATATTGGAGGATGTTTGGCAATTAAAAACAGAATTTGAATCTATCACATGTTGTCACATTTACAGGTAGCGTAACCAGCTTTTCGATGCGCTATCTAAGGAGGCCACGCTCCAACCTTGGGGGACATGGCTGATCGATGAACACAACGGATAGGAAAAATTCATATATTATCACTGGCCGTACATAGATCAACACTGGATTTTTGATATACAGCTAATATTATTTTTTCTTTATTTAGCATACATAACTGAACATAAATCTTTGTATTTATCTAGATTACCAGATCTTATTGATATTATCATGTACACCTCGGCAAGGGTACTTGCCTAGTCTATTTTTTGACATGTGACTATATCATATTTTGATGCATATGCCTAAAGGCATCTACAACATGTAATTTTTCCATTTAATGAAAAGTTACGATTTTTCCAAGGGGAAAAAATACATGATTGTGTGGAAGTGTATATGGATGATTTTACAGTTTATGGAAATTAGTTTGAAGAGGCTCTTGAAAATTTGGAAAAAGTTCTTAAAAGATGTAAAGAAGCAAGTATTTCATTAAGTCATGAAAAACGATTTATGATGTTTACTGAAGGAATTGTTTTAGGACACCATATTTCAGGGGATGGAATTAAGGTGGATCCATCCAAAGTTGAAGTGATCTCCAAATTATCAATTAATAATTGTCAAAAAGATGTTAGGAGTTTTGTTGGTTTTACAGGGCACTATATAATAGCTATATAAAACTTCACATAAATTGCATCTCCACTCTTAAAATTGCTCACTAAATATTGTGAATTTAGTTGGAATCCTGGGTGCCAAGTGGCATTTGAAACTTTAAAAGAAAAGATATCTGAGGCACCCATCTTAAGAGGAATAAATTGGAAATTAGATGTTCATATCTCAACAGATGCTTCAGATACAACTCTAGGAGTTGTATTGGGACAAAAATATTTGACGCCCTATGTCATCTACTACATAAGTAAAAATTTGACTCTTGCTGAGTTAAATTACACTGTTACTGAAAAAGAGTTTCTAGCTATTGTCCATGCTATTAACAAGTTTAGACATTAAATTACTAGCTATGAAACCTTCATTCACACAAATCATTCTATAATTAGGTATTTAATGAATAAATCTATCACTAATGGTAGAATCACAACATGGTTATTACTCCTACAAGAATTTAACATCACCATTCTAGACCGACCTGGAAAACAAAACACAGTTGCCGATTTCTTGTCTAGAATTCAAAATGACAATAATGATACTTCAGTAGAGGATAATTTTCCTCATGAATATATTTTTGCAATATCTACTAAATCTCCATGGTTTGCAGACATTGCTAATTACTTAGCTGCAGTCAAATTACCATCATACTTGTTTCCTAGAGAAAAGAGAAAAATAATTCAAACAAGTGCATTATATTCATGGGTAAATGATAAATTGTACAAGACAAGTCTAGATCTCATCATTAGGATATGTGTACGAGAAGATGAAATACCTGAAATTCTAAAGGTATGCCACGATGAGCCTTGCGGTGGACACTTTGCTGATAAGAAGACGACTTATAAAATCCTTCATTTAAGATATTATTGGCCATCCATTTTTAAAGATGGCAAGGAGTATGTCAAAAGGTGTGAAAGTTGTCAGTGAATGGGGAAACATGTTCCTACAGATTAAATACCCTTACAACCTCAGGTACTCATCGAACCCTTTGAAAAATGTGTTGTAGATTTTGTTGGACCAATCAATCCACCATCAAGACAAAAGAGGTATATTCTGGTTTTCACTGTGTAGAAATTATATGCACTAAGCATGCATATGTCCAAGATCCACCTAATCTCACACTATTTAACTTTATGCAAGATACTGAATCTATTCCACTTGTTAGTATTTTGAGGAAAATATTAATTTCACACACATGTGAAGCATAAACAAAATTATTCAATCGCACATAACACAGATTTTAACCAGGAAATCCTGAAGCTGAAAACCCCAAATATATATTATGTAACATGGAGATCATATGACAATCTCATAAAAACATACAAAGCTTATCAAAATCTCTCAGTACAGTACAATCATCATACACTAATGAGGCCCAATATTGTAAATCCATGCACCGATCTTTGCCACCTGCTAGCCTACCTCCACTGCGCAATCTCTGATGAAGAATAGCTCTGAATGAATTCGAATTACTCCATCCTTGACTGTGCAATCCTCATTGGCATCTCCACTAAGTGTTGGATGCAATCAATGCATTACTATATTCACAACAGATAGTCTATCTTGCCCTTTCACCTATCTCTCCATTGGTCTCCACTGAAACTGCCATGCACCGTAGTTAATTGTTGTATTGTTCAATTGATTAATGAGTTATTATTTATGAATTAATTAACTAATTAATTCACTCCACTCTCACTAGTGTATCAATCAGTTAGACTAGATACAACTAGCTCAACTGAGTCTAACTGAGTTAAACTGAATATAACTCCATAACTACTTCTTCCAACTGTGTCATAACTCTGCCACTTGAGTTCTAACTGAGTCCTCCATGCATTAGCTCCAGTAAACCCTTGGGAATTGCGTAATTCCTTAAAATAAGAACATTGTACCACATCTTGTGCACTAAAGCCGTGATCAAGAGGAATAAGTTGTTGTTTAGAGTCGATTATTATGAGTTAATAATAATCGACATGCATCTATTTTAGATTGAAAATCCTATAGTAGACTTCACCCAATATTAGAAAAATGAATTTCATCTATTTTTCCAACTTGATCAACCATCCACAAATAGCATCCATGACTTCGAAATATGATCGACATGTCTAAAAATAGACATAGTCTAAAAATAGACATAGTCTAAAAATATACTTGCACCAAAAATAGCTTGCGGGTCGACTTAGTGAAGGCGACTCTTTTCACTAAGCTCATCATCTTGTTGAATCTCAACACTCCCTCTCAACAAGATAGGGATTATCCTTCACCCCGATCCTACCTCTATGGTATTCGAATTTGCTCCTGGTGAGCGCCTTCATCAGAATATCTGCATCCTGATCCTCCGTGGGAATGTATTGAAGCAACATGATCTTCCGCTGCACACAATCTCTGATATGATGATACCGGATATCAATATGTTTAGATCTATCATGAAACACACGATTAACCGAGATTTTAATGCAACTCTGATTATCACAATGAATCACCGTGGGATCTAAATGTGAACTGAAAAAACCAACCAGAATCTTCCTCATCGAGATAGCCTCACATGTAGCTAAACTTGCTGCCATGTATTCTGCTTCCGCTGAACTAAGTGCCATAGATCTTTGTTTCCTGCTGTACCAAGAAACTGCTGTAGATCCGATACTGAAAATCCCTCCTGATTTTCTCTTTATGTCTGTTGGACTTCCTGCCCAATCTGCATCCGTGAAGCCATGCAACTTCACCTCATCCATCTATCTGTACCATAAACCATACTCAGATGTGCCCTTGAGATATCTCAGGACATGCTTGCCCGCCTTCCAAAAGAGCTTGGTAGGCTTAACCATCGCTTGTGAAAGCTGGTTCACCGCATAGCATATGTCTGGTCTTGTATTGACTAAATACATGAGTGAACCCACCAACTGTCGATAAACAGTGGCATCCACTACCTCTGCCGATGTAGCATCCTCTTTCTTCCAATTTCTTGGAAGAGGAGTGTTGATAGGCTTGCAGCCTTGCATGTGAAACTTCTCCAGTATCTCCCGGGCATACTTGCCTTAAGATACAAATAGTTCACCTTCCCGTTGCCATATTTCCAATCCAAGGAAATAATGAAGGAGGCCTAAATCCTTCATCTCAAACTCCTTTTCAAGATCAGCCTTGCATGAGTGTATCAACTTCTCATCACCTGTTAGTTTCAAATCATCAACATAAAGTACGATGATCAAAATCTTACCCTCAACCACAATCTGGTACAGGTTTGCATCCGCCTCACTCTTGGTGAAGCCAAGTCTAGTGAAATAGCTGTCGATCTGAGTGTACCAAGCACGGGGTGCTTGAGTCGCCCACAATAACGCTTTGAGCCCACACATGCATTTGTTTAAGAGAAAATTACCTTCAGGCTGCTCAATGTACACCTCTTCCTCAATGATCCCATTAAGGAACACAGTCTTCACATCCATCTGATGAATGTGCCAACCCATCTGCGTTGAGAGAGCAAGTATGGTCCGTATGGAAGAATACCGTGCGACAGGTGCAAAGGTTTCTTTATAGTCAATCCCCTCAATCTGTGAGAAGCTCCGGGCAACAAATCTTTCCTTATACTTCTCAACACTCCCTTCAGCAGCTTGCTTTACTTTGTAGATCCATCTTGATCCTATAACTGATTTTCCCACCGGCCTTGGAACAATCTCCCAAGCACTGTTTCTAACAATGGAGTCATACTCCTCCACCATGGCATCTACCCATGTGGGCTCCTGCGCTGCTTCTTCAAAAGAATATGGCTCTATCACAATAAACTTGCTCATAAGAGCCATGTATCCAGTATATCGGTTAGGTGACTGTCTCTGTCTGCGCTGTGATGTAGGAACTCCTACATTCTGTGCCGCATCCACCTTTAGTATCTCAGCTTCAGTGGTACGCTTCTTGCCTTGTCTGATGTTTGGTGCTGCATGAGTGGACTCTTCCACTCCATGAATCTCCTTCTGTGGTTGATCCACATCCAGAGGCTCATCTTTGGGAACAAGAAGTTCCTCTTCTGCATGCAAGTGTAGCTCCCTCTCAAGCGATAACTGCATGGCTTTCACCTCATTGAATTTTATATCCCGTCGCATAACAATCATTCGACTATTTGGAAAATACACACAATAGTTATGGGGTGTTTCTGTGTACCCCAAATAAATCCCAACTTCTGCAGTCAACTCCAGCTTCTTCATGGCGTCCTTCTTCACATGAATGTAAATAGGTGAGCCAAAAATATTCAAATGAGAAATATCAAGCTTCTTACCAGTAAAAGCTTCCTCGGGTGTACTCATGCCAAGTACTCTATGAGGACAATGGTTTTGCACATAAACTGCAGTGTTGCATTCTTTCACCGACAAGTGCATCGGTAGGCCCTGATCATGCAACATCGCTCGTGCAGCACCCACGATCGTTCTATTTTTTCTCTCCACGACCCCATTCTGCTGTGGGTTATGAGGTGCTATGAGTTCTCTTCGAATTCCTTCTTTGCTACAGAAGTCTTTGAATTCTGCAGATATGTATTCACCACCATTATCGCTCTTTAGAGCTTTTACCTGCTTCCCCGACTCCTTCTCCACCAATGCCTTGAACTCACAGAACTTTGAGAACGTTTCACTCTTCTTCTGCATGAATAAGATCCAACATCTATGAGAAAATTCATCAAAAATATCACATAATACCTGTGTTTTGCTGTTGAAGCAACCGAGAATGGTCCACACACGTCTGTGTGAATTCTCTCCAGGATCACCGAAGCACGGTTCTCCTTCTCATAAAAGGTGGTCTTCACAAACTTACCCATTGTACATCCTTTGCACTGATCTAACTGCGCAAGAGTACCATTGGGAAGTCCAGTAGAAATTTGCTGCAAAATCTTCAAAGCGCCATGGTGAAGATGGCCCAATCTCCTGTGCCATAACTCACCCTCATCTCGGCTCACCACTTCTTCTGCTTTGCCCACCATTGGAACGCATCCATCTACCTCCAAATTTTAGAGATTATTAATTTGAACCCCTATATTCTTGGTTTGACCCATTTTTTTATGTCGAAGGAAGGCTTTTCCCTCACTAAAAACAACATCATAACCTTTGTCTTCCAGCATTGTGACTGAGACCAAGTTCTTCTTCAGACCTGGAACATGCATGACATTCTTCAACAAGAATGGATTACCAGACTCCCTCTCAAAGGTAATGGTCCCAATGCCAGTCGCATTGTACCCACCATCATAGCCCATCTCTATATGCATCTGGAGGTCCTTCTCCTCCAAGTCACTAAACAACTCTTTGTCTCCCGTCATATGGAAAGATGCACCACTGTCAAGATACTACACTGATCCCATGCAGCTTGAAACCAAGCATGCGATCAAGGAAAAATCCAACTCAAATTGTGAGTCTAAGGCCTCTCCAGCTGCAGATCCAGCAACCTGCTTATTCTTGTTCTTCTGTGGACAGTTAGTGGCGAAATGTCCATGCTCGTGATAGTGAAAACACTTCACTTTGGATAGGTCCTGCTTCTTGCCTTTCGCACCGGATTGAGAAGGATTTTTCTTCCCCTTCCCTTTCCTTGCTTTGGCAGCCAAGGTGAAATTCTCTTCATCTTCATTCTTCGATGAAGATCCATCCCTGGTACCCCTCCTTATCTCCTCCTGCACAAGATCTGACCAAAGTCGCTCCCATCCTAGTAGTTTCTCCCGTCCATTGACAGAGTCTTTGTAGCTATTCCAACTCTTTGTAAGCCCAAGGCGAGCCAAGCTCACCAAGTCTTCTTCATCAACAGTAACCCCCACACTTCCCAGTTCATCCTTGGAGTCGACAAACTTCGTGAGGTATTTTGGAATACTATCGCCTTTCTCCATTTTTATTTTTCTGAGCTTGTCTTTAAGTGCTAACTTCCTCTAGTCACTTCTGCTTTGGAACAAGTCTGTCAAAGCCTTCCACATTAAGAATGGAGTGGCTTTCCCGTGAAAGCTGGACACAATGTGATCCTTCACACCTTCCAACAGAATCTTCCTCGTCTTTTCAGTCTTCTTTTGCCATGCATCAAGTAATGCAGCATCGCTAGATCTCGGATTAGGAACATCGCTATTGATGAACTCCTTCAACCCATTATCCTCCACCACTGCCTCCATCCTATCCTTCCATGCTATGTAATTCGAGCTCCCATCAAGGGCATACTCCAATCTCAACCCGTTGAAAGACATTTCAATGTATACTCGATTTCTGCACCAAGAATCTTCTGTAGCAATGTTACAGGTCAAAATACCTCCTCATCAGCTCAGAGGAGAAGATAAATATGGAAGGAATACAAAGACCTAAATTAAACCTATTTCTGCCAAGGTAACGCCTTACTATAACAACACAAGAGCGTTATAACGCAGCTAATCAGTGAATAGGCCGCGTTAGTGGCTAGGGAAACGCTCTGTTTACACTAGAGGGAAACATTACCCGTGTTTTAAGTTTGAAACGAGAAAATCCCATGGAGAATGATTTGAATCTCTATTTTTTTCTCACAAGAGAGTCAGTACAAAAAGGAAACTGCAAAGCACTAATCTCTTATTGGGCCTTGCCATAAACAACTGAACTCTCAAAGAAGGAAAAATCATGGAGGTTGAGGAAACATCTTGGTTTTTTCTATTCAGAACCGGTGGAAAGAGAAGGGCAATGATTGCTCTCTCCATCTCCTATAAAATGGAGTTGAAGGCTCTTGGTTCAAGGTCGAAGGATTGCTAAAGTTTTGAATACTTTTGAAGTAGAGATCATTGTTGTAGTGTGAAGGTCAAGAGTCAAAGAGGTTCATTGAGAATTTGTTGATCAAGAAATCACCACTTTGAGAGATAGAGAGATTGGAAGGCTAAGAAGGGCTTGGTACAACCGACGGTTGTAATCCTCCTTTTTTTAAATCAATAGAACTGTATCTGTTTTTTCCATTCGATGCGTTGGTATTGTCATTATTATTTAGTCACTTATATAGCATGAGATGAATGGCTTAGATGTGCATAGTTTAAATTTTTATTATATATTGACTTAATTGATAGGAAATGTATGTTATGGTAGAGATTACATGGGTGCTTTAAATGATTGCAGGGCTAAGATTTGGAGTTGGTGAATGAGAACTCCTGCTTCGCTGCCTAGTTCTCTCTAAGGGACTCCAAGATCATTAAAGAGGTAATCTTCCATCTTACTCCATCAAGTTGTTTTAAGTTAATATGAACATGTATGTGCCTTCTTTGTGAATTATACAACTAACCTTACTATCTGCCTCAGGCACCGGAAAGCCCTGAGAGGGATATTCGATAACCAAAAACCCAAGAATTTTACCCTATAGCAGAATTGGCGACTCCGCTGGGGAGATTCCCCATAGTTTCCAGACTATTTCTTTCCTCCTTTCTTCTCTCCTCTGTTCACATACCCTTTCGACCAGTATTTATGCCCAGTAGACATTTCAAAAGCTCGTAGAGTTCAATCCTGTTTCTGTTTGACCATCTGAAGAAATTTACCCTAGCTAATGCTACCTCTGTGGGTTTTCCAGTGTGTTATAACGTTGCCTTCGCTTAAATACAGTGCGTTAGTCTCTGGATTAACGTTGTCTTTACTCAGAGACAGTGCGTTACTTAGCGAAAAAATTGTTGTTCACTACTGTGATTGTGTTTTGGTTGTAGAGTTTTTTGGCCATCAGTATCTATCCTTGAATGAACCCTGTGCTTGTTTACTAAGCTGGCATTTCTGTTTGTTTGCTCTTGTTTGAAAATTTAGTGTCAAAAGCATTTACTTTTTAGAGAATATTTTTTTTTTTTTTAGTTTTTTTGCATCGAGTTGAGTTAATTCTAAAAATTTCAGTTCAATAGACTGTTAAGAAGAGGTAGATAGAAGTCTAAATATTTAAAGTTGAACTGTGCTATTTTAATGTTAGTGCATGGATGTTGAAAAGAAACCTCTCCTTGTAGAAATACTCTTCATCGAATTGAATATTTAGAGCATATTTTGCATGGTTTCTTGAGTCAGAGTCTCATTACATTTCATACATCCACTCCCCCTCCATAAGACTAATAATCAAGTACACTAAGAATAAAGGGATAATAAATTCAATCACATTACTCTTTTTTGAGCTCACACAAACAATAGTTCAAGCTAGGATCTTGGGTTAGGAAAGTGAGAAAATCACCCAAGATCTCAAAACTTGAAACTAGAGTCATTAACGAGTGAAATCCTACTGCACTCATATTATTGGGACCGTTCCTTTATCAGAGCTCAGTGCGAGACAACACTTGGGTGCACAAGAAGGTAGCCCACCTTCGACTGCATCTGGTGGGTGTGTTATATATTTGGGTTCCCTTCGGGGATGTCGAAACTAGATCGGGGATCTAGGTATTCTACCCATATAGCATGTTGTCCTTGATCGTGGATCCCCCTGATGATGTCTGTGATTTGAGGTATCTTTAGTGGCCATAATTTTTAGGGACTTGCACAAGGTGACTGGGACGGGCTGTCCTGGTACCTGAAACAAATAGACCCACTCTGTCTTCGATCTTTAGGACGGTACTCGTCTTCACGAGAGTGCTTACACCTATCGTCTGAGGTTCGGGTGAAGCTCTAGAGTGATTGTAACTGTACTTTCGACCAAACCTCTCTGTATACTCTTGTGATACTGGATTTCATCACCAGCAAATGGTAGTACTTAGATAGGGCACCCTATTCTGGCTGCTTGCTGATTGATTGTAGAGAGTCCTTTTTTCTTTTTTAGGTGTGTGGTTACTGTCATTGAGACTTTATAATACATCACAATTTATTAAAATTTGTTAAAAATAAATAGGTCACCATGGCGTCCTCTGACCCACGCCATCTGTCTCAATGACAGCAAGGTCTACCTCCTCTGACTATTGAGGAAAAATTGAACCTTGGTGAACCTGTGCCTTCTGCGGAAGAGCAGTCTCCATTGACAAATCCCGATTTTCACATAACCTCATATCATATGGAATTTCTGGAGGACCCTTTCACAGAAGGGGTTGTACCTCATTACAATCCTCCACTCACTGATCCATTGGGGCCTGTGATAGTTCAGATTCCACCATGCCAAGACATGTCTTCAGCCGCACAAACATCCATTTCACAACCGGCATCCACAGGGTCGATGCCAATGGAAACCCTCCCAGGTTCGCCACCATCCTCCCCGCCGGTCGTAAGTTCTATGCCATCACTTGGTAACCCCAGTAGTCAACATATACCTAATCCCAACCCTACAGTCATCACACTGTCAGTAGCTTGCTGAATCCTTCGAGATCTACTCCTACCATGACCACGTTGGGACCCACGGTTTCTCCTCCCACGAGTGTGACTACTTCGGTTCCTTTTAGCAACCCTTTCGGTTGGAACCCTTTGCTGAGTTCAAACCCCTTGGCCACTATACCAGGGGGCAGTGTCACCAGCACGCAGGTAGCAGGGAACATTTCACTTCCCCTGCAATCCTTAGGACAAATAGGAAAACCTATTGTTAATACTATTCCCTTAAGTGGTTCAAATATAGGTGTAGGGTCTATGTCGTTGCCGAACTATGCAAGTAGTAGCATGCCTTCGGGAAACTCTATTGCATCCATATGGGCTAACCCACCCCAACCTCCATATGGAATGGGAGGGCACTTTTATACTGGGGGCAACCAACCGTTCACCCCGCAATACAATATGCCCTATGGACAGCAACCATATGTCCCTACTCCTCCACCTATAGGAAATTTTTATCAAAGCCCTACTTATCCTCCTGGTAACACATTGATGGTGGACCCTATGGTCTAAATAGTCAGCCCATACTTCCTTGGTTAGATTTGGGGGAAAATCCACAATTTCCATTTTTGGCAGCTCTGGACATCCCCGACATCCATAAACTGACTAATGATCCCATCAATCACAACCCGCTCTGGCCTTCAGTAATGCACAAGATTCCTTCTGACATCCCAAAGTTTGATGGGAAACAAGGGGATGACCCAGCCGCACACATCACTACCTTTCATCTATGGTCTATATCCAATTCCATGGTGGATGATAGTGTTCGGCTTCGACTGTTTCCCCCAATCTAACAGGCAATGCTGCCAAGTGGTATATTGAATTGCCACGCGTCGCCATCAACACTTTTGGCGCTTTAGCGATGGATTTTCTAAAGAACTTCCAATTACCAATCAGATTTGAAACCACAACAGAACTGTTAACCTCGCTGCACCAAGACACCGCCACCCACATCTCCAATCACATTCATGAATGGAGACGTAGGAGGAGTTTAGTCAAAGCGCCAATCTCAGATCATCTCTTAGCTAATTGGTTTTGTAAGTCTCTCTTACCCCACATCTCTAAAGACATTGGCCTTTTCGGTGCGGTTATAGAAGATCAATGCATTCGTCATGCCCAACATTTGGATTTAATCTATTCACAATCTGGCACGCTATATGATTTTCTCCCCAATGCCCCTGGTAACCCAAATCCTCTGGCTACTCAGAAGACCAGAGCTCATGCTGACGGTCTTGTTGGCACAATCTCCGGTGTGGCCACAAAACAGTCTCAGGGGAAAGCCTCCCAGCCATCTTCGGCTACCACCGCCCCTCACCAAACTACTACTCTTCCTACCGCTGAGGTAAATTCTGTGCAAACTTCACAAAAACCTAGTGGGAAAAATAAGAAGAGCAAGAAAAAGACATCTTCTTCAGAAGAGCAGTCGGACAATCAAAATAACCCTAATCAGAAAAATGCTGCCAAAAATGACAAAGGGAAGGATAAACCCATGAAATTTCCTTGCAAGATCTGTGCGGAGGACCACTTGATATACAAATTTCCTCGGCTGCAAGAATGCACCGATTTTATCGCAAACAAGGATTCTGGGCAAACACCTTCCGTTCTTCATAATCCTTTCCCTAATCAACAGCAACAACATCAACACATGGTTGAAAACTCGCCACACCCCCAGCAATGGGGCAATGGTGGTTTGTATCCTTTCGGCGAAGGACCATCTGCCATTTATGGCATTGAGAGTGTTGAACTTCAAACATGAGCCAAGCTTTATGGAAATCCTACCATAGATGCTCAAGAACCTGGTACTAGTTCAAATCCACCGCCGCCCAACGATTTGCATATCGAACGGCCTACTGCTAACCCCGTGATTCGTCCCCCCAAAGGGACACTTCGACGCACGACTCGTAACACCTCTGCATGTGCAGCCCAAAACTACAATATTGTAGAAGATTTGGCGCAGGCACCGTCAGCTATGTCTGCTCTCGAGGTATTGCAAACCTGTCCAGCACAAAGGAAAGCCTTGCTTTTGGCCATTGGTGGAATAGACCCCCAGGATTCCATGCTAGCTATCTTTGATATGGAAAAATCTAAATCTCGCCTCTCACACCAACTCGCATTCCAGGTGTAGGTTGTGTCGAAAGGGAGACCAATCCATCACACTATCATAGACGAAGGTACTTCGACTTGCGTTATGTCACAAGCTTGCTGGCTCAATTTAGGTTCTCCTACCTTAACACTGCCGTCGAATTCCCTCAAAGCTTTCGATGGCCACACGTTCCCCCCAAAAGGATACCTTGCTAGCTTTCCCATCACTCTGAGTGGGAAAACGGTAACTGTGGATGTTGAAGTCGTAGAGCGCCATCTCAACTATAATCTATTGCTTGGTCGCATTTGGTCTTATGCCATGACTGCCATTGTTTCTTTGGTCTTCCGACTCATCCTATTTCCATTGGATGGGAAAATAGTCACAGTGGATCAGTTATCCTTCTGCACCCTTGATTATGCCACGTTGCCAAGTAGCACTGTACCCCTAATAGGAGGCTTTCCTGACTCTTACGTCAGTATCGGTACTGGTCTTCTGAAGGCATCTTCCCTACTGGGTTGTTTTCCTCTCCCATCGCCACAGATCCCTAACACGGTTACAATGATATCCACCACTTTGGATGGCTCTATCGACCCATGGATCATTCCAGCACCTGCAGAAATTGATTCCTATGGAGATCAGATGCTTCTCTCACCAGCCGAGTTGGCTTACCAAGCCATCCAAATCACATCTGAACCCTCCACTGCTATGGTTTTGACCGAAGGTACAAACCTCCCACCCATCACAGTTCTCTCTAAGGATCCACTCAATGAAGTCTTGCCTACAGACGAAGCTATTCAAGAGATCATGTCTCTAGAAGAACAACCTTGGGGAGATTTTCACCATCGCACTTCGATGATTGACTCGGATGTGATAAAGACTGAAATCCCATCCTTTGACCCACCTGAGATGGTTCCCTCTGCTTACATGACTATTCAAACTATCGATTCAGAAGGGAACATGGGTAATCTTTCTAAGACAATGCTCATTGATATCTCGGTCAAAACGGGTATCGTGGAAAATATTCAGATTGGAGCCGATTGCAATCCTGAGGAAATTGCATGCTTCACATCCCTTTTCAAAGAATTCTGCGATGTGTTCGCTTGGTCTTATGATGAAATGCTCAGCATAGATCCATCTATATTTGAGCACAAAATCAAGATTTATGACAATGCCAAACCAATTCGGCAGTGACTCAGACTTGTCCACCCGCGCAAAGCAGCTGCCATCACAATTGAGGTAGAAAAACTTTTAAACGCTGGTTTCATCTATCCTGTTCCTTTGACGGAATGGGTTTCCAATCCGGTTCCCGTCGATAAAAAACAAGGCACCATTCGAGTTTGTGTTGACTATCACGATCTGAACGCCGCTTGTCCCAAAGACAATTATCCTACACTGTTCATAGATCAGATTCTCGACGATTGTGCCAGATGTGAATATTTTTCCTTCATGGATGGATTCTCAGGCTATAACCAGATTGCAATTAAAAAAGATGACTAGCATAAAACTGCCTTCATCTGTCCTTGGGGCACATTTGCGTATCGTAAACTCCCATTCGGTCTGAAGAATGCTGGAGCAACTTTTCAATGGGATATGGACTACGCTTTTCACGACATTCGACATATTGTACAGGCTTACTTGGATGACCTTCCGGCTCATTCCAAGAAACGACCTGATCACCTCGCTCATCTGAAAGAAATTTTTGTTAGGTGTAGATTCTACAATATACGTCTGAATCCTCATAAGTGCGTATTTATGGTCGAGTCTAGACGTCTATTAGGTTCCATTGTCTCCAAGCACGGGATTAGGGTTAATCCCGATAAGGTTAAGGCGATTGTTGAATTTCCGGCACCACAATCCATCCTTCAACTCCAACGTTTGCAAGGGAAGGAAAACTTTTTACGTCGATTCATCGTTAACTATGCCAAGATAACGAAAGGATTTATGCGATTATTGAAGAAAGGAACACTATACTTGTGGGATGACCAAGCTCAATGGTCATTCTATGCTTTAAAACATGTACTTGTTTCAGCCCCGCTCCTTAGTGCCCCCGACTACTCACGCAACTTTCTCCTCTACCTGGCAGCCTCACCATCCTCACTTGGAATGGTTCTGGTTCAAGTTCATAGTGACGACAGTGAACATGTGATATACTATTTTTCCAAAGGTCTAATCGGACCTGAATTACGTTATTCACATGTTGAGAAAATTTCTCTGGTGGTATTTTTTGCCGTCACCCGACTCCGACACTATATATTGCTGTGACAGACTACGGTTATTGCTTTGGAGAACCCCATGCGACATATCTTGTCTAGACAAATTATTGGAGGAAAATATTCCAAATGGATCATAATCCTCCAACAATTTGATTTGGTCTTCACAGCTTCCAAAGAAAAGAAATCTCTCGTCTTCGCCGAATTATTATCGGACCTTCCCAGAACGACCTAGGAGAAGTAGCTCATGATTCATTTCCTGATGAATCTGTATACTTGGTCGATTCTTCAGACCCATGGTATGGAGACATTTTGGTCTACCTACAAACCCAACGCTTCCACCCAACTCTCACATCCGACGACTGTCGTCGTATCCACCACCAAGCAAAGCACTACCTCATGCTAAACGACACACTATATCGTCGTGGGGTCGATACTGTTGAGTCCCGAATTTGCCTCTTTTCCATACACTTTTCCATATCTTTTTCACTCACCTAAACCTCCAAAATTGTCAATATCATGTGCAAAAGGGTATCTAACATGGTTTTTAATTATGTTTGTGTGTTTTCTATTTGATTTAGATTTTGTTCATACAACTGCGGAAACTTGTCACTTTCCGCAGCTGCTGCAACTTTCCGCAGCTATTTTGTGGAAATCTATGTTACAGGTGTCTACGAACGAAACGAGTCACATGGGCAGGCTAGGAATGACAAGGACATGGTTCGTGTCCTATTGGTTCAAGTAAATTCGTCAAAGAAAGCCGCGGTCAAAGCCATCCACGTGGAAGTCAACTATGGAGTTCTATGTCGGCTGGACTCTGTTTCGTGGCATAGAAACATCCATACGGCCGTTTCTAAGCTTGCGGAGGTTAATTGACATCCGTGCAAAGTTCTGGAGTTGAATTCAAGCGCCCACCTTCCATAGATCCGTTTTCCAACATGGCCATACTCCTATATCCGTGGCCTTAGTGGTCTACGTGCTGGCTGCTATCATAAACTTCAGGAGACAGTTACAGTTTATTGCTTTATATAGAGCGTTTGCATACGCACGTAGAGTTAGTTGATAGATGTTAGTAGATCATAGCTGTTGAGTTGTTAATTGATAGTTGATGTGCGTACTCTGTTATGTAGTGATTACGCTGCCTTGAGCCGTAATACTACCAGTCTGTAATGAACTGCTTCTTAATGTGAAAAGACTCTGTTTTCAATTTAATTCGTGTTGAGGATCGTACCAGAGCTGTGTAGAGGGCCCCTGCTCAGCCGAGGTTCTGTGTATTAATGTATATATTTTTCATTTCATTTCTTTAAACAGTCATTGTATCATAACCCATTACATGCTCATATTTCATAGTTGCTTCATTTATGTTCATTAATTTCCATTGCATTCTTGTCTTTCATGTTTTTTATGATTGTTAAATCACTGATCAGTTTTCTTGTGCAGGTTTTAGGTAGACAGCCCGGGGCATTTTCATAGTATTTTAGCTAATGATATGAAACTGACATTATTCTGCTGCTAGTTTCCTTTTTCATAGCTTTTGTTTAACTTCAGTCTTGTTTTGTTCATTTCAGTTTTGTTTATCTGATTCAGTAGTTAAATTTAAATATATTAAGCTACTCATAGTGTCTTCGGTTACCTCCGAAAGCCACAGCTGGACTGATGGTGAGGGGCCGCATGATGAAATGTGTAGTTTAGTATTAGTTTCCTTTCTGCAAAATTAGATATATTAAGCTGCTCATAGCGTCTTCAGTTACCTCCGAAAGCCACAGCTGGACTGATGGTGAGGGGTTGCATGATGAAATGTGTAGTTTAGTATTAGTCCCTTCTCTGCAAATTTAGATATATTAAATCATGTATGACATCTTCAGTTGCCTCCGAAAGCCACAGCTGGACTGATGGCGAGGGATTGAATTATGTGTGTATGGTTTAGTATTAGTTTACTTTCTGCAAATTAAATAATCAGTTACACAAGTTGTTTATGATTACTTCCGCAAGTCATAGCTGGTCTAATGATGAAGGGTCAGAAAATGAATTGATGTAATCCGATTTAGATTTATTTCATTGCAATTTTGAATTTCCATAAGAGTAGTTTCTTTTGTGTTCAGTTGGCAGCAAGAATAGTTTAGTTTTCATGTTCACTAGTTTCTTGTTTTGATTCATTAGATTAGCAACACTTTTCATTTCAGCAGTACACTTTTACTTTCTTTTGTCATTGTAATTTCAATTTGCTTTTAAAGTTTCGAGATTGGTAAATCATTATATGGGATATCACTTCCTTGAATAAATATAACCAAGCTTGTTTTTCACTTTAGAATTTCCATTTTACCTTAGAAAGACCACAAACGACAAAAAGTTAAGAAAGAGGTTATCTTGCACATATAGTGCGCCGCACTTCATCAGCTTACGATTCCCGGATTGACAATTAAATGCAGCAATTTAGGAAACACTAAATTGACCAAACAGATACTATTCTCCGACGTTGTCTCACTTTCGATGAGGCGAAATGCATTTTGAATGACTGCCACACAGGGGCATGCGGTGGTCATCTTTTGGGCATAGCTACAGCCCAAAAAATCTTGCGCGTAGGTTACTATTGGCCCACTTTGTTTAAAGACTGCATTGCAGCGGTTCAGAAGTGCCATCCATGTTAAATTTTCACAAAGAAAATGCGCGCTCATCCTGCCCCCCTTCATCCAGTTATCTCCATTGGTCCTTTCGCTAAATGGGGAATTGACTTCGTCACCTGCAATCCCACTTCAGAAAATGGACACAACTACATCGTGGTTGCGGTCAACTATTTTACGAAATGGGCAGAAGCCATTCCCATTTTTAAGGCTGATGGTGAAACTGCTGCTCTCTTCCTATTTAATCAGGTAATATGTCGGTTCGGCGTACCCCAATCGATTGTCACAGATCATGCATCCCACTTTCAGAATCATATGATGACCGAATTAAAATCCATGCTAGGTTTTTGTCAAGATCAATCTTCATCTTATTATCCTCAAGCTAATGGTCAAGTTTAAGCCGTAAATGGCGTCCTCAAAACCATGATTTGTCAATTGGTTGGAAATCATAAAACCACATGGCAGCGGAAGTTGTATTCCGCGTTATGGGCATACTGAACGTCAGTCAAAACTGTCACAGGTTTCATGCCTTTCCAACTTGCATTCGGCTTGGAGGCAGTACTTCCAATCGAGTGTGAAATTCCATCACTAAAACTCGCCATTAAACTCCTGCCTGGCACCACCGCCACAGAAGAGCGCTTGCTCTCACTCGATCATTTGGACGAAACTCGTTGAGATGCTATGCTAGAACTCGAAGCTCACCAGTGCTAAGTCAAAGCTCAATACGAAAAATCTGTCAAGCCTCGTTCTTTCCAAGAGGGCGATCTTGTTCTACTCTATGATCAGAAACATGACCTCTTGGGGGTAGGAACACTTCAACCATTATGGCTTGGTCCTTACATCGTCACTAAATTCCTCTCAAAAGGGGCTTATGAACTTCAGGACTGTAATGGAATTCTACTCGCGGAGCCACGCAATGGGCTCTATCTAAAGAAGTATTTTGCCTAGTTTCACACTAGGAACATGCTTTGTAATTTTATGTATGTAAGTTTTGCCTATTGTTTTGATGTTTCTAGATATTTTTTGGTTTTCAAGTTGTTTTCCTCATGTATAATCTTTTTATTTCACACAGATGTCGTCACCCTCCTTATCATACGTCGGATATGCGGACGGTGCTAGTCGTCACACTAGATGCATTGCTTCAGCTGCTTGGGTTCTCTACACTCCTGAGTCAGACCTTCTTGGTTCTAGGGGAATCTTCCTGGGTAGCACCACCAATAATGTTGCCGAGTACATGTCACTGATCCAACTCCT
Source organism: Pinus albicaulis (assembly GCA_034641835.2). Lineage (NCBI taxonomy): Eukaryota > Viridiplantae > Streptophyta > Pinopsida > Pinales > Pinaceae > Pinus > Pinus albicaulis. The sequence goes on along the minus strand of CM076582.1, from coordinate 1,583,034,506 downwards.
CACGGAAGCGACATCTCGTGACATCTCCAATTTAGTGGTTAGGTTAGATTCCCAACTCGTCATTATGCAGTTAACCAATCATTACTATGTCCTTCATCCAGTCTTGTTACGTTATTTTTTAAGGGTGCGACTTTTATAACGTCAATTTAAAACAATCACATTTGAGCACGTTCCTAGGGAATTTAATGCATTAGCTGATTCTTTGGCAAACTATGTGTTAGATTGGCATTTGTCACATTTGTTATAAAAGATTTTCTCATGAGTATATATATTTTTATCCCATTGAAAATACATAAAAAATTAAAAAAACACAAATTCACCAAAAAGTATGTATATATATATATATATATATATGTCGTGTCCAGTACAATAGTTACATCAAAAAATCTTCCAAAACTAGGGTGTTTTACAAAAATTTGGCTATATTAAGCCGCACTCTGACACTAATACATCTGTTCCACCAGCTAGGCTTGATGATCATGGTAACATACAACTTCTCTAGCTATCCTCCTCAGAGGCACCAGGTATCTCTCCGGCACACCTACAGTATGCTGTTACAAACGAACTGGAACCTCCCGCATAGGAAGGGATGGTATGCCCATACTCAAACCCTCCAGGTTCCTGGAGAGTTCATGTAAAACCTGGGTATCATCATCCTCGACAGCTTCTGCATCCTCTGCTAGTGCGCCAGCCCCGGGTAGCTGCAGTCCTCGCCGTGCATAGAGAGGGGCTCCAACTGGCCGGATAGGTGCCACATCTATGTCAAGCAAACAAACGCTTCATGTCAAAACATGATTTTCACCCTATTTCAACAAAAAAAAAAATACATAAACATTCAAAAGACAAAAAACAAAGTACTTCTTTGAAATACACTGATCATTTCCTTCTTACCATCGAGTCCCCACAGGGTACCAGGCGGTAATGCTAACTCCGAATCGCCTGTGAAGTTCATCTTGCATAGGGATAATCCTCAATCATAATAATCTGGGAGTTTATTCAATCAAAAAATCCATCATCAAAACAGTGGTGGACGGGACCCTCTCTAGTCCGTGAAAGCAAAGCTGCCCACCGAGCCTGCCTCGGCTCGTGTGGGCCCAATGGCGCTGTAATGATCATGGGCCTCATCAATGGTACTCGCTCCAGTAAGAAAGAGACAATCAGTGTACCGTACCCAAACTCTCTCTTGGTATGGGTCTTACATGCAATAAGCTCTGCTCAGACCCGACGGACAACTCCGTCACACCAGTCAAAAACTTGAGGCTGCATACAGTCTAAGGCTAGGAGCATCTGGGCCTTGGTGGCCACATACTGACTCTTGGCACCTGCCAAGCGAACAATAATCCATAATATAGACCGCAGTGGTCTCAAATTCACCCGTGCGATCGGTATCCGGTTGCTCACAGCCTGAGTGTCACGTATGTAATGCTCAAGAAATAGGTCAGCAGTGGAACTTGGGTCAGCTCTGGACCCCGTCAAGTTGGGCCTCGCCCCATGACATGATAGGCCGGTCAAAAATTACAATCATCCTTTTCGATTGAGAGCTCATTGCCCCCAATCCGAAAGACATGGTGTCGTTCGTCCCATTGTTGGATTAGCCACCTCAGGAGGTCCTCTTGACCCCTCATCAGTTCTAAGCGGGCATATTTTAGCAATCCGCATCTATGAAGAGCCATCAAGCTTGTAGCATTCGTCATCATCTTCCGTTCTTCCCATTCATGTTCTATCTCTCTCGCCAGATACTCATGATTAACAGTTGAATACCTGCAAATGCAACATTTTCAACCGAATAAAAACTCCCTGGACCACTTCAAAACGATTAAAAATGAGTTGCTAAAAAACACGGTGCGCCTAACACTGGCCCTAGTGTAAAACAGAGTGCGCTAATGCAACATCCCTTCACAGGTTATGCGTTTAACGCGGCTGTAACACTACTGGCCTGTGTTAGGCGCATGCATTTTTAGGGCCTCACAATTTTCTCAGTTTGAACCAGCAAAACGTAACAAAAATACAATTAAATGATAGCAAGAGGTTCTAGCTCTTGGATCTCATGGGAAGGAAAACCATTGCCCGGATTGACCATAATCGTCAGTTGAATATTTCACCCCTTTTCACCCCAGAGCTCCTTCACAGCACTCAAAACAGTGAAAATGAAGGTCTTCTGACCTTCTTATAGCCAATTCTGGGGCATGACTCTCTTAAGCTAGTCGGCAAAAGTCGTGAATTCTTGTTGCGCATGTGTCGCAACTATTGAGATTTGGTACTGATGTTCTGATGAGTGATCAAGATTCATATGCAGACATACTCATGTTTAATCAAGAATTCTTTTTATGGTATTTTTCTTGCTCGTTAATCCGAAAAACCTCGAGTTCCCTTCTTCGGACTCATTAAAATTATACGAATTTGATATCGAGCATTCTTTTTATGGTCTTTTTCTTGCTCGTTAATCTGAAAAACCTAGAGTTCTCTTCTTCAGACTCATTAAAAATGATATGAAGAAGCACTGAGCTTTCTTTTTAGGGACCTTTTTCTCGCTCATAAAACTGAAAAAACCCTGAGTTGACTTTGTCGGGCTCGTTAAACTACCACGACAGAGAGTGAGGAGCCATTCTTTTCCTCCTTTTCAAAGCTCTTTAAACCGAAAAAGTAATCGAGTTTTCTCCACGTGAGTCGTTAAAATTTCACGGAGGGCATCGAGTTCTCTCCGTGTGACTCGTTAAAATTTCACGGAGGGCATCGAGTTTTCTCCGCGTGACTCGTTAAAATTTCACGGAGGTAACTGAGCTTTTCTTTGTTGGACTCGTTAAAATTTCACAAAGAGTACTGAGTATACTTCGTCTCCTCGTACTCATAACAAAATGAGGTAGAAGTCCATCGAACATAGATTTCTCACTTTTCCGGCTTCGATGGACTAAATTATGGAAAATGAATTGTTTCGTGCTTACTATTCTCCCTTTTCCGTGCCCGGTTTTCAAGACATGACAAAGGTACCCCGATGGAGTCGTCTTTTACGATATTTTTCAGACTCTCTAAACATGAAAAATTCACCGAGTTTAATCATCTGGACTCGTTAAACCTAATCAGATAGGACACAGAGTTGTATTTTATGATATTTTTCAGACTCTCTAAATATGAAAAATTAACCGAGTTTACTCGTTTGGACTTGTTAAACTTAATCAGATGGGGAAAAAATTTGGAAAAAATGGATACTACCTTTGTTACATTTCAGAAAGGTCGATTTGGCAGCAAAAATCTTGAACATGGCACTTCCCAGAAAAATCTTTCACAGTTAGCCGAACCCTACCATCTATGAGTATTAGCCTTCATCTCCTAGTGTCCCTACACTGGTAAAATCCTAACACACTCTTTGGTGTTCATTTAGCCTCAACTGCCTAGTGCCCTGTTACAGTGCCTTCTATTGTTCAAGCAGATCTCACTATCTACTGCTCCTGTTATCAACCAAACCGCTAGTTATGCTAGAAATTATTTGTCGTCTGACATCCCCATTTACTCTTCATTATCTCAATCATAAACAAAATTAGTTGGTTTCCATTTCGTGTTGATTGATGTAGGATGCCTTAGTGCCTACCTTTCAACAGATCTCTTCCTATCGACTTCAGCATCTTATCTAGGAAGTTGATCCAGAAACCCATCAGTACCCAGATACTTGTAGACATCAGTGGCAGGTAGTCTTGTGTTTGATCAGGAGTCTTCATCATTGGCTCCTGGTCGAATGATTCTACGAGTGTTCGAACTCAACTCATTTTATTCACACTCTCTAGATTTTACTGTGCATCTTAGGGACCATCATCATTATTGGTGGCCACCTTCGCATTTGTTAACAGTTTTCATTATCAACTGGTAATCAGATGATTTCTCACATGTTTGACGACAGCTCCTTCATTCACATGTTGAGGAATATGTAGTTTAAGTGAATCGACAGTCAAGACCTTGGGGAAAAGGTTACATCATTAAAGTTGTGTACCCTTCCCCAAGTTGCGATATTGTTTATGGAGACAGCTTCTTCAGCCTGATCCTGTTATGACAGACACTCCCACAATGTGCTTATTGGTGGAAAGATTCTTCATATCTATATTCTAGAGAAATCATGTTGTTTAAGCTACTGAGCATGGGAATGCCCGACTCAAGGCAGATACTATATTTTCTGACATATGTTGTTGTTTTAGGTTTTCCTCAGTCTTTCAATCTCTTTATCTCTACTACACACATTGTAAAGTATTTCAGCCATCGTCTTCATCTCTGACCTCAAACTTTACGGGGCATCTGTTACAGGTCAAAATACCTCCTCATCAACTCAGAGGAGAAGATAAATATGGAAGGAATACAAAGACCTAAATTAAACCTATTTCTGCCAAGGTAACGCCTTACTATAACAACACAAGAGCGTTATAACGTAGCTAATCAGTGAATAGGCCACGTTAGTGGCTAGGGCAATGCTCTGTTTACACTAGAGGGCAGCGTTACCCGTGTTTTAAGTTTGAAATGGGAAAAACCCGTGGAGAATGATTTGAATCTCCAGTTTTTTATCACAAGAGAGTCAGTACAAAAAGGAAACTACAAAGCACTAATCTCTTATTGGGCCTTGCCATAAACATCTGAACTCTCAAAGAAGGAAAAAGCATGGAGGTTGAGGAAACATCTTGGTTTTTTCTATTCAGAACTGGTGGAAAGAGAAGGGCAGTGATTGCTCTCTCCATCTCCTATAAAATGGAGTTGAAGGCTCTTGGTTCAAGGTCGAAGGATTGCTAAAGTTTTAAATACTTGTGAAGTAGAGATCATTGTTGTAGTGTGAAGGTCAAGAGTCAAAGAGGTTCATTGAGAACTTGTTGATCAAGACATCACCACTTTGAGAGATAGAGAGATTGGAGGGCTAAGGAGGGCTTGGTACAACTGACGGTTGTAATCCTCCTTTTTTAAAATCAATAGAACTGTATCTGTTTTGTCCATTCTATGCATTGGTATTGTCATTATTATTTAATCACTTATATAGCATGAGATGAATAACTTAGATGTGCATAGTTTAAATGTTTATTATATATTGAATTAATTGATAGGAAATGTATGTTATGGTAGAGATTACACGGGTGCTTTAATTGATTGCAGGGCTAAGATTTGGAGCTGGTGAAGGAGAACTCCTGGTTCAAGGAGAACTCCTGGTTCGCTGCTTAGTGCTCTCCAAGGGACTCGAAGATCATTAAAGAGGTAATCTTCCATATTACTCCATCAATTTGTTTTAAGTTAATATGAACATGTATATGCCTTCTTTGTGAACTATACAACTAATCTTACTGTCTTCCTCGGGCACCGGAAAGCCCTGAGAGGGATATTCGATAACCAACAACCCAAGCATTTTACCCTATAGAAAACAAATTCGAATTGTCCACCAGCACAAACTCACTTCACAATTGAAATCTTCAATCAACAATGCTCTGATACCATGTAGAAATTATATGCACTAAGCATGCATATGTCCAAGATCCACCTGATCTCACATATTTAACTTTATGCAAGATATTGAATCTATTCCACTTTTTAATCTTTTGTGGAAAAAAATAATTGCACACACATGTGAAGCATAAGCAAAAATATTCAATTGCACATAACACAGTTTTTAACCGGGAAAGCCTGAAGCTGAAAACCCCAACTATATATTATGTAACATGGAGATCATATGGCAATCTCATACAAACATACAAAGATTATCACAAGCTCTCAGTACAGTACAATCGTCATACACTAATCAGGCCCAATCTTGCAAATCCATGCACCGATATTTGCCACCTGCTAGCCTGCCTCCATTGCGCAATCTCTGATGAAGAATAGCTTTGAATGAATTCAAATTACCCCATCCTTGTCTGTGCAATCCTCATTGGCATCTCCACTGAGTGTTGGATGTAATCAATGCATCACTATATTCACTACAGATAGTCTATCTTGCCCTTTCACCTATCTCTCCACTAGTCTCCACTGAAACTGCCATGCACTTAGTTAACTGCTGTATTGTTCAGTTGATTAATGAGTTATTATTTATGAATTAATTCACTAATTAATTCACTCCACTCTCACTAGTGTATCAATCAGTTAGACTAGATACAACTAGCTCAACTGAGTCTAACTGAGTTAAACTGAATACAACTCCATAACTACTTCTTCCAACTATGTCATAACTCTGCCACTTGAGTTCTAACAGTCCTCCATGCATTAGTCATAGCAAACCCTAGGAATAGCGTAATTTCTTCTGCTACCAGTTGTATACATTCGTGCACTAAATCAAGTGCTCCAAGAGAATAAGTTTTTTTTAGAGTTCGATTATTATTAAGAGCTAATAACACCGACATGCATCTATTTTTAGATCGCGATCTATAAATAGACTTCGCCCAATATTCTAAAATATAATTTCATCTATTTTTCCAACTTATCAACCATCCACAACAGCATCCGTAACTTCGAAATATGATCGACATGTCTAAAAATAGACTTGCGCCTAAAAATAGCTTATGCACTCTTAGGCAATAATTTTCACTAAGCTCATCATCTGACCTCAAATACACCTGATTATAAGCACAAAATACGGAGGCTAAAGCACTTTATTTTGTTAATGAAAATGTTGTAGTTTCATTTTTTTAGGATAATTTCACTCGTTTTGGTGTCCCAAGGGAAATTGTGATAGATCAGGGAACTTAGTTTACATCCAGAATGGTGCAAAATATTGTGGAGGAATATAAGATCAAACAAAGAAACTCTACTCCATACCATCCACAAGCAAATGGACAAGTGGATTCCACCAATAAAGTGATTGAAGCAATCCTCACAAAGACTGTACATCTAAATAGGAACGATTGGGCTGAAAGGCTTCCCGAAGCTTTATGGGCTTATCGAATTACATGGAGGAATATAACAATACATACTCCCTATGAACTTGTTTACGGGAAGCAAGCCTTGTTTCTAATAGAATTCCATATCAGAACCTTCAAAACAACAGTCAGATTGAGACTTTATTTGTTAGAAGCCCAAAAGCATAGAATGGAGCAACTCAATGAGCTTGATGAAATCAGGCAAGATGTAGTTCAAAGGACCAGCCTAGTTCAACCACAAAGGTCCTATTAGCCCCATATGAATTCCTTGACAAGCAAGCAAGGGGCTAGATTGTTTTGTGAGCCTTCAAGGAATGCATTTCCCTTGACAACACATCATCCTTGAAGCCTTTTATGTTCCCTACCTTTGACTGTTGTCCTCTGCTGTTATAAAGTCTATGAGCCTCACTGATTGCAAAAAATTGTGCCCCAAAAGACCTTCATTCGCCCCTTGTACCTCTGCAAATGTCCCATTTTTACCCCTTCTTCCCCCGTTGACGAAGTCCTCCTTTTCCCCCCTAAATCCCCCCTTACCCTCCAAAATCTCCCCAAAAATCCCCATGGAATCCTGCCCTTGCCCTTTGTTTGGCAAAATTTCCCCTTTTCCTCCTTATCATTTCCCTTCCTAACCCTTAAAATCCATCAAAAAGAGGCCAAAACCCACTTTCAACATTATGATAGGGCCTAGCCCCTTTTCCGCCAGCCCCAACCACTTCCCCACATATGCCCAATACCCAAAGTCCAAGCGCTAGAGCCTTAAGCGCTAATCGCATCGGAGAAACAGAGCGGAGCGTTCGAAATCCTTTGTAAACATCAAAAACTCTGATGCAATTGTTTTATTCACTAAGTCCCTCGATGCGTTTAAAACCGTCGATCTACCACGCAGATCCGACGGTGAAGCGCCAATCGCACTCCCCGCCCAAATCGCAATCAGAAACTTTGTAATGAGCCTTTCCTTTTTTCCCCGATTGTAACTGCTCGACTTAATCTCCACCGTTAATCCGTTAACAGGATCGGATGGCCCGTGCAACATCGCAAACCATTGTAATCGCAAGACTTATGATGTGTTCCCCGATCAGTCCATCGCAAATTTTTGCGATGCGATTGATCGCAACTTCCTTCCGCCGATTTATCACAAGTCCTGTCTCCTGATCACTCGATCATACCAGCCCCCGATCCAATCTTGACCGTCCATCTCCCCGCCGATCCGACGGTCATCGCTTTCTCCGCCCAATCGCAATCGAAAGTTTCGATATGTGTCACCCCTGTCCCCCCCTCCGATTGCGATTGCTCGACTCAATCGCAGCCATTCATCCATTTTTGAAATCAACGACCGAGGTCTTCTCGCTTCGCTCCCATCTCTCTTCCCCTTCTGCCCTCCGAATAGATCTCCACCGTTGATCCCTTTGTCGATCCAACGGTTATCGCTCGTCTCCGCCAATCACAATCGGAAGTTTGCTTGTGTCATCCTTTGTGTTCCCTCTGATTGTGATCTCCCGATTTGTGTCTCTGCCGTCGATCTCCATGTAAATTCGACGGTCATCGCTTCCCCTTCCTTGATCACAATCGGAAATTATAAAGTGTGCGTCCCTCTCGTCCATTGTGATTGCGATTCTCCGACTAAATCTTGACCGTCCATTGGGTTTAAGATCTAACGGTTCAAAATGAATCTCCCTCCGCCTCCGGCTGGGTCCCACCTCGTACGTCTACTTCCACACATTTCATTACATTTCCCTCACATTCCTTTGTGTTTTGTTCAAAGTCCAAAGTTTAAGACTTTACACTAAAGTCTTATATTTCATAGTTGTTCCGCCCAATTTCATATATCATTCCTCTGCTCAATCTCCGCCGTCGATCTTTGTCCCCGGACCACGATCTAACGGTCTGCGCTCTTTTCTCCATCAAACCCTATTTGCTCACTATTATATCATTTCAATGCATTTTCACCACTGTTTTGACCAAAGGCCACCATTCCGCCACCGCCACGCTATCACTCCGCCTGTCCTCCGTAACCATCCACCCCCTCCGTGCATGTTTTTCTTCACACAGTTGTGGGTTTTGTAGAGTATATGAGGTGAAAATGCCACCATAAATACATAGTGATGATGCAGAGGCAAGGTTTTCACTGACAGAGGATATGGATATGCAGAAGTTATTATATAGCAGGTTTCTCTACATCAGCAGAATGTTTTTCCTCCCAGAAAGGATGGGTTGCCCATACTGTTTTTATTATATGCCGTGCTCCAGAGGATATTTTTGCCCAGAACACAGTTCCAGACTATTAGAGCATTTGTTTCATAAGTATGGCAGACCATTTAGCCATTTATTTACATGTTGTTTATTCACTAAAGGTACTACAGAGTACAGCAAACCAAAATGCATCAGTGACATACATGGAGTTAATGAAACCCGACGAAGACCATTTTTTCCTCCAAAAAGTGCTAAAGATTAATGCTCTGAGTTTAAAACAGGATGGGTTTCGGCCCTCTTCCTCTTTTGAGTGTTAATGCTGCATTTAGTTCTCTACCTACCTCCTCTGCTTCTTTTCTACTATAAGACTCATGAGAAAATATTGTAAAGGTTGTTGATCAGTTATCAAAGAATTGCAAGTAGTTTCTCTTGAGACACAGTCTCTGTGTGAAGTTGTAAGATAGGCTGAGGAATGATGTTTTCAGACTGATTATTCAACTATTGGCATTATTGTACTTGACTGGTATTGTTGTTTAATATGACAAGCACATTCCTTTGGATCTTGATCTAAAGCAGCGGTGATGTTTTCCTATCTCTGTGTCTTATTTCATTTCATTTCGTTCCTACTGGCTTGCATCAGAATATTGGCATAGGATTTACCCTTGTTAGGTACCCTATGTTGCTGCTCTCCTTGCCATTAATTTTTTTCTTCTAAATGTGTTATCTAAGAATCGATTTCAGATAATTTAACCAGTGTAGTGGATGTTATTTCCTGCTCTCTGATGTATGAGTTAAATGAGTCTGTTCTTAGATGTTTCTTGTTAGGGATTTAGCTAGAAGATTTGGGAACACTGGGGATTAGAGTTAGCCCCGTCCACTAGGATCCTTGTGCAACCAGCTGGTCTCCAACTTTGTGCCCTGAATCTGTGGTCTTCACCCTCATATCATTCCATATTGCACTATCATCTTTGAGATCCAATGTTTTAGATGACTAGCCCAATTGAAAGCCTGCATATTGATTAGCAAGCAAATCCTTTCCTGACTCCATTGCCCAATGGTTTTGAATGCTCCTTGGAATACTTCACCTCTGCCCTTTTTACTTTTTTCTCATCCTGGTCTTACATTGAATCCTTCTTTCTTGATAACCAGCAACCAAACAAACAAACAAACAAACAAACTCCAAGCCTTATAACTAGCCTAACATCTTAGCATTTGAACCTCAAAGACATATATCTTTGATAATCATATAGATATCCCTCTCTTGACCTAGGAGGGCTAGATCCTGAGGTCTGAAAGTGGTTTTGATGTTGTCTCATCTTTTGGTATTTCCAACCTTGCCAAAACATGAGAACCCCAACAGGTCCAGAAGGCATGATAAATACATAAAATAAATAAAATTGCAAGTAGAAGAATGGGAACTTTTATTTTATTCAAATTTCAAATAATTCCAAGGAAAATTTCAGACTGATTGGCTTGGGCCTTATGAGATCGAAAAATTCTTTGACAATGGGGGGATAAGGACTATTGATGAATAAAAGGTACCTCTTCTTGTGAATGTACATTGAGTAAAGGTCTATCATAAACCAATGACAAAGGAGGAATTTATCAAAATTTCTCAAGACAATGCTTATATGAAGTTGGTGAAGAAGAATCCTTCTTCTTCTCCAACTTAGTCTTCTTTTTACTTTGTTTCATATTAAAAAAAAAATTATCTCTCTCTCTCTCTCTCTCTCTCTCTCTCTCTCTCTCTCTCTCTCTCTCTCTCTCTCTCTCTATATATATATATATATATATATATATATATAAAGAAAATAAAAACAAAAATTGTATAAGTATGAAAACCAATCAATGATTGACATCCTTATACAGAAAATACACGGTGAAAATAAGAGCTCATTTCTAACATATTATACTTTCTCCCATTCTGAAAATCCAAAATTATTTGTTCACTTTCTTTTTCAGAAGCAATAAAATATTATATACAAAATTGCTACATTTCTGCAACTCTCAGAATAATCTACAGTTGACATCACATTCTACAGCTCTGATGCACTTTTGTAGCCTATTGAAGCAGGACATACTGAATAGAAGAAACTAAAGACTCCATTGAATATCATGCTGAAAAGACACCTGAGGAATCAAGACAAAAATAAGAACAACAAAGTTTAATTGCAAGGTATGTTACAAAATTTGTTTAAATAATAAGGTTCAAAAATATTAATGTATATAAATTATATGATCATATGTTTCCACCTCAAATTGTCATCATTAAAACTTATTGTACTCAGTTCACACCACAACTCCATAATTTTCCATTTCATCCATATCATATCCCCTTAACGATTAAGACCTATTTCATTCATTAATTAATGGTTGTATCTCATATCGTAACCCACTTACTCACGTTCCTAAACCCTCACCTGATTAACTATTTACCTATGCGTCTCTGCAATCTCCTCTCCACATTCTTAACTCAAATCCAAACCCTCAATTCACTTGGTCGAAGTGAACAGTCTTGAAGGCAAAAATTCATTATAACATAAACATGGTTTTAATAGTAAGAACCGAGCCTATGGGATGGAAATTCATAGAAGGATATCCATAGATGAAGGAGATGCTACATAAGGTAAGATGGCTCCAGTTCATAGAAAATTTTGATGGATTCCAGAAAGAGGTCACAAATCCTTTGCAAGGACCTTCGACGGGATGGAGGTAGAATTTTCGGACATAAATTTTTTAGTGACAGAGTCTTTTATAGCTGAAGAAATAGAAATTCCGAAAACTGGTGAAAGATTGTTCAAGAACAGGGCAATTGATGGAGAAAATTGGAAGATTTTTCTGAAAAATCCAGGTATGGACACTACTATTTTTAAGAAAGGAATTCCCACTACGAAACTTAAAAACAAATGGAGGAACATGTTGTTAATTATTCAAAAAAATTTTGCTTTCTAGGGTAGATTTGGTTGTTTGTTTTTCTAGCATGCCAGACTGATAATAAATTTCCTAGAGGACGAAGAAATAAACCTCCCATACTTCCTATTGAACAGCTTAAAGAAAATGTCAGGAAATGTGAAGAAAATAATTCAATCCATAGACAACATCATGTATCATGATGGACTCATAAATATACTCATTGAATTTCATTTAAAAAGTATAGGAGACTCCTAGGAAAGTTTCCTAAACAGGAATCATTTTCAAGAAGAAGCACAAGAACAACCTAGGAATGATAACAACAAAAGAAGTAGGAAAAGGAAGGTTGATACCTAAATTGAACACAAATCCTCACCTCAAACACAACAACAACAAGAAGAAATCACCATTGAAAAATTACTGAAGAATAAGAAACATAGTGGTCACAAAAGGGGAGGTAATGCAAAGGAACAGGGAAAAGTATAAACTCAGAAATACTAAGTCCTCCATAGCCAAGGAGAAGTTCTAGACTTCATAAACCTTTGAATAAGACATCTCAAAAGGAAGTAGAGTTTTTTGATTTATATGAAGAGCCCCGAGTACCATCGCCTATTACTGCCTCTCTTATACATAGTATAAGCAGAAGGACCCCAAAAATTGACCCGACATAGCAAGAAATTTATGACTACATTGAGTCCTTAGAAAAGAGACATGTAGAGAAGAAGTCAAGTGTTGAAGAGCAGCCTACTAGTCCATAAGAACCTCTAGTAAACTCTTTGAAACAATAAATCTATGAACTAGAGATACTGAATAGGCACATCAAGCAAGAAAATGAATCTCTGAAGGAACAAAAGCACTTAGAAAATGTCATCAATGATAATACTATTTTACATTTGGGGATATGGTATAAAAATAACAAGAAACTGAACAAAAGGAAAGGCTATCTTAGCAGAAAAGTCATCAATTTGAAGTACAAACTACTCATGAAGAAACAAATAATGAAAATCACCTCAAAGAAAGGAAAGAAGAGAAAGTTGGATGTACTGGTAGAGGTATCAGAAAATATGCAGTAAACAGTGAAGGCTCACAATTTCTGAAATTGCATGAGGACATGCAATGGTCTCTTAGTCGGAGTATGTTGAACCTCAAGATTGTTCCTATTTTTGACATCCTTTTCCACCATCTTTTCTTCCTTTTCACAAAATCCATAAATCCAATGAGTGACAATTGACACATTTTCCATCTGAGAAGGCATGTAGATGATCTCTATTTTATATTGTAATGTTTCTTATTATTTAGATGAATTTTTGTAATTAGCTATAGAATTCGTGAAATTATGTAGCTAACCTTTGTTTCTGAAACCACTGTTATTTTTTGATAGGTTTCAAGAAGATGAAGAAGTGAGTCATATGGGTAGCCTTGAAATGGTCGATATATGGATCATATCCTAATTACATGTTCAGATTCGAGAAGTATTATGCCTACACTCATGGTCAAAGATCAGTCAAGATAAGGTACGAGATCAACGGATGAAGATTCTTGATTTTCTCTTACGTAGAAAATCGAGAATGATTCATGAAGACTTTGCTTATGATTAAACTTCTAGTCTTAGCTTTATTTTACTTTCCATAGGCGAAATTATCTCAAACAATTAATTTAAAACTTTGTATAAATACCTTCCTCTCGAAACTGGGAATAAGCTTGATTTTGGTGATAATACTGTGATACATTTTAAAACTTTGTTTTGTTAATAAAGAAGACTAGTTCTATAACATTGAAGCGAAAATAACTTAAGTATATTTACACTTGTTCTGTTGCAGGGGGGCCCTCCACAGAAAAGAGGTTTTTACAGTCATTTCATAGTTTAATTTCTCATCATTTCATAGTTTAATAATATGTCATTTAATTTTTGAATGTTTTCTGATTTAATTGTTTATATTTATGCACAGTTGAATGATATATCGTATACTCTCATGAATTGTTTCATTATCATAATTATGTCAGCATTCAATTGAAATCATTCTTGCACTCGATTACCCAACAATCATAGGATTTAAATTAGACATTTTGTTTTGTGCAATATACACTCTGTAATCTTTCCTTGCCTTAAATTAGTTTGAATTCAATTAGCACAGTCAATTCAATTTAGCAGTGATAGATTTGATGCTTTCATTTACATGGAATTTAGAACAGAGCTAGATTAGGATTATATTTTGTTCATTCTTAGATGGAGTTAAAACTAGATCGGATGCTCTATTTTTCATAGAATTAGTGTTCTCAACTGATAAGGTAGAATATGATTTTATTCTTTTTTTTTTATAAATAGAACATAATTTAGAAATCAATAGAATCAAGTAGAATTTATAATGATGCATTGTTTAAATACAAAATAAGTTCAATTAGATGTTTTCATAGATGTTTTTCCGGCATAGAATAGCCTAACATAGCTCAGATTTAATCACTCAAAGTTTGATTTATTTTAATGCAAAATAGATTAGTTAATTAACATTTCCTTTTCTTCCTTCTTTTAGATTTTATATTTCATTCATTTTATTGAGAGTAATTTGTAAATCAATTTATTTTCTTAGGGTAAAAATAACATTTCATTTTCTTCCTTCTTAAGATTAAGTTTTTCATCTTTAAATTTCTTTCAGATTCAGTTATTTCTTAGCATTCAAGATTTCATTTAAAGCTTAGATTTCATTCCTTAGATTAGTTTTTATTTTTTAACATTAGACATAAAATACAAACCCCCCAAAAAAAAAAATATATGAAACTACACAACGAAGTAAGAAATAAGGGCATCTAAGCATATATAGTGCAACACACTTCATCTCATTACCAACTCAATTCGATAATTTATGATAGCAATTTAAGACATTAAATTGACTAAATATACCCTGTTAGCCACCTATGAAATTTTTTATACTAAAAGGTGGCTAAATCATTTTTGGAGCCTTCAAGGAACAAATTTTATTGCAAAAAGTGTTGGCTCTTGAAGACTCTTGAAGGCCTCATGCCTCTGTCCAAATATTCACTGTTGTGCCCATTTTACATTTAGGAATTCTGCTGATTTCATAAGAGACTGCTGCAAAATCTATTTTTCCCCTTCCTCCATTAGACAATTAACCTCTTTTTCTACCCCTTTCATTCTCATCAAAATCCTTCATTTTCATATTTTTCTCCTTCCCCTCCATCAAAACTCCTTTATTAAGGTTTAAGACTCATTCTTTGCCTTAATCTAAACTCTCACAACCCTTGAAAAACATTGAAAACGTCATAAAAAATACATATTTTGGTGTAAAGGTTTAAGCCCCCTTGGGCTAAGTCCTTAGCCATTTTCACTCCATATGCCCTGGCACTGGAACCAGGCACTGAGTTGTTTAGGCACTTATCGCATCGGAGGTAACACAGTGTGTAAGTCTTCCCCCTTTATTGAAATCTTCGATGCCGATTAGCCCTTTATACTATAAACTCCGATCATATTGTTATTCCATATAACCCTGGTGCCCGCAATCGGGCGCTAAAACACTGTATAAACCCACTTACCCAAAGTTCTAGTCTAATGCGCCCATATGATTATTTTTTCGTTATATTAAAAGAAGGGCCAAAAGCGATTTTCATCGCACCGCTTTTGAGAGGAAAGCGGTTTTCCCCGATTGACAGCGATCAACGGCGCCAGCCGACACGTGGCCTCGGGCGGTATGGCGATACCACTTTCCCCGGGCGTTAAAGATCGGATGTGGAGTGAATGTGATATCGATGCATGTCATTCGATCTGAGGCCACTCATCGGATGGTGATCGCGCTCTAAAGAAGCCCGACAGATAGACTAAGGTACGATGCGGTATTAAAAGCATCTCCGACGTTGATCTGATCTGCAGATTGACGGCCTGAAAACAGTCGCCCTGGTCCCCACAGCCACGATAGCAGTCCCACAGAACCGGTGGCCCTGAATACCCAGTCATCATCCACGCGGGAGCAACGGATTGGGGCGGGTCTTCGTTGGTCCTCACACAGTCATCCAATGTGGACCTGGGGACTTTATACAGCATGATTTTATTAACCGTTTTTTGAAGTCCGGGTCATGTTTCTAAGGTATAGTGGTACACGATCTCAACCGTTGATCGCGTGGGCCGATCTCATCCGATGGCCCATGTTCGTCTCGAGCTCCCCACTCATTTTTCAACCATTTTTCACCGAAACAAAGGTTTTAACCTTTTTCTCCATTTTTTATTTTTATTTTTTCGAATAATGTGACCCCTTCATGATTATTTATTCACCTCCACTCCCGACCGTCGATCTCTACACGATCAATGCCTCTGATTTAAATTCTTCTTCTGCCTTCCCTTTGACTTTTTTGATCAATCTCGACCGTTGGATGATGCCATCCAACGGCCACACTCTCCCCACATGTCCTTCCAAAGCAGCAAACCTATATATGCAGGATTTCATAATGTTTTTGTATTTAGTAGGGTATTAAATGATTTCTCCTCCATGCTGAAGAAAATTCAAAGGCTGAAGGTGACGATCCTCCTGCCTTCGATTCATAAAAGAGAATCGTTTTCAGGGTTTAAACTCCACGTTTCATCAGTGTTTCATGAGGCATTGATGCCATATTAGCTTACGCAGCCCTGCACACGAACAAACACAGCAAATCAAGCACAAATCAAAGAATATCAGTGTCGAAGACGGGAACACACCAGAACATGAGATTGAAGACAGATCTGTGGGGATTACGGCTAAGATGGATTATCAAAAGCCTAATCCCCCTATTAAAACACAGTTTAAAGGTAAATCTTAAAGGTTCATCAGACAGAAAGCCCCCACCGCCACATCTGAGTCAAATTGATTCCTCCCAGCTACCACAGTGCCACCTGTGCCTCAAAGAATTCAAACATAGGCCAAAGTTATTGATCAAGATCAGGTATTTGCCTCAGCGCAGCCAGAGAAGTTAATTCTGCAAATAAACTTAATGACAAAATATCAGCAGAGTTAAATTGACACTACACAGAGCCTCAAAAGTTAGTAAGAGCTCCCACCGAGCTTAAATCTTTATGTAAATAATTTAATATGGAGGACACCTATGTAAGCTTCTTCATTGAGCCCCCCAAAGGACAAGAAGCCATTTAAGTCTGTATTAATTATCTTTGGAGATATTTTGTTAGATCTCACCTCCTCATTCTTCTATAAATACTACTGCAGAAGATGAGAGAGGGGTTGGTTAAGTTAGCTACTGAACATTGGAATGTAATTGAGCTTGAGACGTCTACCTGTAAATAGCGTTCACTAGCCCTTGGAGCTCTACTTTTCATAGATAAGTTAGGCTAAGATGTGTAGATGATTGCTATACTAAAGCATTGGACTTAAAGTTGTAACTGGTTTGGAGCATCAATACAAGCTGATTTATGGGATCCTGGTCTATGTTGACGGTGATGTTTTTCTTATTGTGACTTGTTATTTTGTTTATGTTTTCACTGTGTTCATCTTCTCTTATAAAGAACAACATGCATAGAGTTAGGACCTGTTCTATATCAGTACCCTTCTCTGACTGAAAATCTTTATCTGAATGTTTTCTTCCAATCTGTGTTATTTAGGAATGATTTAATTCAGTTTAAGCATAGGAATGTTGGCGTTCCCTCATCTTATTGTTTTAGCTGAATATTTTTCTTGGATGTTACTTTCATTTCATGTTAAGTAGAGATGAACCAAGGAAGATATGGTGTGCCCTGGTCCTAGTTTTATCCCCAGTGACTGTCTAAATGTTTCCCTTGGAATGTGTTAAAAGCTGGCTAGTTTAGAAGTACTTACTAGATCTTAGACCATCCTTTGTTATCATGTGTGTTTCCCTCTATTTTTATATGTTTTCTATTGAAAGTGTATCAAAGGCTGGCTAGTTTCAAAGTACTTACCAGATCCTAGTTTACTTTCATGTCTTTCTTAAGTGTTTGTCAAAGGCTGGCTAGTTTCAAAGTACTTAGCAGATCCTGGGCTACTCTTTGTTCTTCATCTGTTTAATTCCCTTTCTTTTTGTATCATTTCACTCCATAAATCAAATTTCAAAGAGATCCCTAGACATAGATGACTTGCCCCATTGACCACTCTTGCCTCTTGATGTTTCAATTAAACCCTATTATGACTCCATAGCCCAATGGACTAAAACCTGCAATTATCTATCTTCCTGACCAAATATTGTTCTATTTTCTTGCAACTTCTCACCTTTGAAACTTTTTGCACTTAGAACTTTCTACCTCAAACAATAATCATGCTCAACCATCCAAAAAAAAAACAAACCCTTGGCCTTCATAACTAGCCTAATATCATTATCCAAAACTCCAAACACAAATCCATCTTTGCACTTATTGGAGAGATCCCTCTTTGGATTCAGGAGGGCTAGATCCTAGAATCCCAAAGTGGTTGAAACGATGTTGTTTCTGTGATCGGACTTTGCCAATCTTGCTGATTACAGATTCCTAACATTTCTAGCGACTCCGCTGGGGATCGAACCTAGAATATCTGGTTAGGTTCCCTTAAACACTTCATAAAACCTCGTGACTAAAAAGCAGCCCTTTCAAGCACTACCAAGCAAATGGTAATCATGGTGAAACTTGTTTGAATCAGTGACAAACTAGGTAAACCCTAGGATTCTCATAAGAGTTTATCTAACCTTGAAAGATCAGCTGGCTTAGCCATAAGAATGGACTGTCTTTGTCTCATAATCGTAGCTAAGTTTTGAAACAGAGTTAGGACATTCTTAGAAACCACAATTGAAAAATAACTCAGAAAATCCAAAAATATTTCAAATTGGTATCAAATAAACATGGTGGTGGACCATAAAACCTTTTACCTCTTTACGAGCTAAAAACTTCCACTTGGCGACTCCACAATCCTTAACAGACCTTAAGACTCCACTGGGAAGAACCCTCATCATTGTAACATCAGTCAAACTCAGTTAGAGGACTGTAGGATTTGAATTTGTGATACAGATTAGTTAGCCTCTAAAAGACTATCATATCTGGTTAAACTTTTCTTGTTTAGTTGCGTAAAAAACACAGCATAGTGGCAACTAGAAAGATTCACACTAGAGCCTATCATGACCCTGATCCACCTGAGATAGTTGATAACCAATAAAGTATTCTTAGGAAGTCTCCTAGGATTAAATTATCAACTATTTTCAGATCACCCTTGAGAGCTAATTCAGTTCCCGAAAATATTTCAGCTCTACAACAATCACAAGTTGACTTAGCAAATCCCTTTAGAACTAGGTCTCTTGATGATTTAGGTCAGTTAGATTCTGAGTCTTCACTTTAATCTCCTGAAACAAGTGAAAATCCTGGTAGTAGAGAAACAACACCTCCTGATTTACATTTCCTTCACAACTTAGGTGTCTCTCATCTGAGATCAGCTCAACAATCTACTCCTGGTCCATCCACTTCTGCTCACTCTACATCCACTTTCCAAAACACTTTGTTCCAACCCACTTTCCCTCTTGTTAATCCCCCTCTTGTAAATCCACCTCCACCTCCTGCCATGGCTACATGGTATTCTCTCTTAGTCCTTCCTGTACCATTAGTCAATCTTCTACAGGACTATCAGTTCAAAATTCCATTATATGATGCTAGCAATACTACAACTGCATCACAACATGTGGATAAGATGAATGACTATTTTGACAGAAATGAAATTGACGATGATTTTTTCAAGCTTAGATTATTTGCTCAGAGCTTAGGGGGAGAAGTAAGAAAATGGTTTAAAGGCTTAACCCCCCATAGTATCAATGATCTCCAAGCCTTTCATCAGACATTCTTAAACAAATGGGAAGTAAAGAAGAATCCTCTCCAAGTCCTTTCTAATTACAAGAACCTTCATAGAAACACTAGGGAAAGTGTACAAGCTTATTGTACCAGATTTAACAGTGTATATAATGCACTTTCCCCAGATCTAAAACCTCCACAAGGCTCAGCTTTAAACAAGTTTCCTGAAGGGTTTGACCCTGAGATGGCCTATCAGCTGAGAGAGAGAGATCCTGCAACTCTTGAAGAGATGCAAAAAGGGGCTCTTTCTGTGGAAGTCAACTTGATGGAGAAGAGAGCAAGAATGAAAAATGAAAAGAGAGTGTCCTTTAGAGAGGAATCTACACCCTCTACTTTCAACTCAAAAATGGAGAGAATGACAAAAGAGATGATAAAGAAAATGAGCATCCTTGAGAGAGCATAAGCCAGTCAAAACCAGACTACTCCTCAAAACAGAAACCAGAACCAGAATCAGAATTTTAGAAGGAACCAACCTCCAAACAGACCCAGGGAAGATGATCAACATATCACTCCTCCTTTCCACCAAAACTATGTAAGTGAGGTTGAGGAAACAGATGAGATAATAGAGGAAGATGATATCAACATGCTGGGGGTAGATGATGATGAATTTGAGATTCATTACGATAGAAAACAAGGTCTCTATACACCTTATGATGACAAAAGAGATGATGATGAAAATTATTATCAAGACATGGAAAACGTCATCATAGAATCTCAAAGAGAATATGACCTTAGAAGCAAAACTAGTCAAAAAACTCCCAACACCAAAACCTTTAACAAATCTTCACAAAACAACACTACAACCAAGCCTAAAGTTGTCAAACAGAAGGAAAAAACAGTAGATGTTAATTCTGATAAAGGTAAAGAGAAAGGCACTCCAAACAAGGAAAAACAGAGTGCGGACATTAGTAGTACTAACACTTCAGCTAGTACTCCTATGAAAACAATTTTGTCAAATATAAATAGAAGAAATCAGCAAGCTGATGTTGCTGATAGACTAGCAGCTAGTAAGGTTGAGACAAGTTCTTCAAAAAACCAAATTCCTTTCCACCTAGAGCAGGAAATTTCAATGATCAAAATCTCTGTTCCCCTTACTGAGTTAGCTGCCCAGAATGTATATAGGACCCAAATTTCAAAGGCTTTAAACATTGAATAGAATAATGACACAGTCAATCTTAATGACGACCAGCCAGAGCTTATTTTTGGTCCTAAGATTGAAGGTAGATATTAAGAGGGACCTGTTCCTCCCTTTTATATAAGTTTAAATGTTCATGAAATTTTTTTGCACATTGCTATGCATGATTCTGGGGCTTCTCATAATTTAATGCCTAAAGCCGTAATGGAGAGCCTTGGTCTAGAAATCACCAGACCTTACAAAGACCTTTACTCCTTTGACTCAAGCATAGTAAAATGTTTAGGATTAATCAAATACCTTTGCGTTAACTTAGCCCAGATTCCAGCGAAATGCTTAGTAATGGATATTGTTGTGGCTGATGTGCCCCCAAAGTATGGAATTTTATTATCTAGGTCGTGGGGGGCTAAGTTAGTAGGGACTATGCAAATGGACATGACCTATGCGACTATCCCTGTTTTCAATTAGACTAGAAAAATTTACAGGGAATCCCATATGCAATACACAGTTACAAGTCAAGACAGACCACAAAACTCTCCTCTATATTCTGTAAGTATAGGCCTTGATTCTTTTATTATGTTTAATGACAAAACA
Source organism: Pinus albicaulis (assembly GCA_034641835.2). Classification (NCBI taxonomy): domain Eukaryota; kingdom Viridiplantae; phylum Streptophyta; class Pinopsida; order Pinales; family Pinaceae; genus Pinus; species Pinus albicaulis. Next base: position 1,583,012,995 of record CM076582.1, on the reverse strand, counting down.
TTTAGTGAACAAGTCACTTTAACAGGATTAATGGCCGATAGGGAGAAAGAGGAACACAATGCAGGAGTGTCGAAACAGTCTGTTGCATTTGAAAACTCTAGCAAACAAAACACAGGGCTTGAGCTAAAAATCATGTGCCCTTTGCTTTTAAACTTTCAGAGTCAAGAAAGCAGTCCTCAACCCAATAAAAGATCCGAGGATTTAGAACAAGTCCAACTAAGTGCTGATATTCAACAACAATCAGAAAGCATTTTAGTTGAAAAGGACGATCACCAAAATGAAACTAAAAAAAGTCCTCTATGGAGTATGTATTTTGACGGGTCATGCACTAGAATTGACGCTAGCGCAGGTGTCTAGATCTGCAACACTGAAAACAACCACACAGAAAGAATTTCTTACAAATTAAACTTTCAGTGTTCTAACAACATAGTAGAATATGAATCCTTGCTTCTAGGCTTGTGTTTGTTGAAAAAGTTAGGAGCCAAGAAAATCAAAGCATATGGGGATTCAGAGTTAGTCATTAGGCAAGTCAATGGGGAGTATAACGCAAATCACCCAAGACTTATGGCCTACCGAAACGATGTCATGGACCTTTTAAAAAAATTTGAAGAATACCAGATAATTTTTTTCCTGAGGAAAAGAAATATTGCGGCCCATAATTTAGCCTTTGCAGCCAGAACATGCTTAATGCCATATCAAACCAAAGACTGTACAACTCAAATAAAATTCAGACCAGCTGTGCCTAATAATGAAAAGTATTGGCAGGTGTTTGACAGAGACAAACAAATAGAAGACTTCATGCAATTCAGAAATGAATTCAAACTAAACAGTTCAGACTCAGATTATAACACAGACTGCAGTGAAGAAAATTTCCTTGGTCAAGAAGAACCATCTCCTGAACTTGTTGATATTAATCTATTGACAAGCAAACTTCAAAACAGAGCAGAATTGACTGCAGAATTAAAAACAAAAGAGTTGGAAACCATTCAGTCCAAAGATGAAAGTTTACCCAAGGGTCTGGCACCTTTAGAAGAGTTGTTTGATTTTAACGATGTGGCCAGGAAGCCAAAACTAGAACCTGTAGAGATTGAAGTGGAAGAGTGAAATATAGGTTGTGAACTTAAACCTATGATTATTAAACTGTCTAAGACTTTACCAGCTCACATTAAACTCAAATATATAGAGTTTTTTAAAGAATTTTCTGATGTTTTTGCGTGGAGTTACGAAGATCTTAAATCCTATGACACTGAAATAATACAACACAAAATTCCCCTCAAAGAAAACCAAAAACCATTCAAACAGAAACTGCGCAGAATAAACCCTGTTCAGTTGCCTTTGGTTCAGAAGGAGATCATGAAAATGTATGATGCTGGTATTATTGTCCCTATTAGATATTCTGAGTGGGTGTCTAATCTGGTGTCTGTTAGGAAGAAAACTAGAGAAATCAGGCTTTGTATAGACTTTAGAGACTTAAACAAAGCTTCATTAAAAGACAACTACCCTTTACCCAAGATGGATCATATTTTACAAAGGGTGGTAGGGTCTAGAAGAATTTCTTTGCTTGATGGCTACTCAGGGTACAATCAGATCTTAGTTCACCCTGCTGATCAATTAAAAACAACCTTTACTACACCATGGGGTACTTTCATGTATGTGAAAATGCCCTTTGGTCTAATGAATGCTGGAGCAAATTTTCAAAGAGCCATGGACATAGCATTCTCGGAAGAAATGGGCTTCTTCATCATTATATACCTTGATGATGTCACTGTGTTTTCAAAAACAGATGAAGAGCACTTAGAACATTTAATAAAGGTTTTCGAGAAATGAAAAAAGTTTGGAATATCTTTAAACCCTAAGAAGACACTATTTGGGCTCCAAGAAGGTAAGCTTCTTGGACACATCATTTCAGAAGAGGGTATTAAGATAGATCCCAAAAGGATTGAGGCCATATTGCAAATCTCTCATCCTAGAAACATCAAGGAGTTGCAATATTTCATTGGAAAGATTAACTTTTTGAGAAGGTTCATCCCCAACTTGGCTGAGCTCCTTAGGAATATAACAAACATGTTGAAAAAGGAACAAGGGGTAAAATGGACCTTGGAAGCAAGGAAGTCTTTTGAGTGGGTGAAACAAGCGTTAACCAAAACACCGGTTCTGATAAGTCCTGATTTTTCAAAAGATTTTTATATTTTTTTGTTTGCATCAGAACATACCATAGCTGTTGTCGTTTTACAGAAAAACCCACAAGGACAAGAGCAACCTATTGCATTCTTTAGCAAGGCATTGAGGGATGCCACTCTGAAGTATAACATTATGGAGAAGCAAGCTTTTTCTTTGATCAAGGCTGTGAAAGACTTCAGAGTGTACATCTTGCATTCCGACACCATTGCCTTCATCCCAAACTCAGTTGTTATGGACATTCTAACACAGGACCGAGATGGTAAGAGAGGTAAGTGGATTGTTGTTATCCTTGAATATGATTTAGAGATAAAACCCACTAAGCTGATCAAAGGCCAAGGTCTAGCTATATTAATGGCTGAATCCAATTTTGAAGTTCTTGATATAAATATGATTGATGCTTTGGATAACCAAGAGGGAATCTCAACTCCTATTGTTGAAGACCATTTTATGAATTCCTCTTGGTATGCGGATATTATTTATGTTTTGATGAAATTAAATACACCTCCTAGTTTGAAAAAAAAAGAGGCAAGGTTCCTAAAGTTAAAAGCTATAAACTATTGCATTATAGATAGGTGTCTTTATTGGAAAAATGCAAGTGGTGTATTGCTTAAATGTTTGCCTGAGTATGATGCAGAGAAGGTTAAGCACGAGTTCCATGAAGGAGAGTGTGGAGGTCATTTATACTGGAAGACAACAACCAACAAAATTTTGAGGGCTAGTTTCTATTGGCCTACTCTTTTTCCTGATATACACAAGATGATCATTGCCTGTCATAAATGTCAACTTTTTGAAGGAAAAAGAAAACTGCTACCCCTACCTCTGCATCCAATCACCGTTGAAGCTCCTTTTCAACAGTGGGGACTTGACTTCATAGGAGAAATCCATCCACCATCTTCTGCCCCGCATAGGTGGATTATCACTGCCACATACTATTTCACTAAGTGGATAGAAGCCATACCTTGTAGGCAAGCCAATGATTCTGTTATTATAAAATTCGTAGAGAATAATATTCTCTCTAGATTTGGTTGTCGTACCAAGATCATTATTGATAATGCAGCAGCATTTGGATCAAAGAAAACGGTTGAATTATATCACAGATATCAGATAACATTAGGGCATTCCACGGCCTATTACCCTCAAGGTAATGGACTTGTAGAATCCTCAAACAAAATTTTAGTGAACATAATCAAGAAACTGTTGGAGGACAAGAAAAATTCTTGGCACACAAAGCTAGTTCATGCACTTTGGGCTGACAGATTGACTTTGAAGAAATCTATTGTCATGTCACCTTTCCAGCTTGTGTATGGTACTGATGCAATTTTCCCAAACAGCCTTGGTGTACTAGTGATGAAGTTGACTCAAGAGTTGCAGACTGAAGAAAATGACATGATCAGAAGAATAAATCAAACCATTCATCTTTAGCAAACCAGAGAGGAGGTTTATAACAAAGCATTGCAGAAGCAAGACAACATTAAAAAGCTTTTTGACAGAAGAACGAAGGCCAGCAATTTCAATATTGGGGACGAAGTTTTAAAGTGGGACTCAAGGAGGGAAGACAAGGGAAAGCATGGAAAATTTGACAACTTATGGCTTGGCCCTTACTCTATCCATTCAGCCGCTGGTAATAATGCCTATTTCTTGCAAGAGCTGAATGGAGCAGAATTGTTTGGGGGTCCTTCCAATGGCAGGATGCTTAAAAATTACTTCTCTTGATACATTTCATGTTCTGAAAGCCTTTTTATCTTTTTTCCATCATAAATATTTCATCCACCATTGCATTCAAAGCTATAAAAATCAAAAATACAAAAACAAGGAAAGAAAGAAAAGAGGGCAGATTGTGAAAACAAGAAAGGTATATCCCCATACCAAAAAGAGAAACGAATCTGAAAGTGTGCAAGCTTAAATTCCACTCCCAAAAACACACTCCTAGTTAGTCAAACAGCCTAATCTTGACTAATTAGTTTTAAATTTTTTGCTGATAGGATAATGAATTTGATTTGCCAAACTATTTAATCTTGGATTATCAGTAGATATATTAGGATAGAAATTAAAGGTTACAACATGGTCAAAATCTGAACCTAAGTTTTCAAAGAGAATGACTCAAATCTGTTTCAAATTATGAGTCAAGAAAGATGTAAATCTGGTTCCAGTTAGTTCCAAAATCCGAACCAGTTGGCAAAGGAAAGACAACTCAAGCAATAGTCAAAACAGAGCTATAAAAAAGGGGAAGGAAATGCTTTGAAATTTCAGATCTCAAGCCTTCCATTTTGTTTTAAATTTTGTGCAAAATAATGTCTATGTGCAGCTTGTTTTTATGCCATAGACTAGTATTAGGTTAGACTGTTAAATCCTAACTTGATTGCTTTTTAAAATTTATGTTGTAGAATTTAGAGAATAAATTCTGTTGGACAGTTTAATCCCAACAGATGGTAGATTAGGTAGAGAATCATATGGGCTCAACTGTTCAATCTGGGTCCATGGAGGAATAAGGAGTAGAAATAGATTAGATTTCCTGCTTTCAAAAGAATAAAATGTTGTAAAAAGAGTTTGCTAATCCAAGTGCACTCTAAAGAAGAAAAAATGTTAGATCTATAGGATTAGGTAGGTAGACAGCTTGTTGATGAAAGATCCATTGTTTTTATGGCTGCTAATATGTTTTCAGAGCAAAATAATACCAGACAAGGAAAGCAAGGTAGCCCAATGGATGAGGCACAGGTTAGCATCCCAGAGAAAGCATGTCTGAAGTTCTTGATGCCTTCAAGAAGGCACCATCCCCAAGTGGAGCCACTGTTAGCCACCTATGAAATTTGTTATACTAAAAGGTGGCTAAATAATTTTTGGAGCCTTCAAGGAAAAAATTTTATTGCAAAAAGTGTTGGCTCTTGAAGACTCTTGAAGGCCTCATGCCTCTGTCCAAATCTTCACTGTTGTGCCCATTTTACATTCAGGAATTCTGTTGATTTCATAAGAGACTGCTGCAAAATCTCTTTTTTCCCTTCCTCCATTAAACAACTAACCTCATTTTCTACCCCTTTCATTCTCATCAAAATCCTTCATTTTCATATTTTTCTCCTTCCCGTCCATCAAAACTCCTTTATTAAGTTTTAAGACTCATTCTTTGCCTTAATCTAAACTCTCACAACCCTTGAAAAACATTGAAAATGTCATAAAAAATACATATTTTGGTGTTAAGATTTAAGCCCCCTTGGGCTAAGTCCTTAGCCATTTTCACTCCATATGCCCTGGCACTGGAACCAGGCACTGAACTGTTTAGGCGCTTATCGCATCGAAGGTAACATAGTGTGCAAGTCTTCCCCCTTTATTGAAATCTCCGATGTCGATTAGCCCTTTATACTATAAACTCCGATCATATTGCTATTCCATATAACCCTGATGCCCGCAATCGGGCGCTAAAACATTGTATAAACCCACTTACCCAAAGTTCTAGTCTAACGCACGCATATGATTATTTTTTCATTATGTTAAAATAAGGGCCGAAAGCGGTTTTCATTGCACTGCTTTTGAGAGGAAAGCGGTTTTCCCCGATCGGAAGCGATCAACGGCGTCGGCCGACACATGGCCTCGGGCGGTATGGCGATACCATTTTCGCTGAGCGTTAAAGATCAGATGTGGAGTGAATGTGATATCGATGCGCGTCGTTCGATCTGAGGCCGCTCATCGGACGATGATCGTGCTCTAAAGAAGCCCGACAGATTGACTAAGGTATGACACGGTATTAAAAGCATCTCCGCCATCGATCTGATTTGCAGATCGACGGCCTAAAAATATTCACCCTGGTTCCCACAGCCACGACAGCAGTCCCGCAGAACTGGTGGCCCTGAATACCCAGTCAGCATCCACGCGGGATCAACGGATTGGGGCAGGTCTTCGTTGGTCCTCGCACAGTCATCCAATGTGGACCCGGGGACATTATGTAGCATGATTTTATTTACCGATTTTTGAAGTCCGGGGCATGTTTCTAAGGTATAGTGGTACCCGATCTCCAACGTTGATCGCGTGGGCCGATCTCATCTGACGGCCCATGTTCGTCCCGAGCTCCCCACTCATTTTTCAACCATTTTTCACCGAAACAAAGGTTTTAACCTTTTTCTCCATTTTTTATTTTTGTTTTTTCAAATAATGTGACCCCTTCACGATTATTTATTCCCCTCCACTCCCGACTGTCGATCTCTGTGCGATCGAAGGCTCCGATTTAAATTCTTCTTCTGCCTTCCCTTTGAATTTTCTGATCAATCTCGACTGTTGGATGATGCCATCCAACGACCACACTCTCCCCACATGTCCTTCCAAACCAGAAAACCTATATATGCAGGATTTCATAATGTTTTTGTATTTTGCAGGGTATTAAATGGTTTTTCCTCCATGCTGAAGAAAATTCAAAGGCTGAAGGTGACGATCCTCCTGCCTTCGATTCATCAAAAAGAATCATTTGTAGGGTTTAAACTCCATGTTTCATCAGTGTTTCATGAGGCATTGATGCCATATCAGCCTACGTAGCCCTGCACATGAACAAACACAACAAATCAAGCACAAATCAAAGAATATCAGTGTCAAAGATGGGAACACACCAGAACATGAGATTGAAGACAAATCTGTGGGGATTACGGCTAAGATGGATTATCAAAAGCCTAATCCCCCTATTAAAACACATTTTAAAGGTAAATCTTAAAGTTTCATCAGACAGAAAACCTCCACCGCCACATCTGAGGAAAATTGATTCCTTCCAGCTACCACAGTGCCACTTGTGCCTCAAAGCATTCAAACAGAGGCCGAAGTTATTGATCAAGATCAGGTATTTGCCTCAACGCAGCCAGAGAAGTTAATTCTACAAATAAACTTAATGAAAAAATATCAGCAGAGTTAAATTGACACCACACAGAGCCTCAAAAGTCAGTAAGAGCTCCCACCGAGCTTAAATATTTATGTAAATCATTTAATACAGAGGACACCTATGTAAGCTTCTTCATTGAGCCCCCCAAAGGACGAGAAGCCATTTAAGTCTGTATTAATTATCTTTGGAGATCTCTTGTTATATGTCACCTCCTCATTCTATTATAAATACTACTGCAGAAGATGAGAGAGGGGTTGGTTGAGTTAGCTACTGAACATTGGAATGTAATTGAGCTTGAGACTTCTACCTGTAAATAGCGTTCAATGGCCCTTGGAGCTCTGCTTGTGATAGATAAGTTAGGCTGAGATGTGTAGATGATTGATAAACTAAAGCATTGGACTTAAAGTTGTAACTGGTTTGGAGCATCAATACAAGCTAATTTATGGGATCCTGGTCTATGTTGACGGTGATGTTTTTCTTATTGTGACTTGTTATTTTGTTTCTATTTTCACTGTGTTCATCTTCTCTTATAAAGAATAACATGCATAGAGTTAGGACCTGCTGTATATCAGTACCCTTCTCTAACTGAAAATCTTTATTTGAATGTTTTCTTCCAATCTGTGTTATTTAGGAATGATTTAATTCAGTTTAAGCATAGGAATGATGGCGTTCCCTCGTCTTATTGTTTTAGCTGAATATTGTTCTTGGATGTTACTTTCATTTCATGTTAAGTAGAGATGAACCAAGGAAGATATGGTGTGCCCTGGTCCTAGTTTTATCCCCAAAGACTGTCTGAATGTTTCCCTTGGAATGTGTTAAAAGTTGGCTAGTTTAGAAGTACTTACTAGATCTTAGACCATCCTTTGTTATCATTTGTGTTTCCCTCTATTTTTATATGTTTTCTATTGAAAGTGTATCAAAGGCTGGCTAGTTTCAAAGTACTTACCAGATCCTATTTTACTTTCATGTCTTTCTTAAGTGTTTGTCAAAGGCTGGCTAGTTTCAAAGTACTTAGCAAATCCTGGGCTACTCTTTGTTCTTCATCTGTTTAATTCCCTTTATTTTTGTATCATTTCAATCCATAAATAAAATTTCAAAGAGATCCATAGACATAGATGACTTGCCCCATCGACCACTCTTGCCTCTTGCTATTTCAATTAAACCCTATTATGACTCCATAGCCCAATGGACTAAAACCTGCAATTATCTATCTTCCTAGCCAAAGCTTGTTCTATTTTCCTGCAACTTCTCACCTTTGAAACTCTTTGCACCTAGAAATTTCCACCTCAAATAGTAATCATGCTCAACCATCCAAAAACAAAACAAACCCTTGGCCTTCATAACTAGCCTAATATCATTATCCAAAACTCCAAACACAAATCCATCTTTGCACTTATTGGAGAGATCCCTCTTTAGATTCAGGAGGGCTAGATCCTAGAATCCCAAAGTGGTTGAAACGATGTTGTTTCTATGATCGGACTTTGCCAATCTTGCTGATTACAGATTCCTAACATTTCTAGCGACTTCGCTGGGGATCGAACCCAGAATCTCTAGTTAGGTTCCCTTAAACACTTCATAAAACCTTGTGAGTAAAAAGAAGCCCTTTCAAGCACTACCAAGCAAATGGTAATCATGGTGAAACTTGTTTGAATCAGTGACAAACTAGGTAAACCCTAGGATTCTCATAAGAGTTTATCTAACCTTGAAAGATCAGCTGGCTTAGCCATAAGAATGGACTGTCTTTGTCTCATAACCGTAGCTAAATTTTGAAACAGAGTTAGGACATTCTTAGAAACCACAATTGAAAAATAACTCAGAAAATCCAAAAATATTTCAGATTGGTATCAAATAAACATGGTGGTGGACCATAAAACCTTTTACCTCCTTACGAGCTAAAAAATTCCACTTGGCGACTCCACAATCCTTAACAGACCTTAAGACTCCACTGGGAAGAACCCTCATCATTGTAACATCAGTCAAACTCAATTAGAGGACTGTAGGATTTGAATTTGTGATACAGATTAGTTAACCTCTAAAAGACTATCATATCTGGTTAAACTTTTCTTGTTTAGTTGGGTCAAAAACATAGCATAGTGGAAACTAGAAAGATTGACACTAGAGCCTATCCTGACCCTGATCCACCTGAGATAGGTCATAACCCAGAAAGTATTCTTAGGAAGTATCCTAGGATTAAATTATCAACTATTTTCAGATCACCCTTGAGAGCTAATTCAGTTCCCGAAAATCTTTCAGCTCTACAACAATCACAAGTTGACTTAGCAAATCCCTTTAGAACTAGGTCTCTTGATGATTTAGGTCAGTTAGATTCTGAGTCTTCACTTTCATCTCCTGAAACAAGTGAACATCCTTGTAGTAGAGAAACAACACCTCCTGATTTACATTTCCTTCACAACTTAGATGTCTCTCATCTGAGATCAGCTCAGCAATCTACTCCTGGTCCATCCAATTTTGCTCACCGTACATCCACTGTCCAAAACACTCCGTTCCAACCCAATTTCCCTCTTGTTAATCCCCCTCTTGTAAATCCACCTCCACCTCCTGCCATGGCTACATGGTATGCTCCCTTAGTCCTTCCTGTACCATTAATCAATCTTCCACAGGACTATCAGTCCAAAATTCCATTATATGATGCTAGCAATACTACAACTGCATCACAACATGTGGATAAGATGAATAACTATTTTGACAGAAATGAAATTGACGATGATTATGTAAATCTTAGATTATTTGCTCAGAGCTTAGGGGGAGAAGTAAGAAAATGGTTTAAAGGCTTAACCCCCCATAGTATTAATGATCTCCAAGAATTTCATCAGACATTCTTAAACAAATGGGAAGTAAAGAAGAATCCTCTCCAAGTCCTTTCTGATTACAAGAACCTCCATAGAAACACTGGGGAAAGTGTACAAGCTTATTGTACTATATTTAACAGTGTATATAATGCACTTTCCCCAGATCTAAAACATCCACAAGGCTCAGCTTTAAAAAAATTTCCTGAAGGGTTTGACCCTGAGATGGCCTATCAGCTAAGAGAGAGAGATCTTGCAACTCTTGAAGAGATGCAAAAAGGGGCTCTTTCTGTGGAAGTCAACTTGATGGAGAAGAGAGCAAGAATGAAAAATGAAAAGAGAGTGTCCTTTAGAGAGGAATATACACCCTCTACTTCCATCTCAAAAATGGAGAGAATGATGGAAGAGATGATAAAGAAAATGAGCATCCTTGAGAGAGCACAAGCCAGTCAAAACCAGACTGCTCCTCAAAACAGAAACCAGAACCAGAATCAGAATTTTAGAAGGAACCAACCTCCAAACAGACCTAGGGAAGATGATCAACAGATCACTCCTCCTTTTCACCAAAACTATGTAAGTGAGTTTGAGGAAACAGATGAGATAATAGAGGAAGATGATATCAACATGATGGGGGTAGATGATGATGACTTTGAGATTCATTATGATAGAAAACAAGGTCTCTATAGACCTTATTTTGACAAAAGAGATGATGATGAAAATTATTATCAAGACATGGAAAACATCATCATAGAATCTCAAAGAGAATATGAACTTAGAAGCAAAACCAGTCAACAAACTCCCAACACCAAAACCTCTGACAAATCTTCACAAAACAACACTACAACCAAGCCTAAAGTTGTCAAACAGAAGGATAAAATAGTAGTTGTTAATTATGATAAAGGTAAAGAGAAAGGCACTCCAAACAATGAAAAACAGAGTGTGGACATTAGTAGTACTAACACTTCAGCTAGTACTCCTGTGAAAACAATTTTGTCAAATATAAATAGAACAAATCATCAAGTTGATGTTGTTGATAGACTAGTAGCTAGTAAGGCTAAGACAATTTCTTCAAAAAACCAAATTCATTTCAGCGTAGAGCAGGAAATTTCAAAGATCAAAATCTCTGTTCCCCTTATTGAGTTAGCTGCCCAGAATGTATATAGGACCCAAATTTCGAAGGCTTTAAACATTGAATAGAATAATGACACAGTCAATCTTAATGACGACCAGCCAGAGCTTATTTTTGGTCCTAAGATTGAAGGTAGATATCAAGAGGGACCTGTTCCTCCCTTTTATATAAGTTTAAATGTTCATGAAAAAATTTTGCACAACGCTATGCATGATTTTGGGGCTTCTCATAATTTAATGCCTAAAGCCATAATGGAGAGCCTTGGTCTAGAAATCACCAGACCTTACAAATACCTTTACTCCTTTGACTCAAGCAGAGTAAAATGTTTAGGATTAATCAAAGACCTCTGCGTTAACTTAGCCTAGATTCCATCCAAATGCTTAGTAATGGATATTGTTGTGGCTGATGTGCCCCCAAAGTATGGAATGTTATTATCTAGGTCCTGGGGAGCTAGGTTACAAGGGACTATGCCAATGGACATGACCTATGCGACTATCCCTGTTTTCAATCAGACTAGAAGAATTTACAGGGAATCCCATATGCAATACATAGTTACAATCCAAGACAGACCACAAAACTCTCCTATATATTCTATAAATATAGGCCTTGATTCTTTTATTCTGTTTAACGACAAAACATTTAGTGAACAAGTCACTTTAACAGGATTAATGGCCGATAGGGAGAAAGAGGAACACAATGCAGGAGTGTCGAAACAGTCTGCTGCATTTGAAAACTCTAGCAAACAAAACACAGGTCTTGAGCTACAAATCATGTGTCCTTTTCTTTTAAACTTTCAGAGTCAAGAAAGCAGTCCTCAACCCAATAAAATATCCGAGGAGTTAGAACAAGTCCAACTAAGTGCTGATATTCAACAACAATCAGAAAGAATTTTAGTTGAAAAGGACGATCACCAAACTGAAACTGAAAACAGTCCTCTGTGGAGTATGTATTTTGACGGGTCATGCACTAGAACTGACGCTGGCGCAGGTGTCTAGATTTGCAACACTGAAAACAACCAGACAGAAAGCATTTCTTGCAAATTAAACTTTCAGTGTTCTAACAACATAGCAGAATATGAATCCTTGCTTCTAGGCTTGTGTTTGTTGAAAAAGTTAGGAGCCAAGAAAATCAAAGCATATGGGGATTCAGAGTTAGTCATTAGGCAAGTAAATGGGGAGTATAATGCAAATCACCCAAGACTTAGGGCCTACCGAAACGATGTCATGGACCTTTTAAAAACTTTTGAAGAATACCAGATAATTTTTGTCCCGAGGAAAAGAAATATTGCGGCCCATAATTTAGCCTTTGCAGCCAGAACATGCTTAACGCCATATCAAACCAAAGACTGTACAACTCAAATAAAATTCAGACCATCCGTGCCTAATAATGAAAAGTATTGGCAGGTGTTTGACGGAGACAAACAAATAGAAGACTTCATGCAATTCAGAAATGAAATCGAACTAAACAGTTCAGACTCAGATTATAACATAGACTGCATTGAAGAAAATTTCCTTGGTCAAAAGAACCATCTCCTGAACTTGTTGATATTAATCTACTGTCAAGCAAACTTCAAAAGAGAGCAGAATTGACTGCAAAATTAAAAACAGAAGAGTTGGAAACCCAGCAGTCCAAAGATGAAAGTTTACCCAAGGGTTTCACACCTTTAGAAGAGTTGTTTGATTTTAACGATGTGGCCAGGAAGCCAAAACTGGAACCTGTAGAGACTGAAGTGGAAGAGTGCAATATAGGCAGTGAACTTAAACCTATGATTATTAAACTGTCTAAGACTTTACCAGCTCACATTAAACTCAAATATATAGCTGTTTAAAGAATTTTCCTATGTTTTTGCGTGGAGTTGCGAAGATCTTAAATCCTATGACACTGAAATAATACAGCACAAAATTCCCCTCAAAGAAAACCAAAAACCATTCAAACAGAAACTGCGCAGAATAAACCCTGTCCAGTTGCCCTTGGTTCAGAAGGAGATCATGAAAATGTATGAAGCTGGTATTATTGTCCCTATTAGATATTCTGAGTGAGTGTCTAATCTAGTGTCAGTTAGGAAGAAAACTGGAGAAATCAGGCATTGTATAGACTTTAGAGACTTAAACAAAGCTTCATTAAAAGACAACTACCCTTTACCCAAAATGGATCATATTTTACAAAGGGTGGTAGGGTCTAGAAGAATTTCTTTGCTTGATGGCTACTCAGGGTACAATCAGATCTTAGTTCACCCTGCTGATCAATTAAAGACAACCTTTACTACACCATGGGGTACTTTCATGTAAGTGAAAATGCCCTTTGGTCTAATGAATGCTGGAGCAAATTTTCAAAGAGCCATGGACATATCATTCTCGGAAGAACTGGGCTTCTTCATCATTATATACCTTGATGATGTCACTGTGTTTTCAAAAACAGATGAAGAGCACTTAGAACATTTAAGAAAGGTTTTCGAGAAATGAAAAAAGTTTGGAATATCTTTAAACCCTAAGAAGACACTATTTGGGCTCCAAGAAGGTAAGCTTCTTGGACACATCATTTCAGAAGAGGGTATTATGATAGATCCCAAAAGGATTGAGGCCATATTGCAAATCTCTCATCCTAAAAACATCAAGGAGTTGCAATATTTCATTGGAAAGATTAAATTTTTGAGAAGGTTCATCCCCAACTTGGCTGAGCTCCTTAGGAATATAACAAACATGTTGAAAAAGGAACAAGGGGTAACATGGACCTTGGAAGCAAGGAAGTCTTTTGAGTGGGTGAAACAAGAGTTAACCAAAACACCGGTTCTGATAAGTCCTGATTTTTCAAAAGATTTTTATATTTTTTCGTTTGCATTAGAACATACCATAGCTGCTGTCCTTTTATAGAAAAACCCACAAGGACAAGAGCAGCCTATTGCATTCTTTAGCAAGGCATTGAGGGATGCCCCTCTGAAGTATATGTTGAAAATGGCAACAAGAAACAGTGAAGGAGGCCTCCTGAAACATCTTTCCTGATCCTAGTTGGAAAGTGATCACCTAAACTAGGTGGGGGACCACACATGTGTTTTTTTGTCGAAAAGTCTATTTTTAGACTATGTCTATTTTTAGACATACGGAGCATAATTTGGGAATTCCAGTTGGAGATTCTTGAAGTATGCGATATGTTGGTAAAAATAGATGAGACCCTTATTTTTAGGACCCAGGCTATTTTTAGACTGCCTCTCCTAAAAATATGGAAGTCAAATATTATTTACCCTTAATAATATTTAGACTATAAACAACAGTTTACTCTCTTGGAGCACTTCAGTTTGACCCCCGAAGGTGGGGCATGCAGCTGACATAAGGAAATTCGAATTTCCTATGAGTTAGTTGAGCTATTGCATGGTTGACTTCAGTTAGACTCATGTGGCAGAGTTTTGGTGGAGTTGATTGAGGAGTTAATGGAGATTGTGTTCCGGTTAACTAGTTGAACTAGTTGTGATCAGTTTAACTAGTGATTACACTAGAGATGAGTTGGGTGAATTAAATATTATTTAATTCACTGATTATTAACTCATTATTCAACTAAAGAACACATCAGTTTAACTCAGTGCATGGACAGTTCAGTGGCGACAAGTGAAAGAGGTAGATGAAAGGGTGAGTATAGCTATCAGTTGGAGGATCAGTTTTGCATGGGATTTGCATTACACTTGGAGGAAATTACCAATGACAATTGCGCAGTTGAAGCCAGTGAGATTCGAACCTGGATCTCTATTTAGACCAGCCTTGATTACGCAATAGAGGAAGAGAAGTAGTGGGTGTGTTTTGAACCTGTGACTTGTTCAAAACCAAGCTAGTTTTTGTGTAGCTTTGGGAGATAGTACTGAGTACTTGTGAGGAGTTTGTACTATGTATTTGCTGCATGTTCTCTCCATGTATAATATACTATAGCTGGGGGTTTTCAGCTATAAGCTTTCCCCATACATACTGTGTTAATGTGTGTGATGATTTGATGTGCGATCGCTTCTATTCTTTCCGCATGTGACAATTAATTGTAGAAGAGATTATGTGTTATACATGCAATTCGAAATTGATGTGTCATCAGGTTAATCTCCATTGAATAAGTGATTTATTCAGCTAATTTCTACATGGTATCGGAGCGATATTAATTGTCGACATCTATTACGGTGATTGCAAACTTATTTCCTCGGACAGAGCCTGCATACGGGCCAGATAGCCTCCGGATTCATCTTTCTTTGGAAAGTGAAAGGTCTGGTAAAAGCCCATGCAGTCAATCTCTGATTTGGAAATAATTTGTTCTCAAGTGTAGATCGGAAGTGATTGAGTTTTAGGATAAACTCAAGAAACATAAAGATGGATAAAGCCGGAAATATACATGCATATTGTATATAATTTTCTACATGGAATGAGAGCGAGAATTTTTGGGTGCGCGAGTTTGTAGGGAATATCTGAAAATATTTGGTGAATTATTTTCAGAACCAAATAGCATATTTGGATTCCTTGCGAAAAAACACCCAAATTGAAAAAAAAAATCGGTCGAATCGGAGCTCGGATGAGGGAGATATCATCGATTTAAAATCAGCTCTTTTGTTAGAAAATTTTGCGATGGCAGGACAATTGCAATGTGCGCGAGCCAAGAATCTACATGCACTGAGGTACAAGATGCATGAAAAGCTTTGAGGAGCAAAGCAGAGGTTAGTGACTTGGTGGTTGAGAGGGAGCCTCTCAACATGCAGCG
This sequence comes from Pinus albicaulis, assembly GCA_034641835.2. Taxonomy (NCBI): domain Eukaryota; kingdom Viridiplantae; phylum Streptophyta; class Pinopsida; order Pinales; family Pinaceae; genus Pinus; species Pinus albicaulis. The sequence goes on along the minus strand of CM076582.1, from coordinate 1,582,997,304 downwards.
TGAGGACAAGTCAAGAAGGTTGGGATTCGGGCAAAGAATCTCTACAAACTTGGAGTAGATGGGATGTCTACGAAGCTTCCTGCTGATGGGAAGTGCATGAAAGGCATGCAACTGATGCTTGAGAGGGAGCAAGTTTTGCATGCAGGTATTGAAGTAGATGGGATGTCTACGGAGCTTCCTGCTGATGGGAAGTGGAAGGAAGACATGCAACTGAAGCTTGAGAGGGAGCAAGTGTTGCATGCGGGCGAGAAAGACATGCCAACTTCTTAGTGTCTGATTAGGCTTGAGAGGGATAAAGTTTTGCATGCAGGTAATAGTGAACCTCGGGATGTGGAGCAGCCACAAGATGAGGATCATGGAGTGGGAGAAACCACTCATGCAGAGAAATTTCGTGCCAGATGGGCAGAGGGAGTGCATGCGGCTATACCACCAGGTGAGAGGTGGGGCGACATGCATGTATTAATCCCATGAGGATATTTCTGGGTAGATTCATGAGATGGTGTGGATCTCATGGATTGAACCTGGCTACGAGGTGCCCACAGCGCAACAGTAGCAGATCAGTTGGAGTGATGCGGTAGATCAAAGTGACAGTGTCGGATACTGGAGCGCGAATCAGAGTTGACAGCAAGTGCAAGAGTGCATGGGTGCGAGTTCAACGACGCGGTAGTTCACACGATGACATGTGCGGTCTGCTCAATGAAGTCGAAGACTTTGATGATAGATGCTAGATGCATCAAGACTGATTGAGTTGTTTGGAGCCTATTCAATTTCAGAGGAGTTGCAGAGCAGATGCATGGAGTTGCATGGTGCATGCATGAGTTTGCATGGCACATGCAAAGGGTGCATGGCGAAAGCATGGAGTTGCATTTCGCATGCATGGAGTTGCATGGCGCTTGTGAAGGTTGCAGGGCGAATGCATGGAGTTGCATGTCGCATGCAATGACAGTCCTTTCTTGTTGAGAGGGAGTGTTGAAAATGGCAACAAGAAACAGTGAAGGAGGCCTCCTGAAACATCTTTCATGATCCTAGTTGGAAAGTGATCACCTAAACTAGGTGGGGACCACACATGTGATTTTTGTCGAAAAGTCTATTTTTAGACTATGTCTATTTTTAGACATATGGATCATAATTTAGAATTCAGTTGGAATTCTTGAAGTATGCGATATGTTAGTAAAAATAGATGAGACCCTTATTTTAGGACCCGGGCTAATTTTTTGATCGATTTGTTAGAGATCCGTGATTTGAGAAGTGATTAATTTGTAAATGACGATGTAACATCAAACCAAGCTTTGGAGCCCAAGAGTTAGCCTTCCTGGACTCGAGAGGGCTCTGTCTATTATATGCAAAAGATGTCGGTGTGTTTACTTGCGGTGTTTTGATATTAGGCTAGTTATGAAGTATGTTTTTAGTTTTTTGGTTTTTTAAGTTTGTGAGGGATGAAACTGATCAAATACATAAACTGGATAACAAGATGTAGATAAATTGGGCTATGGGGTCAAACGGGTCAAGGAAGCTAATGAGGCGATGATGTAAAGCTGCTGTAGGGCCGATTTGATTCACAATAGAAGGGATCTCCGAGAAAAATGGATTAAATGAACAATAAGTTGGTGAAAGACAAGGGATTTCAAGTGCAAACTAGTTAATAGCAGACATAAACATGTAATAGCAAGCCATTAATCATGCTAGGAATAACTATAAGCTAATCAATACATAGAAATCAAACATTCAAACCATACATAGAGGTATATGACCCTCTAACTTCGGGAAAAGGCTATCAGACTTTGGGGAAAACACATGAGACAAACTAACAACTCATGAACTATGCCGGAACGCCTAAACATAGTCTCTAAGTCATTGGGTACTTGGACAAATAAGTTTTCATAGTTTTAGGCAAAGGGCTAGATCGGGACTAGGCCTCCTTGTTTCAACAAAATGATCAACAAATCAGTCAAAGAGAAAGTTTTATGGACAGAACTATGGGCAGCTGATAGGTAGGTAGGGCAAACCATACATCCTACTCAACATACATGGAACTGATGAATAAAACTTAGCAACAACACCTTAGGTTACTAAAGAGCAGCTAAGAATTCTTTAGCATAACTAAGGGAGAAGAAAACATCAAGCTATGAAGATTCAGGGATTTTGAGGTGCCTCCATGGGCATGTCTCAAAATCAATCTTTACTGATCTATAGCAACAAGAAAAATGAAATATGAGTGAAAACTAGAAGACAAAACAACATTAAGAAGCACTATACCATTCTACCATGTCAAGGAATCCATCAACAAGCCTTCAACATTCCTCAAAAGCATCCAAGAGGCAATCCAAACATCATAACTCAAGTGTATTCTTCAAAGCTCATATGACCAATACATTAATTCTTCTCTCAAGTTCAGCCTCTGATTTACAATGAGAAGTATGGGATAAATAGGCTAGAAGGAGGAAAACCTCATGGAGCAACTAGCTATCCCATTGGCCAAGTCAAAATATCTAAATTTGCCCTTGTGGTTTTGCAAAGCCCAAGGCACAAAATATCTAATAAAATATCTAAAAAATTGCTAAAAACGGAAATTATATTGACTTTACATGATTTTCCCATGATAAAAATAGCCTAACGCACATTTGGGAAAAGTAGATTTTTGGAGTTCAAAAATTGCAAAAATACTTCATATTTATGCCTGAAAAAGGTCCTCTGACTTGCTGGATGCAAATGGAAGGCTTCCTGATGTCGAAATGAGGCTCATGATGGCTCGTTGGAAAGCTCTCTGTGTCTGCTTTCCAATGCAAGTGGGGTCATCTCAATCTGATCTCTGAAAGTCCCTCAAAACTGTACCTGTGTGGAAAAACCCAGAAAATAGCAGGCTGCTGATAGGGCGGGCAGAATGTGCAAAATGAGGCTGTTTTTTGCCAATTTGAGGGGGCGAATGATTTTCAAATGCCCTGAAAATCGCTGGAGAGCTGCTCATGAAATTATGGAATCCATTGGTATCACCCTCCTCCCTTGACAACTCTTCAAACTGAAATGGCGCATTTATGAGTTTTTGGCAAAAACCCCAAAAATGCCAAAAAACAAAAAGTTTTCGAAACAGGCCCAAAATTGGCATGGATGACCCTCAAGGGTCCATAGAGACATGTTCCGAAGCTGAAGCTAAAATATCGAGGGCTGATGTGCGTTTTGCTTCCTTCCGTACTAGGCGCCTCTCCTTCAATTTCTTCAATTTTTCTTGTGCCACCTTCAATTTGCGCCGGGCGAATTGGTTTAGCTTCTGAAAGTGAAGTGTTCTCTTTCTCTGTAGCTCGAGATCCCTGTTTTCCTTCTCAAGCTTGGTCTCCAAATGCTGGTTAGCCCTCTCAAGCCAAGCTTCCTTGTTTTCCTCAATTTCCCGCTCAAAGAGGGCAGTGAGAGGAAAAGCTTCGAATTGAGCTTGTTCTTCAGCCTTCTGTTTCTCCAAGGCTCTCCTAAGCCCGATGGTTCTAGGCCTCTTTCGCCTAGGCTGGTCCTCCTCTTCCTCATCATCAAATTCGCCAATAAGCTCTTCAATTCTTACTTGCGCCTTTTCTGCCTCCTTTTTGTACTTGATGGCCCTTGCCTCATGAATGGCTGCATGAAATTTCATTTGTTTGTTCTCAACCTCTAAGAAACGATTGAGGTTCCTTGCCCTTTGGAGATCTTCTTGTAACACCTCAATTTTCCCTTCTTTGTGAATGAGGAGATTTTCAAGGATGCGTGCCTCATTGTCGCTGTCATCGCTTGGGATAGGGATGACAGCTGATTTACCTCTAAGCTTGGCGCTTTCTCCAACTGTACTTTTGCCTTTGAAGGCCAATCTAGCGCTCTTTCTCCTTGGTAGCTAGGGGTTGTTCTTTTAATTTCCCTTCTTGGGGACGAGTTTTGGTCACCATTGACGTGACTTCAATGGCATCGCTTCCTCAACATCTGTCCGACTTGTGGCTCAAAAGATACTCAATTGCTTGCTCATTCATGTTAAACTGCAATCACTTTCTTGTTCCTTTTCCTGTGCTTGCTGCGTACCTCAGCCTCTTGTCTGATGCCTTTCTTCACTGAAATTAAATGCACATTCATCCAACCTCCGGTTTCTTTCACTCTTCTTCACGAAATTGATCTTGTTCATTAACCTCCGAGCTGTTGCTGTCAGCCAGTATCAGCGTTCTTTCTTTGTCCCTCAAAATCTGGCTGCTGCTCATCAACCTCCTTTTCTCCCTGTGGCTCACTGCCCTCTCCTCCTCCTTGTGTACTTGGTTGCCCAGTGATCATCTTGAGTTTTTTAGGGGTAGGCCTACTAGATAAAGGCACTGGGCGACGGATAGGCTGAGTCGGGGACACATGAGCAGGAGGAACAGTGGCGAAATCGGCATGGCTAATGAAGGACTCCCATGAAACCCCTTTCTTCTCCAGCTGGTGCAAGAAGATGATTTTGATCAAGAAATGATGAAAGAGAGAAGAGATTTGCCGAGGTGGAGCTTTCTTTTGGACAGCAGCTGCCATCTTCTCTATGCTCTTGGACAAAAAGTATGGAAGGTTTAATTACTTGCTCTGATAAATGCATCAACAAGCGAACATGATAAGCAAAGATTTGGCTAAACCTCCCTTCACAAGTGAAGTATCTCATTATGGCCTTCATTAGTGGCGCATAACTGTCAAGAAGATAGGAGAAAGGAAAAGTAGCAGTGATGGTCTCCCTATGTTCCGGCTTGATGAAAGGCTTATAGTCCTCCAAATCAAGATGTGCTTGTTTAAGCCATTTTTCACCATGATACGGGATCTTGGTAGCTTTGGATATATACCTTGGAGAAATTTTGAAATCAAGATCTGCAAGCTGGAAGTGTTTGTCCTTAAACCTTAAAGCACACAAATGTGTAAGTGGTGAGAAACTCTTGACTTCCTCTATCCTTTGACAGAAATCAAGACAACCTACCTCATGGAAATTTAATCTTGAGAGATGAGCATTGATGCTCTATGGAGATAGGCCCATATCTCTTATGTTGTCCGCCTTTGTGATCTCGCCTTGGAGGCATTCTGATTAAAAAACAGGCTTGAAAGAGTCACACTGCCTTCAATATATGAAGAATGTTTTCCTGGATTGAGACAGGCCACTAAACTGCTTTGACAGTTATGGACCTTGTGATTCAACAAGGCTTTCCTTGAATAATCTCTCCTGCACTTATTAACCACAATCTTTCAAACTTGGTTACACTTTGACTCTGAATCCTTCTTGACAATGGCACTATGTGTAAGAACTGCTTTGTAGACTTCTTTGGGCACAGTCTTGAACAAATCCCCTTTGTGACCTTTGATTAGAGGCCTGCTTGCACTTATATTTTTGGTTTTTGAAACCAAACTTCGAAATTATAACCCTACTTTTCAAAGTTCTTACCTTGAATTTTGCCCCTGTTAACAAACTTCTATGGAGACCACACAGTGGGAAAAGAAGAGACTCTGTGGTTAGGTGAAAATAGCCCACTATGTCAAGAGGAGAACTTTTCGCTTGTGACCCTTTGAGAAGTCAATCACTGCCTTTATAACTACGCCTTATTTGTTTGCTTGATCATCAGTAAATGCCCGATCATCTACAAATGGTCAATCATCAACCAAAAACCCTGTTTCACCTTTGGAAAACTCTGCCCAACAACTCTCAGAAAGACAAGGTAGTGTAGTGACCAGGCAGACTTAGTTTAGGTGAAAAAGTAAATGCAACAGTGGTTTCAGGAAACAAACTCTCTGTTTTATGAGTTTAAAAGGTTCACCAAAGACCTGTACCTCTGTTTTCAGTATTAACCTCAAACACTAACCATTCTGTTTTTCAGAAAAAAGGACCTGTTTCCTCCTTCAGAATTCCTCTGTCAACAAAGCTTCAGATTGATATAGTATAGTGCAGGGAGAAAACGGACTTAGTTTATGGTAGAAATCAACGCAGACAGGGTTTAAGAAAATGTACCCTTGGTTTGTGAGTTTGAGAGATAACCAACAAAATATCTGCACCTCTTTTTTTTACAACTTTGATATTAACTACACCTTTATACCTATGCCTCCAACTTCTACAGCTTCACACCACGGAACACAGGGTTTTTAAACTTGAAATTTTAGATTTTTCGAGCAAAGGGGCAAAGTACCTCGTGAATATTAAGGCGAAATCCTTTGGATGGAATTTGAAGTGCACCGGAACCTTTCAAAACAGGCGCGGCAACCCTTGGAGCAGAACCCGTCGCGCCGGAGAAAACGCCGGGTGGAGTTGTCGTGCTGTCGGGCGGGCACCTACAGGCTCGTCGCGCCCGCCTACAGGCTCGTCGCGCCCGCGTTGACACCCTGTGTATTTTGGAGCCCAAGCTCGTCGCGCCACCTGCCAGGCTCGTCGCGCCACCCTAAAAACTGTGCAGAAGACCTCAAACTGTTTGAAAAGCTGTCGTGATGCTTGGGAGCTGCGGCGATTTGCTTTTTTGGATTTCACAAGTGGTTTATTATTCCTCCATTTCATTCTTATGACATGTTCAAAATGTCAAACGGTCACTTTGAATACATATATCTGCCCCTTTTCAAATGATGCAAAACAGTATTTGTATCAAGTTGCCTTTTAAACAATGGCAATCTTCCAGATCTTCTTTTGCTGTACTGTATATTCGTGCTTAAACTGTCCTTTAGGATGGTGACCATTGTGTCTGCTTCAGGGAATATAAACAATGATAATTAATCAAAAACAAATTCCTTTCTGCCTAATCATAGGATCATATACCAGTTTGCCTCCTTATTTGAAAAGCCAAACTTGTAAAATATGAAAACAGGTTTTTTTGGCACACAGTCTTTATTTTATTTGCTCAGCATATTAAACCCCTTTTGTCAGTAGCAACATTTCATGACTGGACTTATGTTCACTGCCTCTTTCACTTGTTGATTTGCTAGTAAAGAATGGCTATTTCATAATGCACTAAAAATGTTGGAAAAGTTGTAAAACACCTCTTCTCGAAAAGGCACCCTTTTGAACTTTGACATATGGTATGTCTTGCTGCACTGGCCCTTTCCTCAGGAAAAATCTTCTGCAGTATTAATGGCACATATGTATCAAAATTGTGTATCCCCTATTCTATTTGCATACCTGTCATTTTGCCTTTTATGACTCAACCGTAGTCACTGTTTACTTCTCTAGTTGCATCTTTTCACCTTAGCCTTGTTTGTTTGCTCAGAGGGATTTTCCTTGATTTCTGGATAGGTGCTCATGAAATGTCTTTAACCCTTTTTAAGTCCACTGCTCCTTTGGCACTCACGGCATAAAGTATGTTCAACTTTTTCTCCTTTCTGCTGGATGAGCTGTTGACAGGTAGCTTCTTTGAAGAGGGAGATCAATACATTAGTATCATAGACAGTAACACCTTCTTTATTTCAACTTCTTTGAGTCTTTTCTCTGCACTTTTGGACTTACCCTTTTTCAACAGTCTGCAATGATTTTGGCCCTCTACTCATATATGGAGGAGGCTCTTCATCGGGAAAATGTGGTGGTAAGTAAACCATTTGAACAACACCAATCTTAGCATCTTCATTTGCAAGCCTCACTGTGTTTTTAGAAGAAACCCTAGCCAGAGTAATATTGTCTCCCTGCATTGTCCTAAGGGTGAATTAGACATTTGGCTTGTTCATCTCATAATGGATTATTTTAACAAACAACCTTGGTGACTATGAAGGTCAGTGCTTCCTTGAAAAAAAAAAACCAAGCATTTTCTCCTGCCTGTGTAATGGCACTGATTATTATCTGTTATATTTGATCTTGTGGATAGACAAGGTCTTTATGCTTTGGAAAGTTCACTGATGACAGGCCTTCTAAAGTTTCAACCATTCGCCTGACTTGAAAGTTTCAGATGATCTCTTTTATCTGGCCAAACTCCCCTTTCCTTTGAGCTTATCATATAATCACTACAATCACCAGCCCACTAGCGACAGTACATTCACAAACTTTGAAAGATATTGTTTCATTGTTTCGAACGGAACGAAACACAGACTTTTGTGTACGGTCGCTGCGGCTTTGCGCCCTCTGCTTATGGATGAAGGAGGCGCCCTAACCCTCTGCTTGTATTGAAGGAGGTCCTGAGCCTTGACAAATTTACCATTTGCTGAGACAGTGGCAATCCTTTTTCCTGTGATTTTCATACTGAAAAGAGCTGTAAGGTCCTGATTGAGAGCCCTTTGTTTTGCAGCTTCATCTCAGGCTCATAATACACTTAGAAGCAGTTGTTCCTCTAACTGTAAACTCAAACATTTACTCCATGAGATGAAACATATTTCTTGTTTTTGAAGAACCATAGAACACAGTGAAAAACCTACTAGTTAGCTTGAGAATGGGCTTTATGCAGTGCTGAGATCTAGGGGGTGTGAGTGGCGCGACTTAAGGCTGTTTGTCAACTTCATTTGCAAATTAAGGGATCAGTCATGGTAGGTCTGCTGCAGATGGGGACTTTTTTTGGCTTTTTGATGATTGCCAAAGGTGAAATGTCCTAAACGCCACTTCCTAACATAGGGTAGACTTCTGAAACAGATGTGGATTTGCCCTTTAAGGCTGATGGGCAGGTCAATAAGGCTGAAGCTAGATAGGATTGTGATATGAGGTTTTTTGATGTTGCCAGGGGTGGAATGAATAGGTAGGAAGGCGAAAAAAGTTTTGGGAGGGTTTTCTGGATGACATATTGACATAAGGAAATCAGTTTCTAGAAAACTCAGCTGAAGATATAGTCATCACTAACATGTAAAAAATATTGATGGCTAACAGTGGCTCCATTTGGGGAGGGCAGCTCCTCGTCAGGAGGTGTCCAGAATTCAGATTTTTGGATTATGAAGACCAGTGCCTTATCCATTGGCGCAAAATTTACCCTTCTCTTGATGTTATTTATGAAAAGTGTCAGCATGTTTAACATCAATGATACCTCTACCTACCCTACTATCTTTCCTAACATTTTTTCTTCTGTTTGGCGCATTTGAACTAGCAGCCTTTAGACAATGCATATTTTTCTTTTTGCAAAATGAAACTATCTACTTCTACTCTTATATCTGTCGGGAGTTCAGATTAAGCTGATGAACTCCTTCATTTCTCTACCTAAAACTAGATCGACTGTCAAGATTAAGCAGTTTGACAGGATTTCATTCTCTAATCTACAACATGAAATTTAAAAATGACCAAATCGGGATTAGGCAGTCTGATTTGTCATGCATTTGCGGCATAAAAGACAAGCCGCACACAAATGTTATTCTGCAACAAAAGGAAACTAGAGAAGCGGGGCTAAGATGTACAATGTGTTTTTCATCCCTCGCTTCTCTCTTTGGTTCTGTTTTAAGCATGTGGAACCAGAATCTCTCCCTAATCTAAGCTCTGTGATAAGTCAATCTTACACAATGTTGACTATCTTGACACTCACTAACTTATCAGCAAATAAATTTAAACATGCTCAGCTATGATTAGGCTAGATAGCTGAACAAGACATTGAAGTACTAGTAGCGGCATTTAGACTTGCTCGCTTTCCGAAAGACTATTTTTGGAACATGGGGCCTTTGTTCTATCTTCACTTGCCCTCTTTTCTGCTTTTTACTGTTTTTGACTTTCCTATCTTTTACTGTTTTTGACTTTTTCTATTTTGTCAATATTTCAAACAATGGTATGCACAATGACTGAAAGTGTTTCAAACTCAAAAATGGAGTTCTTGACAAAAATAGTGTTTTAATGTCCTGCCATTCACAGGACCCCCAAAAATTTCAGTCCCATCCGGTTCTTGTAAGAAGAAAGCATTGTTTCCACTAACTGAGCTGATGATATAAGGCCCTTTCCATAAACTTTCAAACTTGCCATGTTTACCCTTATCTTCTCTTCTAGAATCCCATTTTAAAACTTTATCTCCAATTTGAAAATCATTTTCCTTAGTTCTTCTGTCAAAAATCTGTTTTATTTTGTCTTGTGCTAACTGAGCCCTTTGGTAAACTTCTTCTCTGGTTTGTTCTAAATGGATAGTTTGATTTACTCTTCTTTGTGTATCATTTTCTTCTATTTGGACTTCTTGTAGTAATTTCATTACTGGAACTCCTAGAGAGGTTGGGAAAATGGCGTCAACACCATAGACTAGCTGGTAAGGGGACATACCTATGGATTTCTTGGTAGTTAATCTATCAGCCCATAAGGCGTGCACTAGTTTCCCATGCCATGCTTTTTGATTTTGTTCCAGAAGTTTTTTGATAATGTTGACTAGGATTTTGTTAGAAGATTCGGCTAAGCCATTACCTTGAGGGTAGTAGGCTGTGGAATGCCCTAATGAAATATGATACTTGTGACAGAAATCTATCATTTTCTTGGAAGAGAAAGCAGCGGCGTTATCTGTAATGATTTTCCTGGGACAGCCAAATCTGGATAGGATATTGGTTTCTAGGAACGTGATGATGACTGAGTCGGTGGCGTTTCGAGATGGTATGGCTTCTATCCATTTGGTAAAGTAATCAGTGGCTGTGAGGATCCATTTATGTTGAGCGGAGGAAGAGGGGTGAATTTCCCCAATGAAGTCTAGACCCCATTGCTGGAAAGGTCCTTCAACTATGATGGGGTGTAAAGGAAAAGGTAGAAGTTTTTTCTTGCCATCAAAAATTTGACATTTATGGCAAGTCATGACCAGTTTGTGAGTATCAGGGAACAAGGTGGGCCAATAATAACCGGCTCTAAGGATTTTGTTTGCAGTAGTTTTCCAGTAGAGATGACCTCCACATTCTCCTTCATGCATTTCCCGCATGATTCTTTCTGCATTAGACTCGAGCAAACATTTAAGTAGCATACCAGTAGGATTCTTCCAATACAGAGAACCATCTATCATACAAAACTTTAAAGATTTTTGTTTGAGGAACCTTGCTTTTGTTTTTGACAAGGACGGAGGAGCATTCATATAAGTTAATACATAGAGAATGTCTGCATACCAAGGTGAATCCAAAAATGTTTGATTTATAGGGGGACGTGCACACTCTTCTTGTTCTTCTAAAGCATCGACAAAATTTATATCCAAAGCTTGGAGGTTGGTTTCAGCCATTAATCTCGCGAGCCCTTGTCCTTTAACTAGTTTAGTAGGCCTGATTTCTAGGTCATATTCTAGGATGATAGCAATCCACTTTCCCCTTTTACCATCGGGATTTTGGTTGAGAATGTCCTTGACGACAGTATTAGGGATGAAGGCTATGACATGAGAATGTAAGATGTAGACTCGGAAATCTTTTAGTGCCTTTACCAACGCGAATGCCTGTTTCTCCATGATGTTATATTTCAAAGGAGCATCTCTTAGGGATTTACTAAAAAAGGCAATGGGTTGCTCTTGCCCAGCTGCATTTTTCTGCAACAACACCGCAACTATTGTATGTTCTGAGGCGAATGAGAAGATGTAAAAATCTTTGGTGAAGTCAGGGCTTATCAGTACTGGTGTTTCAGTTAGAGCCCTTTTAATTAGTTCAAAAGATATTCTGGCTTCGATAGTCCATTTAACCCCGACCTCCTTTCTTAACATATTTGTGATCTCTTTTAGGAGCTCAGCAAGGTTGGGGATGAATCTTCTCAAGAAATTTATCTTGCCGATAAAGGACTGTAACTCCTTAATGTTTCGGGGGTGACTTATCCGTAGGATTCCTTCGATTCTTTGGGGGTCTATTTTGATTCCTTCTTCCGAAATAATGTGACCTAGGAGTTTCCCTTCTTCCAGACCGAAGAGTGTTTTCTTGGGGTTTAGGGATAGACCATACTTTCTGCATTTGTTGAAAACCTTTCTTAAGTGTGTTAGGTGTTCTTCGTCATATTTACAATATACTGTTATATCGTCAAGGTATATGACTATGAAAACACCTATGTCTTCTGAGAAGGCTATGTCCATGGCTCTTTGAAATGTGGCGCCAGCATTCATTAGTCCGAAAGGCATTTTAACGTACATAAAAGTGCCCCAGGGGGTGGTGAAAGCTGTTTTATGCTGATCGGTAGGATAAACCAATACTTGGTTATAACCAGAAAAACCATCAAGAAATGAGATTCTTTTAGCGCCTACTACCTTCTGAAGTATGTGGTCCATTTTGGGCAGAGGGTAGTTATCTTTCAGACATGCCCTATTTAAGTTTCGAAAATCGATGCAGAGTCTGATTTCACCAGTCTTTTTCCTAACTGATACTAAATTTGAGACCCACTCAGAATATCGGAGAGATACTATTATCCCGGCATCATACATCTTTTTAATTTCCTTTTCAACCAATGGGAGTAATATCGGGTTTATCCTCCTTAATTTCTGTTTAAAAGGCTTCTGGTTTTCTTTAAGGGGAATTTTATGTTGGATGATGCTGGTATCGTAGGATTTCAAATCTTGGTACCCCCATGCAAACACATCTTTAAACTCTTTGAATAGATTTATATACCTGTGTTTTATGTTAGGTGGGAGAGTTTTGGATAATTTAATGTTTTTCGGCTCTTCTGGGCTTCCTATGTTGTATTCTTCTATGTCATCTTCTGTAGATTCCATTTTAGGCTTTTTGGCCACATCATTAAAGTCAAACAATTCTTCTAAAGGTGCGAGCCCTCTAGGTATGGTGTCATTTTCGCAGTGTAAGACTTCAAGCTCTCTTTGGTCAATGTCTTCTTCTATCTCTCTGTCATATGGATGGTCTACCAGGTTTAGATTGGTCCATAAAAGTGGATTTAGCTCTTGGTGTTGACCTAGATCGGGTTCCCTCTCTTCATCTTCTAAATCTGTTTTGATTATATCAAACTCATTTCTAGATTGGAGGAAATCATCAATTTGATCATCATCTTGGAATACTTGCCAATGGTCAAGATTATCTGGTATAGTAGGGCGGTGTTTCACTTGGATATCATATTGCTCACTTATACATGGTATTTTGCTAGTGCTTGCAGCGAAGGCAAGCTCATTTTCCAGACTGTTTTGAATCCTAGGGATATAGGTGAGTTCATATTTTTCGAAAGTTTTAAGGATATCCAAAGCTGCATTCCTATATTCTCTCAGTCTTGGGTTCTTGGCTGAATATTCACCTTTGATTTTCCTGATTACAAGTTCTGAGTCCCCTTGAGCTGTTATTCTATTGGCGCCTAAGTCTTTAAGCATGTGTAGACCAATGAGAAGGGCTTCATATTCCGCAATGTTATTTGTACATTGGAATTCTAATCTAAAAGAATGGCCTTCCTTAGTATTGTGTATCCAGATGCCTGCTCCTGAACCTGTCTTGCCACAAGAACCATCAAAGCTTATACTCCAAAGAGTTTCCTTTTCATACATGATGCTGAGCTGTTTCTCAGGTTTCTTGGGACTTTGGTCATCAAGTTCTTCATTCCGTAATGATTTGGACATGTCTTCATTCTCTTTTATCTGCTTGTGTATATCATCTTCATTGTATAAGATAAAAGAATCTAAATTGGAATGAATGGAATAGATGGGGGTATTGTTTGGCTTATCTCTGTTGCTAACCATGTATTTCATGCGAGCCTCTCGGTATAATCTTCTAGTTTGGTTGAAAACCGGAATAGTGGCGAATGACATATCCATTTGAAGGCTACCTTGTATTTTGGCAGCCTAGGTTCTTGATAGTAGCATTCCATACTTAGGTGTGATGTCAGCCACTACCACATCCATGACTAGGTTTTTGGCTGGTAATTGTGTTAGGGCAAAGTCTAGATTTTTTATCAGACCTACACATTTGACCTGGCTCGAGTCGAAAGAATACAGGTTTTTGTAAGGTTGAGTTACTTCCAGTCCTAGGTTTTCCATGACTGCTTTAGGCATGAGGTTGTGGGAGGCACTAGAATCTAACATGGCATTGTGTAATATTTTGTCCCGGATGTTTAAGCTTATGTAGAAAGGAGAAATAGATCCTTCTTGATATTTACCTTCTACTTTAGGGCCAAATAAAAGCTCAGGTTTGTCGTCAGTTATATTCAAGGTGTCAGCCTTGTTCTCTAGGTCAAATACTTTGAAAATTTGAGATCTATACCTATCAATAGTTACTAGCTCTGTAAGGGGTATGGTAATTTTTATTTTGGAAATTTCCCCTTCGAAGCTAAAAGGAATAGGTAGTTTGGGCAGATTTGTTTCAGCTTTATCAGACATAACCCTTTCTATGTTCTTAATTTGCTGACTTTGGCTTGGGACTTCTTTTGATATAGTCAACTTAGGGGTTTCTGTAGAAGTACTAGGAATATCTGAGCTGATACTTGTCTGAATGACCTTACCTTTGTTTTGGTCAGCTTTTTGGGCTGTAATTTTGCTTTTATCCATGGTTTCATTTAGGACTTTGTTAGAGGTTTTGGCATAGTCAGGGCTATTCTTTTTGGAATAGTTTTGTTTCTTTTTGCTTCTAAGATTATACTGCCGATGCGCTTCTATAATGGCATTTTGAAAGTCTAAGGCAGGATCGTTGAGATCTTCACAGTTGGCCTCATCCTGGTTAGGAGAACATAGCTCTTGTTCTTCTGTAGTGAGGTATACCTCGCTTTCACTATCAGACCCTACGAGATTTAGATGACTTTCATCAAGAGGTTCGGAGTCCCTATCATCTTCTTCTACATAGTTTTCATTGAATGGTGGCCTGATCTGTTGGTCATTATCCTTTGGTCTGCTTTGGGGCTGTTCCCTCCTAAAGTTTTGGTTTCGGCTTCTGATTTGAGGGTTTGGCTGGTTATCTCTAACAAGAGCTTTTTCATTGATCTTTTCCCACATTTTAGCCATGGATTTGACTAAATCATCTATTCTGGGATCTAGGGAAGGTGATGAAGTAGAAACCTCATCTCTATGTGTGACCTTTCTTTCTGACCTAGTCCTGGCTCTCTTTTCAGCTAAGTTGGCGTCTGCTTTTATAGCTATTTGTTGCATTTCTTCCAAGGTAGGGGGATCTTTATCCCTCAAATGATATGTCATGTCCGGATCAAAACCCTCAGGAAATTTTGCCAAAGCTAAACCGAGTGGAGGTTTGAAATGAGGTGGAAGGGAGTTATATACACTGTTGAACCTAGTACAGTAAGCTTGGACACTTTCCCCATTCTCCCGTTTTAGATTGTTATATTCTGACAGGATTTGAATGGGGTTTCTTCGAATTTCCCACCTATTTTTGAAGATTTGATGTAGTTCTGGGATATCATGGATACTGTTTGGAGCTAAGCTTTTGAACCATGCTTTGGGTTCACCACCAAGACTTTGGGCAAATATTCTCATTCGGACAGTCTCGTCTTGTACCTCTAAGTATTCATAAGCATCAGTCATTCTACTTATATGCTGTTGAGGTGTGGTGGTATATTCTCCAGTAAAGTGTGGGATCTTGTCTTGATATTTGTTTGGGAGAGGAGCTAAAGGTGGTGGTAACACCAAAGGCGCGTACCAGGCTGCCATGACTGGAGCTAATGGATGATGCGCAAGAGGAGGACTGGTAGGATGAAATGAAGTGGTTTGAACAGTGGTAGTTTGACCAGGTGTGGCGGATGACCTTGGACTAGTGATCTGGTTTTGAGCAGATCTGGGATGATAAGAGCCAAACTGATAGAGAAGCTGGAAATCAGGAGGAGTGGTGGGTGAAGCTTTTTTACTAAGACTCTGTGGTGGGCTTAGGGGTTCAAGATCGTCAAAGTCTATCCTACTATATGATTTTCTTCTGGGAAGAGTTTGTGATGGCTCTGGTTCCAAAGGTGAATCTAGTAGGGTAGTGCGATGTTTAGGTACAGATCTTGTTCTACGGATGAATCTACCAGAAGCTAGATGATCAGTTTCAGAAGCTTGCCACAGAATCTTTTCTGGGTCATCTACTATGATAGGGGGATTTGGGTCTGGGTGGGATCTGGTATTGCTTCTTCGTGAAGCCAGATTTTAGATCCAGAGCTTGGAGAGAGTGATATTGGTGAATGTTTTTTGGATGAGTGATTTTTCTAAAGTTATACTAAGGCGAAGGATGGTCAAAAATAGAAGAGATGGATTAGTGGAGTCGCCAGATGGAAATGGATTGTTCTTGTGAAGATAGCTGTGGTCCACCACCAGTAACTAATCTGAGAATGTTTTTGAATTTTCTGAGTTTATGAGCAGCCTATGGTTTGTTAAAGTATCTTAGACTTGTTTCAACACTTTGCTAGGGTGATGAGAACAAAAAGAGTTTACTCTAAAAAATGAGTTTATGGACTGCTTGCTTGTTTATGGTACCTAAAGGCCCAAAAAGTCTATAAGAGTTTGCTGGACTATTATGTACTCAATGTCTTACCATCTCCCGCTATGTTAGTGAGTGATGGGAAAGGTCTATCGGAAAGTAGCCTAGAGTTTGGTGAAATAGTAAGGCTTACTAGAGTTTAGTGGAGTCGCCAAGTGGAAAATCAGTTGTTTTGAGATATATTTGTATGGTCCACCACCAATACTGACAAAAAGCCAATCTGGGAATGTTTTGGGGTTTTTCTGAGTTTTTTGTGCTTATGAGGTTTGGGTAGAGCTTCTTATAACTAAATCATCATTTTGCTAAGATGGTGAAAGAGTTAGCTTCTACTCTTCAAGCAACACTTAAGTTTTCTAAGTTTGATTGAGACTTTGAGAAATCTAAGGTGCACTTAGACTGTCACTAACTCGGAAGGTCCCACCGTGATCGTTACTATGTCAGTGAGCGGTGGGATAAGTCAATCAAATAGTATTCTTAAGGCTGCTAGACAAATTAGGGAAACTAAGTTGTTTATCACTCAGAGTCCCACCGTGATCGCCATTATGTTAGTGGCGATGAGGTGGCTAAATCGGATGGTATTCTAAAATTTAGCAAAGTAGTAAGGCCTACTGGAGGCTAGTGGAGTCGCCAGGTGGATTTTTAGTTGTTTTGAGGTATATGTGTATGGTCCACCACCAATACTATCAAAAACCAATATAAGGGAGTTTGCGTTTTCTAAGGTTTTATACTGACCTAGGATGTAAGAGTGTTATAAACGATTCATCACTTTGCTAAGATGGTGAAACGGAAGAGTTTACATAAATGATTCTAAGGGCTGATGGTACGCGATTTAGGATTGAAGAGGGACTAAAGAGTACATAAGAGTTCGCTAGGCCCATCATGAACTCGTTAAGTCCCCCCGTACGCCATTCTATTAGGGTCCCGTGATTTGGCCGATTGGCTAGCAAATAGCGATGTCAAGCAGGCTTTGGAGCCCAAGGACCTAGCCCTTCTAGCCTCGAGGGGGCTCTCTCTATTTATATGCAAAAATGTCGGTGTGTTTACTTACGATGTTCTGATATTAGGCTAGTTATGAAGTGTGTTTTTGGTTTTTTAGTTTTTAAGTTTGTGAGGGATGAAACTGATCAAATACATAAACTGGATAACAAGATGTAGATAAATTGGGCTATGGGGTCAATCAGGTCAAGGAAGCTAATGAGGCGATGATGTAAAGTTGCTGTAGGGCCGATTTGATTCACAATAGAAGGGATCTCTGGGCAAAATGGAGTAAATGAACAATAAGTTGGTGAAAGACAAGGGATTTCAAGTGCAAACTAGTTAATAGAAGACATAAACATGTAATAGCAAGCCATTAATCATGCTAGGAATAACTATAAGCTAATCAATACATAGAAATCAAACATTCAAGCCATACATAGAGGTATATGACCCTCTAACTTCGGGAAAAGGCTATCAGACTTTGGGGAAAACACATGAGACAAAATAACAACTCATGAACTATGCCGGAACGCCTAAACATAGTCTCTAAGTCATTGGGCACTTGGACAAATAAGTTTTCATAGTTTTAGGCAAAGGGCTAGATCGGGACTAGGCCTCCTTGGTTCAACAAGATGATCAACAAATCAGTCAAAGAGAAAGTTTTATGGACAGAACTATGGGCAGCTTGTAGGTAGGTAGGGCAAACCATACATCCTACTTAACATACATAGAACTGATGAATAAAACTTAGCAACAATACCTTAGGTTACTAAAGAGCAGCTAAGAATTCTTTAGCATAACTAAGGGAGAAGAAAACATCAAGCTATGAAGATTCAGGAATTTTGAGGTGCCTCCATGGGCATGTCTCAAAATCAATCTTTACTGATCTGTAGCAGCAAGAAAAATGAAATATGAGTGAAAACTAGAAGACAAAACAACATTAAGAAGCACTATACCATTCTACCATGTCAAGGAATCCATCAACAAGCCTTCAACATTCCTCAAAAGCATCCATGAGGCAATCCAAACATCATAACTCAAGTGTATTCTTCAAAGCTCATATGACCAATGCATTAATTCTTCTCTCAAGTTCAGCCTCTGATTTACAATGAGACGTATGGGATAAATAGGCTAGAAGGAGGAAAACCTCATGGAGCAACTAGCTATCCCATTGGCCAAGTCAAAATATCTAAATTTGCCCTTGTGGCTTTGCAAAGCCCAAGGCACAAAATATCTAATAAAATATCTAAAAAATTGCTAAAAACGGAAATTATATTGACTTTACATGATTTTCCCATGATAAAAATAGACTAACGCACATTTGGGAAAAGCAGATTTTTGGAGTTCAAAAATTGCAAAAATACTTCATATTTATGCCTGAAAAAGGTCCCCTGACTTGCTGGATGCAAATAGGAGCCTTCCCGATGTCGAAATGAGGCTCATGATGGCTCGTTGGAAAGCTCTCTGTGTCTTCTTTCCAATGCAAGTGGAATCATCTCAATCTGATCTCTGAAAGTCCCTCAAAACTGTACCTGTGTGCAAAAACCCAGAAAATAGCAGGCTGCTGATAGGGCGGGCAGAATGTGCAAAATGAGGCTGTTTTTTGCCAATTTGAGGGGGCGAATGATTTTCAAATGCCCTGAAAATCGCTGGAGAGCTGCTCATGAAATTATGGAATCCATTGGTGTCACCCTCCTCCCTTGACGACTCTTCAAACTGAAATGGCGCATTTATGAGTTTTTGGCAAAAACCCCAAAAATGCCAAAAAACAAAAAGTTTTCGAAACAGGCCCAAAATTGGCATGGATGACCCTCAAGGGTCCATGGAGACATGTTCCGAAGCTGAAGCTAAAATATCAAGGGCTGATGTGCGTTTTGCTTCCTTCCGTGCTAGGCGCCTCTCCTTCAATTTCTTCAATTTTTCTTGTGCTACCTTCAATTTGCGCCGGGCGAATTGGTTTAGCTTCTGAAAGTGAAGTGTTCTCTTTCTCTGTGGCTCGAGATCCCTGTTTGCCTTCTCAAGCTTGGTCTCCAAATGCTGGTTAGCCCTCTCAAGCCAAGCTTCCTTGTTTTCCTCAATTTCCCGCTCAAAGAGGGTAGTGAGAGGAAAAGCTTCGAATTGAGCTTGTTCTTCAGCCTTCTGCTTCTCCAAAGCTCTCCTAAGCCCGATGGTTCTGGGCCTCTTTCGCCTAGGCTGGTCCTCCTCTTCCTCATCATCAAATTCGCCAATAAGCTCTTCAATTCTCACTTGCGCCCTTTCCGCCTCCTTTTTGTACTTGATGGCCCTTGCCTCATGAATGGCTGCATGAAATTTCATTTGTTTGTTCTCAACCTCCAAGAATTGATTGAAATTCCTTGCCCTTTGAAGATCTTCTTGTAAAACCTCAATTTGCCCTTCTTTGTGAATGAGGAGGTTTTCAAGGATACGTGCCTCATTGTCGCTGTCATCGCTTGGGATAGGGATGACAGCTGATTTACCTCCATGCTTGGCGCTTTCTCCAACTGTACTTTTGCCTTTGAAGGCCAATCTAGCGCTCTTTCTCCTTGGTAAGCTAGGGGTTGTTCTTTTGGGCAATTTCCCCTTCTTAGGGACAGTTTTGGTCACCATTGAGGCGGCAGCTTCAGCTTGCTGTCCTTCCTCAACATCCTGTCCAGCTTGTGGCTCAAAAGATGTCTCAATTGCTTGCTCAACCTGCTGCTCTTCAAACTCTGTCCACTGCTGTTCCTTTTCCTGTACTTGCTACTGTACCTCAACCTCTGTCTGCTGCCTTTCTTCCTGAAATTGATGTTGTTCATCAACCTCCAGTTGCTGCTCTTCTTCCTGAAATTGATGATGTTCATCAACCTCCAGCTGCTGCTGTCCAATGATATCCAACCGCTGCTGTCCCTCAAAATCTGGCTGCTGCTCATCAACCTCCTTTTCTCCCTGTGGCTCACTGCCCTCTCCTCCTCCTTGTGTACTTGGCTGCCCAGTGATCATCTTGAGTTTTTTAGGGGTAGGCCTACTAGATAAAGGCACTGGGCGATGGATAGGCTGAGTCGGGGACACATGAGCAGGAGGAACAGTGGCGAAATCGGCATGGCTAATGAAGGACTCCCATGAAACCCCTTTCTTCTCCAGCTGGTGCAAGAAGATGATTTTGATCAAGGAATGATGAAAGAGAGAAGAGATTTGCCGAGGTGGAGCTTTCTTTCGGACAGCAGCTGCCATCTTCTCTATGCTCTTGGACAAAAATTATGGAAGGTTTAATTGCTTGCTCCTGGTAAAATGCATCAACAAGCGAACATGATAAGCAAAGATTTGGCTAAACCTCCCTTCACAAGTGAAGTATCTCATTATGGCCTTCATCAGTGGCGCATAACTGTCAAGAAGATAGGAGAAAGGAAAAATAGCAGTGATGGTCTCCCTATGTTCCGGCTTGATGAAAGGCTTATAGTCCTCCAAATCAAGATGTGCTTGTTTAAACCATTTTTCACCATGATACGGGATCTTGGTAGCTTTGGATATATACCTTGGAGAAATTTTGAAATAAAGATCTGCAAGCTGGAAGTGTTTGTCCTTGAACCTTAAAGCACACAAATGTGTAAGTGGTGAGAAACTCTTGACTTCCTCTATCCTTTGACAGAAATCAAGACAACCTACCTCATGGAAATTTAAAAGTACTGAGGGATGAGCATTGATGTCTTCTATGGAGATAGGCTCATATCTCTTATGTTGTCCGCCTTTGTGATCTCGCCTTGGAGGCATTCTGATTAAAAAACAGGCTTGAAAGAGTCACACTGCCTTCAATATATGAAGAATGTTTTCCTGGATTGAGACAGGCCACTAAACTGCTTTGACAGTTATGGACCTTGTGATTCAACAAGGCTTTCCTTGAATAATCTCTCCTGCACTTATTAACCACAATCTTTCAAACTTGGTTACACTTTGACTCTGAATCCTTCTTAACAATGGCACTATGTGTAAGAACTGCTTTGTAGACTTCTTTGGGCACAGTCTTGAACAAATCCCCTTTGTGACCTTTGATTAGAGGCCTGCTTGCACTTATATATTTTTTTTTTGAAACCAAACTTCGAAATTATAACCCTGCTTTTCAAAGTTTTTACCTTGAATTTTGCCCCTGTTAACAAACTTCTATGGAGACCACACAGTGGAAAAAGAAGAGACTCTGTGGTTAGGTGAAAATAGCCCACTGTGTCAAGAGGAGAAATTTTCTCTTGTGACCCTTTGAGAAGTCAATCACTGCCTTTATAACTCTGCCCTTGCTGTTTACTTGATCATCAGTAAATGCCCAATCATCTACAAATGGTCAATCATCAACCAAAAACCCTGTTTCACCTTTGGAAAACTCTGCCCAACAACTCTCAGAATGACAAGGTAGTGTAGTGACCAGGCAGACTTAGTTTAGGAGAAAAAGTAAATGCAACAGTGGTTTCAGGAAACAAACTCTCTGTTTTATGAGTTTAAAAGGTTCACCAAATACCTGTACCTCTGTTTTCAGTATTAACCTCAAACACTAACCATTCTGTTTTTCAGAAAAAAGGACCTGTTTCCTCCTTCAGAATTCCTCTGTCAACAAAGCTTTAGATTGATATAGTATAGTGCAGGGAGAAAACAGACTTAGTTTATGGTAGAAATCAACGCGAGACGGGGTTTAAGAAAATGTGCCCTCTTGGTTTGTGAGTTTGAGGGAATAACCAACAAAATAATGTCTGCCTCTGTTTTTTACAACTTTGATATTAACTACGCCTTTATACCTATGCCTCCAACTTCTACAGCTTCACACCACGGAACACAGGGTTTTTAAACTTGAAATTTTAGATTTTTCGAGCAAAGGGGCAAAGTACCTCGTGAATTTTAAGGCGAAATCCTTTGGATGGAATTTGAAGTGCACCGGAACCTTTCAAAACAGGCGCGGCAACCCTTGGAGCAGAACCCGTCGTGCCGGAGAAAACGCCGGGTGGATTTGTCGTGCTGTCGGGCGGGCACCTACAGGCTCGTCGCGCCCGCGTTGACACCCTGTGTATTTTGGAGCCCAGGCTCGTCGCGCCACCTGCCAGGCTCGTCGCGCCACCCTAAAAACTGTGCAGAAGACCTCAAACTGTTTGAAAAGCTGTCGTGATGCTTGGGAGCTGCGACGATTTGCTTTTTTGGATTTCACAAGTGGTTTATTATTTCCTCCATTTCATTCTTATGACATGTTCAAAATGTCAAACGGTCACTTTGAATACATATATCTGCCCCTTTTCAAATGATGCAAAACAATATTTGTATCAAGTTGCCTTTTAAACAATGGCAATCTTCCAGATCTGCTTTTGCTATACTGTATATTCATGCTTAAACTGTCCTTTAGGATGGTGACCATTGTGTCTGCTTCAGGGAATATAAACAATGATAATTAATTAAAAACAAATTCCTTTCTGCCTACTCATAGGATCATATACCAGTTTGCCTTCTTATTTGAAAAGATAAACTTGTAAAATATGAAAACAGGCTTTTTGGCACACAGTCTTTATTCTATTCTGCTCAGCATTTCAAATCCCTTTTGTCAGTAGCAACATTTCATGACTGGACCTATGTTCGTTGCCTCCTTCTCTTGGTGATTTGCTAGTGAAGAATGGCTATTTCATAATGCACTAAAATGTTGGAAAAGTTGCAAACACCTCTTCTCGAAAGGCGCCCCTTTTGAACTTTTGACATATGGTATGTCTTGCTGCCTGGCCCTTTCCTTAAGGAGAAAATCTTCTTTTGATATTAATGGCACACATATGCTCAAAATTGTCTCTTTTATCTATTCCTAGCATTGCATACCTGTCATTTTGCCTTTTATGACTCAACCTTAGTCACTGTTTACTTCTCTAGTTGCATCTTTTCACCTTAGCCTTGTTTGTTTGCTCAGAGGAATTTTCCTTGATTTCTGGATAGGTGCTCATGAAATGTCTTTAACCCTTTTTAAGTCCACTGCTCCTTTGGCACTCAAGGCATAAAGTATGTTCAACTTTTTCTCCTTTCTGCTGGATGAGCTGTTGACAGGTAGCTTCTTTGAAGAGGGAGATCAATACATTAGTATCATAGACAGTAACACATTCTTTATTTCAACTTCTTTGAGTCTTTTCTCTGCACTTTTGGACTTACCATTTTTCAACAGTCTGCAATGATTTTGGCTCTCTGCTTATGTATGGAGGAAGCTCTTTCATCGGGCAAATGTGGTGGTAAGTAAACCATCTGAACAACACCAATATTAGCATCTTCATTCGCAAACCTCACTGTGTTTTTGAAGGAAACCTAGCCATAGTGACACTGTTCTAAGGTTGCTGAGATATTTGTCACTTGGCTTGTTCATCTCGTGACCTGGTATATTGACCAGAACTCTTTGTGATCATAAAGGTCAGTGTTTTCTTGAAGAACCAAGAACCTTCTCCTGCCTGTGTAATGGCATTGATTAACATCTGTTCTGTTTGATGTTGCACCAAAACAGGCCTCTTATGATTTGGATGTTCACTGATGAAATGGCCTTCTAAAGTTTCAACCATTTACCTGACTTGAAAGTTTCAGATGATCTCTTTTATTAGGCTAAACTTCTTTTCCTTTGAGCTTATCATACTTTCACTACAATCCTATTATGGTCAGCAATTACATTCATGAAACCTGAAGATATTGTTTCATTGTTTCAGACAGGGCAAACCTGGACTTTTGCAACCTTCTGAGTCAACTCTGACCTGCGCCCTCTGCTTATGGATGAAGGAGGCGCCCTAACCCTCTGCTTGTAATGAAGGAGGTCTTGAGCCTTGACAAATTTACCATTTGCTGAGACAGTGGCAATCCTTTTTCCTGTGATTTTCATACTGAAAAGAGCTGTAAGGTCCTGATTGAGAGCCCTTTGTTTTGCAGCTTCATCTCAGGCTCATAATACACTTAGAAGAAGCTGTTCCTCTAACTGTAAACTCAAACATTTACTCCATGAGATGAAACATATTTCTTGTTTTTGAAGAACCATAGAACACAGTGAAAAACCTACTAGTCAGCTTGAGAATGGGCTTTATGCAGTGCTGAGATCTAGGGGGTGTGAGTGGCGCGACTTAAGGCTGTTTGTCAACTTCATTTGCAAATTAAGGGATCAGTCATGGTAGGTCTGCTGCAGATGGGGGCTTTTTTGGCTTTTTGATGATTGCCAAAGGTGAAATGTCCTAAACGCCACTTCCTAACATAAGGTAGACTTTTAAAACAGATGTGGATTTGCCTTTTAAGGCTGCTGTGCAGGTCAATAAAGCTGAAGCTAGATAAGTTGTTGATATGAGGTTTTGATGTTGCCGAAGGTGGAATGATTAATGAATAGGTAGGAAGCAGAAAAGTTTTGGGAGGGTTTTCTGGATGACATATTGACATAAGGAAATCAGTTTCTAGAAAACTCAGCTGAAGATATACAAATACAACTAACATGTAAAAAAGGCATCGATGGCTACTGTGACCGCTTCTAAAATATGGAAGTCAAATATTATTTACCCTTAATAATATTTAGACTATAAACAGCAGTTTATCCTCTTGAAGCACTTCAGTTTGACCCCCAGAGGTGGGGCATGCAGCTGACATAAGGAAATTTGAATTTCCTATGAGTTAAGTGAGCTATTGCATGTTAGACTTCAGTTAGACTCATGTGGCAGAGTTTTGGTGGAGTTGATTGAGGAGTTAATGGAGATTGTGTTCTGGTTAACTAGTTGAACTAGTTGTATTTAGTTTAACTGGCTAATACACTAGAGATGAGTTGTGTGAATTAAATATTATTTAATTCACTAATTATTAACTCATTATTCAACTAAAGAAAACATCAGTTTAACTCAGTGCATGGACAGTTCAGTGGAGACCAGTGAAAGAGGTAGATGAAAGGGTGAGTATAGCTATCAGTTGGAGGATCAGTTGTGCATGAGATTTGCACCACACTTGGAGGAAATTACCAATGACAATTGCACAGTTGGAGCCAGTGAGATTCGAACCTGGATCTCTATTTAGACCAGCCTTGATTGCACAATAGAGGCAGAGAAGTAGTGGGTGTGTTTTGAACCTGTGACTTGTTCAAAACCAAGCTAGTTTTTGTGTAGCTTTGGGAGATAGTACTGAGTACTTGTGAGGAGTTTGTACTATGTATTTACTGCATGTTCTCTCCATTTATAATATACTATAGCTGGGGGTTTTCAGCTATAAGCTTTCCCCATACATACTGTGTTAATGTGTGTGATGATTTGATGTGCGATCGCTTCTATTCTTTCCGCATGTGACAATTAATTGTAGAAGAAGGTTATGTGTTATGCATGCAATTCGAAATTGATGTATGATCGGGTTAATCTTCATTGAATAAGTGATTTATTCAGCTAATTTCTACAGTATAAAATTATGGAGAAGCAAGCTTTTACTTTGGTCAAGGCTTTGAAAGACTTCAGAGTGTACATCTTGCATTCCCACACCATTGCCTTCATCCCAAACTCAGTTGTTAAAGACACTCTAACACAGGACCCAGATGGTAAGAGAGGTAAGTGGATTGTTGTTATCCTTGAATACGATTTAGAGATAAAACCCACTAAGCTGATCAAAGGCCAAGGTCTAGCTAGATTAATGGCTGAATCCAATTTTGAAGTTCTTGATATAAATATGATTAATGCTTTGGATAACCAAGAGGGAATCTCAACTCCTATTGTTGAAGACCATTTTATGAATTCCTCTTGGTATGATGATATTATTTATGTTTTGATGAAATTAAATACACCTCATGGTTTGACAAAAACAAAGGCAAGGTTCCTAAAGTTAAAAGCTATAAACTATTGCATTATAGATAAGTGTCTTTATTGGAAAAATGCAAGTGGTGTATTGCTTAAATGTTTTCCTGAGTATGATGCAGAGAAGGTTAAGCACGATTTCCATGAAGGAGAGTGTGGAGGTCATTTATACTGGAAGACAACAACCAACAAAATTTTGAGGGCTAGTTTCTATTGGCCTACTCTTTTTCCTGATATACACAAGATGATCATTGCCTGTCATAAATGTCAACTTTTTGGAGGCAAATGAAAATTTCTACCCCTACCTCTGCATCAAATCACTGTTGAAGCTCCTTTTCAATAGTGGGGACATGACTTCATAGGAGAAATCCATCCACCATCTTCTGCCCAACATAGGTGGACTCTCACTGCCAGAGACTATTTCACTAAGTGGATAGAAGCCATACCTTGTAGGCAAGCCAATGATTCTGTTATTATAAAATTCATAGAGAATAATATTCTCTCTAGATTTGGTTGTCCTACCAAGATCATCACTAATAATGCAGCAGCATTTGGATCAAAGAAAATGGTTGAATTCTGTCACAGATATTAGATAACATTAGGGCATTCCACAGCCTATTACCCTCAAGGTAATGGACTTGCAGAATCCTCAAACAAGAGTTTAGTGAACATAATCAAGAAACTGTTGGAGGACAAGAAAAAGTCTTGGCACACAAAGCTAGTTCATGCACTTTGGGCTGATAGATTGACTTTGAAGAAATCTATTGGCATGTCACCTTTCCAGCTTGTGTATGGTACTGATGCAATTTTTCCAAACAGCCTTGGTGTACCAGTGATGAAGTTGATTCAAGAGTTGCAGACTGAAGAAAATGACATGATCAGAAGAATAAATCAGACCATTCATCTTCAGCAAACCAGAGAGGAGGTTTATAACAAAGAATTGCAGAAGAAAGACAACATTAAAAAGCTTTTTGACAGAAGAATTTTTGAAGTGGGACTCAAGGAGGGAAGACAAGGGAAAGCATGGAAAATTTGACAACTTATGTCTTGGCCCTTACTCTATTGATTCAGGTGCTGGTAATAATGCCTATTTCTTGCAAGAGCTGAATGGAGCAGAATTGTTTGGGGGTCCTGTCAGTGGCAGGATGCTTAAAAATTACTTCTCTTGATATATTTCATGTTCTGAAAGCCTTTTTATCTTTTTTCCATCATAAATATTTCATCCACCATTGCATTCAAAGTTATAAAAATCAAAAATACAAAAACAAAGAAATAAATAAAAGAGGGCAAATTGTGAAAACAAGAAAGGTATAGCCCCATACCAAAAAGAGAAACGAATCTGAAAGTGTGCAAGCTTAAATGCCACTCCCGAAAACACACTCCTAGTTAGTCAAACAACCTAATCTTGACTAATTAGTTTTAAATTTTCTGCTGATAGGATAATGAATTCGATTTTCCAAACTATTTAATCTTGGCTTATCAGTAGATAGATTAGGATAGAAATTAAAGGTTCAAACATGCTCAAAATATGAACCTAAGTTTTCAAAGAATGAATCAAATCTGTTTCAAATTATGAGTCAAGAAAGATGTAAATCTGGTTCCAGTTAGTTCCAAAATCCGAACCAGTTGGCAAAGGAAAGACAGCTCAAGCAATAGTCAAAACAGAGCTGTAAAAAAGGGGAAGGAAATGCTTTGAAATTTCAGATCTCAAGCCTTCCATTTTGTTTTAAATTTTGT
Source organism: Pinus albicaulis (assembly GCA_034641835.2). Taxonomy (NCBI): domain Eukaryota; kingdom Viridiplantae; phylum Streptophyta; class Pinopsida; order Pinales; family Pinaceae; genus Pinus; species Pinus albicaulis. Next base: position 1,582,969,627 of record CM076582.1, on the reverse strand, counting down.
GCAAAATAATGTCTATGTGCAGCTTGTTTTTATGCCATAGACCAGCATCAAGTTAGACTGTTCAATCCTGACTTGATTGCTTTTTAAATTTCTGTTGTAGAATTTAGAGAATAAATTCTGTTGGACAGTTTAATCCCAACAGATGGTAGATTAGGTAGAGAATCATATGGGCTCAACTGTTCAATCTGGGTCCATGGAGGAATAAGGAGTAGAAATAGATTAGATTTCCTACTTTCAAAAGAATAAAATGTTGTAAAAAGAGTTTGCCAATCCAAGTGCACTCTAAAGAAGAAAAAATGTTAGATCTATAGGATTGGGTAGGTAGACAGCTTGTTGATGAAAGATCCATTGTTTTTATGGCTGCTAATATTTTTTTAGAGCAAAAGAATATCATACAAGGAAAGAAAGGTAGCCCAATGGATGAGGCACAGGTCAGCGTCCCAGAGAAAGCAAGTCTGAAGTTATTGATTCCTTCAAGAAGGCACCATCCCCAAGTGGAGCCATTGTTAGCCACCTATGAAATTTGTTATACTAAAAGGTGGCTAAATCATTTTTGGAGCCTTCAAGGAACAAATTTTATTGCATAAAATGTTGGCTCTTGAAGACTCTTGAAGGCCTCATGCCTCTATCCAAATCTTCACTGTTGTGCCCATTTTACATTTAGGAATTCTGCTGATTTCATAAGAGATTGCTGCAAAATCTCTTTTTTACCTTCCTCCATTAAACAACTAACCTCATTTTCTACCCCTTTCATTCTCATCAAAATCCTTCATTTTCATATTTTTCTCCTTCCCCTCCATCAAAACTCCTTTATTAGGGTTTAAGACTCATTCTTTGCCTTAATCGAAACTCTCACAACCCTTTAAAAACATTGAAAACGTCATAAAAAATACATATTTTGGTGTAAAGGTTTAAGCCCCCTTGGGCTAAGTCCTTAGCCATTTTCACTCCATATGCCCTGGCATTGGAACTAGGCGCTGAGCTATTTAGGCGCTTATCGCATCGGAGGTAACACAGTGTGCAATTATTCCCCCTTTATTGAAATCTCCGATGCCGATTAGCCCTTTATACTATAAACTCCGATCATATTGTTATTCCATATAACCCTGGTGCCCGCAATCGGGCGCTAAAAAACTGTATAAAATCACTTACCCAAAGTTCTGGTCTAACACGCCCATATGATTATTTTTTCATTATATTAAAAGAAGGGCCGAAAGCGGTTTTCATCGCACCGCTTTTGATAGGAAAGCGATTTTCCCCGATCGGCAACGATCAACTATGCCGGCCGACATGTGGCCTCTGGCGGTGTGGCGATACCATTTTCCCCGGGCGTTAAAGATCGGATGTGGAGTGAACGTGATATCGATGCGCACCGTTCGATCCGAGGCTGCTCATTGGATGGTGATTGCGCTCTAAATAAGCCCAACATATAGACTAACGTACGACGTGGTATTAAAAGCATCACCACCGTCGATCTGATCTGTAGATTGAGGGCCTGAAAACAGTCGCCCTGGTCCCCACAGCCACGACAGCAGTCCCGCAGAACCGGTGGCCCTGAATACCCAGTCAGCATCCACGCGAGATCAATGGATTGGGGCGGGTCTTCGTTGGTCCTCACACAGTCATCCAATGTGGACCCAGGGACTTTATGCAGCATGATTTTATTAACCATTTTTTGAAGTTCGGGGCATGTTTCTAAGGTATAGTGGTACTCGATCTCCACCGTTGATCGCGTGGGCCGATCTCATCCGACGACCCATGTTCATCCCGAGCTCCCCACTCATTTTTCAACCATTTTTCGCTGAAACAAAGGTTTTAACCTTTTTCTCCATTTTTTATTTTTATTTTTTTCGAATAATGTGACCCCTTCACGATTATTTATTCACCTCCACTCCCCACCATCGATCTCTGCGTGATCGATGTCTCCAATTTAAATTCTTCTTCTGCCTTCCCTTTGAATTTTCTGATCAATCTCGACCATAGATGATGTTGTCCAACGGCCACACTCTCCCCACATGTCCTTCCAAAGCAGCAAACCTATATATGCAGGATTTCATAATGTTTTTGTATTTTGCAGGGTATTAGATGGTTTTTCCTCCATGCTGAAGAAAATTCAAAGGCTGAAGGTGATGATCCTCCTGCCTTCGATTCGTCGAAGAGAATCATTCGCAGGGTTTAAACTCCACGTTTCATCAGTGTTTCATGAGGCATTGATGCCATATCAGCCTACGCAGCCCTGCACATGAACAAACACAGCAAATTAAGCACAAATCAAAGAATATCAGTGTCGAAGATGGGAACACACCAGAACATGAGATTGAAGACAGATCTATGGGGTTTACAACTAAGATGGATTATCAAAAGCCTATTCCCCCTATTAAAACACAGTTTAAATCTAAATCTTAAAGGTTCAACAGACAGAAAACCTCCACCGCCACATCTGAGGCAAATTGATTCCTCCCAGCTACCACAGTGCCACCTGTGCCTCAAAGCATTCAAACAGAGGCCAAAGTTATTGATCAAGATCAGGTATTTACCTCAGCGTAGCCAGAGAAGTTAATTCTGCAAATAAACTTAATGACAAAATATCAGCAGAGTTAAATTGACACCACACAGAGCCTCAAAAGTCAGTAAGAGCTCCCATCGAGCTTAAATCTTTATGTAAATCATTTAATACAGAGGACACCTATGTAAGCTTCTTCATTGAGCCCCCCAAAGGACGAGAAGCCATTTAAGTCTGTATTAATTATCTTTGGAGATATTTTGTTAGATCTCACCTCCTCATTCTTCTATAAATACTACTGCAGAAGATGAGAGAGGGGTTGGTTGAGTTAGCTACTGAACATTGGAATGTAATTGAGCTTGAGACTTCTACCTATAAATAGCGTTCAGTGGCCCTTGGAGCTCTACTTGTGATAGATAAGTTAGGATGAGATGTGTAGATGATTACTAAACTAAAGCATTGGACTTAAAGCTGTAACTAGTTTGGAGCATCAATACAAGCTAATTTATGGGATCCTGGTCTATGTTGACGGTGATATTTTTCTTATTGTGACTTGTTATTTTGTTTCTGTTTTCACTGTGTTAATATTCTCTTATAAAGAACAACATGCATAGAGTTAGGACCTGTTGTATATCAATACCCTTCTTTGACTAAAAATCTTTATCTGAATGTTTTCTTCCAATCTGTGTTATTTAGGAATGATTTAATTCAGTTTAAGCATAGGAATGTTGGCGTTCCCTCGTCTTATTGTTTTAGTTGAATATTTTTCTTGGATGTTAATTTCATTTCATGTTAAGTAGAGATGAACCAAGGAAGATATGGTGTGCCCTGGTCCTAGTTTTATCCCCAAAGATTGTCTGAATGTTTCCCTTGGAATGTGTTGCAGCCGCTAGTTTAAGTACTTACTAGATCTTAGACCATCCTTGTTATCATTTAGCTTCCCTCTATTTTTATATAGCTTATTGAAAGTGTATCAAAGGCTGGCTAGTTTCAAAGTACTTACCAGATCCTAGTTTACTTTCATGTCTTTCTTAAGTGTTTGTCAAAGGCTGGCTAGTTTCAAAGTACTTAGCAGATCCTGGGCTACTCTTTGTTCTTTATCTGTTTAATTCCCTTTATTTTTGTATCATTTCAATCCATAAATCAAATTTCAAAGAGATCCCTAGACATAGATGACTTTCCCCATGGACCACTCTTGCCTCTTGCTGTTTCAATTAAACCCTATTATGACTCCATAGCCCAATGGACTAAAACCTACAATTATCTATCTTCCTGGCCAAAGCTTGTTCTATTTTCTTGCAACTTCTCACCTTTGAAACTCTTTGCACTTAGAACTTTCCACCTCAAACAGTAATCATGCTCAACCATCCAAAAACAAAACAAACCCTTGGCCTTCATAACTAGCCTAATGTCATTATCCAAAACTCCAAAGACAAATCCATCTTTGCACTTATTTGAGAGATCCCTCTCCGGATTCAGGAGGGCTAGATCCTAGAATCCCAAAGTGGTTTAAACGATGTTGTTTCTATGATCGGACTTTGCCAATATTGCTGATTACAGATTCCTAACATACCCCATGAAAACAAAGACACCAATGTAGATTTGGAAACTCCACTAGTTTATTTTCTTTGCTTTAATGATTGTTTTTGCAAGACCTCCTCTCTACATTATCACTTCTTGGGTGTTTATCACCTCTATGGATTTTTGCAGCACCTTCTGGATCTATTTTCGGTCGATAAGCTTGATTTTTTCAGTATTTTTGGTGTCCACACAACTTTTTTTTAGAAAACCATGCACACACGTTTGTGTACAAGAAAACTCGTGCAGTTTACATAGAGCATAAAAAACCATTTTAATTTTCCTTTCCTAGGTGATTTGTAGCCTTTAGTGAACTGCATTCACCTATACAACTTTTTTCCAGTTAGTTTAGATTTCCTAGTTGCTTTACTAATCATTATTAATAGAGTAATTAGATGATCTTTGTTTTTTATTTTCATTTCTCACATATCTTAATTAGTAAAGGAGTAACTAGCTCCTCATCCACAAATCTTGTTACTAACTAAATCATTTTTATTTAAATATTTTTGGCACTAGGACGAAGTGTTACTACATAAACTAAGTAATATTTTCTTCCCTTGCATCTTCTAGATGAACCAGGGTTTTCATATGAAATCTTTATTAAAGCACTTGAATTTTCCATCTTCCTTTAGGCACACATAGTGTAATAGGAAAAATAATAAGTGTTCCATCATCTCCATATCATTTCATTTTCATTGAAGGAACAATGAACACTTAGTGTAATTAGCGGGTATTGTAAAGGGTCATCGAATATCCACAAATTATCACACTTTGTATGTTCACTTTTCCACTTGCATACACATTACACGTCATACACTAAGCTTCTGTAAGCTTTGTCTAAGAGGGCATATAGTTTCCTGAGCTTCTCATACTTAGTTTATTTTTTCTTACATCCTCACACCCTATGTAAAGCAAGAATCTTAAAAGCAACCATAACTAAATTAATTAAATTTCTCCACAGGGGCCACAAAATAATTTATAGTTCTGGTTAGGACCATTGTTGGTAGGCATCCCATAAGCCGCCATGGTCATGTTACATTTTTGAAACATAGAAGTTGACTTTTAGGGTGCTTAAAATCCTTCACCATCCCACAGAAAAGATTACCCGAGCATGTTAGATGATCTAGAGGATCCAAAAGATGCTCAAACAGTTAGAATATTCTCAAAAATTAAAGTTTTCATATTCTTTTCAAATTAGCTCCATTGCGTATATATAGTAATTTTGAATCCAACACAAGTTGAGTAGGCGAAAAAAATACATCATATGACAAAATTAAAACCAATCAAAGTTAAGGTCCAAACAAGGAAAAAAGTCAACAATCAACAGGTCAACCTTGGTCAATAGTCATATTGGTCAATGGTTAATGGATAGTCAAAGGAAAAGTGGTAGCCTAACAGAGGCCATCATGAGGTCAATTGAAAGCTTGACACATGGCATTTGCATATTTCAACAATTGTTGGTTTTTGGTTGGTTGATTGTGGGCCAATCTTGTGGTACGGCGTGGCCCACTCAGGAAAGACCACATGGCTTCATTCTACAAGTCAAAAATGTGTTCGTTGAGCTCCATGGGGATTGAAACATGATCTGTCAGCACCTAATCCTACGTTCCACTACTAGACAAATCAATGTTCCTAGATATGTGGGGCAAAGATATTTTATTTTAGGATTATCAACGCCATAGTTGGCGGAAGGGATATGGAGGGAGCCTGCCATATCCCCATAGATATCACACAATCTATATTATACAATGGTGACGGTTAATGATACAGGTGGCAGGCCCTTGGACCATGCCACCATTATATATTCAAACAAATTATAACATATCACTCTTCCCATGAAATTTTCAACAAAATTATATATATATATATATATATATATATATTAAAACCCTTGAAGTGTATTCATATAACATATCCACCCACATATAGTTATAACCAACACTTCACCAATGCATTTAACATACCAACCAACCATACTCCTCAATATAATATACCACCCATGTGCTTATTTTTTTAATTTCTAGATAATTCTAACATGTTGAGATTTGAAGCATGGGAGGTACTCCAAACCCTATGCTATAGGGTTGTGGAGGTGTTGACACATAAAAGTGACTTGTGGGATTTTCACCCAAGCATGTGGGTGTGAAACCATGCTAATAATTTGGCGTGTGAGTGATGGAGATGATAAAGGACTTCAAGAGAAACCAGAGGAAATGCAAATCGTCAAAATCTGAGTTGAGATCTTGAAATATTAATTTTTGAAGTGAATGGTGGGTTTTGTAGTTGATAAGTCATGTAAGCTTGTGTCTTATGACAGCTGATCAAGCCCACATGTGCATTAAATTGGAGCCACACCTTAAAGTATAAATAAGAGGTGTGTGAGGAGGATTAGATCACATCCTAAATGTATTCAACATCATGGATTAGCTCCGTGATTTGGAGTGCAAGTCTGAGACAAAGAAGAGGAGTAAAGGCTACCAAGTTTGAAGTGTATTCTCTGGAATTTGGTGTGAGTTTATCCCTTAACAAGGCTGCAAATGTCTAGGCCTATATTAGCCATGTGAGGAGGCTCATTCATCAAAGAGACTAAATATTGAACATAAGTCCCCATGCAAGAGATATAGACCAAAATCCAATGTTTATTCCAGGAATGCATGCATATCAAGGAAAGGAAAATTCCATAATATATAGAGAGAATTCGACAATACTCAGATATCCCAACATGATAGAAGTTTCTTGTCTCTGATGCTTCACGGGAGGTTTCATTACCGTCCCATGACACCATCTTAAAAACATCCATCCATTGTATTATGAAGTAGCATATAAATACATGAATAAAGGCATGCATAAAGCAAACGAATTGGACTTACTTGCAGTGGATACTTATAGAGTGAGAGGTGATGTCGTCTGCACCTGAGTTTCTGGCCTGGTAGGTCACCTTTGCTATCGCCCTAAAGGTTTTCAGGAGATTGGTTTCAACACATGTAGGCTAGATTTGGGTCTTTGCATAAAACCCTGAAAGCGTTCCTTTTGTTCGATGCCAGCGCCACACTTTAATTGCAACAACATGTCTTGCCACTTTACGCATGAGAGAGTATGTGTGAAGGCCACCATCCCTTCTCATAACTCCTTTGACCTTGACACAGATCCCACTGGTGCCCTTTTATCGACTCTCACCTCAATTGAGGGATTTTTTCTCATCATTTTAATAAATAACAGTGTCAAATTTTTTTTCTACATAATCTACTTAATTTTAAATTAATCTTTTGATTAATTTTTAATTATTTTTTTTTTCACTGTAATAAATTTAGTTTTATTTTTCATTTTACTTTTAAATTATACTACAATATTCTTCATCTATTTCCAATTTGGTATCTAACTTAGCCATGAAATTTAAACTACATTATTATAACACAACTTGAATGAATCTAATAACTAAGAACATATGTTTCCTTTTATGAAATTATAGATTGTTCAAATTCATAGGGGTAGATTATGTACATCTTTGTAATTTTTTAGAGCCACATAGTTGTGGGGAAGTGTCTTGGTCATAGTCTTAACCAACCTAGATTCGTCTTAACTCTCAATCTACCAAGCACCGAGAGGGATCACATATATTTTCATTTTAAAGGAGTTTGCACCTCAAGAGATTTGATCTCACTCAGCACTTGGTAGATTCAGAGTTAATATGGAAGTATGTTGGTTTTATTATTAATTATAATTATAATTATAAATATAAATATTATTATTATTATTTATGTACACTGAGCCAAAATGTTTAAAGGAAACTACAACATATCTATCATATTGAGGTGGAGAGAAACTCTCCAAGGAATTACTTTTAACGTTTTATTATTTTTTTAATTTACACCTCATGTAAATATTTACAAACATTTACATACAACATCTCCCTCTACCTTTTCGCTTTTAGATTTAATTTACAAAATGTTATCAAATAAAATATTTTGATTTTGAAATGAGTTACCATTTTGGAGCTTTTGGTATTGTTAAGCTATAGTACTGATAATTCATGGTATTGTAACAAAGCCTATTTACAAGTTAATAATATCCATGGTAAAATGAGGGTGAATATCCATGGTTAATAATCTTGTTATTTCGTAGGTATTACGTTTTAATGTGCTTATTAATTAAATTTGAATAGGCTCACCTAATAATTATTTTCATATATATGGTAAAATGGATCTTAATTTATAGCACCTATCATATATTTTAATGTGGAATGTATATTATGATTTTCTTTTATCTAAAAAAATGTTAGTAATTTTATTAATAAAAATAAAATTTCAATATAAGAAATTGACTTTTATTATTTTTATTACTTTTAACTTTTTATTAATAATTGAGCAAAAATTTAAATGTTTACTCTCATTTATGAACGCTACAACATCTCCCCCATATTTTTGTTTTGTTTTTTAATTTAATTTTGTATTTTATTATAAAATTAAATTAAATTAAAATACTTATAATATATTTTGATTTTGAAATAAGTTATGGTTTTTGGGCATGCCATATTGATAAGCCAATGGTCAACGTTTCCAATCCCAATGTGGATCCATCTTCACGAAAAGATGCTGAATGAAAAATGAAATATGGAAAAAAAGTGAAGGTATTAATAGTGACAAAGAGAAAATAAGAGCCGACAAGAGCTAACTAATTAATATTTAATAAATTTTTATAAATTTTAATTTTAATTTTATTTAATAAATTTTATTTTAATAAATAAATCTTTTAATAAATTTTAAGAAATTAAAAAGTTAATATAATGTCATTTAATAATAGTTCTACTAAATTTATTTTAATAGATTTTAATAAAGTTTTAATAAATTTAAAATTATTTCCGTTAAATCAATAATAATTCTATTTAATTAAATTTATTATATAAAAAAAATAAATTTTAAAATTTTAATAGTTTATATAATAAATATTAATATATATATATATATATATATAAATAAAGTTTAATATAAGAGTAAATTCTTAGTCTTTTAATTAGTGAAGAGTATTATAATATTTTTTTTTAGAATAAGTGAAACCTTAAATGATAATAATAATTTACAAAATTAATAATTAATAAAAGTCAATAAATAAAAATAAAAATAATAGTTAACTAATATTAATATTCATTTATTTATAATAAGTGTAATACATATTAATAATAATTATTTATTTAATTTTAATAATTTATATTATTATTATTATTATTAAATTCTTTTATTAGGAAAAATTAAGTTAATCCTAATTAATCTAATTTTAATTATGACTAAACATTTTTAAAAATATATTAGATACTTATAATAATTATTAATTAATCAAGTTTTATTAATGAAAATAAAAATTAATTAATAAGGATATTTATTAAGAGTAAATAATTCAATATGTTGTTTTTTTAATGATCAAACCCTAAATTATTTTGGAAGAAAAGCAAAATTGTGATATTATACCTGGGATGAAGACGAACTTGAGGAGCATATCTACCGAATTAAAGGTCGCCAACTATCACTGATCTCGTATCCTCCATCCCTATTAATGTTGTGTGGGTGTTTTATAATTTCAAGGGCTTCCCTAATTTTTCTTCTTCGATAGTGATCCACCCTGGCAATGATTCTAGTATCCTCAAGATGCAAATGATGCTTAGTTTTCGAGGAGTGATAAGCTGAGAATGTGTGTCCATTCTCAGAGACTGAGCGTCCAAGAATGTGCATCCTCAGCAAGGTTACCTCTTCCATCTTCCATCCCATTAGGCTTGCGTTATTCCAAGAGAGGTCTGACTGTGTACTCAAGTTCGTCTTCTGTGTTAGATAGTCTGAGTTTTAAACCTGCTGGGAATTCATTGAATTCGCGTCCCTCAGCCCTCAAGCCCGCTCACCAATTGTGTCGGGTAGGTCTGATTCATCCGACGGTGGGTTTAGCCCCAATCATCGTGTTGAGATGGGGTCCATAAGCATTGATGTTGTTAACCACGATAACTTCGTAGAGAGTTTGGGCGATGAGTTCCTATCATCCAGCACCGAAGGCAGCAGTCTTCACATTCTCGGTTTGGATAGTGATAACGGTTTGGATAGCGACCATAGTTGTAGTGATGGTCTTGAGCGCCGGATGATTGCAGGTTTAAGAATAAAGAGGATTTGAGCCATGCTTTTATATTTATGTGCGAGGGGTATAATGATGAGAGGCACAATAATGCACACCCAAATAAAAAATAAGATCAGGTTGTGGGCCATGGCCTCATTAATTCATTTAATAAGAATATAACAAGCATGAATTTAATAAACCTAGTAGGCAATAGGTTAGGAAGTGGGGAGGACAGTAATCTTATAAAGGAACACTTAAATGATGATGCTAGAGGAACCAATAACAAAAATATTGTGAACTTATCCTTGGTGGGGTTAAGTCAAGAAACCCTTAGGATCCTCCGTAAAGGTTTGGGTTTTTCTATGGCCCTAAAGGCGTTCCAAAGGAGAGCATTGTTTGTAGCATTGAAGAAGGAATTCAAAGCTTACCCCTGGATGAAAAATATGCTCTTAGACAAGAGTGCTCCCTTATTCTAAGGAAAGAAAGAGCCCCTAAGAGTAACCTCAACAAAGATGAGATGACTGCTCTGAAATCCCTTTGCAATAATGAAGATATCATTGTCCTTAAGGAAGACAAGGGAGGATTAGCAAACATTTTAGATAAGGATGATTATATTAGAAAAATGAATAAGCATCTTGATTGTGGTAGCTTTAAGAAGCTTAAGTCCAACCCCTTGTCGAGAGTTTTAAGAGAATTCAAGAAGGCAGTCTCCAACTCCCATTTCGATGACAAGTTAAAAAAGAAATTGACCCCTTCATGTGAGGCCATTCCAAGAATTTATGGGCTATCTAAGATTCATAAAGAAGATGTTTCCCTTAGACCGATTGTTAATACCATAGGATCCCCCACCTATGAATTGGTAAAATATGTTTCCAAATATCTCAAGCCTCTCGTTGGAAACACAAATTCCTTCATTAAGGACTCTAATGATTTTGTTAAAATTATTACGGAGGAAAGGGTGGAGGAGAGTGACATTTTGGTAAGTTTTGATGTTGTTTCATTATTCACCAAAATTCCATTAGATGAAGCAGTGTAGTTTATTAAGGAGGTTACGGATCTAGAAACAGCTAAGGTTGATGAGATTTGTTTATGATCCACCTTCTTCAGCTTCCAAGAAGAATTCTATGAGCATGTATCTGGTGTTACAACGGGATCACCACTCTCCCTTTTTGAGGATGCACATTCTCGGTTGATCACTCCTTGGAAACTAAACATCATTTGCATCTTGAGGATTCTAGAATCATTGCCAGGGAGGATCACTATCGAAGAAGGAAAATAAGGGAAGCCCTTGAAATTATAAAACACCCGCACAACATTAATACGGATGGAGGATACACGATCAGTGACAGTTGGCAGCTTCTAATTCGGTAGATATGCTCCTCAAGTTCGTCTTCATCCCAGGTATAGTATCACATGTTTGCTTCTCTTCCAAAATAATTTAGAGTTTGATTATTAAAAACAACATATTGAATTATTTACTTTTAATAATTATCCTTATTAATCAATTTTTATTTTCATTAATAAAAAATAATTAATTAATAATTATTATGAATATCTAATATATTTTTTTTTAAATTTAGTCATAATTAAAATTAGATTAATTAGGATTAAATTAATTTTCCCTAATAAAAAAATATAATAATAATAATAATAATATAAATAATTAAAATTAAGTAAATAATAATTATTAATATTTATTAACACTTATTTTAAATAAATGAAGGTTAATATTAATAAACTATTATTTATATTTATATTTATTAATTTATATTAATTATAAATTTTGTAAATTATTATCATTATTTAGAGTTTTACTTATTCTAAAAAAAATATATTATAATACTCTTCACTAATTAAAAGACTAAGAATTTACTATTATATTAACCTTTATTATTGTAGAATATATTATAATTCTCTTCATTAAATTAAAAACGAACTCTTATATTAACCTTTATTAAAACATTTAAGTTTTATTCATTTATATTTATATATATATATATATATATATATATATATATATATATATATATATATATATATATATATATATATATATATATATATATATATATTATTAAATTAAATAATATTATATAAAATTTTAAATTTTTAAATTTTTTTATATGATAAAGTTAATTAAATAGTTTATTTATTGATTTAATGGAAATAATTTTAAATTTATTAAAACTTTAATAAAGTTAATTTTAATAGAATTATTATTAAATGATATTATATTAATTTTTAATATATAAAAATTTATTAAAAAACTATTTATTAAAATAAAATTTATTAAATAAAATTAAAATAAAAATTTATAAAAATTATTAAATATTAACTTCTTTTCTCTTTGTCACTATTAATATCATCTTGTCGTGAATATGGATCATTGGTTTGGTTTATAACATTATGGATAATCTGGAGATTTCTTCAATAAACAAAAAACCACAAAAACTTGAAAGCCATGATATTGTAAAGAAACCTATTTAGAAGTTAATAATAACCATGATAAAGTGGAGTGAATATTCATGGTTAAGAATCATGTTATATTGTAAGTATTAATTTTTTATGTTCTTATTAATTACATTTAAATATGCTTATATAATCATTATTTTAATTTATATGGTAAAACAAATTTTAATTTATAACTACTATTTATATGTTAATTTTATTAATAAAAATAAAGCAAATCTTAATTTATAACTACTATTTATATTCTAATTTCCTATTAAAAATTAACTTATTTAAATGTAAGTAGGTTTAAAGTTAATAATTAATTAGAGAAATTGAAATTAATGTAATTGTTCTCACCATTTTAATAAATAACCATGTCAATAATATTTTTTTTAATAATATGCTTAATTTTTATTTTTATTTTTATTTTTTAATTCTAACAAATGTTTATTTATTTATTTCACTTTTAGATTATATTACAATATTATTTATCTATTTCAAATTTGGTGTCTAGCTTAAACATGATTTTTAATCTACATTATTATAGTACAATTTGAATGAATCTTATAGCTAAGAACAAATGTTTCATTTTAACAAATCATAGGTTCAAATGTATAGATATAGATTATGTACACTTTTGTAAATTTTAACACTCAAATAGTCTTGGAAGTGACTTGGCCATAGTCTTAACCAACTTAGATCCATATAGAGGGATCAAATATCTAGCACTTGATAGACGTGGAGTTAAGATGGATCTAGGCTAGTTTTATTATTAGTTATAATTATTAATTATATATTTTTTATGTTATTTTATTTTATTTTATGTACATCGAATCAAAATGTTTAAGGCACATTACAACATCTCTATCATACTATGGAGGCTCTTCACACAATTAATTTTAACCTTTTCTTATTTTTTAATTGAAGCTACATGTAAATTTTGACAAACATTTACAGACAACATCTCCCCCATACTTTTTTGCTTTTAGATTTAATTTAAAAATATTATTAAATAAAATTAAAATAAAATATTTGTAAAATATTTTGATTTTGAAATAAGTTACTATTTTGAGACATGTGATAAGTTATGGTATTCTAACAAATCCTATTTAGAAGTTAATAATATCCATAGTTAATAATATTGTTATATTCTAAGTAGTAAGTTTTAATGTGCTTATTAATTAAATTTAAATACAATCACCTAATAATTATTTTAATATATATGGTAAAATGAATCTAAATTATAATTTAGATTTACTTTTGAAAATATTATAAAATAAAAATAAAATAAAATATTTATAATATATTTTGATTTTGAAATGAGTTATGGTTTTTGAGCACGTGGTATTGATAAACCATGATATTATAAAAATACTTATTTAAAAGTGAATAAGTGAGATTAATATTTATGATTAAAAATCATAATATCCATGAAATTCAGATCTTTTGAGATTCAAGGTCTGTCATAGACTTGTTGGTTGTCTCTTCCTTATTCCATTGACATTACTTGATATTGGGCCTGAAGAATTCATTCTCCAAGGTGACGTTTTCCCACATCTACCACGAGTAAAACACTGTGGTTGATGAGTTACCCAATGAAACACTAAAGCATGGTCTCTGATTTTAGTGTTTTTTCTGCTTTATGACTGCCTTCTGCAATTTTTGTTTACTATCGTTGCCCACGCATTTCTCGTGGCTCTAGCTCGTTTTTTCGGTTGTTGTCTTGTTTTTGGTGGTTGTTGGGTCGTTTTTAGGGACTATTTTCTGTTCTATGTTTGGATTTTAAACTATCTATGGCTGCCCAAGCACTTATGGTGGCTCTGGGCAGTTTTTGGGCTATTGACTTTCTTTAAGGATCCTAGGTTTGGCTTCTTATTTCAACTGTATAGTTGTAATGACTTTTATTTAATAAAAGTAATTAGGTTTTTTAGTGTGAATATTTTTATTAAATTTTGATGTTTTTATTAATTAAATTTAAATATGATTATATAATTATTATTATTTTATGGTATATTAGATCTTAATTTATAACAATTATTTTTATGCTATATATTTTGTTATATGTATATTATGATTTTCTTTAATAAAAAAAAAATTCATAATTTTATTAATAAAAACAAAATAACAATATAAAAAATTTGAATTAAAAAAATATTTACATCTAAAATATATCATTTCTCTTGTATTGTCCCCATGATATAGTGACACAAAAATAAATTAATATGATTTCATCAAAATTAATTACAATGCTATAAAAAATTATAAATTATTTTTATCATAAATAAAAATACAGTTATTAAAACATAAAACTTTCTAATTATTATTATTGATATCAATATTTTGTATATATATATTTTAGGCTTATGTGTTTGATAAATTTTTTTTTGATAAAAATCACACAGCAAAAGTGTTTTGAAATAAACTAGGTGATAGGTCATTAAGCTTCGTGAATGATCCATTTCATGATTACGGTGAATTCCATTGAATGACGATTGAATTAATGATCCGCCGATAATTAACAAGTATTCTTTAAAAATATCAATAATAATAATAGTTATTTTATATATAATAATGTGCCCTTTTTTAAAACTTAATAATTTCTCATTATTATTATAATATTAATATTTTATATATTATAATGGGAGTAATTATTATTATTTATATTATTGTTCTTTAATGTATATAAAAGTTAAGATTATTGGTCTTAATATTCTTCAATGTATATGAAAGTGCTTAACTCTGTTGGTATAAATCACTTAAAACGCACTTTTGCTTAATTAATATATTCACTTAATCCCAAAGAATTTATGGGTCGAATTTTTAATGCCACACTCATCGTTTTATCGTTTAGTCTTGTGTACCGAATTATGAAGGATTGTACTTTCACGACATGGAAGCTTCAGCGCTTTGAACGATAATAATGTGTGAAGTTCTTGTGCTCTTGAAAACTGTGTATTGGGGATTTTGAATAACAAAATGATGGCTGCAGTTCTCCTGCGTATTTGGATTGATTTTTAATAACTAAATGTTGTTACCGTTAACTGCCCGGTTGGAAAGATAGATAAATCTGGTTGTGAATTAGTTATAAGAGGCTCAACATATACAACCCTTGGGATCCCGTGATATATATCATATATCTGGTGTGGTGTCGAATCTTTCACAAGTTGCGATGCCGTCAGCTTTGGTGGCAACTTACGAGGGTCTGGTGGCCCGGGCTTGTGAAATACAGAAAGGTTGAGTACATGGTTGACTCGTAATTTAAATCTTGTTTCCTGGAATCGGTTGATTCTATAATGTCAAGTTGGTGCCTAAACCGGACTGTACTTAATTGTCCTAGCTGTGACTATTCCACTGGCGATTTAAATAATAATAAAGATTCTAGGATGTACCCAGTTTGAAATCATGTCTTGCCATTTATGTTATGGAACTGGGTTATAAGTTTCTTTTGGAGTTTTGGTTGGCTAAATAATTTCTAGTCAAATCATAAAATCATGAATTTTTGAATATGAATTTTGTACTGTATATATGGATTTAGAAAAACTCTATCACATTAGGATTATGGAAAGTTCATGTTATTCCAATAAATTTTGTTTAAATTTTATAAAATTTGATTAGAAAATATGCTTGAGAAATTTTCAAAACTTATAACAATTAAATTATAACTATGCAACTTCAATGTATGGTAGCCAAATTTCAATATTTGTAAACTTTAAATGATGATGGATTGATGTGAGTACAAAATTTGTGAGAAGATTTTTTTTGAAAACCATGTACAACAAAAAGTCAAATTCAAAATAAAATTATGTACCACCTAACTTCCACATGGGCTTCCTATGTTGGCCTCTCACATCATAAAATTCATTTATCCATTCTTTAGAATACCCTAATATTTGGACCTCAATAGATAGTTGGGCTCACATTCATAGCTAGGTTCTTAGCAATAGTCTCTTTATAAGGGTTTTCCAATACTTGGATACCTGAATCTCTTACAACCTTTATGTCCAATGCCCTCTTGCATAGATTTCCACTACTTACGAGGTTCCACCATCCCAAACATCTAACTTTCAACCTTTGGTAAAGAGTCCTTTACAAGGATCGCCCGATGTTTGGATATTTAGATATTCCCACTTCTCTGCATTTAATAGAAATTTAGTGTCGATCTCCATTTTCTACACTTAACAAATATTTTGATTTTTCATCCACTAATTGTAATAAGGTCAGTTGTGAGTTGTTCCAAATGCGTCGATGTTCAACTATCCAAATCTTTGCATATTCATAGCATCCCCTCTTCTACTCGTTGGTAATTCATCTGAATGCTCAAATATCCATATATCTAAATATCTGGAGCCTCTTGTTCCTCAAGGAATTCTTTACATGAAAAAAACGTGTTGAACACTTTTTTCATTTATTTTCATTTTTTTCGATGTGGATCTATTAGAAGTATGCATAGTGGGTAATTGTTGGATCTGGAATTTAATCATGCATACAATAGGTGTATACACTTAAAATTTTAGTAAACTGTAGAAATCTCTAACACAACTCTGATACCATGTAGAAAATATATAGGAACTCTATATACCAATGGATTCAATCCTATCATGTAATGTACAAAAAAAATATACTGAATCCTTCTACTATATTTGCATAATATAAAACACGATCGCTCAATCACATACAAGTAAGAGAAAGGAAAATTGTCAATCACACAACACGAGATGTATTTGGGTAAAACACCTGCTCAAAACCCCTCTATCATATATTTTACATAGTCAAAGAATCATGAAACACAATGCTTTCACTGAGAAAATCATGCACTCTACCGATCGTCTCACCCTAATCCTGCTAAAAAATGACTATCAATTTGTTAAACACACGCATGGTAAATGGAGAAAACACACATAGAAATATAGGATAAGCGTGAGTTATCTTATTATTCACCATAGATGTACATTTATATTACATTGGTGTCACCCTTGGATTCCACATTCCAATGTCACTTGGACTCCTTTTGTCCATTCGCCTTCCACACCTACCCGTTGAGGATTAGGTGTCCAACATCCCCCCCCCTTAATCCGAAGGGGTATGTGTGAGTCCAAGAAGAGAGTTGTAATACAAATCTGCAAAGTATGCATGGCAGCACTTAGGCTAAATCAGCTCTCTGAAATGTTGGCATAAATAGGTGGTTTAAGGATGACCACCAACACTGGAACACTTAATGCAGTTCCCGGAACTCTTCCAAATCTGGTAAGAAGTTGAGTGCTTCTACTAAAGGAAGTGTCCCTCATATTTGAAGAGGGATACCTTCAACCTAGAAGAAGGGAGGTCTACAACCTGTGATGGTTTAAGGATGACCACCAACTCTGGAATGCTTAATGCATTTCCTGGAACTCTTCCAAAGTTGGCAAGAAGTTGAAGTATTCTGCTAGAGGAAGTGCTCTGAATTATTTGAAGAGGAATAATATCAACCTTGCATAGATGGTTTAAGTCTGTCCGCCAACCAAAGGAGTTCTCATGGGCATCCATGTCTCTGGCTACAACTCTGAATCTAGAATGACAAGTTGTGGCTCAGGCTCGTTTGAACTGCTGTGTCTCTAGCTACAAATCTGAATCTAGAATGAGAGATTGTGGCTCAGACTCACTTGATGTGGCTTCGAAGCTTGTAGATGACTACCATTTCCCCCCCTGTTAGGTACAAGGTGAGATGATGGCGAAAACTTAACTGCAAATTTGCTCAATATTTTAGAACAAGTTCTAACATGTGACTTAAACATCTTCTTGGTTGTTGATGCCCATTGCCAAGAAGCGATCCATCCAAGATGAATCTTTGTTCTTGCAGGAGGCTTATTTCTGAAGCATCTGTGTGAAGAATGGGTGTGCCGACCACAATGCTTGCTTCGTTGAAGATAAAAAAAGTGATATTTCATATGGCCAACTCGATCACAGTGTTGGCATTTTTCAATTTGTTGTTGTTGCTTTGGAAGAGGAGCAAGATCTGGAACAGATGAATGTGAACTGTCATAAAGAAATCCGGCACTCTGAAATTTGATGGGCTTGGAGTAGTCCGAAATATGAAAGGACAACTCCTTGTCATATCCAAGACCAGTTCTATGCTTGTTGTGGACAAGCTGTTCCCAAGGTCTGATGATGGGCTTGGGAGGTGAAGTGTGAACATCTACATCTGCATACAAATATGCTTTTTAACTAGGCATTGAATGTGAATCGATTGCAACATTATTGACTTGTTGCTTATAGGAGTCTATTTCAAATTTCTAAATAGAAACAAGTTCAGAATGATGACTCCACTGTTGTAATTCTGCTTGCTCAAGCTGAGATTCAAGCTGCAAAAAATCAATCTTTTCATGTGCATTTTGCAGACAATTTTTAATGTCCATGAGAGTGTTCTTGTTGATTTTCACCATGTCATCAACAGTTGAATGAGTGAGAATATTTAATAACTCTAATACATCACCAATTAGATCCATGCTTATGAATTTTCCAATCGTATGCCAGATTCTGGGATCTGTGAGGGGACCGGTGAGTGCTGACTAGGTCACTGTAGGTTACTCCTACTGCTCTTCATTAGGATGTCATTAAGGTTTCACTAATGTGCAACAGAATCAAATCACATTCACACTTGTATAAATTAATTTCTCTCAATCATATGGATCACAATCTCACTATGCTGACCCACAAGATCTTTCTACTCACAACACTATCATTTTACTGTCACAACAACATCTTTCTTTGCAATTTTCTCCCTCTGCCAAACCCTGCGTAAAATATTTCCTTGAAAATTTTTGAATTCAAATAACAAATACAAGATTCAATAATAAAAAACGGTATTCATTGCTAGTTCGCAAGGTCTCACATCTTGTATATATAATTGACCATAGTTCAGTGTAATAACAAGCTCTTGTCAAGACCTAGATTTTAGTAACAACAAAAGCTAGGTAATATGAATGGTGATGTCACAACATTCTTCAGGAGTTGTTGTGCAATTCTTTCATTCTTATGCAAGTGCACCACTATTCTACCCTAAGCCTTAAACCATATTCAGACATCAATTATGGATAATTCTATGATTTCTGTTGCAAAGGTCTATGCGTTTCCTTTCATAGATTTTACCATACAAGCTTATATAAATCCAAACAACATTGACACGATCAAATTATGTATTTAAATGCATACCAAATAGTGAAAACAATTCCTTCGGTACCAACTAGGGATATCAAGTTCCCATTCTGGAAAATGCTCATGGTTTAATCCTCAATCCAGGTCAAATTTTTGGCATTGTGCTCCAGTCACATTAAGGTCACACATCAAAGGTAACTTTGCATAAGTTGTAGAGGGAAGAACAAACTATTGTGTTGTAAAGTGCAAGCAAAGTGACAAGCCACAAAAGCTACGATCTCAAGGATGGAAGGCTTGTATTTCTGCGGCTTGTCGAAAAAAATAACCACGTACCACATGAAGTCCACCCATGCATTCACACTTTGGACCACGATCGACGAGCAATGAGCTCAGAGTGGTTGTGAGGAGTGGTTTAGGCTGAGGAGGAGTTCGGCTTGATTACCATGGCGGCCTCACCATACCCTGCGAAGTTAACGTTTTCAAGCAAGTCATGAGGGTTCTGGGAAAAAATGACCCGACCGGCCAGAGACTGAGCCTCGAGCACTTTTACCCCAAGGAGCATGAGTGTGGATTAGAGGCCTATTCCAAGGTCTAGTATTCCGGCAAATTTCTCAGCCCCTTGGGAGCTGCTATTCATAAATCGTGGTTGCGTTGCTGAGAAGGGAGAAGTATTGTGTGAGCAGCGTGGGATATTTATGCAGATTATGATGAGAGCTATGTAATGGAGGATAACAACGTATGGAGGATATGCATCGACTCCAGAAATGGTGGAGGAGTGATAAAATAATTCAATAAACGCTTTCCCACTGCCTATAGGAAAAGAGGATGAGCGACCAATTTGGAACGATTACAAGAGAGTTGTATGATAAGCTGAAAACCACTAAGTGCATTGTATCATATTTTAAGGAGGAGTTTATTTCACCAAAAATAAATTCTCACTGGATAGTATTCAACGTAGAAAGAATCTGAAATTTTTCTCAATGGTCCCTGTGTGTTTGCAGGCATAGCTCTAAGGTGAATTTTTGACAAACAGGACTGAATTTTGACATATGTGCAGAAATAACAGAGATAACAGTGCGCAAAAATCATGCAGGAAATAGCTACAGTGCAAAGGCGATATATGAGACAGTCAACATAGGAGTTACAAGGGTCGAGATAGCCAAATTTAGAACCTGCGCTCTGATGCAAAACTGAGGGAGGAAGGACTAACAATAGAGAAAAACCACAAAATAAGTGGCTCATTCACATGAACAAGCGGTTGATCTCGGGCTCTGATACCATGTTAAACACACGCATGGTAAATGGAGAAAGCACACATATAAAGATATGATAAGCGTGAGTTATCTTATTTTTCACCATATATGTACATTTATATTACATTGGTGTGACCCTTGGATTCCACATTCCAAGGTCACTTGGAATCCTTTTATCCATTCGCCTTCCACACCTACCCATTGAGGATTAGGTGTCCAACATAATTCTTAGGAAAAATTGACCAACACTTAGCCAATTCTTAATCCTTGCTTAGCCCAGCCTTGCTCACGCAATCCCTAGGCAATTAATCCCTATTAAATAGGATAATCAACCTTCCTTGACTACGCAATCCCTGTGGAGCCTTCCTCTGACTTTATAATTGCGCCCAGGCAATTCGCCAATAATAAAACTGATATTTATCTTCCCTTTAACCTATGTCTCAACTGGGTCGTCATCGGAATTAACATGCATGCAACTATTAAGAATGAATCATTAGTTACTTGGTAGATCACTACTTGTGAATTAAATCTAATTTAATTCACTTGACCTCTCACTAGCTCATTACTTAGTTAGAACTAGTTAAATTGATTTTAACTCAATTAATTTGAGTTAACTGATTACACTTACACCACACTAGTGCTACAGCTGCAACTAGACCTTGAAAATAATAGAATCATGCTACATGCCTCACCTTTGACCCTCAACTCAAAATTCTTGAGCCAACTAAGTCTATCTCACTTAGTTAACGGATACAAGTTTCTATGAGATGAAATTACAATTTACTTTCAATTTAATTAAGGGATAATTAAATCAAAAGCCTCACATGGTAGCCATTTTT
Source organism: Pinus albicaulis (assembly GCA_034641835.2). Lineage (NCBI taxonomy): Eukaryota > Viridiplantae > Streptophyta > Pinopsida > Pinales > Pinaceae > Pinus > Pinus albicaulis. The sequence goes on along the minus strand of CM076582.1, from coordinate 1,582,947,779 downwards.
GGGTGCCATTTTCTGGATTTTGTTTCTCGATGCCAATTTCATTGTTTCTTGTTGCAAATTTCAACACTCCATCTCAATAATAAACAAATCAATATATCTCGATCTGGTACCTTTGGAATGTTCTTGCATGAAACTCTTCTCTAGTGTTGTTTGCACATGCAACTCTCCTGAAACTGAATAGCCTCCAAACAATTGAATTAGTATACTACATCTGTCATCAGAGTCTTCTGACTGTTGTTAGCTACTGCACATGTCTAATGGACTCTCTCCACTACTACTGACGTTTGCATATGTGCCCTCTACACTGTTGCCAACTCTGATATGCACTCCAGTATCCGACATCTGTCACTTTGATTTCTGTCCTCCTGACATCTGACTGTATCAATCTAACCGATCCTTCCTACTACTATTGTATTGTGGGCTTCTCGTAGCCAGGTTCGATCCATGAGACACACCATCTTAATGGATCTTTCCAAAATTACTTCTTGGGGTTATATCTACACATCACCCCACCTCTCACCTAGAGGTATAGTTGCATGTACTCCCTCTACCTATCTGGCTCGAAATTTCCCCCTCTTGGACGTATCTACTTGAGTGGACTCTTCGACTCGGTCTCCTCTTTGCTTCTGTAATTGTGCCTGCTCCACAACCTTTTGAGACTGCTTCTGAGGCTGCATGTTGAGAGATAATTGCTCCCTCTCAACCACTAAGTCATTAACCACTAATTTTCTACTGAAAGCCTTGCATGCATCCTCAACCTCAAGAGCATACAAGTTCTTGAATCTTGAACCAATCTGCTTCACCTATCCTGTGGCTATGTATTTAAGGAAAAATTTTCCTTTTCTAAACATCACCTCATAACCATGGTCTTCCAATATCGCTACGGAGACAAGATTCTTCCTTACGCTTGGAACATAGAAAAAATCTGCTAGTTTGAGAGGGGAGCCAGAATCCCTCTGAAAGGTCACTGTACCTATGTCGGCCATGATATACCTCCTGTAATCTCAAAACTCTATGTTCTACTGGAGGTCCTTCTCCTCCAAGTCACTTAAGAGATATTTATTCCCCATCATATGGAATGGGGCACCGCTGTCTAGATACCACATGCATCCCATTACCGTGTAGGCCATGCATGCAATGAGAGTAAAATAAAGTTCAAACTGAAGCCAATGCTTCACCCTCTTCAACTGTAGGCTCCTTCTTGCTTGCCTTCTTCTGTGTATAATTCAAAACATAATGCCCATGCTCATGACAATGAAAAAATCTGACCTTGGACAAGTCTCTCTTGCCCTCTTCACCTTGGGATTTATTTCCCTTGGCCTTCTTTTATCGTCCCACTAATGCACAATCTTCTTCTTTGTTGGTGTTGAAGGTTCCATCTTTGGTGCTCCACCTTATCTCTTCTACTACCAAATCCGACCATAGTCGCTCCCAATCTGGTAACCTCTCCCTCCCATTCACAGAGTCCTGGTAACTATTCTAGCTCTTGGGAAGGCTTAGAACTGATAGGCTCACCAAGTCATCATTGGATACGGTCACACCATCACTTCCAAGCTCATCTCGACATTGAGTGAAATTCACCAATTATGTTGGTACTGTCTCACCCTCCTCCTTCTTGACCTTTCTGAGCTTGTCCTTCATCGCCAAATTCCTTTGGTTGTTGTTGTTTTGAAACAGATCTTTCAAGGCCTTCCACATAGCATATGGATTCTCCTTCCCATGGAGACTCAAGAAAATATGATTTTGAAATCCCTCTAACAAGATTCTTCTCACATTTTCTACCTTCTTCTGCCATGTAACAAGAAGTTGGGCATCTGTTGCTGCGGGCTTGTGAATATCAAAATCTATGAATTCCTTCAACCTGTTGTCCTCCAACACTGCCTCCATCATGTCCTTCCATGAAATATAATTCTAATTTCCCTCGAGTGCATATTCGAGTATCAAGCCATTGAAAGACATCTTGATCTGTAGCGGGACCCTGAAGAATAAATCTACAAATTTGAACATGTTCAAGACAAACTCATTTTCTTCTCTTCTATTGTGATTCATGGCGCTTCGATACCATGTAGAAAATCTCTAACACAACTCTGATACCATGTGGAAATTATATAGAAACTTTATATACCAATGGATTCAATCCAATCATGTAATGCACTAAAACAAGATACTGAATCCCTCTACTATATTTGACGAATATAAAACATAATCGCTCAATCACACGTAAGTAAGAGAAAGGAAAATTATCAATCACACAACACTAGATGTATTTGGGGAAAGAACCTACTTAAAACCCCTCTATCATATATTGTACATAGTCAAAGAATCATGAAATAATACAATTCTTTTTCACACTGAGAAAATCCTGCACTCTACCAATCGTCTCACCCTCATCTTGCTCAAAATTGACTAGCAATTCTTAGGCAAAATTGACCAAAACTTAGCTACTTCTCAACCCTTTATTAGCCCAACCTTACTCACACAATCCCTAGGCAATTAATCCCTATTAAGCTGAATAATCATTTCTTGACTATCATTCCCAGAACCTTGCACTGCGACTTTGTTCTTGGAAATTGCTAATGGTGACAGTTATCTTCCTTTAACCTCTTGTCTCAACTGAAGTTGTCATGAAATTGACACTTGTGCAACTATTAATAGTGAATCGATTTAACAGTAGATCACTTCTTGTGAATTAAATCTAATTTAATTCACTTAAACTCTAAATAGCTCATCCTTGAATTCAGAACTAGTTAAAATGATTTTAACCTAAAAGGATTGGGTTAAGCAGAATTACAAAGAAACCTTTAGTGCTAGGCACAACTAGACCACAAAATACAAAAAATATCTCTGCCTCACGCCCATGCAAACTGAAATTCTTGAGCTAACTAAGTCTATCTCACTTAGTTAACTGATACAAGTTGTTATGAGATGAAATTACAATTTACTTTCAATTTAATTAAGGGATAATTAAATCAAAAGCTTCACATGGTAGCCATTTCTCGGTGCCATTTTCTAGATTTTGTTTATGGATGCCAATTTCACTATTTCTTTTTGAAAATTTCAACATAGACCAATAAGGATCTAAGCCTAAAATACATAAAAAATAGTTTTCTTTATTTTTATTTAAAAATTCATAACTCTTATTTTGTTATTTTCCTTAGGAGATCCATTTTAGACCTCAAAATTTCCCTAATGTATTTGATAACCAAAGGAAATCAATATAATTGGAAGGGAATTGATTTTCATTAAAATAACAAAATGATACAATAATATATCATCCAAATGATATTTCTTCTCTCCAACTTGAAATCCTAGTCTCCTCCTCTAAAAAAGGAAGTCGCACTGCAACAATATGACAAATTTCTTTTTCTATTTTCAGCTCTCTCTCATATTCTTGACATGATTAGTTTATATAGGCCTTTATCCCTCTCTAGAAGAATGTATCTAGACACCTAATGGGTCGAGAAGTTAGGAAAATTCTAGAATAATTGGACCCTAAACAAATCATGAGAAAATCAGTCGAGCTAATCTCCTCGGAAATAAAAAAATATAAAAGGTTCAACAATGTTGTTGGTTATAAAAGACAAATTGTGCCCAAAAATTTAGGTTTTACATTGGTAATTAGAATTATGTCGCACAATTTAAGTGTCAAACCAACAACACTGTTGTAAAAGAGGAAAAATGAAGAGGAGAAGCTATGCATCAAGCTCAACAATACAATGGTTTTTGCAATTGACTCAATGTGGGTAACATAGGATATAACAGATACCCCTTAATGCATGAGGTCAAAAGAGAAACTGATGGCAAAAATGTATCACAAAAAATAGAGCTCTAATAGGAGGAGGGAGTTAGGATTGCCGAGGTGGATCAAAATATCTCAAATGTGAAAATTTCAACTATGCTAATATCATCCTCGAATCGGGCATACCCATGCTTGATGATAAAGAGAAACTAAAAATGTTCGTTAACTATATATTGTGGATCCATGACATGAAATGCTAAAACATGGCCACGAGGAATACATAGTGGATCCATGTGAGAAACCAAAATACCATAACCACCAATAAATGCAATGTATATTTATGTCATAGTATAAATTAGGGGGACTATGGACACATAAAAGAGAGAGGGGCCCCATAGTAGCCCTCAAAATTCATAAAATGATATATAAATCCAATGCAACTTGGGAAGGGTTCCATATAATATTGAAGTGTCCCTAGCCCAAGGTATTCTACATAACCTTAATGGTATGAATCTAAAACATGAAAATATATGTGTTGATGGCGAGAATGGTTGAAACTACCTGAATGCCAGCCATTGAGGTATATTTGTAATAGACAAGAGGGGACCCAACAATGATGAAAATTTACCCCAAGGTATCTATCACAATCCACTAAGTGTGAATAAATGAGCTTACTTAGAACACTCGAAGACTTAATTGATCAGGATTCAATGAGGTAAACCCACCATTGATCATGAGGAAGCTTTCCATTGAGGTCTGTAAAGCTCCAAGGTACTACTATTTCCTAGATTAATCTCCTTGATAATGAGTTGAAGTCAATATGAGAATATCTATCGAAGGAGGGCCTTAATGTAACCCCAATCAATCAATACAAAATAGACCAAGATATGGTGTGAATGGATGGAGTCATGAAGTGCATCTGACACAAGGATGGTCGACATAAAAGGGTCAACAAGGACTACAAATGGTTGGCTAAGGTTGAGAGTTCCCTTGAACATATAATGTCATGACATCAGAGTGAATTGGTAGCAATGAATAATGAGCACCACATGATACCATGCAACAACACAGGAGGCATTGAGACACACTCCATATAGATTGGAAGAGTAAAAAACTAGAGGAGTAGACAAATTCAAACGTAATGTATTATTCCTAGGTAAGCTAAAACCCAACCATGAGAAAATGACACAAATAGGTGCCATGTTTAAGGGCGACGTGACTGACACTGCCATTTTGACTGATAATGCAAGTAAATTCCCTTCTCATTCTCTATTTTTAATATTCTTCACAGTTTAGTGAGCATGAAAGAGAAGATATGTAAGCTCAATAGTTCCTTTTTTGTTCAATTTTGATGATCCTGGAAAAGCAATAAAATGATACTTGGTGTCTTTCATGGTTTAATGAGCATAAGAAGGACATAAAGGAAGCTTGCCTTGGAGGGACGAGTGCTATAAATGGTAGGAACTAGTTCTGAGTTGATGGAATGACCCTATTCATAAGGAGGAAAGGAGTTTGGCATGGGAGATCACTCATTACAATGACCCTTTACGAAAGGTGAGAACACTAAGCGAAAGAAAGAAATGTGCCAACCATAATATGATAATGGTGGTGTAATGAAACCAAGGATTATCAACATGTATAAGTAAGGCTAAAACTCTACTACAATCATAAGGTATAAAAGGGGTGGAATCCTTCTGAGGTAAGGCTAGAAGATGACAAAGAAGAGTAAACAAGGCTTAGATTCAAAGTCATGGGGAGATAAAAGGAGGAATTCCGAGAAAGGAAAATATTATTACATGGAAATAAACACAAAATGGAGGTGCTAATTTAGGGTATCGATGTACAGGAAAGCTATACCACAAAGTAACAATATTGATCCATAAAATATCATGGATATTCCATTGTAGAGTTCATCACAACAAATCTGATAATATTGTATTAGAAATATGGAAATTATACACTATTATAGTTTATTTAAACTTCAAGATCTGTAGATTTAACTGTAATTCATGCATGCATACGAATGAAAATTATGAAAAAAAATAGGGAATGAAAACATATCTCATACACACACACATAAGACACAAAATATGCTCTGGGAAACCCTTTCGAGAGAAAACCGAGTTGGAAGGTGATGCTGCTATGCTCTCTTTCTTTGTATGGAAAATAAGGATGTAGGTACAAATAACTAATGTATGTGGCTCATGGGATGCTATAGTGTATATATCCTATTTGTGTTCTCTATCTCCTATATCTCATGGCTATATTTTCTCAACTATGTAACAAAATGCTCTCAAAAGAATGGAATGTCTCTTCCTCCTAGTAACCTGGTTATAACACAACCTGATAGCCTACTAGTGGTTAATTTGGAATACATAAAATCTTAACTAGAATTACAATATAGAATATTCTAGATTATTTTACATCATAAACATGTGGCTAGTAATTTTTCCATGAATAATGGGGGCTGACATGACATCCTCCCAAATTATAGGTGTGAAAACAGGACGGTTAACTTCTGAGTGGCATAACATTTGCATACAAACTCTGATTGACGCACTTCTTGCACCATTGGAAAGATATATGTGTGCAGAAAAACCTAAAATGGTGCTACACTAAATCCGACAAGTTTTACCCTAAATAAACATCATTTGATGGCTCAAAACTCTCCCAGAAGGTTTTGGAACCTATTTTTCCAGATTGGGTCTCACCGGTAAAAATGGTCCCATGAGTTTATTCCTCCACGTTTCCCACTCCAAATGCATCGAAATGGATTAAAAAAAATTCATTTATATAATCCGGATCACACCTTTTCATTTTGGAGGCTTTTGGTCCCTGAAAGCTTAAACTGAATGAGGTGAGGAAATGTTTCCTCCACCTTCTCTTTGGTGTACCATTTAGCTTTGTCTGGAATTTGTCCCTTCAATCCAATATGCCAAAGGTCATGCTACCCATGTCTTGTATATATGTACCTCTTCTGCAAACCAACATCTTCTATCAACTCTTCTCGAGAATCTGGTTCCAAATCCTCCATAGAAGGTAGGACCTATTCCTTTCTTGATCTAGCATGGAAGGCTTATAGAGTTTTGAATTCTCTACATTCACAACCAAGTAAATTTCATATATGGTGGTAAACCAAGTCAACAAGAATTATCCCCACCTTTTCCAGTATCTCAAAGAGACCATACCTCAAAGCCTTGATTTTATTATTAGGCCCTTGCAGTCTTTCCTTGTTCAACTGTAACCATACTTTGTCTCCCACCTTGAATGATTTCTCAATTATGTGTTGATCATGCATGGCCTTATACTTCTTCCGCGAATTCTACAATGTTTCTTGTACCTATAGTTGGATCTTCCTAATATTATCTATAAGTTTTTCAGCCTTCAAAGCATATCCTGTAATATCTTCCCTCACTCCTCCTTGCTTCCCATATGCAATGTCCAATGGTTAAGGCGAAAAATATCCAAAAAAAGTTTCAAATGGGAACTTTATTGTAGAAGTGTGGATTGATATATTATAAGAATGTTGTATAGATACCAGATTTTTATCCCAGGTATTTGATTGCTTTTGGTTTTATCCCCTTAGAAGCCGCACCAAAGTCTTGTTGACTACTTATGTCTACCCATATATATGTGGATGTAATGTTGTAGATATATTCAAATTCATGTCCATATTCTCCCCCAATGTAGTCCAAAATACACCGATAAATCTTGTATCCCTATTTGAAACGACGCTCCTTGGTATCCCAAAGTGCGCCTATACCTGTCCAAAGAACAAGTTTACTACTTTCCCAATGATGGTATTTTTACAGGGCATCGGTACACACATATTGATAAACCTGTCAACTACCACAAACAAGTAGTCATGTCCCTTCCAGTTGTCAGTAAATATCACACAAAGTCCATATAAATGCTTTTCCAAGGAGGAGTAGGTACAAGTAAGGGATAATATAGACCTTGTTTCCTATTACTAGGCTTGTTGGTACACCAAAGCATGTATCTTCTTATGAACTTAGCTACATGCTCTTGCATATTGGTCCAATATGCATACCTCTTCAAGTTAGTCATGACCTTCCCTACACCAAATTTCCTAGCAACCTTTGAGGTGTGAGCCTTTCTAATCAGTTGTAATTGCTCACCTTTAGGAACACATAGCTTATCCCTCCTGTAGAGTAACCTATTTTGGTGATGGTAGTCAACGGTGCTATTTCCATCATGCATATGAATCTAACCATGTAACTTCTAATACACCTCTTGAAGTCCTAATCCTTTGAATATGCCCCTTTTTATGCATCATGGGCGAATGGATCCATGTGCATAAGAGTCCCCAAAGCTGTAATCTTAAATGTGGGAGGCTTTGAAATCATGTCGTCAAACTTGTTTGTGCTTCCCTTCTTATAATTATTCACCAAATGAAATTGTTGTAAAAACCCTATCCACTTGTAATTCATAGTCTTATGTACCTTAATATGGGTCTGCAAGTATTGTACGACTGGTGATCTGTGTGGATTAATGTCTTCTTTCCCGTCAAATAGTGCTTCCACCTATTCACAACCTACACCACAACATAAATATCCTTATCATAGGTAGGGTACTTAATAATTGTCCCAGGAAATACCTAAAAATGGTAGCACACAAGGCTTCATCACTACATCAATACAACTCCCATAACATACCCACTCACATCTGTCTTTGCTTCAAAAAAGAACTGCAATTTTTGTAATTCCAAAGTTGGTGCTTCACTAGTCTTCTTCTTTAGCTCTCCTCGAAAGCCCTCATCTAAAATTTTCCCCATTGGAAACTCTTTCCACTTTGTTGTCAAGAATCCCCTCCGTGGACAGAGGCGATCTCTCTAGCCCTAGAGTGGGTCTAGAAACTTGAGATACTTTCTAATGAAAATATTTCTTATCTAATATTCAAAATGTGACAAGAAAGGAGACATAAGTACCTTTTCCTCATGCTATGTTCAAATTCGTTGATGATGACCTTGATCCAAGATCCTTTTAGGATTGCTCCTTGCTATTGGCAGCACACGAATATTTGCGAATGATCAAGAGGAAACAAAAAATGTAATCCAATCATTAATTAGCTATCTAGCAGATCAAGGAGTACCATAATATTTGCATAAAATATTAGAAAAATATAGAAAGAAAACATCAGATATTTTATTAATGAATATAAAAGAGAGAGCTCACAACCCAGGCCTTGATGTCGGATGCCTCCCTTTGGGAAAAATCTGAGTCCTTCTGTTATCACAAAATTGTACTTGATTGGCTGCTAATCAGACAACCCTATGTAACTATTTCAAACCAGCTTTTGACTGAAGCTTAGCCTCTTTAGTTTGAGAGGGCTCTCTCAAAGGGATTTTATGATATTGGTTAATGATAATGCTAGATGTCTAACTCTATAGAAATTGCATTTTTTTTTTTTTTATGATTGTAGGTTGAAATAATGTAGGTTTGCTACCATTGGGCTTATAGAGTCTGTTATCACTCCAATAATTCCCAAAGGGTTTTTTTTATTTTTGGTTTAAATAATATTAGGGTAACCACAAACCTAATTTTAAGCCTTAAGATCTAGCCTTCCTAATGCTCAGAGAGGGCTCTCTCTATATGATTTATCTTTGTTGATTTTAGTTGATTTTAGGCAAGCTATGTAGAATTACTTGGAATTTGATTTTGGATTTGGTTTGGTGGTGAAATCGCTTACTCAGATGGATAGATGTAGTTCTGTATTCCATTGGGCTAATGGAGTCAAAGTGTCAAGCAGCAGAAGCAGGATTAAGGTTCTAAAGGGAAGTATTCACAGAGCAAGATAGTTTGGTCACTTCAGATCCTTAAGCTAATGGTGAAAATGGTTTCAATTGGGATAAGGGAGCAATTAAGGGTTCTCAAATCCGGATAATGAGTGAAAATATAGAGGTCAATTGAAATAAGGGAGCACTTAAGAATTCCCTAATCTGGATATCAGAAGAAAAACATATAAATGATCAACAGTTCAAGACAAAATGTAATTAAACATATTCTGTAATAACATTCCAGTTATATCATTTAGATTAAGCAAATATATGAGCATGTGAAAACTTCAGAAAGAAACAATTGAACAAGTAGAAATTACTTCAATGTAATGGCCCAACACATGAATCCTGTAATATGATCTCTTTATTTATTTAATCTAGTTTTCTGACTTGAAATTGGTACAATCACCCTCAAGTTCTAGAATAGTACAACTATAGAAATGTTCAGCAATTCATCCACCCTCTATACTTCAAAATGTGAAGTATATATACAAAAAATCTTACAAAATATCCTAAAACAAACTTAGGAATTATTCAAGGAAAAAGAAATATATTCATGCAAGAAGATAGAGACAATTATCTAACTAATGCAAGATGTCCTTGTTTTTATGGATTTACTGTTTAGTTGCTGATATTTTGCTGCCGATTTGTCTCTAATTTTTGCTCAACGAAGGTTGCAGTTAGGCAGTGAAGTGTCCTCTATGCTGGCAGCTTTATCTCTGTTTTGACTTTCACTTTGACCTTTCAACTGATACATTTTAAACTTTGATACTCTTTGATTGTCTCTGTTTTCACTGTTATTGTTGTTCTTTACTACAAACTATAATTGTAAAACAACATGCTCTATTTTATCTTTTCCTGACTGATATGTTTATCATTTGATTGCCCTGTTTGACTGCTTTGATCTTCATAGTAAATCAGTCATCTTTTCCCAAAATTAGGCCTCTGGAAATTTGATCTTCATCATCCTTCTGAAAATTTCATCAGCCTCTATTTATTTTTAGAACGTAAGCTTGTTGAAAAATAGGTGTTTCATCTCATGTTGCAGGTAAAATAGATTCTCAAAATTCTTGTAGAGAACTTTCCTTGTTGGAATTCCTTGTGAAGAAGGACGATTAGCCTGATCCTTGGAAACTTCTCTCATTTTCTTATCATAATCATCCTACTTCATTAATTTGTCATGAATAACCAAAGGATTGGGAAGGCCTTTCTACCTTAGGACATCAAAATTCATCATGAACCTTGCGATGGAAACTTCCATATTTTTGAATTTCTCTTCTACCTGTATCATCCAATTATTTTTAGAATTCCAATCTCTTCAAGTTCTTGCCTATTCTTGGAATTAAGGAATTTGATGATTTCATTAGCCTCTTCAGGCTTCTTACCAAGTTCTTCTTTATCTTTCAAATGGCTTCTCTTGCTGCTTTGAGTAAATATTTTATTCATAGATAACCTGTATAGATGGCCAAATATCATTGATAGATTCAATGATATTGGCCCATAACTACTGCTTGTCTTGTTCCATTGGTTCTTTTAGTTTTGGAGCTTTCTATAAATTCTTCAATTGTTCATTCAACCTATTTGCCTTACGTTCTTCATTTTTGTGCATAGTCTTAGCAAGTTTCTTTTCATCTTCCAGAATTTTCAACTATTTTTTAAGTCTGTTAATTTAATTTGTCTGAATAGACATGTCCTGCATAGCTTTCACTAGTTTACTTGCCTTATTTGTAGGTTGTGCTGTTGTTGTTGAAGACTCTATTGCTGAAGTTGTTGATGAGGTGATAGGTAGTACTGTAGCCATTGGGACTGTAGGGGTAATGATTCTTCTAGTGTAGAAGGTACATCAATAGTGACTACAGGAATTACAGTGAGAGGAACTTCCTCTCTGGCCTTTTTCTCCTGGACCAACTTGTCCATTTCATTATCCATTTCCTTTATCTGGGTAGTCAACTGAAGTATGAGATTCATCATCTCATATTTCTGATTTGCATCCTGTAACACTTTCTTTGCTTGAGGATGTTTTGTAGGAGGCAGTTTAAGTTGCTTCTTTAAAGCAGCAATGTATGCATTCTTCTTTTTTATAAATTCATCTGCGATTTTTACATTTTTAGGATCATATCCTAATTCAATAATAAAATCTTTCAATGATTTGATTCTATTATCCTTAGCATGTGAGGATGCATTTTCTAATTTAAGCTGATCTTTGATGTTACCAAGAGTGTTATGGAGCTTCTGTACACTCATGGCTTTATTTGTCATTGTGGAGTAAAGCATTTCACCAACTTTTTCGTGAAATTTTATCTGATCAATAGGATGAAGATCTTCTGCTTAAACTTCATAAGATGATTTTTTGTAATCTGTTGATGTTTTGGGATGCTTTACTTTAGGTTGCAGGAAATTCATCTGCATATTCCTAGTTTTATAGTCGAAAGCAGAAGGCAATCTGCTTTGGTCACTAGGTGATTGTTTCCAATATTGGGTGTATGTATCAATCTTCAAGGCCTCATTTCTCATCTTTATCTCTTTGTATTTTTGCATAATGTCCATTTCCTTTTCTACTAGTTTGCTGGATGAGGACATTTCAACATTGTGTTGTTTCTGAATAAGACGAGTGTTTGAAGTTGAAGGCTGATGTATTTCTTCAATCACTATAGGAGGTGCACTGCCTTTTGCTGTTGTATTTGTGTCAATCACTTCTATGGTTTCCACTTCCTCATTGACAGGATTTAATTTTGGCTTCTTCCTGTACATTAATTTAAATTTGGTTTCAGTTGTAGTCTCTGCGGTATATGATCCTTCCTCTCTGATTCTTTTTGAGTTCCTGTCTTATTGGGTTGGATTCTGCAAAGTTTGACTAGTGTCACCTTCCTTCTCTGCCTAATCAAGGTGTTCTACAACCATTCATACTGGTTGGAGAATTTATCAATGTCTAATTTCTTCTCATGTACATAAGGAGTTAGTTTGCATTTAACTTTCAGTTTACTTATTACTCCTAGAGCATCATAATACCATATAAAACTCTTACTGAATTTAAACTGCTACAAATACTTTTCAGCCTCTGGACCTGCATCTCTACTGTTACAAATAAAAGGGCCAACTTGATTTTTTATTTTGAACCATGTCTTTTTCTTAGCTACCAGGAAATTGATTTCATCAGAATTAAGAATATTTCTTATATACTCAAGGGAAAATAACCTCATTGGGAGGCATTTGGGCAGTTTATATGGAATAATATTTGATCCATATACCCTTATTTCTGTATGGTTTTGGTACAAGTACCAATCTCCTGTTATATTATGCTCTGACAACTACAGGACCTTTTTAATATCTTCACTGATTCTGGGCTGCACACTGTTGTTCAACATATTGACCATTGGGTGAATGAAAGAATCAATAAACTCTGTAAAGGTGGAATGTGTGGAGTCTTTTCTTATTAAAGGAGTCCAAAATCTGATTAACTGTGGGTTACCTTCAACATCAAGATTTTTAAGGTTGATGGAAAATTTTTCTAATTAAAAATACAAAAACATGTGGAATAGGACTGAGGAATACTTGAAGACACCTTCTTCATGCATTTTGACCATTCGTTCATGAATATTATCAGCTAGGTATTGAGAAAAATAGAATATGGTAGTAGGAGGCTGACCAGATGTGAAAGTAGACAAAAAACATAGTACTGCAACATCAACATCCTCATATGTGAAATAACCAAGAATAAAAGACAACATTCTAATGATATGTCTGGTTCTTTCAGAAAATTTTGCAGATGGGTAAGGAGGATTTATCTTGGGAATTTCGACTGATGAAGGCATGAAAGTTTGGTATATTTGGAACCTCTTGGGAAATTCCATATTCAAATACAGCTGTGTAAGAGCCTCAATGGAAAAAGGGGTTTCATCTGACTTGGATTGGATTTGGATTATTTGATTAATTGAATCAACTGTAATAGTAAACATTTTTTTTAGGGTTTATTATGGCTCTTTGGTCAGGGGAATAGCAAGATTAACAAATTATGATTACTTCTAGGCACTGGAAATTTTGTGGGAATACATACTTTGGAAAATTAGATTCCCAAATGAAAACCTCATCTGCTTGGTCTATGGATTTTTCATGGCTCTAGCAATGGAGCTCAAGAAGGTTAAATTCAATGAATGTGTCATTAATCTTAAAATATTTTTCAACTAGGGGAGTGTGTTCTACATCTAAAACTGGGGGTTGTAGAGGATTTACATATACAATGGTTTTGGAAGCCATTTTTTAAAAATTTCTTCTATTGATTAATATTTTCCTTAAGAAATGGTTTCAAGCCTTTGGGAGCACATCAGAAAGATTATTAAAGTTTGCAGATTGATTTAGGATTAAACAAGGTTCTTTTCTATGGTCTGCAAAGGTATAAACTTGTTCAATTGATCAAACTGTAATACAAAAGTGTCTTCATACACATAATTTTATTAATATTGGAAAAGAAATTACATAACAAATTGCAAGAGTTTACAAACATAAACTTCCACACCTTTGCAATTAGGAAAATAAACTATTTATAAGCTATATGTCCTAGCTTAATTTAGTTATGGACCACTTGAAAAACAACAAGTGTCCATTTACAATAAATTATCTTCTATCCAATCTACTAACTTTATTCCTATTTTAGAGCCTAAGATACAACTCTATTCTAGAGTCCTATCTTTTCTAACAATATTCTATTTCTAAGTGTCTCTAATATTTATTAAATATTCTAATTGAATAAATATTTTTATCCTAACTTTACATTATTATATTTGGATCATCTAGCAAACTGTACTCTCTGTGTTCAAAAAAAATCTCAGTACTCATAATTCTGTAAAAATAGGTCCACCGTTGATCCAATTTTGGATTCTCAAATTTGTATCAAAATTACAAAATGACCAAGATGGTCATTTTGAAATAAGTAATTATCGATTATGTAATAAAATAGGTGGAGATGAAAATGTTTCGAACAAGAGGTCATATGTACAAAGGATTCATCGACTCAAGTTCAAATGTTCGGCGTGAATTTGACATTAGTATCAAATACTTCGACATCAACATCGGTGTTTTTCTAAAGTCAAATCTTTCATCAAAGAAAAGTCGTCATTATGTCGACTTGTGACATAAAAACACATCTAGTCATGATTGTAAATACTTAAGGAAAAACAATATCCTAAGTCTTAAAAACATATAACACTATAGATCTAAAGTGTTGAGGTAGGCGAAAATGTCAAATGTCTAAGGCAAAAGATTATTCGAAAGTCCAAGTTGTAAACCTTAAGGGAAAATAAATCCTAAGGTAAAAGGATTAAACCTAGTTTATCTAATCTAGGTCCTAAATTCCTAAAACTAAGTCTAAAAACCTATGGATACAAACTTCCAAGTCTTAAATCCTAAAAGCGCAAACTTATGTTGAAAAAAATTAAAACATATATCAAAACCTTGTAGCGCAAAACATATATTAATTATATGTTGTAAAATTTTTATACTATTGGGATATATAAATCAAAGTTTAGATGGTATGTTTTTAAAACAAAACATTACAAAAAATTTGTATTAAAACCCACTACAGTGTTATCCTAACTGCGTGGAAACCGTATTGGAGGTCTTCACCATGTGACTGGTCTTAGTAAGACCGCAGCGAAAAACAATTATATTGACCGCACATCTAAACCGTAGCGGGAAGTGTTACAGGTGACAGGTTTATGAAACCACATCGAGAAATGTCAAAGCTGACAGTTGATTGTCATGTGACAGGAATACACAATGTTAATAAGCTGCGAATGGAACCTTGTGGTGTCAAAGTTCTAGGTGTTCGAACTGTCGGGGTTTTAAGCCGCTAATATTATATGCCAGTTGTGCCCACGTCATGTGAATGCAGTGGTGGATAAGGGTAGCAACTGTCGGGATAAGTTGCCAACTGTGCCTTAACTTCAGGGTCTCCATTAAATGTTAGCCGCCTGATCACATGCTGATAGTCAGCAGACTGCGTCAGAGGCTACGTCATCGAAACCGTCAGGTTAAGTCCAAACCGTCTGATAAAGCTGTGACCGTCGGGCTCAAGCCGTAACTGCTGGTCGAAGGCGCTGATCACATGTCACAGGCAAAGATCCTCTGCCCGGTCAGCTAGCCGTAAAGGCTAAAATTATATCATAAAGTTTTTAAATGGGTTTTTATGCGCTGTATTTGAAACAACACCCTTATCCTAAATGACTAGAAACTCAAGAGCACTTATGTCAATAACTAAGATGTTGGGGATAAGATAGAGAACCGTTAATTCAATGGTTCACAATGGAAAATCAAACCCTCTTAGAGATATGTAGAGATTCTATTGCCATGTTTATATGCACTCCCCTTATAAAAGAAAGAATGGATTTTTTTGTAAGGGAGAGAGGGACATGAGAGAAAGAGAGTGAGTTATTTCAGCTTCAGGAAGAAGGAGTGATTACTCTTAAGAAGATTGTCTCAAATACGCAGTGGAGAGTTTTGGTTTGCAGGTACATTGAAGGCAGAGAGCTCATCCTTTCTTGCAAAGCTTCAATATTGAAGTGCGTTGTTGATCAATGTGATATAATTCGATATTCCAAACTCTATTCAGCCACCATATTTCTCAAGGTATTTAAAACTTCAGATTCTCATATTAAGTGTGCAATTAATCCTCATCTTTTCTTGGTTGAAAAGAATCTGTATTCAGTTAGCCTCTTTAGAAGATGATCCTTTTCTGCAAACATCAGTAGTTTTTCTTGACACTCTTCAACTGATGATTCTTTGTAGTCTTATTATCTTGGCTTAAGGAATACAACGGATGCACATTTTTGAGGTGGACCCAGAGACGTAGTCCAGGAGGGATGAACTCCGTCATAAAACTTCATCTATTTTATGATATTATTTACATGCATCATGTGTATTTGTTAAGCCATAACATAATCATGTTTATAATTAAAAACATTTTATGTTAACAATTAAATTTGTTTAAAAGTAATTGTTCAGTGAAATACTTTCCATTCAGAAATTGTATAAGAGCTAGGAAAGATCTTATCAATTCTGCATTTCAGATCAACGGTTTGCAGAAAAAAGGATTTAGGAAGCTACATGGATTTCCTTTTAGGTCTGCAGAGGCTTCTACTTGATTCAATTAATCAAACTATATTCTCTGTAACACAAAGCAATCTCAGTACCTTAGAATTATGTAAAAGGAAAACTAGGGTCCACAGAAAAGGATAGGGAAGGCAATAGGTGCTTTTGGTCTGCTAAATCTCCTAAATTAATTCAATTACTTGAATTACTTCTTTATAGCTTTAAGGAACATGTCTATTCTTTGAGGAATACCTGGATAAAATGAGAATTCTGGTTTGCAATAGGGTTCTGAGGTAGTGGAAGGCTTTGTGAAGCTCTTCTAGTCTTTATAGTGCTTCAATTCGTTTCTGCAATGTCTTTAGCAGAAATTGGTGGATTATCTTTGAAATTCGGCTTAAAACAGGGTCGACAGCAACTTTTTCGGTCGAGAATAACTCTTTTTCACAAAAGTGTAATAGAAATACTATAAAAGGCTGCAAAGGGTGATTATATGGTCATTTTAACAAACAATGATTAGTATTTAAAGCGCGGGCTTAATTCAAATAGAAAAGTGGTTTGGATAATGGTTAAGAGAAACCGCTGAGCGGTTTTCGCACTGGCCAAAGGTGGTTGGAGGTAATTTTTCTGGCGATGCGATCAAGTGAAAGAGTGACATGTATTCATGAGCAGAGCTCTGAAAACCACAGATATCGCAAGGTTGGGGTGTGGTGAAGGATTGGGCTATCGAATGTGCGACAAGGCTTGATGGCTGTTAGATTTGGTTAGTGATGATCTGACAAATGAGACGATGTGATGGAGTATCGAGATTTGGATAGGCGTGGGGCTCGAGATATTTCAAATGCAGAAGATATGCGATATATGTGATATGGTCCAGGTTATAGCCAATGGGGTTGTTATCACAAAATTGGACCTGATAGGTTGCTAATCAAATCAATCTCATGTAACTGTTTCAAACCAACCTTTTGATTGAGGCTTAGCCTCCTCAACCTAAGAGGGCTTTCTCAAAGGGTTAATGATTTTTGATAAAAATATAGATGGCTAACTCTGTGGGGTAATAATCAGATAGATGATAAATATAGGTTGAAAATCACATCAACAAGTACACATTGGGCTTATGGAGTCAAAATAGTTTCAGTAAACCAATAAACCTACTTAACATTGAAGTTGACGCATATCAGATTTCTAGTCAAGAGATACACATGTGAAACTGTAAAAAACACAGTTAGTTTGTCTATATAGGAAGTCAAAGCATCAAAGAAGAATTTTGAGTAACATATATAGACACCACTGTAATAGGATAGTAAAAAGATATAATTAGAACAAGAACACACTAGAAATCCTTCTGAATCTCAAGTCGGCTAAGTAGAAATCTCTGTATTTAGCTGAAAACTAGTCACTTACAATAAACACAGTCTTTTGCCAAAAATGTCCAACCCCTTGCTAATTTGGCCCAATGGCCTTTAATAAACCATTTACAACATGAGATGATCTCATCTTATGCTAGATACATCAAATTTCTAACTCTTGACAGCTTACATAACCATAAAACATCAAATTTAAGACAAACAAACACCTATCCTACTTGACAGTCCTATTTCAACTAGGACTCAAACTCTTCATTACTATCTTTAACAACCTTATCCTAAAAACTTGATCTATTTGAAATTACATCATTTTCCAAGTGTATCATCACATGGTCAAATTTGGATGATGGGCTTCAGTTCTTCATGACCACTTTGCTGACCTCCACAAAAGCAGGAAACCAAACCCTGTTTTTTAGGCATAAGATTCTTTTCCTTCCTTGAACATTATGACCATCATTTAAAATTTATTTCATGGTCCTTGGTTGTTGGAGATTATCTTAACATGTCTCATCACTCATCCCTAGCCTCCAGATGTCCAAAAAATGTTGCAAAACTTGTTCAAAAGGCTGTAATTTATGGCGCTACAAAAACACAGCAGTTTCATAGCGCCCTTTGTAGCACTACCATTTCAACCTTTTTTCTTCAAAAACTTGGTTCTTTCCATATGAAAATTTTTAATCATCCTTCAATTCATATTCCATAATAATTACAACTCTTAAATCATCCTTTAACCCCTTGAAAACTGATCAAAAGGAGCAGAAAAGGCAACTACAGCAGTTTCGTAGCACTTTTCTGCTTTTTTACACTAAATGCGCTACGAAACTGCTGAGTATGTAGATTCTTCAAAATTTTTCCAAGTGAAAATCGTATTTTCCTCAAAAACTCAAAACATAACCTTTATTCAGTATTTACAATTCATACAAACTATAAACCCACTTCAATCTAACTTTCTTGAGGCATTCATTCTTCATTTGCAATACATCCTTGTAGTTTTTTCTTATTATTTCCTGAAAAATAGGTCTTGGAACACAACCTATATATCCTAATCCATGATGTATTTTGAGAAACTGAAGGAGGTTTTTGTAGGCCATTATGTATTTAATATAAACCTCTCTTGGGTATTTGAAACACATCTCCTGCTATCCAGAAAATTCATTTGAAAAACATGTGTAAAACAGAAAAACTTTGTTTCTGAAAATAGGGCTTCAATGAAATCATTGTATATTTCAATTGATAACACCTGTGAGAAAATTGAGGGATGGATATCTAGATGGGGCTGTGATGAAGAAAAACCTCTTTCATAATTCCAAAAAACTTTTTCATTTGGCCAAAAACTGAACTTGAAGTTGACTGCTAAACAGTCATGTATAGGACAATTTTGTAATAGCAGTTTTGTAGTGCATTTTAATTTATCAATTTATGCCACCTCCTAATGAATTTGAAGAAACTGAGAGATGTTTTTTTAGTTAGGTCTGTTATGAAGAAAAATGTCTTTTATATTTCCAAAATTCGTTTTCAGTTGCTCAGAAACCGCTTTTGAAGTTGACTTCTCAAAGTCAGAAAGAACAGAGTTTTGTTGTTTGCGCTACGAAACTATCAACGCTTTCGTAGTGCAAAGTGACTTTTTTGAATGAGTGGCTCTATGAAAACGAGGTTTCTTAGCTAATTGACTATTTCTGACACAAAAATTTTAGGAAATGACCCACAAATGAAAATGATGGATATTTGACATGAAGGGACTTCAAAGAAGACTTTATCATAACCTAAGGATGGGCTTTAAAATATTAAAATCTAAAACCTACCCTTGATCAAATCCTAAATTGACTTCTAAACCAAATTTTGAAACATGACCAAAAACAAAATTGACACAATGATGTTTTGAATTTTTTTGGGTGATAACAGTGGTTCCGCTTGGGATGGTGTGCCCCTATAGTACACCAAAGAACCTATAATTCCAGTGCCATCCATGTTCTTAGAAATAAAAACTCTGAAATTTATGAAAACTTCACCAAGCTCTGATGGCCTTCACCTCGGGCTCAAGCTTGATGATCACTGTAGAAGAACCAAATCTGTACCTACTGAAAAATATGCTCAGTCAACTTTTGAGCTTATTCACACACTCCTACCTACCCTAACAACTGCAATCTCCATTTTTAACTCAAGAAACATGAAACTTCCAATGAAGCCAGTCATTAATCTGATCTGACACTTGAACCTGTTGACTGCACTTGAACCAACATTAAGCATGATACTGAAATGACCAAGGCAAAATAAAATGGATTTGTTCCTCATAATGAAAATATATTTGAAAATATGAACTGTAGAACTCTTCCATGTAGTCAGCTCTAGGATCAAAGAAGACATGATCTGTTTGATGCTTCTCATGAAATTCTGTAGATTTGGACAACTCATGTATGCTTTTCTCAGCTATACAAGATTTCAGTTTTGTGCTATCAAACTACTGTTCAAACTGATTTTCAAAAATAATGTATTCTTCCTCAATCACAAAAGAGAAAGCAAGCAACAACCTCTCTTTTTGTTCTGTCATGAAAAGCTTTTGAAAAGAATGATCATGATCATGAAGACTATATGATTGAATTTGACCTTGTAAATCTTCAATGTCTTTCTCAATTTTCTTAACAACTTCATCCAAAAATTGAATGTTATCCTTTAACTTGCATTCAAATGATTTTAGATAAGAAGACAAGGACAAAGAAAAAATTTCATCTACTTCCTCATCAATATGATCATCATTCCAATGCTTAAAGCCTTGATTTGAAGGAGAGTCTGTCACCAAATCTGTTCTGTCTATCCATTCTTCTAAAAACATAAGCCAAAAATCTGCAAATGGCTTAATATATCTAACAGGAAAGCTTTCAATCCGTTGTTTACATTTTCCTTGAAATGAATCATAGAACAATATGATGCAAACATCTTCATGTTTGACTCTAAGAATCTCAATAAAGTCACAGAAATATGATATATGCTTCAAAGTCAAACTCATATCTTCTCCATTGAATTTTGGACCATTCCTTAAAAAATATGCATCCTTGGGAAAATGATTTGGGAAACCATGAATTCCTGAAAAATCTATACATGTATACCTTGAAACAAGAATGGAAACATCTGAGCTCTTCATATGTCCAGTGGAATCACCATGAATCTATGAATTTTGAATTCTTCAACAATGGAGTTGCCAAGGTAGCTGCAGCCAAGAATATATTTTGAGCTCTTGCTACCTTCAAGATTTCAGCTTCATAATTTTCAAGAGATGTATATCTTCAAACTCCCAGCAGGCCAACCAAAATGTTATCACAAAATTGAACCTGATAGGCTGCTAATCAAATCAATCTCATGTAACTGTTTCAAACCAATGTTTTGATTGAGGCTTATCCTCCTCAACCTGAGAGGGCTCTCTCAAAGGGTTAATGATTTTTGATAAAAATATAGATGGCTAACTCTATGTGGGGTAAAATCATATAGATGATAAATATAGGTTGAAAAACACATCAGCAATTACACATTGGGCTTATGGAGTCAAAATAGTTTCAGTAAACCATTAAACCTACTTAACATGGAAGTTGAGGCATATCAGATTTCTAGTCAAGAGATACACATGTGAAACTGTAAAAAACACAGTCAGTTTTTCTATATAGGAAGTCAAAGCATCAAAGATGAATTTTGAGTAACATAGACAGACGCTTTGAGCTTGCAGACCATTATTCATTTTTCTTTCAAACAAAAAAATAACTAATTCTATCCTTATTTCTTCCAAGGGCTTAGACTAAACTGTGGAGCTCCTTTTTATTCTCTACCTAACTACTGATTTTCCAAGATTAAATAGTTTAGCTAGATCTTTATTCTCTATATATCAACATGAAATTTAAAGCATGAAAGGTCAAGATTAAGCAGTTTGACCTTTAAGTATTGTGGCATTTTTGACAAGCTGCACACAATATTATTTTGCAAAGTGAAGTAAAAAAGAGTGGCATTTGAATTTGCATCACTTTCATGATCTATTTTTATCTCTCTTTTTTTTGGGGTTCATTTTTAATTCTTTTTTGATCTTTTTTCTTTCAAGTCCTTTGATTTTTCTTTTAGGACTTTTACCCTATTTACATTTTGTATTTTTCTAATATGGGAAAACAATTTTGTAGAGAGAAAAGTATGTACATATTACAATACTAATCAAAGTCAATTAAAAAATATGAATTCTATAATTATAGGACCCCAACGGAGTCAACAGTCAGTAGTTTCAGTGGCAAGGTTTCTTGACATGGAGGTTGAGGCAGATAGAAGCCTTTAACAAAGGTAATTCACTCATAAAAAAAAGGAAAACACAATCATTTCATTACTAAAGGAATTCAGAGCATAGAGTTACGAATTTTGAGTAATAGAAATGAAATCTACTGCAAGTGGTAAAACATAAGATGTAGATCAACAAGACATTAAAAACTCCATGAGAATCTCAGGTCGGTCAAGAAGAAAGTCACTCTATATTACTAATATAAGTCAAAATACATAAAGTAGCAGTTTGGTGCAAAAAATATCCAACCACTCCACTACTTCAATGGTTTGTCTTTAAATAGACCTTCTTTACATCAAAGATGATCTGCATGGTGTCTAGATTCATCGAATTCTCCTATGACACATCACATAACTGAAAAACATGACTTCTAACAAGAAACTGACAGCTACACCTTAAAGAAGACATCTCCTAATAGGATTCTAACTCCTATTTATTACATACTCTACCTTATCTTGTGAAACAGTTACATGATAGTTACCAAATAAGTATCACATGCTCGAAAAAGCTATGACATAGTTCATCACCACTTTACACATTTATGATTCTCCTAAACATGTGGAACAAAACCCTATTTTTAAGGAATGCATAACCCTTATCTTTAATGAGAGCTTTAGATGATGACCTGTCTCCACAACGCTTCATTCAAGTCATAAATATTTGATGTTAAGGTCCCTTTACATGTTGGATGAGTCCAGCTATCCAGAACTGCCATTAAGATGCTCCAAAACTTTCAAAAATAGCTCACTACGAAAACATGACAGTTTTGTAGTGAGCTTTAGTAGCGTTGAAAAAGTAGCTTCCGCACCCAAAAAATCTACTCCGCTACTGTTCCATGGTGTCCATCAAATCATGACACATAAAAAGCATCATTATCCCTCCTTGAAAATTGTAAAAAGTGAATTTAGAGGAAAAAAGGCTGCTACAGGTTTTTTCGTAGCATTTTCTTGGCTTTAAGCTTGGGAAATGCTACGAAGCTGTGTAAAAGTGCAGAAATTCCAAATTTCAAAACTGTCTCCAAAAATTCACCTCCAGCTGTAAAAAATTGATCTTATGCATGTAATGAACCTCTCTAAAGTATATTTAACCTCAGTTTATGATCCATGTGGTGTTTCCTCCTCATTTGTGATCAGTTGAGCATTTGGCTCCTTAACAACAATCATCTTTAAACCTTTCTTTTCCAGCTCTTCATGAATCAACTCCAGTTGTTGTTCTAGGTCTTTATCTTCATCCTTCAGTGTCCTGTTTTTGGCTGCAGGTTTAGATTTACCTTTTTGAGGTGGTTGACTTCTCCTCTTAGTGGTTGAGTCCACTTTATCAATTTTTCTGAATTGTCCAAGGTCTTTGAGACACTTGTGACTTGATCCTCCCAAATATTGCTCATTTGTTCAAACTGGATCCTTTCAGCTCTATGTTTCCTTGCCTCCTTCTTCAATACTGATAT
Organism: Pinus albicaulis; assembly: GCA_034641835.2. Taxonomy (NCBI): domain Eukaryota; kingdom Viridiplantae; phylum Streptophyta; class Pinopsida; order Pinales; family Pinaceae; genus Pinus; species Pinus albicaulis. Next base: position 1,582,924,046 of record CM076582.1, on the reverse strand, counting down.
CTCTTCCCTTGCATCTTTTAACTATTCCTTAAGGGCTTCAACTTCTGTCTTTTCAATGATTTTCTCTTTGCCTGTCTTTTTCTTGATAACCGGATCTTCTTTTGCAGGTGATGAGAGGTCTGTGATGCTTGGTGGTGGCTGAACAGTTTCACTGACCTTTTGAGCTTCTTTGCTACTTTCCAAGACTTTTCTGGCATGTCTTGTCACTGGTTTTCTAGCTTGAAACATAAATTTAGCATGATCCCTTGCAAATTCTAACTTCTTAGCTATTTTTCCTTTCTTAAGCTTACTTCCTCCTTTATCTATGTCTTCAGCTTGGACTATGGGAGTTTCTTTAATATCAATGGCATGCAAGATGTCCTCTAAATTACCTTTTTCCAATGTTTGGCTCCTTGTAATCCTCTTGCTGCCATTCTTGCTCACTGTTGGCTTTTGTTTTGGAGGTGTAGCTTTGGCTGTATCAAATTTTTGCAAAGGCTCTGTCTCCATGCTAACTGGTTCTAATTTCTCTACCATTGAAGGTGATCGGATATATCTAGGTTTGGGAGTTATTTTAGGAGTGATAACATCTACTTCAAAACAAATTATAAACAGAAAAGATGACCAATCTCTACCTAATATTTTTAACTCCTCCCACACCAACAACTTGATCAAATCATGATGAAATAGAGAGGTTTCATTTCCTTCTGATTTAACTTGAACCTTGTCTGAAATTTTAGCTAAGCTTTTGTATAAGTAAAAAGGAAAATAAAGAGACCTCTTACTTACAAAATGCAGTAGAAGCCTAAGGTGGTAGGGGTAAACCATGTGATACCTACCTTCACAAGTGAAGTACTTTTGAATGATCAACAACAACTTTGAGTAGTTTTTATTCATGTAGCTCCTTGGGATAACATTTGTGAGATCAATTTCACTATGCTATGTCTTGATGAATTCTTTACAGTCCTGCATGGTGAACTTGATTCCTTTGAACCATTGTTTTCCTCCTCTAGGGATTCTTGTTGTTGCTGAAATGGTTTCTGGGGTTACTATAATATTTAACATTTCCACCTTTGAAGATGATCTAGTAAAACTCGTAGCAAACTCCTTTGAAACCTGCAAATGAAACCCTTGCAAAATTTGGCAAAATTGAAAACATCTTGTTCTTCTAAACACCTCCAATGCAGTTGGGTCTTCATTCAAAAAATTCATGTCCATTAGTTCATATCTGAGGTAGTGACCACCTTTGTTGGTATTATTTTTTGTAGCGATGGTGATTTTATACCTTCTCTGCCTTGCTTGATTAGTGACACCTGCAACTTTTGAAAGTGCCAGCAACCAGCTTGGCTTGGTGAAAAAATCTCCAGAACTTGATAGCATGCAAAGATGGAGCGGAGAATGAAAAAGACTCAATTGGGTAATGTTTTAAAGTTTTGATGACAAATCATGCCTTTATCATGACTCATACATGCTAAAAACAATAATGATGACCTTAGACATGACCTTTGTACCTTGGTTTAACCCTAACTGACTCGAATAATACCCACCATAACTCTTCTAATAATGGACTGACACCTTGCACCAGATTTGACAAGATAGGAAAAAAAACTATTTTTTGTAGCGTGGCTAGTTCATTTTCTGCAGTTTCGCTACGAAACTATTACGCAGTTTCGTAGCGAAAACTACCTTTTTACAGTGTAAATCGCTACAAAAGAGGAAAAACTGGGCAAAGTGACCTTTTTGAATTCAAAAGATTGGGAAATGAAATATGTCAGCAAATGATGACTGATGGGACATGATATGACTTGAATAGAGTTGGGTTTGAACCTTAGGATAGGTTTAAAGATGAAAAAAATTAAAATTTTCCTATACCAACTTATGATAAATGAACTCTATGACCATACCTTTGAAAAATGAACTCTATGACCATGTAAAATGGTGTTTCAATTTCTTCTAAGTGATAAAAATGGCTCTAATTGGGATGGTGTGCCCCTGTGGTACACCAAATAACCTGTAGTTCCAGTGTTATCCATCTTCTTGGAAATAAAAAATCTGAAATTTGCCAAGCTTTTCTTCAAAATCTAATGGCCTTCTCCTCGGGCTCAAGCTTGATTATTAGCTTGTCTTTATTAACAAAAAAACTTAACAAAATGGAATATATACAATGGAATGAAATATAAGTAGAAATTAAGAGGAATAGTGCTTCAAAAACCTACCATTGACAGGCCCTCCAGCACAAGGTTGTCCATCCATCTCCTACAGTATGTTAGTGTTGTTTCTATGGAATGCAGTCACTATGAATGGAACTTTCCAAATATTCTCAAACTTACCATGTTTCCCCTTTTCTTAAATTCTAGCCTCCCACTTCAATACCACATCTTGAATCTAAAATTTTTCCTCTTTGACCTTCCTGTCAAATTTCTTCTTAATTCTGTTTTGAGATTGCTGATTGTTGTTATAGAATTCCTCCCTTTTTTCCTACAAAGCTATCAACTGGTTTATTCTCCTATGAATTGCATTGGCTCCTCCTCTAATCCTTGAAGCAACTTCATAATAGGCACTCCCAAGGATGTAGGAAAGATGGCTTCAGCTCCATATACCAACTCATAGGGTGAAATACCAATTGACCATTTAGTGCACACTCTATCAGCCCACAGAGTATACTTCAACTTCAAATCCCATGACTTTTTATTTTCCTACAACACCTTCTTAATAATCCTCACAATGCTCTTGTTAGAAGATTCAGCAAGACCATTACCTTATGGATAATACACAGTAGAATCTCCAAGTGTAATGTGATATTGATGACAAAAACTAATTAGCCTCTTGGATTTGAATTCTTGTGCATTGTGAGTGATGATCTTCATAGGGCAACCAAACCTAGACAATTTGTTATTTTCCAAAAATGAAATGATAACTGAATCATTTGCTTGCCTAGTTGGGATTGCTTCAATCCACTTAGTGAAATAATTAGTTGTTGTCAGGATCCAGCGATGCTAACCTGAAGATGATGGGTGAATCTCACCAATAAAATCTAGCCCCCAGTGTTGGAATGGCACCTCAACATAAATAGACACCAAGGGTAAAGGAACAAGCTTTTTCTTGTTGGAATCATGATTTCCGTTGGACCAAAACCTGTAGGCGTTAGTCTCTGCTACAATCGCCAGAGTTAGGGTCCACGAGAGGCGGTTATTCCATGTTGTGAAACACACGGAAGCGTTGAACCCAATGTCCAACAATACCCCCCCCCTCCCAACACGAGCCAGGTGAGTTTTGAACATGAGACATGTCACTCTGATACCACTTGTTGGAAAAACGATTGTCGTTAGACCAAAACTTGCAGGCGTTAGTCTTCGCTACAATTTCCAGAGTTAGGATCCACGAGAGGGGTTAGTCCATGTCACAAAACACACGGGGAGCATTGAACCCAATCTGCAACATTTATTACCATAAAAAATATGGCATTCATGGTAGGCAACTATATTTTTGTAAACATCTTTGAACATTGTAGGCCTGTAGTATCCTGCTCTAAGAATATAGGAACAAATTAAGGGTGAATATTCTACTAAAAACCCTAGATTAAGAGCCTATAGCAATGCAGTCTTGGATTTTTTTCAATGTTTCATTGAATATGATTTGTCTGTTATCCTTAGAAACTAGAATATTTTAGCCGATGCCCTAGCTGTTTCAGCCAATACTTGTAAAATTCCTTTTCACCCCAATGGGAAATATGTGGTGGAAGTCAAACATATGCCACTTGTCCCTAAAAATGTTAGATATTGGTAAGTATTCAATGATGATGAGAAAATTGAAAATTTCCTACAGATGAAAGATAAATTTGAATGTGTAAATATTGATGTTTTTTATTTTTTTAACAAGAACAGGTATGGATTTCTATTAGATTTTGGCCAAAATGCCTTTCACCGGTTACATTAGGTCAGGCATAGCCCTTAAACTTTCTTCCACTAACTGATCGTAGGCCCCAAAATTTGGGAGTCCACAGATTTTACTCGAGACTATCGAGTCTATCTCCGTTATTTTCCCTATCTTAAAAAGACATACAAACTGTTTCAGTAAAATGCAGAAAAACATAGCAAAATTTATGGTATGGAATCCCACCCCTCACTTCCATCTGTCAAGAGGAAGACTGCGGGAAGTGGAACTGCCCTGTTGGCTTCCAAATCAGCATCCTTATTATTTTCCCTCAGAACATGAAGAAAGGATGCAGTCCGGAAAGATTTCACCAGAATTCTGATTCTTGAAATCACTCTTGCCAATCTGATATCTGCTGGAGAGGAATCCTCCACAAAGACTTTGATAATGGACTGAGAGTCTCCAATGATACTGACATCTGAAATACCAGTAGCCTTTGCTTTCTTGAGACCTTGCAGAAGTGCCAAGGCCTCAACTTGCATACTAGTAGACTTCCCTAATCCCCAAGCGAACTTTGTCATGATTATGCCCTCTTTATTTTTCATAATTCCTCCTGCCCCAGCCAATCCGAGGTTGCCTTTCGCTGCCCCATCGGAAAACAAGGAGTATCTGGATTGCCTGAGGAGCAGATCTGATAGATCATTCTCCTTTCCTCTGTATTGCCACTCTTTTATGTCCTTGTGCTGCCTTATATTGCCAGAGAAATGGAGATCCAATGAGGCACCCCATTCTAAGTCTTGCTGGCTTAGATTCAAATCCGACAAATATTCCCCTAGACTTTCTTTCCATAGACTTTTTATTTTAATGATGATGAACTGTGAATTTAAGCTTTCATCTCTGAAAACTCTTCTATTATGCTCAAGCCAAATTTGCCAGCAAACAAATTTCGGCAAGGAGAGCCATGCAGCTTTAAAATTTTCATTCTTTGGGAGCGTTTCTGGATAGAGATTTCGCCAGTTTGCAAATAGATCTGTGATAGTCCTGGGTAAGATGAATTCAGTTTTCCAATAGCTCAATAGGCCTTGCCAGATATCTCTTGAAAATTTGCAGTCTAAAATGATGTGCTAGGCGTTCTCTTCACTGTCACAGCATAAATGGCAACGAGAGGGACCATGGAACCCTTTCTTCTTCAATCTGTCAGCTGTTAAAATCCCTCTGTGACATAACAACCAACAGAAAGAGTCAACCTTTGGCATGGATTTGAAATTCCAGAGCCCTTTCCAAACAACAGGATCATGAGGGACGTTAGGATGATCTTGAAGGCTTTTATATCCCTGCGCAATTGTGTACAACCCTGGGGCGGCTCCCCAACCACGGGCATCCTTCTTTCCCACGCGCAGAGGTGCCTTACCATTTAGCAGAGACAGGAGGAGATCACGAGCGGGAGTCAGCTCTGGAGGAATGGGAGGAAGTCTCCAACGCAACCAATTGCTGCCTGCCCACTGGGAGATGTCCCAAAGAGTTACGTAACCTGCGTTTTTCAGCCACAAACGAAGCGCATGCAGAGAGCAATGAGACGATAAAGGAGGATGCATCATGATGCAATCGTCCCATATCCTAATTTATTTAGCGTTGCCTGGAATCCAATACGCTTTGTCTCTGATTAAAGGGGCTTCTTTGTGGCAGATTTTGATCAGATGCGAGCCTGTAGTGGGTAGAGAGGTGTCCAGGAATCTCTTCCTCTTCCCCTTGAAATATTTCCTCCATAGAGCTCTTTGCGCCCAACCTGGGTGTGGTCCAATGATCCTCCAGAAGATCTTGGCTCCCATGGCTATGTTTTGGAGGCTGAGGTCTTTGAAGTTGAGGCCTCCTTCAATCTGAGGCTTTCAAATTTTATCCCAACTTACCAAAGGGATTTTCCTGTCATTGTGATTTCCCCCTTTCCAGAAGAACTTATGAATGAAGGCTTCTATTTTTTTGATGATGCCTGAAGGTGCATGAAAAACAAAGAATTGAAAAATGGGGAGGCTACTGAGAACGGATTTGATGAGGATAGTTTTGCCGGAAAGGTTTAACCAAGAGAATCCCCAAGCTTGAATTTTGGCCTTAAATTTGTCCAACAGAGGAATCCAGTCTCTGCTGTAAGCCAGTTTATGGAAGATGGGAAGGCCCAAATAAGTAAAATAGGACCAAGAAAGGGAGGCAGAAAATCCAAGGATTCTAGAGATGGCAGAGAGGGTGGAAGCAGAGATTCCAGAAAAAAGCTTTACACTTACCTTTGTTTAAACAGCTGCCTGTAGCTTCACTGTAGTCGTCCAAGACCTCCTTAAATATTAAAGCAGATCTGGCAGAGGCAGCCCCTAACAAGAGGGTATCATCCGCAAACAGGGTGTGATTTACATTTTTAACCCCTTTGGCTATATTGAGCCCCAAGATCTCTTGGTCAACCAATTTCTGATCAAGGTAGAAACTCAGGACAGAAACATGAAGGACGAAGAGAAGCGGAGAGAGGGTGCAACCCTGCCTAAGCCCTCTTGAAGCTTTAAAAAAGCCAGCTGCTCTCCCATTCACCAAGGGGGCGATCCAAGGATTGACAATACAAGCACGGATCCAATTTAAAAAGCCCATTCCAAAGCCAAATTTTTTCAAAACTTCCCAAAGAAAGCTAAGTCTGACCCAATCAAAGGCATTTGCTAAATCAAGTTTAATTACCATACCTTTCTCATTGCAAATATGGCTTGAGTGAATCTCCTCTTGCACGAGAATGAAATTGTCAGCAAGCTGTCTCCCCTGAAAAAATCCACCTTGGTTCTCCGGGATGATGACTGGGAGGATACCTTTCAGCCTGTTGGCAGTTACCTTTGTGATTAATTTATATCCAATATTACAAAGAGAGATGGGCCGGAATCGATTAAATTCTTTAGCACCCTTTTCCTTGGGAATGAGGGCGAGAAAAGATAAATTGGTGCTGCCCCCTATTTTCTGGAAATTTTGGGATTTCAAAATCATTTTGTAGAGGTCTTTCTCCACAATATGCCAGCAGGTTTGAAGGAATCTTGCAGTGAAGCCATCCGGGCCTGGGGCTTTGTCCGGCTCCATGTCGGAGAGAGCATCTTTTATTTCTTGTATAGAGATCTTCGCTTCCAGCTGTTGATTCATTAAAGGAGAGATCCTAGGGGGACCGCCTCCAAAAATTTAGAGTTTGGGTCGGTCACACCCTCTTCTCTGTACAGGTTTTGAAAGTGATTGAAAGCTACTCTCTTTATGCTCTCAAAGTCTTTGTGTGTCGAGTTACCATCCTTGATTTCTGCAATAGAGTTGAAGCTATTTCTGGCTTGAGCTTGTTTGTGGAAGAAGGCTGTATTTCTGTCTCCCGCTTTAAGCCATAAACTCCTAGAATTTTGTCTCCAATGCTCTTCCTCCGAGAGGCAAGCTTTATGGAAGCTTTGCTGAAGCTCAGCTTCCTTATCCAATACTTCTTTAGTGAGTTCAACATCTTCACTTTGGGCATGATGCTGGGCAAGAATGTCTTGGGCCTGCCTTCTCTCTTTTGAAGGGGAGGGAAGAGATTTGGCCCAAGATTTAAGAACAGCTTTCAGTCTTCTAAGTTTTTCCTCCCAAATGAAGAAAGGTGAACCTTTCACTGGCGTTTTCCAACTATCCAGAATCAGATTCCGAAACTCAGGTTCCTTGACCCAAAGAGGATTGAACTTGAAGGGAATGGGGCCAAGATCATTATGGCCCAACATCTCAAGCATAATGGGCTTATGATCAAAAACACTGCATGGGAGTATATGCAATCTAAATTCTAAGCCTAGCAAAAGGAAGGAGCTCTGCACCAAACATCTATCAAGTCTAGCAGCAATGTGACTAGGACCTATTCTTTTATTGGACCAAGTGTACTTACCATTTTCTGGGGGGATATCTAGCAGGTCCAAGTCCTGCATGAGGTCTTCCACCCACTCCCTTGCAGGGTCCCTTATGATTGTGCCTCCTCGCTTTTCCTCCATGCGCAAGGTAATATTTAGGTCACCTGCAACAATGATGTTTTCCAAGTTTTCTGACTCCGACAGATGCCTGATGGAGTCCCAACACTCCCTTTTCTCCCCTATATTTGTGGGAACATAGACATTGAAAAGACTAAGTGCCTCCCTCGAGTCCAAAGGTTGGAGCTTCAAAAATAGCCAATGGGTGTTGTGTAGCTCAGTGACCAGCCTATACTTGAGAGGATTCCAAAGAGAGCCCAGTCCCCCAGAGGCTCCCCGTGCTAAAACTGCTTGACTGCTACTTCCTTTCCAGAATTTTTTACTGATTTGGAGAAACTCATTGTCCTCCATTTTGGTCTCATGAATCAGAAGAATGTCTGGGGCTTCTCTTCTTATAAGGCTTCTCGTTGCTTCTTCTTTCACTTTGCTACCCATTCCTCTGCAATTCCAGGAGACAATCTTCATCATTTATTTTTATGGTGAGGGGCTCCCTTGGAGCCTTGCACTTGATTTTTAATCATCTTTGTATTTTTGCCAAGGAGTTTCTCCAGAGTGGGCTGAGTACCCTGAAGCTTATCTTTATAAGTTTCTTGGTCTCTCTTTTCTCTAGAAGATTTGCGGCCCCTTGCAGATCTTCTGACTGATGTCTGCGTCTCTCCTATTTCTCCATCCTCCTCAGACTCCTCCGAGTCATGCTCCTCCTCGGAGGCTTCTGTTTGCTTATCTTTATTTCTTGCCATGGCACTTTCTTCAGGACTTGTTCCTGCTGAAGTCATTTTCTCTGAGGGTTTATCCTGCCTAGCTTCTTCCCGAGGAGTCTCTTCTGTAGAGCTTAAGAACTCATACCTATTTCCTTGGCTTTTTGGCGGAGGATCATTCTGGGTGGAGGCAGGCTGGGAGCCTTGAGCCCCAGTCTTCTTGTGAGTTGTCTTTGACCTCTTGACTTGGTTCCAACCATCTTCCTTTCCTTTCTCTTCTTCCCCTTTGTTCAGGCACCCTCTTGCAAAATGGCCATAGACGTGACATTTATGACATTTGAAAGGGAGCTGCTCGTAGTCCAGCACTTGCACATGCGTCCAACTGCCAAACTTTATTTTGATGGCCTCTGGAAGTCCCACCTCTAAGTCCACCTCGACACAGATTCAGGTGCAATCATACTGATCATTGTTTTTTTCTCTATCAATGAACTTTCCCAAAGCATCTCCAATGTGCTTGAGGGAATCCTAGTTCCAGCAGTGCACAGGAAGATTAGGGAGCTGAACCCAGACAGGAACTGCCGTTGGGATATCCACGGCCGGATCGAAGTCAGGGGTCCATTTATTGAGGTAGAGGCCCTTAGGTCCCATGAAATAGGGCCCATTCCTGAAGATCAAATCTTTGTCCTCCTTTGTGTTGAACTCAAACAGGAAGTAGCCTCTACCCAGAAAATATGAGGTGACTTTGTTCTTGATCAGCGGAATCCAATTCTTAACGACCCAATTTTCTGTCGATTTTGGCGAGGGCCAAAGGCCCATGAATTGACCCACCAGGGCCCGATCTGCCAGGGACAAAGCGACCTGGATCGGACCCTCAGGAGGGGGGTTTACCTCAGGAACATCGTCGAGCTTTTTGACGAACTTAGAGGCTTCAGAATTCTTCTTTTTGGGCAATGAAGCTAGCAGAGAGGAGAAGGCAGCTTCAGCATTCGAGGGTGGGGCATGCGAGGGCCTGAGGGGCGAACCTTGGGCCTCCATGGCAGAGAAGGATAAATCAGCAATAACACACCCGATCCGCACCGAGCAAGAACTAGAGGCGAGGCATCATAGGCCCGAGATGAAGAAGAATCTCCAAGGCCGAGGAGCAGCTCCAAGCAGATCTGACGAGGGAGGAAGCGGCGCTGCGAGACCCTGAAGCAGGATCAGGAGGGAAAAGAAGGATCCGAACAGATCTGAGAGACCCAGAGGTCAGGAGGACCAGGGTCAGAGGCGAAGACGGCCCAAAGGGCAGAGCCCAGACTCAGGCTGCGCAGAGCAGGTCGCAGCAGGCAGCAGGTTTTCTATCCCTTGGTCGTGTAAATATTGATGTTGATAATGATATTTATTTATTTATTTTTCTGAGTAAGTTTAATCTATTAATATACAAAAAAGGTTTACAAGGAGGCCAAGGCCTTAGAGATTTTGGCCTGAGAGATGGGCATTCTAGTACAACCATGATGGTTTGTCAAAATAACAACACATAGTGCCTCTCCACAGTTACAACAATGAAGCACACATAGGCATCTAAACACAAAAAATCCGCCCTCATAGGGGAAACTGGCCAGAGTATCCAAACAATATATTAACCTACAGCATTCAGCTTCAGAAATGTAAACTTGAACGGTCTTATACAAAACATTCTGCCGCCCACAAAGGGGAAACCGGCAATCAAAAGAGCGGAGCCTGGCATACGAATACCAGAGCGGAGCCTGGCACAAAGAGCAGCCAAAAACAAGCCTGTGTGAAGAAAGGCCATTAATTACCTTAAGAAGAAGGAGGCGACTCGACCACAGTGCAGGCGTGAGCATCGGGGTCGTCCTCTTCCTGCCCAACAACAATATCATTCGAAGCAACCTGTATGGAAGTGTCCGCCTTATCCTCGACAACTGGAGCAGTAGAACAGCCCCCCTTGGAGACACCCGCAACGGAATCCAGGAAGGGGTCCTGCGAGGAGCCTCCCTCAGCCATCTTCCGCTTCTGACCAGCTGTAGGAGGAGAACAGGGCATATTAGACGGCAAATGCACCGGAGGAGATTTTGAAAACTTGACAATCGAATTAGGCGGCTCTTCTTTGAAGTCAATGGTGATAGTGGCCGTGATAGTAGGCATGTTGAGCAAGCAAGGGAAGCAGAATTGAGCTCTGTTCTACTGAACCGGGAGTAGACTAGAGAGGTTTCTAGCCAGCAGAGCACTCCCACGCCCCACCAAAGCGCTCCTATTGCTACAAGTCTATGGATATCGACCCCTCATGGAATCAGAAGGCAGAGAAGAGGAGCTAGGCGAGGAGGGAGGAGGGCGACGAGAAGGACCACCACGGCTCGAGCCTCGTCTGCTTCTCATTCTATGGCATAATCGAGTCATGGAATTCAGATGAGAAGTTCTAAAATTGAGAGAGCAGGAAGTGCCCAAACTAAGGACTGAAGGCTAGTAAGTATCAATCTCCACAGGGAGAGAGACAGAGCGAAAGCCAAAACTCTGAGTGCAGAAGGAGCTTTGCGAGAAGTGCAATCCAGGAGCAAGGTTAACACAACAGGAAAGCGAGCACCTGCGACCAATGTTGGTCCAAGAGCTTGGCTCAGAGACCACGGAAGCACAGTAGGAGCGGAGGGGTAACAAATCTGGTCTGTAGCATCCCGGAGAAGCCATATCTCTGTGGATTGAGCGCGAGTCTGGACGAGTGTGCCGCATAAATGCCCCGGACAGTGCAATGTTAATGTAATTAATGGCGCAGAGGATGCAAAGAAGGTTGGAGGTGGTAGAGCCCCACGCGCTCGCCCACCATCCTTGCCACCTATCATGCATAATAGCCACCCGCATCCGGGATTTGGAGATCCTGTTGCACCAAGGATGTGCAGTCTTGAATGAGCTGTTCATCATTGGAATTCTGTAGCAGGCCTTCCTAGAATGGATTTTTCTGAAGAGCACCTTGATTAGCCAACCGATCAGCAACTTTGTTGGATGTGCGTCTGATATGTTTGAAGGATATAGCTTTAGGCATCTTGAGCCAAGTTTCAATAAGTTCCAATCTATTTTGTAGTCTCCAACTTGAAGCTATGTTGGAAGCTGTAGAGCCAGAGTGGAGACGGATTGTCGCTTCAATAAGGATCCGAGAGTCCCCTTCAACTTCCAGAGGGAAGAAGTTCTCATTCTCCGCAATACACAACCCCCTCCATAAGCCTTCGAGTTCAGCAACATTTTTAGAGTCACGACCAAGAGAGCCGAAATAGATGTGAGCTATAGTTCCTTCATGATTCCTAAATATGCCTCCAAAACCAGCAGGTCCCGGATTCCCTTTAGCCGCACCATCAAAATTCATTTTAAAATCTCGAGGTATAGGAGGCGACCAGGAAAGGGGTGAATTTGAATGCTTCAAGGTGTTCTGGGACTGTTGTTTAGTGTGATTGAGATCAAGGTTCCATCTCTTCCAAATGAGACTTCCTGTTGGCGAGGCCGGCATATCCGATTCTTGCCAGGGATTAAGAGCCAAAGTTTCTTGCAGATTGCACTTGATATTGGACCAAATGATAGCATTCGGAGTGGCAGTATCCTTGAAATTTCTGTGATTACGCTCCTTCCAGGTGGCCCAATAGATGAATCCCGGGAACAAGTTCCAAATGGTATTGAGCAGTAGACATTGGAATGGATGTGAAGGCCATCTTCTGATTGTATTATTGATATCCCCTTCCTATCGCCCAATCCTTCTAAAGCATAAGGTGAATTGATCCCAGAGATAAGTAACTAGAGAACAGGAATCAAGGAGGTGCTGTAAAGTTTCTACTTGAGACTGACAATTGGGGCACCTTGAAGGGCCGATAAAACCTCTTTTTAAGAGATTGTCCCAAGTGAGGATTTTTCCTTTGCTGAGGAGCCAAAGGAAGGTGGAAACTTTAGGCCAGGTATTAGGTTGCCAAACTTGAGCCCAGATACGATCCTACTGTTCTTGCTGCTGGCAGAAGAGTAATCTATAGGCTTCTTGAGTAGAGAAGTTACCCCGAGGCATGTATCCCCATCTTAACTTGTCAACTTGATTCGATACCTTAATCCTTCTGAGACTTAGCTCCTGCTCAATGTCGCCAAAGGTATCCCCCTGCCAATCTTCTTGCCAGGTTAGTGCTGGTTTCCAAACTTGCTAACCATGGGAGGTATTGGGTTGCCAGAAACTATTAACGTGATTGGGGATGGAATTCCGAAGATTTTTTTGCCACAGAGGTTTATGGAAGAGCGAGGAGAGTTTTGGCATCTGTTGCCAAGAATCTTCCCAAAATCTAGCTTTGTCTCCTGAATGGGTTTCCCAGAAACTGTGTGTTTGAATGAAGGCTCCATGAAGTTTTGCTGCATTCCATATCAACGAGCCTGGAGCATCAGAACTGTAATGGATGAGATCAACCTGGGAGCAGTCTGGAGCATACTTTACCTGCCAAAGACATGCCCGTGGGATATGAGGTTTAGAGACCCAACTCCACCAGATACGAGCCCCCATGGTAAGATTACTGTGAAGCGGGTCTCGTAACCCCAATCCCCTTGTATTTTTAGGAGTGCAGACTTCAGTCCACTTAACAAGAGCCCATTTTCTGTTGAGGCTTGAAGAACCCCATAGGAAATTCCTTTGAAGGTTGCGGATTTTCTTCAGCACCCATTTAGGAGCGGCCAAAATGGAGAAGAGGTAAAGTGGCATAGCTTTAAGAACAGATTTGATTAAAATAACTCTGCTGGCCAAATTTAGAGAGCGGTAGGTCCAGGAGGAAAGTCGAGCTTCCATCTTATCCAGAAGGGCTCTCCAAGAGGCATGCTTAATAGCTGAGTTGACCATGGGAGCCCCAAGATATTTGGAAAGAAGAACATCAATCTTAAAGCCCAAGATTCTTGAAATATTATGTTGAGAGATGGGAGGAGTGTTGAAAAAGAAAATGTGGGATATAGCAGCATTGATGGTAGTACCAGAAGCCTCCGAGAAGGTGTCAAGCAGAGATTTAAGGGTTCGGGCTTCTTGTACAGAAGGGTAGCCAAAGAGCAAGTTATCATCCACAAATTGTTGATGAGTAATGGGGGAGCTGTCATGGAGAGAGATACCTTTGATTGAACCGGAGGAGGGAGCATGATGAATGAGACGACTAAGGCTTTCAGCCATGAGCACAAAAAGGAAGGGGGATAAGGGGTCCCTTTGACGAATACCCCTAGAAAACTGGAATGGTAAAGAGGGAGAACCATTGACTAGGATAGAGTAACTGGGAGAAGAGAGAAGGCTCATTACCCATCTAGTCCAAGTGGCATTGAAACCAAAAGCCAGAAGGATTTGTTTGATATAACTCCAGTTTAATTTGTCAAAAGATTTTGATAGATCAAGTTTGAGAAGCATACCTGGTTTCTTGAGGTTTTTGAGGGAGTGAATTACTTCATGCGATAGGATTATGCCATCCAAGATTTGACGACCCTCCACATATCCTGTTTGCTCTGGCGAGATAAGGAGAGGGAGGAGAGGCTTTATCCTGTTTGCAATAAATTTGGAGATCAGCTTATATACAACATTGCAAAGTTCTATGGGCCGATATTTATCTGGGGTACTAGAGTTCTCCTCCTTGGGGATGAGTGCAAGGAAGGTTGAGTTTAGTGAGGGAAGGATCCAGTGCATGGATCGAGATTCCTCCACTAAAGCCCAAACTTCCATCTTAATAAGCTGCCAGAATGCGTGAAAAAAATTGGCCGTGAATCCATCCGGGCCAGGCGCTTTCCCATCTTTAAGTTGAACAATGGCTTGCTCAACCTCATGAAGTGTAATTGGTCGGATAAGAATTGCATTGTGATCCTCTGTTATGATTTTAGGGATATGTTGAGTTATAGAGAGAATAGCTTGCTCACGATTGCCTTCCGGTTCCTGTAGAATGTTTTTGAAATACCCTCTGAGCTCTTTTTCCATGTCCTCGTGCTTTTCTAGGTGAATTCTCTGATTGCTGTTAAGAAAGGCAATATGATTATGCATCCTTCGTTGTATAGTGGATCCATGGAAAAACTTTGTGTTTTTCTCACCGTCTTGAAGCCATCTGATTCGATATTTCTGTCGCCAGAAGGTCTCTTCCTATTGCCTGCTCTTGTCAATTTTTGTGAGGAGAGCGGTTTCTTGTTTGTCATAGTCCTTTGTTCTGCCTTCAATGATGATTTTCTACTGAAGAAGCTTCATTTGAAGCTCTAGCTCCTTCGTGTTGTCGAAAATGTTGCCAAAATGAGATTTATTCCAGTGTTTGAGAGAATTCTTAAGATTTCTGAGCTTTTGTTGGAATTGAAACATTTTTGAGCCATCCTCTGGAACAAAGGATCTCCATGCATTGGTGACAAAGTCTTTGAAACCAGCATGGGAGAACCAGAATGATTCAAATTTAAATGGTCTGTTGCAATGTGCGCCTGGTCGAGACCATTGCAGGAGGATGGACCAATGGTCCGAGCCTGCCAGGGGAAGTATGGATGAGTGAAAGTCCCCTCCAAGATTAATAGCGTTGTCTATCATGAGAAATCGATCCAACCGGGATGCAATGTGCTGCGGCCCACTGCATTTATTGGTCCAAGTGATTGTGCCATTGGAGGTTTGCAGATCCATGAGCTGATTAATTGAAATGAATTCTTTAAAGCCTAAGCAGTCCCCTTCTATCCTGTGCTTTCCTCTTGATCTTTCTTCCAAAGTGGTGGTCATATTGAAATCCCCTCCACAGAACCAAAGCGGAAAATGCCTTGCAGAATTTAAGTCTGTTAAGGTATTGAGTAGATCTAATTTCTTTTGAGTTTCTTGCGGGAAATATACATTGGTTAAGTGACCATGGATATTGGTACCTAGCAGATGGAAAGTAGTTTGTATACAAAATTGGGATGCGTGGAAGTCATACAAAGAGAGGACTTGGGGATCCCAAATAATTGCCAACCCTCCGGAAGCACCTGAAGCATCCATTGAAACTGAGCGACAGTTAGCCCAAGCTTTGGCCATAATGAGTTCAAGCGTTTTGCTGTTGCATTTCGTCTCCTGAAGGAAGACCATCGAGGGGTTGTATTTCTGAATCATATTTTTAATCATTCTGTGCTTAGAGGGGCTATTGAGCCCTCTCACATTCCACGAGATGATCTTCATGAGGAACTGTGCGGGAGTGCCTTGTAGAACTTTGTCAACTGGGGGAAGCTGCCGGATTCAACCAGTATTTCACCTGCAATAATAGTTCTCTGCAAAGCTGTCTTCCTTCCTCATTTTTTTGATTCCTTCATAATTTTCCTGCCATCCCAAGGTCTTCCTGCTTGAATGCCCAGGGAATTTCTTTGTTGTGCGCGAGAGAGGACAGCTTCCAACTTATCTATCTGATGGGGTTTAATGTTGTTGTACTCTTTCTGATGGAAAGCTTCCTCCAGAGCCAAAATATCAAGCTCCCCGATGTCAACACAGTCAGGTTCATCCTCCATAAGAGTAGGGACATTCAGTTCAATGTCTTCTGACTCTGAAGGGGCGGCGGATGCTTGGGTGCAATCCAAGTCCATGAGCGTAGAGATTGAAATGGTGGGTTCGATTTGGTTGTCAACCGAAGAGGAGGCTAGAGAGACTTTGGTTGAATCTGAGGCTATAGGGGTTTTGATATTTGAAACAGGAGCATCCGGTAAGGGGCTAGAAGAAGTTGGCTGGCCCTATTGTGCTTCTGTATGATCATGAGGAGCAAGGACCTAAAAAATGTTGCTAGTAATGGGGATGTTGGGGGCGGTAGAGATGATAGGAGATTTCTTGGAATGCTTCTTCCTGGAGGAGACTTTGGTAAAGTCGTCCGCATCTTTTCCAGCATTAGGGGAGGGGGAAATGGGTTTCTAGTTTAGAGGGCAATCTCTGTATAGGTGTCCATGCTCATGAAATTTTCGGCATCGAAAAGGGACGTGCTCATAATCAATAGTCTGAATCCATTCAAAGTCGTCATGGAATAAACTTACCGAGTCTGTGAGAGGCTTTGCAAGGTGCATGTAAACACAGATTCTGGCGTAGGAAGTGTAGCGTTAGAGTTTTGTTTCCTTAGCAACCTTTATAAACTCTCCGAGTCCATTGCCAATGTCCCGCAGAGTTTATTCGTCCCAGTATTCCAAAGGCAGAGAATACATTCGTATCCATACTGGAGCCCAACTGAAATATTCCTTGTCTGGATGAAATCTTTCAATCCAATCATGTAGGTAGAGTCTTGCAGAGTTGAAGAAGTAGGGGCCTCCTTCAAAGATGCGAGTCTTGTCCTCAAGGCAGTTGAAGATGGTAGTGAAAAATCCTTTGGGTCCAAGCTGCAGGGTAACTTGTCCCGTAGGCTTCCATTTGGATATTATCCATCCCTGCAAAGCCTTCTAAGTCGGCCAGAGACCTATGAACTTCTTAATGAGGGCGTGATCCTTCATGTATTGAATGTGTCCATTGATACGGTGACAGGGGAGATCGATTTTGATCCGATCTGCAGCTTTAGGAATACAAGTGGCAGAGGAGGCTTTTTGATGTGCAACAAGTGATAGTGAGGAACTAACTAGGAAGCCCATGTAAAGGAAGGCTCTACCACCAAGTCATGATTAAATAATCGGCGAGTGAAATGGGTGTAATACTCATGACCTGATGGGATCGACCCTATGGAAAGTGATCAGAATGGAGGCTAGTATGCAAAATGCAACGGAAAGTGGATTCCCTAACCTATATGCCAGTGAAGATCATATACCTGCCATGACGAGTCAGCAGTCATGGATCAAAAAACCGGGAAAAATATCAAATTCGTCAAAATGTACCTGAAAATATACCAATCTGGGCACTTCCAAGCATCCAGGTTATGCAACTTAAGATAGATTGAAAAAATAAGCATAACAAATTTTTGCGAAAATTTTCAACTTTTTGGGCATAAATAGACAAATTACCTCATATTTGGTTCATTGTTACATTGCTGATTTGGGAAAAAGTGCTATGGATAAAAAAGTCTCTTTCGTCAAAACAGGAGCAACCGACCGTCAAACTTCACCGAATTTGTCAGGTAAGCTCATAAAACATCCTTGTTATTCATTTTGTCCGTTCATAAGTTAAAAATTAGGAATTTTCACCATAGAATCACTTGGTAAAAATCACGGGTTTGCGTATACGCGGGTTTATAATGACCAAGTCGCGTATATACGCGACTGTGCACAAAGAAATTCGCGTATGCGCAACCCAAAATGAAATAATGCGTAGCTAATGAACGAATTATTGAAATTTTGCAGGATGACCATATCATGGAGAGAGCGTGAACACAGTGCTATTGATAAAGAAGTCATGCAGGACCGAGTATCACTCAATATTCTTCAAAACTGCAGATTGCTCAAGTTTTTCAAAATGCCAAATATGAAGAGTAATGTCTGGTTGCTCGAAATGGTTGTGAACTATTGGGAACCAGAAGAAGACTGCTTTATCATAGATCAGATGCCCATACGCATCGAGGTGGAAGATATATATTTTATTACTGGACTCTCCCGGAGGGGGGAGCCAGTAGACTTGCATGGTAAGCCTTTGGGAGGGCTAATCGTGGAAGATTACGTCCACGTCTACTACGTAGAGGGTTCCAAGAAAGTTGGAACTCAAATTGCAATCAAAGATTTAAGAGACTTGCACATAAAAATCCTCTTTTTTACCATTGGCAGGGTGGCAGGATCTGCTTCCCTACACCAGGCATCCAGGACTCAAATGAGTATAGCAGTGGAATGCTTAACTCATGTATATGATTGGTGCACAGCTCTACTGATGAACATGAAGCAACAATTGACTTCTATCCGAAAAGCAAAGACAAAACATTTTGGATATGGTACAATCTTGATGACATTCTTCTTCGAGAAGATTCCAGCGCTGAGACCCAAAGTGATCTCTTCTATTAGTAGCCCTAGAGATCCAAGAATTGCCCGATGGGCTGACTTGATGAAGAGATTGGGGGGAAGTGAAGTTCCCCGAACCACTTGGGATGATGAGTTCTTCCTTTGGTGGGGAGAACAAATCATCGCTGTGGAAGACTATCCCTATGCCGAGATGGATTTCCGAGGCGATCCAGACCTTGTCCTTCCACCAGGTGCGGCATGGGGCACAGTCGGTACTTTTGCAATTTTTTGACTTATATAATTTTTTGGATTTTTTCAATATGTATGAAAAAACACGAAAAAACAATTTTGATTGGATTCAAAATGACTTACAATTTTATAATGATCATGAAACAGATATTGGACCAGTTCGACCTGAGGGATCATTAGGGGAATTTTGAGGTCTAAAATGGGCCTCCTAAGGAGATTATAAAAGAATAGTGGAAAAAATCAAATAAGATTTGATGACATCATCAAATTTTAGAGGGAAATATGAAAAAACTACTTTTTCAACTCATATTTTCAACTTATCTCCCAAAGTTTTTACTCAAATTTCGAGCAGGAGTACTCATTGGATGAGAAATTTAATTCCTCATCCAAGGAGTACCCATGTTGCATATTTTTGATGGGTCCTACTACACGAAAAATGAAAAATACATAAAAAACGTGATTGTGTAATCACGTTTTTTTATGTATTTCTCATTTTTCATGTAGCAAGGTTCATCGAAAGTATGCAACATGGGTACTCCTTGGATGAGGAATTAAATTTTGCATCCAACGAGTAATCCCACTTGAAATTTGAGTAAAAATTTTGGGAGATAAGTTGAAAATACGAGTTGAAAAAGTAGTTTTATTATTTTATTATTTTTTAATATTTTTACCCTTTTATTTAAAAAATGGTAAATCATCCCCCATGGTTGACATCATAATCTTGAATCCTATTGGTTGTTATAAAGTTTATTTTTGTTGTACATTTTTCTTAGGAGGCCGACCTCAAAATTCCCCTAATGACCCATGACATAAGCGTCGCAGAGGCGAGGCGGATACAGTAGAGTTAGACAGAACCCTCCATGCCGTACAAAGGAACTTGGAGGGGTTAACCCGCCAAGTGCCTATGGCTGCAGTGGAAGATCTGCCTGAGGCCATCCAGAGGCAGGTAGTAGGAGTACCTCACGACTGGGTACGGTTATTCCACTGAGTTGCTACTGCGATCGTGTTCTATAGGAACACAACCTCTAGGCAGGGACCTCAGGAGTAGATAGATATGATGTATCAGATGACTGTATATTTTTTGAGACTGAACATGATCGGGCATAAGCCCAATTTTTTGTATGACTTATGGATCCAAATTTTTGTATAGTTTTGAACACTCTGATGATATATATACAGCGATGTTTGATGTGATGTGACAAATGTATCAAAATGTATGATGTTTTTTATGATTAAATTTTATTGTATGGAATGATTAATATGCCAATCAATTGCTTGATTAGCTAATGAGTCTGCCATCCAATTGTTAGCTCGAGGAATATGAATGAAAGTTAAAAATTGAAATGATCTTTGTAACAAACGTACCCTCAAGAACAACCGAAGTAAAAATGGATCTCGAACCCGATAAGTATTGTTCAACTGCGACACCACCAGTTGAGAGTCCAAGAAAACTACCAACGAATCAACACCCAAAGATATTGCCTCCGAGAGTAGATAAACAACTGCAGTGTATTCTGCTATGTTATTGGAAGCAGGACCAATGCAGACCCCTCTTGATACTAACAGCTGACCGGATGGATAATTAAGCACCCAAGCCACGGAAGCTAAGTTCCGGGTGTGTCTACTAGCACCATCGGCGAAACCAAAATGACTCATGACATTCGACACAACCTGCCAAAGCAGATCAAAAACATCACCAACCCATCAAAGATCGAAAAACAACCAGATATGTACAAAGAAAAACTACTATATACAAAAGCAACATGCCAGGCCGAAGCCTAGGCATAATACTTCTTCAAATAGAGCCCATTTATGGGCTCCGGCAACTCGTTCCCTTCAAAATCAACCAAGGTATATGCTCCTTTCTTAAGGAATTTTTTAACGATAAAGGGGCCATACCACATAGACTTAAACTTTCCTGCCCCCAGGGCATCTTTTTCTTGGGCATAGACCAAAACAAGGTCACCTTCCGAAAAAACCCTAGGCTTGACCGCCTTATCGTACTAAACTTTAACTCGGTTTTTGTGCGCTTCATTCATTGTGGTGGCATCCCGACGCTGCTCATTGAGATGTTCCAGATGAAGGAGACGTTCTTCAAGACTAGAAGTGTCAGGAAGAAGTTCAACAACTAACTTAAGAGAAGGAATCTCACATTCAATGGGAAATAAGGATTCCAACCCGTGCACCAGCTGAAACGGAGTAAAGCCAATTGCAGTTTTCACTGACGTCCTGTATGCCCAAAGTGCAGGATATAGCATGATATGCCAGTTGGATCGAGCTTTATCGATTGTCCTTTGAAGAATTGTCTTCAAGAATTTATTCACGGCTTCCACTTTCCCATTGGCTTGAGGATAATACAGAGATGAATGCTCTTGCTGGAAACCTAATTTTAGAGCCAACTCAGCCATCATGCTATTCTGAAAATGACTGCCATGATCAGTGACAATCTCTTTAGGAATACCAAAACGAGTAATAACCTGGTTGAAAATAAAAAGAGCTGCAGTCTCACCATCATTCCCAAAAGTAGGCATAGCCTCGACCCACTTCGGAAAGTAGTCTACTGCTACAATAATGTACTTGTGACCTTTAGCTGAAGGTGGGTTACAAGTAGTATAATCAATACCCCACTTTGTAAAGGGATCGACAGTAATGACTGGAAAAAGCGGAGCTGGATGAGCGCGCATTTTTTGAGTATAAACTTGACACGGATGACACTTTTTGACCGACTCCATACAATCCTTGAAAATCGAAGGCCAAAAGTACCCAGCATGCAAGATCTTTTGGGCTGTAGCAAGCCCAGATAAATGACCACCACAAGCTCCACTGTGGCAATCATTCAGCACAGCCTCAGCTTCTTCGAGAGTTAAGCAGTGTCTCAGGATTGAATCAACCCCTCGACGGTATAAAGCATCACCAATGATCAAGTAATTCTTAGCCAAGTGACGCAACTTACGGCGCTCATCTTTCGAAAAAGTAGAGGGAAACTTCGCAGTCTGAAGATACACAATTATATCTCCATACCAAGGATCCTGTGGAGAGATAAGAAACAAATGTTCATCCGGGAAGGATTCATCATAGATCATTTCTTCCCCACAGGGCAACTCGGAGATCAATTCCGTGAAAACCAATGATTTCTTGGACTTGGCAGACATAAACTCAAGATCAAATTCCTGCAAAATCACAATCCATATATTGTATTTGCCCCCAATCACTCGCCTACTGAGGACAAACTGAAATGGATTGGTTGCTGCCAAAACATAAGTTTTTCGTAGAATAATGTAATGCCGGAGTCGCTGCACAGCATGAACTGCTGCTAAAGCTAATTTTTCTATCGGAGTGTACCGGAGTTCAGGTCCTACCAATCCTCGACTAAGATAGTAAATAACATGCTCTGCAAGAGCATCATCCTCCTGAACCAGAACCATACCGATGGTAGATTCTGCTGCTGCCAGATACAAAAGGAAATCCCTGCTATAATCAGGTGGACTCAATAAAGGAGCAGAGGTCAATTCTTTTTTCAAAGCATCGAATGAGCATTGAGCGAAGTCATCCCAAAGAAATGGAACTCCCTTCTTCAACAATCTCATAAATCCCTTGGTAACTTCAGCATAATTTACGATAAATCTCCGAAGAAAATTAGACTTTCCTTGTAGACTTTGAAGTTGACAAATAGAGGACGGGGGAGGCAACCGAAGTATTGCCTCAACCTTGAAGGGATCTACCCTAATCCCTTCCCTAGACACAATGAATCCCAATAACCGACCGGATGTAACCGCGAAAACACACTTGTTCGGATTCAACCTAATCTTATAGAAACGACATCGTTCAAATATTTGACGGAGGTGAGAAGGATGATCCATCCTCTTTCGAGAATGAGCAGCTAAATCATCCAAATACGCCTCGATAATATTTTTGATGTCGTGGAAGGCATATGACATGGCCCGCTGAAACATAGCCCCAACATTTTTAAGACCAAAAGGCATCTTTGTATGCAAAAGTACCCCAGGGACAAATAAAGGCATCATTATGCTGATCTTCAGGACAGATAGTAATCTGATTATATCCGGAGAAACCATCCATGAAGGAGAAAATATCATTATCGACACACTCGTCAATGATCTGATCTATAAATGGTGTGGGGTAATTATCTTTAGGACATGCTTTATTTAGGTCTCTGAAATCAATGCAAACTCGAATTGTTCCTTATTTTTTTATCTACGGGAACAGGGTTTGAAACCCATTCAGTCAAAGGAACAGGGAAAATGAATCCCGCCTTAAGCAGCTTCTCCACCTTAGCTTTGATAGCCGCTGCCTTCCTAGGATTGACCGGACAAAGTTTTT
Organism: Pinus albicaulis; assembly: GCA_034641835.2. Classification (NCBI taxonomy): domain Eukaryota; kingdom Viridiplantae; phylum Streptophyta; class Pinopsida; order Pinales; family Pinaceae; genus Pinus; species Pinus albicaulis. Next base: position 1,582,901,068 of record CM076582.1, on the reverse strand, counting down.
GCCTCCCAGGCATAGCATTTTCATAAGTCTTGATCTCATGCTGGAAAATAGATGGATCTATACCAGGAATTTCCTCATAAGACCAAGTGAATACATCCCTATACTGTTTAAAGAGCTCGGTATAAATCTGAATCTCTTCAGGGGAACATTCAGCTCCGATGAAGACATTCTCAATAACATTGGGATCCCTAGAAATGTTCACCGGGATAGTTGGAGAAATCACAACCATGTTCCCTTCAACATAAACCTGTGTTGGTGCTAAAGGGTTCAGGACTAGGCGAACAGGACCAGGAGACGGAGGACTTGAAAAACTTGTTTCAACTTCACTCAAATCAGGTAAAAACTAAGACCAATGATGCAAATCATCCCACGGTCTATCTATACCAGTCATAGCTTCCAGGATGGCCTCTTCAGATGGAAGAGTGGTATCAAGGAAATCCTGGGCAGAAGAATAACTAAGTGTCCAAGCCGGAGCCACATCTCCATCCAACTCTTCCGGTGAAAGAGGAGCTGGGATGGATTCTGCAGAGTCAACAATAGAATGATAAGCAATCTCAACTGCAGACATTGGAAATTCCATTCCACCCACTTGACCTTCCGCTAATGTGGCGGTAGGGGAAGGTAAGGTCCAAGGGTCCAAAAAATAATGAGTTCTGAAGAACTCTCTTCGAAGAGGAGCCCTGGAGGATGAAATTGCATTTATATGAACCGTAGGAGGTGGAATATCAAAAGTACCCATCAAGGAAGAATACATTCCAACTCCTAAATTCTCAGTAGGCGACTTGGTATTATCCAACTTTGGAATAGTTAAGTCAGTAGATGCATTCAGGTATACAGGAGGACAGTCCAGTTGGTCCACTATAACAATCCTCCCTTCGTGAGGGAAACAAATAAACCGAAACAATGAAGATGCAATGGCATCCATCTCATAAATCCAGTTTCTCCCCAACAGAAGGTTGTAGTCCAAACTTGCATCCACTATCTCAACCTCTATATTTACAGTTTTTCCCCCAACACAGATAGGAAAAGCTGGGACAATACCATGCGGTCTATGAGAATGACCATCAAACGCAGTCAGAAGAGTAGCAGATGGAGCGGCTGTGGGAGATCCAATTCCCTTCCAGCATGCGAGAGACATCACACATGTGGAAGCACCCTCATCAACAACCGTCCGGAAAATATTGCATTTCCGGTACGATGATTTAATATGAAAAGCCATATGATGGGGGAGTCTCTTCTTAAAATTAGTCATATCGAAAGTAATCATAAGAGAGTTCTTTGGATCTACAGCCCCAAGAGCAGTGAGAAGAGCACTGCACTGAGCCGAACAAGACTGGAGCACCTCTAAAGCCGACATGGCACAAGGACTTTGCGCTAGATCTTCCACAATAGAGTAGTTTTGGGCAGCCCTAGCATTTGGATTAATCGTTGTACGCTTGGTAGATGATTTCGACATCTGAGGTATAGGCTCAATAGTAGGCCTCGTAATATGAAGCGGCTCAGTAGCATCAGGAGCACCCTTAGCTTTCGAAGACTCTTCTTCGCCATAATCACGGGATATCGTAGTGACATACACATGAGCACTCATCATGTATATGTTTGATGGAATTTACCCTTCCTGGGTGCCCCCAGAGGAAGCCCCAGAATTTTGATTCGCGCCAACAACTAGCTGTTGCCCTTGGGGAAAAGGGTTTGTCAACACATCTTGGGAACTAGAAGAACCCTTCTAAGCTAACAAGCACTGCGCATCCTGAATTTTAGGGCAAAGGTGTGTAAGATGGTATCCAGCACACAACTTGCATGGAAACTTCACTTTCTTTTTATCCTTTGGACCCTCACCAACATGCTCGTTGATTTTATTCACATTACCCTTCCCATTCTTGCCCTTTTTCTTATTATTGTATCCCTTCTTCTTCCCTTCGGATTGTTGATTTCCTTTGGGATCGGAAGTTTGGACGGAATTTACCGACAAAGATTGGGAAGGCGATGACTCAGCAGGCACAACTTGACCAGAAGGAGCAGATTTCAAAGACAACTGTTGCAATTGAGTAAGCAGGCTAGCTGCACCACTATTGATCGACCCAATAAGTCCATCACCATGAGGACTAGGCTTAGTTTTGGATAAATCTAATTTGGAGTGAGGAGCATTGGGAAAATATTTATGGAGGACCCCAGACTGAGAATATATCAGTTCCAACTGCTGGGCCCTAAAAATAGCCTGTTCCTCAGAAAATACCCCAAACAGGGATACATCTTTAGAAATGTCTGACTGCAGAGATTTCAGAAACCATTCCAAAAGGAATTCTCCTGGAATATGAGCTTTAATAATCCTCTTCCTTCTCTGCCATTCCTGAATGTGGTCAGAAATGTGGGTTGCGTCGTCCTGCTTAAAATTAGCTAGGAGTTCAGTCCCGGCGTCATAACGGATGAGAAACTGGAAATGATTTAGAAATGTAACAGCCAGCTCTCCAAATATAGCAAAATTGCCCCCATTTAGCTCAATATACCACTTGGCAGCGTTTCCAGTTAAGGTGCGTTGAAACAATCTCAACCTAATCGAATCATCGATCAGGGAGTTAGAAGAACACCATAAATGGAAGGTGGTGATGTGATCAGCCGGATCTTCTCCATTCTTGCCTTCAAACTTTGGAATGTTTGAAGGAATTTTGGTCAGAACCGGAGGCCACCCCGGACTGTACCGGATCAGATCATTCGTCAATTTCGACAGATCTGGCAAGTTTAACATTGCCAAAAAAGGTAAACGAGGCGAAGCCTGAGGATTCCATCCTTGATGGGATGAATTCCCAACATTCTGAAAAGAATACCCTGGATTTGATAAGGCACCAGGTTTCCAGAAAGAACTCGTAGAAAAAGGAGAAGAACCTCCTCCCAACGCAGAGTTACCAAAGACCGGACCAGTCCCCCCCCGAAGTATTAAATGAAGAGGAAAGCCCTTGATAGGGGTTCCAGGCATTAGAAAGAGGGGAAAAAGTCTGATAAGCACTCGACGAAGGGAAAGAAGCATTCCCTTGGTGACCAGCGTAAAACTGATTCCCTGCCCCCGCTGTAGTGAATACAGGGTTCCAACCTGTAAAAGTGGTCGAATTCTGATCTCTAGACCAAGGGTTGAAACTCTGAGTCTGAGAAGTGAACGGAAAGGACCCTAAATAAGGATTCAAACTAGGAATATGCCCAGTTCCAAAGGGGAACCCTTGAAAAGAAGCCGATCCACTAGCCATGGAAGACATGGGTGTAGATCCAGCTGCAGCAGCGGAAAAGGAAAAAGAAGGAATCCCACTAGTGGGAATTCCAAAAAAAAAGGGACCAGAATGAGAAGCATGTGCTTGGGTGAAACCAGAGCCAAACACAACAGTACTAGAAGCAATTGAAGATATAGCAATAGTTCCTCCTCCTTCAACAGAAGCAGGAGTCTGAATGCCTGCAGCACGCACAAAAAAAGCCGCGTTCCCAGTCGTGGCCATCGAAAGGTATGAATAATATGGAGGATCTTCCAGTCTCTCTGACTCAAGTCTGATGTATTCAACAACGAACGGATAATCAAAAGGAAGAGGAGATGGAAGTGACTCAGAGGGTTGAGACACTTCCTCTACTTGTACTTCTTCTTCCTGCGGAAACAAGACTCTCGAGGTGAGCAGAGCGCTACTCTCAGAACCAACAACATAACCAGCTATGAAACCTTCAAACCCTTGTGGAGGATCTCTCTCCACTGCGTCAGATGCCACAGGGTGATACTCACCTGCTAAATTACTCCTATGCCTTCTTGAAGAAGGTTCTGGACTCTCGGGAGATAACTTCCGGATTCTCCTCGATCGACGAGGCGCTTGATCAGCCACTTTAACAAATTTTAATTAGACTCAAAAAGTATAAAGCGAGGCAAGCTAGGAGCAAAGAGCACTCACTACAAAAAAAAATCCCTGAGATACAATCAAGCAAACAGCCTTCAGGTATTTCCACTCCGGGTGATTAGGACTAGACACCAAAATACAAGAAAGCGAAATATAGGACCTCCCGAAAGTAGTCTGGGATAATTACGGCCCAGGCCTACTAGTGAAGGTAACAGAAACAATTACGCCGACCTCCTAACAACAGCCTTTGCCGGCACAAGTACCCAAGCTTCGCAAGGGCACTCCCCAGAAGTACTGTTGGAAGTGATACGATGTCTGCCTCAGGTACCACGGGTATTCCCCCCCGCAGTCAACTATGTGGAACCTAGGAGTGGCAACTATGGGCACCAATCCATGTCAGAAGCTGGGCGGAACGGTCTTGAGGTCAGATTCAGCAAATCAGAGAGGGGGTATCTCTCTTCTCAACCTTCACTTCCCCTTGCGCTTGACTCTCTGGAGGAGAGCTTTCCCGGTCCACCTAACGGAGTTGGATTTTGCTCAATTAATCAACTTCTATGTTTTTGTTTGAGCGGCCTTGGAGATTTAACTCTCCACTCACCTAATCCAAGGCCCCACAACCTAGCTAGTTGGTGTATGACACTTAATAAAAACTTGCTAGTTGCTTTTAAATTATAGCGCTTATTTTAATCGGCTGTTATGTTAAGTCAAAGGGATACAGAAATGAAACTTGTGGTGTTTTGACATAGAAAATAAATTAATAAAAACCAAACTACATGCAAATGCAGTAATTGCCTTTCGATGAAAAGAAATTTCTACAAAGGTTCTACGAGACTAAAATTTTTCTTTTTTCTTTTCAGATAACAAACTTCACACTCACAAAAACTATGAAAATGACTAAATGCTTAAGTGCACCTGATGCAAATCACTAAGAGCATGCAAATTCTAAGATGCAAAATCTACTAAAGCAGAGAGAAATTTCCCAAAGATCCTTCAGTTTTATCTCTTTTTGGCTGTCCACAAAGCTAGTTCCCAAAATCAGAAACTCTTAGTATAAAGACACCAAAAACGCTTGAAACAAGAGGAAGAAACCAATGGCAATTCCTTTCCAAAATCAAGTCAAAAACCAAAAGGAAGAAATCTCAACAAAGCTTCAAAAGATATAACGAAATGAAAACAAAAATTCAAAACAAAAGAAAATGACAAAACAAAATGTTTTTTGAGCTTTTGAATTTTATAAAAAAGAAGAGCTCGAAGAGACCAAAAAAAAAAAAACTATCAAATCCCAAGCCAAACAACTCTGAATTTCAATAAAAACTTCCAAAACGCTCCAAGTCTTATAGTGCCACTTAGTAGCAAGATTTATCTGAGCAAAAGAAGACAAGAAACTCAGTAACTCAGCCTAGAAGAATAGTACAACCTTGCAGCAAACAAAAACTTCAAAGAACCAAGAAAGACTCTTCAAAAGTTGCAACAAGACCTAGTCAACTGAACTCAAGAAAACCAACCAAGAAATGGGAAAAAATTGAAGTGCAAAGCAAGACACAAAGGTAGGAAAGAGTAAATGAGCAAAATCTCTCTGTTCTGATGAAGCAGAATAGCCAAGAATCCCCAGGAAGAGATCTTGGTACTCGAACCAGAAATGAAAGCGCAAGAAACAAGATTTTCCAGATAAGCTAGTTCTCAACCAAAACAGAGAGAGAAAAAAGCAAAGACCAATTTCAACACAATCCAGAGGATACAAAGACACTGTAGGAACAGGTCTCCACAGGCACACAAGACTAAAAAGCCAAGAAATCAAAAATTTCAAAATTCACCCAGGCATACGCTACTTGACAGTTTTGAAACAAGCGTGCATACGTGACTGTGTTAAAGGAAACCTGCGTATACGTGACTTCCTTTAACAAAAACTGCATGTATACGCATTTGTGTGCAGACAAACCCGCGTATGAAAAGGTAAATAATAAAAAATAAAAAAGATCAAGCCTGGATAAGAAACTAGGTCTTTAGTCTCACTGAGAAAGAGTTAAATGGACTGGAAATAAAAGTTAAAATTGTTGGAAACCTTTCAAACAAATGAGACCACCCAACAGGGGAATCACAAGAATGTGATCCCCAGTGGAGTCGCCAGTTCTGTTTCGGGAAAAAACACCCTAGAGGTTTGTTGGGTCAAAACCTCCACAGATCAGGGCATGCTATTCTGAAGGACTCACACACAACCACACTTGAATGCTAAAAACTAGATAACAACGATAGTAGAACTCACTCGTAGTCCTACGTTCGATGTAGATCCCGCGAGGTCCAAACCCCTAGCAACCCTTCTTCCTCCTTCAACCTGGAAAACAAGAAAGAATGTGCACGGAAACCTAGTTGTACAACATATACTTCTCCTAAACGTTAGTGCAATCCATGTGAAACATTATATAAACCATAATAAATACTTAATAATCAATCTTTTCACATATGCAAATAGTTATTAACACACAAGTTCAGGAACAAGATGGTTCTTCATTATTATGAACAACATGTACAGAAATAAAGAGTGGAGAGATCACCTGAATCCTTCCACGATCTTCGAACAGACCATCGTCCGGATCCATCCCGCCCTTGTCTTGCTAAGATACTTTCAAGACTTGTGCACTCGAGATGGCATATAAATGAATGAAAATCTCCAGGAAATAAGGGTTTCCTGTATAAATCTGGGAAAGTGCAGGAGGCACGGGAATTCAGACTTGAATTGGGATTCCAACAGAGTATAATGTCTATAAAATTTCTCTCACTCTTAGGCTATACACATGAGGGGCTTTTATACTCCCTCAAAGTAGTTTCAGTCAGTTGGAAACAGTTGGCCATGTACTGGGGTGGTTGAACTACTGGAGTAACCATCAACCCAACCCGAAAATAGGGAATTTTTATATATATTTTTAATGATTTTAATGGCATACGCAGAAAAGTACATGTGGACTCGCGTATACACGTGGAAAAGTCTGGGCATACCCACATATGGGATTTTTAACACTGTTTTTTAATGAATTTTTTTCAAGTCTGTGGGAATGGGTGCCCAAAGCCTTAAATACAATCATGAATCACATGAGGGTGAAAAATTATGCTATAACACAGGGAGATCAGAACTAGTTTTAGCATCTGGAATATTGTCTGTAGTGTTTGCCCTGTCAGGGACAGTCTACTTCCCTGGCACGACGTTATCTGGTGAATCTGACATCGCAGTGGAGGCAGAGTTAGGAGGAGGGGGGGTATTACTCGCCCCTCCGAAGGAGGCTGACATTCAAGGCGATCATAAGGGACGCCTCAGGATACCAAAACCTTAGAAGAAGGGAGACAGAAGCACCGGCATGAAGCGAGATGAGACGCTTGAATGCACAAACCCTAGAACTAGAGCTCTCCCATTCACAAGCTGATAATGATATTGATAATGATGTAAATAGAAAAAAAAATAAATGGAATTAAATGAAATTGATGATAAATAAGAAGAACTAGAGGTTTTGCAATTAAAAGAAAATTTTCTTCCAAGAGGATTGGTACCATTGGAAGAGATGTTTTTCTTCAATTATGTGGCCAAAAATCCAAAAATCAAACCCATGGGTAATGGAATATAAGACTGTAACATAGGAATGCAAGAAAATCCCAAAATTGTAAAAGTGTCTAAATCTTTGCCTCCGAAATTAAAACAAAAATACATGGAACTTCTTAAGGAATTCTATGATGTGTTTGCATGGAGTTCTGAGGACTTAAAATATTATGATACTTCTATCATTAAGCATACCATCCCCATCATAGAAGACCAAAATCCGTTAAAAAATAAAATAAGAAGATTAAATCCACTACTACTACCTCTGATTCAAATAGAATTGAAGAAACTATTTGATGCCAAAAACATAGTACCATTGAGGTTCTTAAAATGGGTTTCAAATCTAGTGCCAACTAGAAAGAAAATAGGTGAAATTAGACCCTGTGTAGACTTTAGGAATTTTAACAAAGTCTCACTCGAAGACAACTATCCCCTCCCAAAAATGGATCACATTTTACAAAAGGTAGTTGGTTCTAGTAGGATCTCTTTGCTGGATGGTTTTTAAGGTTACAACCAGGTTCTGGTTCATCCTGATGACCAACATAAAACATCATTTACTACACCATGGGGCACTTTTGTGTATGTAAACATTCCTTTTGGCCTTATGAATGTTGGAGCCGCTTTCCAAAGAGAAATGGACATAAAGTTTGCTGATGAAGTTGATAGTTTCATTGTAATCTACCAAGAATATATCGCTGTATTTTAAAGAAAAGATGAAGAGAACCTTCTGCATTTGAGGAAAGTTTTTTAAAAATGCAAAAACTTTGGAATACATTAAACCCTAATAAAACTCTTTTTGGTTTAGAGGAGTGACAAATTTTAGGTCATATCATTTCCAAATAAGCCATTAGAATTGATCATAGCAGAGTCAAAGCCATACAAAATATTGAACCTCCTAGAAACAAGAAATAAGTTCAATCCTCATTGGAAGGATAAATTTTCTTAGGAGATTCATTCCTAACTTGGTTGAAATATTAAGATCAATTACAAAAATTTTGAAAAGAGATATTGAAATTAAATGGAATATTGAAGCCAATAATTCTTTTAGTGAGGTCAAGATAGCTTTAACTACTGGTCTTGTTTTGATAAGCCTTGACTTTACTAATGATTTTATCATTTTTTCTTTTGCTTTTGAACATACTATTGCAATTTTTTTATTGCAGAAAAACAATGAAGGCCAAGAACAACCCCTAGCCTTTTTTAGCAGAGCTTCAAGGGATGCATCACTAAAGTACAACATCATGGAAAAGCACGCCTTTGCTTTGGTGAAAGCATTAAAAGACTTTAGAGTTTACATCTTACATTCTCATATCATTTCATTTGTCCCAAATGTTGTGGTATAGGATATTCTCACTCAAGCCGACCCAGATGGTAGGAGAGGGAAATGGATTGCTCTGATCCTAGAGTATGACATAGAAATAAAACCAACCAAGCTCATCAAGGTTCAAGGATTGGACAAACTAATGGTCGAGTCCAATTTTCATGCCCTTGATATCAATTTTATTGTTGCATTTGATGAACAGGAAGAGTTGGAGACTCCACAAGTATCAGAAGCCTTTTCTACCTCACCATGGTATGTAGACATCATTTTTGTACTGTATAATTTATAAGCTCCTCCTGGCTTAGCAAAAAGTAAATCTTGATTCCTTAAATTAAAAGCCATGAAATTTTGTATTTTAGATCAAAGTTTATATTGGAAAGATACTGAAGGTATCTTGCTAAAATGTTTATTGAAATATGAAGTAGATAAATTCATATAGGAATTCTATGAAGGAGACTACAAAGGACACTTATATTGGAAAACCACAACCAATAAAATTTGAAGAACCATTTTTTACTATCCCACTTTGTTTACAAATGTACATAAGAAAGTCACCTCTTGCCACTAATGCCAAATTTTTGAAGGCAAGTAAAATATTTTACCTTTACCACTAAAACCTATTTCAGCTGAAGTCCCTTTCCAACAGTGGGGTCTAGATTTCATTGGTGAAATTCATCTCACCTCCTTATGCCAACAAAAATGGATCTTGACAACCACTGATTACTTCAAAAAGTGGATTGAAGTTATCCCAACTAGGCAAGCCACATATGCTATCATTATCCAGTTTCTAGAGGGAAACATTCTGTCTAGGTTTGGGTGTCCCCACAAGATTATCACTGACAATGTTGTTTCCTTTAAATAAAATAAAATGGTTTACTTTTGTAATAAAATAAAATATCAAATTATGACACTCTACTTCCTATTACCCACAAGGCAATGGATTAGTCAAATCTTCAAATAAAATTCTAGTCAACAATATCAAAATTTTTTTGCCGGAAAATAAAAATTCCTAGCATAAAAAGGTAATTAATGCCATGTGGTCTGACTAAATTACTACCAAAATATATATTGGAGTGTCTCCATTTCAAATAGTATATGCGGTTGATGCAATTTTTCCTAGTTCATTAGGAATCCATATGCTAAAATTACTACAGAAAGCACAACTGGAAACAAATGTTTTGCAGAGAAGAATCAACTAGACCATCCAATTGCAACAATCCAGAGAGGAGGTCTACAATAAAACTCAACTATTTTAGGACAATGTCAAAAATATTTATGACAGAAGGACACAAGTTGATGATTTCTAGATAGACGATTTGGTGCTAAAATGGGATTCAAGGAATGAAAGATAATGGAAAACATGGTAAGTTTGACTGTTTGTGGAAAGGGCCATATAACATTGAAGCTTTTGGAGGCAACAATGCATTTTTCTTAAAGCACTTAAATGAAGAAGAACTACTTGGTGGACCTATTAATGGCAGACTTCTTAAACATTAATTTCTTCCAGAATAAATCAATTCCATTTAGAGTCATTGTATATATGTCACTTTACTTTTATGTTGCAAGAATGAGGGTAGCTCACATCACAAGTTGAAGCCTGGAGAGAAGGCCCTAAGCTTATGATGACTAGTTGCCCACATTTATAAATAACAACAGATGAATCAAATTCATTTGCAGAATAAAGATAACATGCCCAATGGATCAAGGCTACTGATCTACAATGTTCCTGAAACCTCACGGGGAGAGTTCCATCCCCATTGCAGCCACTGTTAGGGTCCTATATCTTATAGGATGAATTGATTATAGCTGTAATTTTTTACATGAGATGTTGTAAATAATATTCCATTCATAAATTTATTTCCAAAAGAAAACAAAACAAAACAAAAACAAAAATGGGATGAAAAATATATATGTGAAAAGAACAAAAAATAAAAAAACATGAGAAAAAGAAAAAGATTGAAATACCTCATAAAAAAATAAAGTTTATAGAAGTGATCAAGTCTAAATGCCACTCAGAAAATGAAAAAAATTCATCATTAATTCTTAGAATTTTTTGAATAATGTGCTCCTAGTTAAAATTCCACATTGAATTAGAAAAAATAGGGTAGTTATCTCAATCGCATTGTTTAAACATGATCAGGTCGGGTTAAATAAAAAATTAGTTTATATTAGAGAATAAAATTAATTAACCACACTGTCTAAATGTGGTTAATGAGAAATAAAAAACAAAAAATTGGAAACCTTAGAAAAATCAAGAAGTATAGGCCCACATGTTAAAACATGCCTTTAGAAAGTTATTTTAGTTTTGATTAAGTTAATCATGCCTTTTGGCCCACCCAGATCGACGGTGGTTATGACACCTTGCACCCCCCATCCCCATATGAAGTTTATATGATCAAAGGGACATGGATAGGTGGTCTCCATGATACCGTCGTGCACAATGTGGCGCCTTCTCATCTTCCCCACACCCCCCTTCCTCTTTCCAATTTTTTTTACCACCCACAACCCCCTTTAGGTCCCCTCCAAATCCACTTTTCGTCCTCCCTTGACCACTGCTTCACTCCTACCCCACCACGTGGAATCACACCACTTGTCCCTCTCCCAACCATTGGATAAACCATTTTTCCTGCCATTAAATCCTTTTCCCATTTTTTATCCTCCCATTAAAAAATTATCTATTTTTCCATCCGTTAGTGATACTCGTTTCTATTTACTCTTCCCTCTCCTAATAACGAAATAATTACAATGTATTGGCATGCTAGAGACTATAAAATCTTAATCTTGTAGACCTACAAGTTCCATTTGCTCAATTATTTTCACTGATAAAAACCTAAGAGTACGATCATCAGAGGAATTTTCCAAGCCACCATCCATTCCTTTCAAGATATTTATCTAGTTAATTCACCCAATACCAGGTAATTGCATTCATTTATCCATAAATTTTCCTCTAAATTATTCCTCCCAAAAGAAGAGTGTTCCTGCAGGGAAACCCATCCTTCCTTTGACTATAGATGTCGACTATCAATCCTTAGTGAAACAGTTGTATCAAATTTTTGAGACCAATTGTGAGTTCAATCTTTACGAACTTCACAATTTGTTTAAGTAAACATATCTTGAACTCAGTGACGACTTAGGACTATGGGATTCATCCTTACCCAAAATTTTTTCCCCTCATACCTATTACTTTCCTGAATTTGTAACCTTCTGTTAGTCTATATAACTCCCCAATCAGAGAACCATTGTGGCCCAAAATGGTAAAGTCCTTTTCACCATTAAGGGAAATTCCATTTTAGAAATGATCACGGTTCAAAGTTCAAATTCTATGCAACCTTTCCACCCAGACATACTTAGGGAAATATACAACAACCTCGACTTTCCAAAAGAGCTAAAATATTTGAAACCTTTCTACCAAAGAATGCTAAATTATCCAAAACCAACCCTCCTTATACCTCTTCCAAGTTCCCTTATATGAAAAAGTAGATAATTTCAATGGTTTCATTCCTATTGGGATACCATTCCGACCAGTGGGATGATGAAACCATCTTAGCCTTCCTTTCTATGTGTTCCTCAAATGAAAAACCTCATTTCCTTTTTTGTTACAGTGAATTTTTAGCAGAAGTCATTCATGAAAAGTTCATGAAAATATCAAATGAAGGAGTGTTCAAGTATGCATCCATCTTGGTGTATTTATTTATTTATTATCAATCAGATAGGTTTCCCTTTTAGCTACAAAAACTAGAAAATCAAGGAAACCCCCAGTCAGCTATTCACTTGACCTCCCTGTTCAGAAAGAACATCACTGAATTCACCTTTAGTTATTTCATAGATTAGTTTTTACATGTGACTACCAATTTGTTAAATAGTGATGCAGAGCCCAGGATACATCAAAAAATCAAAATAATTTTGCAATTGAGTGACCAGACTAGAAGAGGAGATTGGTATTTATACCAATCTTATACAAAAATTAGAATATATGGGTGTGAATTAGCACCTTAAAAACTCCCCAAGTTTGTACGAATTCTCATTTTTTATTTGAATATATCAGAAAGATGATCAATATGGATTAATTACATTTCTTGGCTGCAAAGAAGAAGGCACAGTTCAAGATAAAGACACAAGTTGGTCGATTCATCTGTAATAAAAGATCAGCAAGACAACATAAAGATGACATTTTGAAACAGATGAAATTAAAGCACAAATTTTCATGGTTCTATGATCCTCTGGGGGTAATTTAAAAGTTAAGAGTGGAACAACAATATGCTCATTATGGACATACCCTCAGACTAGAAATACAACAATTCATGAGTCAAGAAAATTGGCAGGAGGATACTTTGCAGGAAGCTGAAGAATAGGTAATGTCAACAAGACACACTCCATTACATCAGGAAAAGTATGAGAAGAGACCAAGGGAAAACATCTCCCCTTTAGTAACAGAGATTTCAAAAATTAAAAATAAATAAATAAATAAATAAATTTAAAGTATATAATAAGAGACAAAATATCATTGATACAGGGGAGACACAACAAGAAATCACAGAGAAAATACATCCAATTGTTCTCATAGGTACACACATCCCATTAGTGTCAGGGAGAGAGGAGATCATTGCTTCATCGCCTATGTCCCCAATGACAGAAGGCACACCAATTTCCAAAATAAACAAGATAATCAGGCTCCACACCCAACACAGTGGAGTCGCCAAGGTGAGGGATATACAACTCTCAACCCTTCGTGCTCACCTGATTTGAAGGGTGAATTTGATTGTTGTATCCTAGGGAAAATATTTTCAACTTCGAGTCCTCGAAAACAGTGCCAAAAACATGTTGTAACTCCTAGAGACAACCTTGAGTTGTTAAAGACCACTGCCTAGGACATCTTAAAGACAAGAGGATATAAAAGATACTTTGTGTGCTAGTCGGAAGAAACCTCTTGTTATGTGATGATGATTTAAAGTTTTGATATCGGTCCAAGATATCAGAGGAAGAATATTGATAGGAATGACATCTAGTTGTATAGATAAAGTGTCTCAAAGAGTGAATCCAAAGCAGTCATGAAAGTAAATTGTTGTGAGTTGGGCCAAATGTGAAATTAATGAATAGTTACAAGGATAAACGGATGCGAAGTACAGTGTAAGAAAATGAGGAAAGTATTAGAGTAAGGCAGGCATATACAAACATAAGAATCTACCATCCACTAACATTAGAAGAACTACAACCTATGAGCAGAATTATGAAATAGAAATCGCACCACGAGCCATATTTAAAATGTTACAAAATATAAGACATGAGTATCATTTAGGATAAATTCACATCAACTAGTTGAAAATTCGCATTTTGAAAGCTACGATAACAAGGGAATGATGAGAACACAATGAAAATTATATTTAAACACTACCGAGAAAATACATATTGTTCAATAACCTCAGTTGGAATCCACCACAACAACAACTTAGCTTCATTTCTTTTCTCGAAGGGGATTTTCAGATACACATTAAGAGAGGATCTCAAAACTTATAAAAAGAGAGAATTCACAGTTAAAAACTTCTTCTCATGAAAATCCGGAACCTTTTATTGTTCTCTCATTTCATCTTTTATAGCTGCATGGGTGAGCTTCGACAAAAGATATTTTCAAAACAAAATATTCTCTGTGGATCTTTTATGTTCGTGGTCTCAATCAAAAACCAAAAACGGTGGTGAGGAATAATGGCCTCTCATCATATACAACATGGCATGACAAAGGCCCTAACTAAAACATAGCAGTAAATGAAAAATAAAAAGTGCATAGGGTTAAATCAAGATTTCACCCAGTGTTACAATTCATAAAATAGAAGTAAATAGGCCATGTGGGCCAAATCATGAGTTTCACTATTTGTGGCGAAGAGGGGTGCTTGATGACTGCTGACGTGGCTGATATGGTGACGAAGATTACCCTGCTTTGTGACCAGAGGGAGGTAGCGACTGATGAGAGAATGACGATACCGGAATGTTGGCGTATTCACTGCATTTCTGCCACGCGATCTCGCCTGGAGCTCGTATAGTGAAAAATGTCTCAAACAATGCCTGCATATCTGTGATCTTGGTATAGTCTACTCGGATGGCTAAAAATTTTCTAACCTGGCAGAGGAGGAAGAATTCCTTACTTAAAGAGGCTATGATGGTATCTGCCTTCAGGCGGGTAGTTTTTTCCAGAGGCAAGTTGGCATTGTTCATGATGTCTGTCATTTTCTGTTCATAATCCATTAGCTTGGAGAATGAAGATGTTTCTGGGTGCCAGCATGTTGGGAGGCCTCCCTCCACTAACTTATTCCACTCTTGGTCAAAATTTTCGACTCCGATTGAAGGCAGTTTCCAAAAACCAAACGCGTTTGCGTGATCGGTCTCCCTCTCGATTACTCTTCTAATCTCCAATATCCTTCTGAATTGATTAGTGATGCCTTATGCTTGCAATTACTTTGGGCCCAGTTCATTTAGATACCGAATATACCTGCTAGCCATTGCGACCTTTTCTTCTCCTTCCATGCACCCTTCCTGCAACTGTACTTCAAATACGCGAACTACAAGTTTCTTATCATCAATCAGGGTGAGGTAATTCCAATGTTGCCTGACCTCTGCCATTATATCAATCCAAATTAGGCATCTAGCTTCTAGGACTGTCATGTTACCCTTCAGCCGAGCAGTAGAGTCTTTGATGGACTTGTCCTGTGCATGTTTTTCTCTTTGTAAATTCTCGACCTCATTCTGCAGAGACATTACCACCCTCTGATTCGTTGCCAGTGTAGCTTCCATCTTCTTTAGTCTTTGGCGAGCTATATGTGCTTCACTTTATGAAACCTTTAAGTTTGACAGGGCCTCAGTTAGCTATTCTGGGGTGTTTCCGGGCTCATTGGATGTTGGGGCTATGCATACATGTTGGTCCTATTTTTCCTGTAAGTTAGACAATCCCTGTTTTAGACTTACAATCTCTGTGGTATTTTGAGTATTATCTTCCTGCTCCTTAGCCAGTGAATTGGCAAGAGCCTATTTCTCCCTTTCCACTTGGATCAATTCATCCATTTCCACATGCTCCCCTCTGGGTATATTTAATTTTTTCTTTAGCTCAGAGTTCTCTGCTTCCATATCAGTGATGAGCTTCTGCTGAACTGCATCCTTGTCAGCCCCTTTGTATTTTATTGCTTTTTTAAGGGTTTCTAGCTTGTTATTGATTGCTCTAGCACTAGCTCTCTCCCTATTCTGGTTTTCTAATATCGAGGCATGATTCTCCTCAAGTTTCCTCAAGGTGAGTGCGAGTTTCACTACCTCATATCGCAGCATGTCTCTGATGCACTGGTGCAAGCCAGGCTTATCTATTAGCGGGATATTAACCAGGTTCAAGGTGATATTTAGGGCCCAATAATGACTTCCATAAGTTGAGGGCTGCAACACTACCTGTGAAATAGAAAATATGAGTTGTTCCTTGTGCATGTCTAACTCAGTAGTAAGTAGGGTATGATATTTATCTACAAACCTAGCCAGTTCAACCCTTAGTTTTTCTCGTTTGGTCTTGTTCCTAGTGTTTATCTCTTCTCTCACTTCTTCTCTGTCAACTGAAATTTCCTGCAAACGCCTAGAACGGACCGATGAATAGGCACTGTCGAAAGAAACCGTGAAACCTGCCCTATTTTTATCAGGCAATCCATATCAGGAAAACTCTTCTTGAGATGGATCCTCCCATACATTATCTGGCCCTTCTGTTCTCTGTTTCTTATAGGGATGAGCTCCCTCATCAATGTTCATGCCCTCTTGACTTCCTGAGGCATCTAAATCATCTGCTTGTCCTTTATTATCTATCTCCGTAGTGGCTGAAGACTCAAACTCCATCTGTGCATCCAAAGGCCATGTATCAAGGTTAGCTCTCCACTCAATGAAGGGCCTAGTCTCATGTACATAAGTAGTCAACTTTATTTTCCTTTTCCTATTAGAAAGGACTCCTTTCGGGTCATAGTGTTAGGTCCCTATATTAATAGTGTAGTCCCTTATTATGATAGTGTAGCCCTCCTTATTGTTATTGTTGTACCCCTGTAACCCCAATATTTTTATTATTGTGCCCTTAAATTATTATCGTTAGGTCAGCTAGGATTACATTGTGGCCCCATGGACTCCTATATATAGAAGGAGGTTTTGGTCATTTGTATCATCCAATAATTATTCATTTATGTAATTTATTGGAGGTTTCCCCCTCGAAGTGGCTTATTTATAAGGCGTTCATATCTCTTTTCTTCTACTTTTGGAGCTGGTTTCACAACATTTGGTATCAGAGCTTTGGATTCTAGGGTTTCATTGCTCTAAACCGGTCATTGTGGAATTTTCACTATAATTTTTTTTTTAAAAAGGTTAAGAATATGAAATTTTTAGGGCACAAAGCCAAAATCATGAGGAAACTCGTTGCAAACTTTCAGAGTTTGTTTCACAATATTTTCGGAGATATGATCTGTGGAAGGTAGTACTTTTTTAGGTTCCCGAATTTCATCTCAAAGAGGTGATCGTGGGAAAAGATTCATAACTCTCTCTCTGAGCATCGGATTGGAGTTCCGTAAAAAGTGGTCATAATAACATGGACTCTATTTTCTTTTATATCAATTTCAGAGCTGAAGGACTAAACAATGACACGTGTCAAGTCATACAAGTTCGCTCTACTGAACCAGTCCATAATTAGGTCATTGTGGGAGATTGGACATAATTTTTCCTTGGAGAATCCAAATCAGGTCAGACCTGTGGCATTCGAAAGAGAATTTAGAGGGCTACCTTAGTGCCAAATTTTAGATATTTAAGAGCAAAAATCACAGAGATAATCCAATTTCAATATAGAGCTCCTAAAAAGCAAGAAAAAGGTGTGTATTTTTTTTTGCCGAATTGCATAAGTCTTGTTTGAAGAATCAATTTGAATTGATTACATTGGCATATTATAGAATAGATATCAGTATTGGGTTCTAAAAAATGCCTTGTAAATATAATTCAACACCCATTAGGCGTTTAGAAGGCTCTACTATGACTCATGAAGATGAATAATTGCAACATGATGTATCAAAATTACAATAGCAAGTGCACCAAATTTCGCTCTCGCAAAGAGTAGCAAAAAATGAAATGGAAGTTTTGAAGAAAGGCGTTGAAGCGAAGATGGATGGTTTGAAAAATAATATGGATGGCTTGAAGAAAGGCGTGGAATCTAAGATAGTTGGCATGGAAGCTGGCATGGAATATAAGATGGATGACATGGAAGCTAAGATCGATGAAAAAATGGAAAACATGAAGAATGATCTAAAAGAAGACATGGAAGGTTTGAAAAAGTTGATACAAGAAATGTTTCCTGATGGTGAAAATATAGTAGAGGAAACTCATGATGAGAAGAAAATAAATGTTAATCGTAATTTCATAAACTCTAATGTTGGCGGCAAGAACCACCATATTTCAAAAATGGATATGAGTAAGTTTGATGGAAAGGATACTGTAACATGGATACTACATATGGAGCAATATTTTGATCTCCATAATGTGAAAAACACACAAAAGGTACACATTACAACTTTATATTCAGAGCAAAATACATTTGTATGGTATCTATGGATTTTCTCCCGTAAAAAAATTGTCACTTGGTCAATTTTTACGAAGGAAATGATAGCCAATTATGAGGATACAAAGAGCAACACCTTCTTTAGCCAATTGATAAATCTCAAACAAAAGGGTTTAGTGGGGTAGCACATTGAGGACTTCCAAAAATTGAATATGAGGGTAATTGATATTCCAGAGGAACACAGGATTGATCTCTTCATAGGTACTTTAAAGGATAACATCCAACTTGAAGTTCACGTTTTGGAACCTGATTCATTGGAGAAGGCATTCAGGTTGGCAAGAAAAATTGAATGTAAAATTATGGTGACAAGGAAGCCTACCACTCACTTCTATAAAGAAGGAAGTGTTGCTACGCCTAGATTTCCACAAACTACACGGTTGACACCACAAAAATTGGAAGAAAAAAGAGCAGAAGGGCTTTGCTACAGTTGTGATAGCAAATACACTAAAGGTCATAGGTGTGCGGAGAAGAAATTATTTTACATAGATTGTGAGGAGGAAGAATAAAATGAACGAGAAGAAGATATACACCAGGAACCAACCCTAGAATAAGAAGAAATGAGTCCGACCATATCATGTAATGCATTGGCAAGAATTAACACTCCTCAAACTCTCAAGATAGAAGGACATATCAAGAAGAAAAAGGTAATAATGTTGATTGATTTGGGTAGTACCCATAATTTTATTCATTATAAGCTAGCCAAGGAATTGAATTGTTTCCTATACCCAACACCAGAATGTCAAGTGATGGTTGAAAATGGAGGAACTATAAATTTCTCTGGAAAATACCATAATATCAAGCTAGCCATGGGGGAATATGTATTGAATAGTCCAATGCTTTCCATCCCAATGGGAGGTGCTGATGTTGTACTAGGAGTACAATGTTTACAATCTTTAGGGACGGTAGCTTTTAATTTTGAAGAATTTTGCTTGAAATTTTTTTCGGGAGGAGAGGAAATTGAATTACAGGGTATCACAGGGAAGCCAGGAAAGATAATAATCTTTAATGTTGTGAAAAAGCTTCTAAAGAAATAACAACAGGGTGTAATTGAACAATTATGCTCACTAGAAGTTCCAACATCAAAATCATCTATTTCTCCAGATCTCTAGAAAGTCGTGGGCAATCATTCCAAGGTGTTTGATACTCCCAAAGGACTCCCACCTATTCGTGATCATGATCATGCTATTCATTTGATTCTAGGAATTTTTCCTCCAAACATCAGGCCTTACAGTTATCCTTATGTCCAAAAGAGAACAATTTAATGTATGATTGCAGAAATGTTAGAGGCTGGTATTATTCAACCTAGTCAAAGTTCTTTCTCTGCTCTAGTAGTATTGGTGCACAAAAAAGATGGCTCATGGTGCATGTGCCCGGATTATAGGGAGCTCAATAAGCTCACTATTAAAGATAAATTTTCCATTCCTGTGATTGATGAATTATTGGATGAATTAGATGGAGCAATTTATTTTACCAAGTTGGATCTTTGTTCAGAATATCATCAAATTAGAATGAAGACTGAAGATATTCCGAAAACAACATGTTGAACTCATGAGGGTCATTATGAATTTTTAGTCATGCCTTTTGGCCTTACCAATGCACCTTCTACATTTCAAGGGTTGATGAATTCCATTTTCAAACCCTTCCTTATAAAATTTGTGCTAGTATTTTTTGATGATATACTAATCTAAAGCATGTCTTGGAAGGATCATGTTCAACATGTTGATAGGGTGCTCAAACTATTGGAGGAGAAACAATTATATGAAAAAACATCCAAATTTTTCTTTGGAGTACAAGAGGTGGAATATCTGGGTCATATTGTATCTCACGAGGGTGTTAAGGTAAACCCTAACAAAATTAAAGCCATTAAGGAATGGAAATTCCCCACAACCATAAAGAAGTTGCGCGGATTTCTCGAGTTAACAGGGTATTATCACAAGTTTGTTAATAATTATGGGAGAATAGAAACACCTCTAACAACACTATTGAAGAAATATGCATTTTCATGGACTCCTGATGCAACTAAGGCCTTTGAACATCTTAAAGAGGCAATGTGCCTAGCACTAGTCTTAGCTATGCTAGACTTCACAAAAACCTTTATTGTGGAATGTGATGCCTCAGGAAATGGAATTGGTTTTGTTTTAATGCAAGAAGGAAGACCCATTTCTTTTGAAAGTCATTCAATCAAAGGAAAGTATTTACAAAAGGCTATTTATGAGATGGAAATGTTGGCAATACTACATGCACTAAAGAAATGGAGACCTTACCTAATGGGAAGACACTTCAAGGTAAAAATTGATCATGATAGTCTTAAATTTTTTTTGGAAAAAAGACTATCTTCAGAAGAGCAACAAAAATGGGTCACAAAGATGTTGGGTTATGACATTGAAATTGTCTACAAAAAAGGGAAGCTAAATGTTGTTGCAGATGCACTCTCAAGAAAGGATGAAGAGGTGGAAGCATTTCTTTGTGCCATTTCAATTATCCAACCAGATTGGATAACCGAAGCAAGGGATGAATGGAAGAAGGATGAAGAAGTGTGGACTCTCATTCAAAAGTTGCAGCAAGATCCTAGTACATATGATACATTTAGTTGGAAAAATTATTCCTTATGGTACAAAGATCGCTTATATATTTGCAAGAATTCCAAACTAAAATAAAATATTCTTTTGGAATTGCACACTTATCCTTTAGGAGGACACTCGGGATTTTTAAAAACTTACCACAGGGCGAAGAAAGAATTTTTTTGGGATGGCCTTAAATATGATATTCAAAATTTTATGACAGAATGTTTGGTTTGCCGACAAAATAAAGTTGAGACAATTAAGACCCCGGGTCTTCTACAACCTTTATCCATTTCAAGTCAACGTTGGGAGGATATTTCAATGGATTTTATCACAGGTTTACCTAAGTTTGAAGGAAGGAGCATCATCATGGTGGTAGTTGATATACTTACCAAATATGCACACTTTTGTGCATTATCTCATCCATTTAAAGCGAGTACAGTTGCTACCGCATTTATGGAAACAATTCAAAAGCTACATGGAAACCCGAAGATTATTGTAAGTGACAGAGATCCCATTTTTACAGGAAAATTTTGGATAGAATTATTTTCTTGTTTGGGTACTCAACTAGCTCATAGCTCATCTTATCATCCTCAATCCGATGGTCAAAAAGAGATAGTGAATAAATGTTTGAAAGGATATCTTCGTTGTTTTGTATCTGATAAGCAAGCACAATGGGTCAAGTGGTTACCTCTCGCTGAATGGTGGTATAACACTTCCTTCCATACTGCAGCAAAAATGAACCCATTTATGGCACTTTATGGATATCATCCACCATCCATCAAAACTTATTTAAGGGAAAATTATAGGGTTCAAGCAGTGGAGGATCACATCGAGCATCAAAAAGAAGTTCTCCAACTCTTAAAGGATAACCTAAATTTGGCACAAAATAGAATGAAACAATAGGCAGATCAACATCACAGTGAGAGAAGTTTTGATGTGGGAGACTGGGTATGGATAATAATTATTGCTAAAGTACTATGGTCCTTACAATATTTTGAAAAATATTGGTACTATGGCATACGAATTGGAGCTTCCTGCTTCTTCGCGAGTGCATCCAATTTTCCATTTTTCATGCTTAAAAAAGGTTATAGGGGACAAAATTCCAGTTCAAACAATATTTCCAAAACTTGATGAGGAAGGAAAAACCATATTCGAACCTGAAGCAGTCACTGAAACAAGAACTCGACAACTAAGAAATCAATCAATTTCAGAGTATCTCATCAAATGGAAGAACTTACCCACTGAAGATTCTATTTGGGAGGATGAGAATTTTATACAAAAGCACCCGGAGCTACTGAAGCGTTGAGGACAACACTTGTTTGAAGGAGAGGGGCATGTTAGGTCCCTATATTAATATTTTAGTCCCTTATTATGATAGTGTAGCCCTCCTTATTGTTATCGTTGTACCCCTGTAATCCCAATATTGTTATTATTGTGCCCTTAAATTATTATTGTTAGGTCGGCTAGGTTTACATTGTGGCCCCACTAGGATTACATTGTGGCCCCATGGACTCCTATATATAGAAGGAGGTTTTGGTCATTTGTATCATCGAAAAATTGTTTATTTATGTAATGTATTAGAGGTTTCCCCCTCAAAGTGGCTTATTTCTAAGGCGTTGATATCTCTTTTCTTCTATTTTTGGAGCTGGTTTCACAACACATAGGGCTAGACTTTTCCTTGTACTAGGTCCATCCCTTGCAGTAATGTTTCCATAGTGGAGAGGGCGTGTCTTGAATTTATGGTGAAGGGACCAACAAAATTCGGGAGCTTGAGAATATATCCTTCTTCACAGACACGAAGTGGATTTGGTCAGCCTTCAAGGTTTGTCAAATTAATTCGAGAGAAACAATTCGCATGGCTCGAAAAACCTGCAAACGGTAGGGAGGTACTTCCACGCCATAGAACCTGAACTCAGTGTAATCATCATATAGGTACCAGTCCCCTGTGCTATCTTCCTCGTAAACCTGCATCCATCTTCTTTGTCAACCTGCAGCCAGTCCTTTTGCACAGGAAATATTATAGGAGGAGGATTGTCATGTATTATGGCATAGGCTATGGACATGAACTCATTTAAAAATATAATATAATGCTGATGAACTGAAACACTCCATTCTAAGAAAGTTCTTGGCTGGGCATTTACCCTCGAGAGATTCTCTAGCCATAGGCTCTCAAACTTGTTAGCATATTAAAATAAGAATAGGTAAAATACTAAAGAAAATAACCTGAAAGACCCAGTAGAAGGGAATTATTGAAACTGGGTTTGAATAGACGAAGCTAGGAAAATGGGAATATTTAAAAGTGTACCCTTTTGCATCATGAGCCATAGAAGAGATATACACTCTTTTGACACCTTATCGACCTCCCAAAGCCCTAACAACCCTGAAATAAGAGCTAAGACTGTCTACACATTATCTCTGAAAGTAGAAAAAGGAACAACATTCGAAGGCAGGAGAGCTGTTAGGCGGGAATCTAAGAGGAGGCTAAGGAAGTTTCTTTGTTGCCCCGAGGGTAACTTTGAGAATTGACAGGAAAGGGAAACCTCACTGAACTCGACATAATTTTGACTGTGAGGAAAATGAATGGCTTTCTTTATGAGTTCAGGCGATATGCGGAAAATATTATTGCCTTGAGCAAACAGGAACAAGTCCCTGTGCTCATCATAAGCTTCACCGAGCCAACTAATGAATTCAGGAACTGGGTATGTGGTTGGGGCAACTTGGTAGTACAAACCTGAATCAATGAATCTGAACTTGTCTTGACCCTTTAAATGACCTTCAAACAACTCGGGTTTGACGTGGGCTACACTGAAAGGGTAGAATGGGTCATGAATTTGCGCATGGGCAGCGATAAGGGGTTCAGGTCCAGGGACAACCTTGACCTCACGAGCTTGTGGGGTTTCAGGTTCAGACTTTCTAGACTTAGTTTTCCCCATGACCATTTGAACAAAAAAAATAGAAGGAAAATGGTGGGACGAAGGAATGAATAAATACCTGCGAGTAGTGAGGAAGCCCGAGGGGAAAGTGACGCGGGGTTGAAAATGACTTGGCACCAGAGATTTTACCTTCGCTGCACGACAGACCCGTGAATTTTTTTTTTTTTACCCAGTCTGGGAGTAAAACAATATTATATCAAGCTGAGTTTTGCAGAATACGAGGTGAGGGTGACAACTGTAGGGCTGATGTCATAAGGACGTCGACAGTGGGACACGTGGTGGTAGGTTATTGGATTTTGAGAACTGGGTGGGTGAGAGCCACGTTCCACGTTAAAGCATGTATAGGTTTCGCACTACCTTCCCTAGATTTACCTTACCTTTACTTACTTGATGGGCCCACGTTAGAATTTCGGTGGGGGCTCACAGGAGCCTTGTACTTCATTCCATCACCCCAAGGAACGTTTTCACTTATTCCACCACCAAGTGGCATCACCTTCTTCGAGAGCTAGACCTTCATATCCTTCCTCCTTCTCTTTATGCCCCCGGAATATCCCGCTCATGCTCCATTCCTTGGTGTGTCCGCCATATGGAACGTGGCCTTCTCATTAGGCTGTTTCACACATCAAGTCTCCCCTCCGCGCTAGTCTCTTAAGGAAATTTTCTGTCAAGGTATCTTTCAACTTACTCACCCAACCATTCTCTTAAATCTCTTCGTTTTATCTCAGCCGCTCTTTTTTATTGGTGTATGAGGTGGCTAAACAACAATATCCAAAGAAGAAAAAAAGGAATTCTGGGAAATAGTTACATCAGAATTGTTGTTAGAGAGGGAGGCTTTTGAAAACTTAAAGGAGTTAGATGAATTTGAGTTCTTGTTGAAAATAAAATTTGGTGTACCATTTCCTGAGTGGAGTTCATTTATATCTAGACTACAATAACCAACTACACCACCTCCTAATAACTCATCTTCTCCTACTATTTTGCCAAGAAATCAGAAACCAATATCATTTGCTATCCTTTCTCATACCTCATTTCTTGTCATTATGGCTGGAATTGTTCCTCCACCTCCTCCTATTGGACCTACAAGATATGCTCCACTTTTCCTCCCTACTGTTCTTCATTACCTCCCAAGTAAATACTCAGCTAGAATTAAAACCTTTGGGAGTGAAGAGTAAATAACAATTGAGTAACATGTAGATCAATTCAATAATCTCATTGATAGAGAGGAGGTAGACCATGGAGATGCTAAAATGAGATCATTTTCTCAAATTTTCACTGGTGAAGTAAGAAAATGGTTTAAAGCCCTAGCTCTAGCAAGCTTGTAGAATTAGAACTAGTTAGAAGTTAGTTTTTTTAGAAAATGTGGGAATAGGAAAAATCCAATGCAAGCCCTGACTGAATACAATAGTCTAAAAATAGCCTTATATGAATCTATCTAAGACTTATCTAAGAGGTTTAACAAATTATATAACTCTATACCTGCTTATCTTAAACCTCCCATGGGAGCTGCTCAATTACACTATGCAGAAGCATTTGATTATGATTTCTCTATTCTGCTTAGGGAAAGAGAGTCTGCTTCTCTAGAAGAAATGGAGGACGATGTTGTGAAGTTAGAAGTGAACATGATAGTAGAAAATTATTCTAAGTTGGGAAAATCAAAATTAAAAGAAGTAGAGAAACCTTCATCCTTAGATGCTAAGGTTGAATCTATGTTGAAGACCATGGAGAAACTCATGGATAGACTTGCCCTTGGAACCACTTCCTTACCTCCTGCACAACAAGATCCAAAAATCAGAAACCCGCAGTTTAGGAGGCCTCAAAATTAGCAAAGAAAAAGAGAAAATATAAATTAGCCTAACCCACAAGTGAGGCCTCCCTTTCACCAGAATTTGATTGATGAAGAATAAACTCAGCCTGAGTTTCAAGAAGATATTATCCACTGTCTAGAAGTTATGTCTGGGATATTTCTGAACAAGGAGGAGCATGATGACTTTGGTCATGATTTTAATAAGGATGAGGGACAATATGATTACTTAAAGGGTTATCAACATGTTATCTTTGAAATGCAAAAGTAGTACAATCTTAGAAACAAAAATATTCCCATCACTACAAATAAAACTCAGCCAAAAAAGGATGCTCCTAAAAGAGTTGAGCCCAAAAAAGACCCACCACTTCCACCTTCTACCAAAGAAAATGAAAATGTCACTTCTAATTTCAGTTTATAAAATGAAATCTCCAAAAATAATATTCCTTTACCGTTTGGAGAAATTATCAAGGTCAATGAGTATAGGAGGAAAATTGTGAAGATGTTGAATTATCAACCAGGAGTTTCAAATATCCTTAATCTACAAGAAGACCATCCTACCATCTACCTAGGACCAAGGTTGGAATATGAGAAGAATGAATAAGTCCCTCCCTTCTATGTCAGCCTTAATATCAATGATATGACATTACATAATGTCATGTTGGATTCGGGGGCTTCTCATAACCTCACGCTTAAGGTGATTATGGAGAGGATGGGTTTGGAGATCAGTAGGCCATAAAAAAATATATTTTATGTTAGGTCCCTATATTACTAGTATAGTCCCTTATTGTTATTAGTGTAACCCCCTTATTGTTATTATTGTACCCTTGTAACCCCCATTTTGTTATTATTGTGCCCTTAAATTATTTTTGTTAGGTCGGCTAGGATTACATTGTGGCCCACTAGGATTACATTATGGCCCCATGGACTCCTATATATAGAAAGGAGGTTTTGTAAATTGTATCATCCAAGAATTTTTCATTTATGTAATTTATTGGAGGTTTCCCCCTCGAAGTGGCTTATTTATAAGGCATTGATATCTCTTTTCTTCTATTTTTGGAGTTGGTTACACAACATTTGGTATCAGAGCTTTAGATTCTAGGGTTTCGCTGCTCTAAACAGGTCATCATGGCATTTTCGCTATAACTATTTTTCTACGAAGGTTTAGAAGCTGAAATGTTTAGGGTGTGAAGCTTAAATCCTGAGGAACATCGTCAAAACATTTCAGAGCCTGGTTCGCAATATTTTTGGAGATATGATCTATGGAAGTTAGGTCTTGTTTCAGGCTCCTAAACAGGTCATCGTGGCATTTGCGCTATAACTTATTTTCTACGAAGTGTAAAAAGCTGAAATTTTTAGGGTGCGAAGCTGAAATCCTAAGGCAAATCGTCAAAAAATTTCAAAGCTTGGTTTGCAATATTTTTGGAGATATGATCTGTGGAAGGTAGTGCTTTTTCAGGCTCCTGAATTTCATCGCAAAGAGGTGATCATGGGAAAATATTCATAACTCTCTCTCTGAGCATCGGATTGGAGTGTCGTAAAATGTGGTAGCAATTGCAAGGACTATAGTTTCTTGGCTATCAATTTCATAGCCAAAGGATGAAATAGTGAAACGTGGCAAGTCGTACAAGTTTTCTCTACTAAACCAGTCCATAATTAGGTCATTGTGGGAGATTGGACACAACTTTGTCTTGGAGAATCCAAATTAGGTCAGACCTGTGGCATTCAAAAGATAATTCAGAGGGCTACGTTGTTACCAAAATTCAAATATTGAAATTCTATAGTCACTGAGATAATCCAATATGAATATCAAGCTCCTCAAAAGCAAGAAAAAGGTTTGTATTTTTTTTTTTCCAAATTGCATTAGTCTTGTTTGAAGAATCAATTTGAATTGATTCCAAGGGCATATTGTAGAATAGATATTAGTATTGGGTTATAAAATATGCCTCGTAAAAATAATTCAACACCCATTAAGCTTTCAGAAGGCTCTACTATGACTCATGAAGATGAAGAATTGCAACATGATCTATCAAAATTACAAGAGCAAGTGTAACAAATTTTACTCTCGCAAAGAGCAACAAAAAATGAAATGGAAGTTTTGAAGAAAGGCGTGGAAGCGAAGATGGATGGCATGGAAGCTGGCATGGAAGCTAAGATGGATGACATGAAAGACAACATGGAAAACATGAAGAATTATCTAAAAGTAGACATCGAAGGTTTGACAAAGTTGATACAAGAAATGTTTCCTAATGGTGAAAAGATAGTAGAAGAACCTCATGATGAGAACAAAATAAATGTTAATCGTGATTTCAGAAACTCTAATGTTGGCGGGAAGAACCACCATATTCCAAAAATGGATATGAGGAAGTTTGATGGAAAGGATCCTTTAACATGGATACTACAGATGGAGTAATATTTTGATCTCCATAACATGCAAAACACACAAAAGGTACGCATTGCAACTTTACATTTAGAAAAAAATACATTTGTATGGTATCGATGGCTTTGCTCCTGTAAAAAATTGTCACTTAGTCAATTTTTACGAAGGAAATGATAGCACATTATGAGGATACGAAGAGAAACACCTTCTTTAGCCCATTGATAAATCTCAAACAAAAGAGTTTAGTGGGGCAACACATTGAGGACTTCCAAAAATTGAATATAAGGGTAACTGATATTCCAGAGGAACACAATATTGATCTCTTCATAGGCACTTTAAAGGATGACATCCAACATGAAGTTCGCGTTTTGGAACCGGATTCATTGGAGAAGGCATTCAGGTTGGCAAGAAAAGTTGAATGTAAAATAATGGCGACAAGGAAGCCTACCACTCAATTCTATAAAGAAGGAATTGTTGCTACGCCTAGATTTCCACAACCTACAAGGTTGACACCACAACAATTGGAAGAAAAAAGAGCAAAAGGGCTTTGCTACAGTTGTGATAGCAAATACACTAAAGTTCATAAGTGTGCTGAGAAGAAATTATTTTACATAGATTGTGAAGAGGAAGAAGAAAATGAACAAGAAGAGGATATACACCAGGAACCATCCCTAGAAGAGGAAGAAATAAATCCGACCATATCATGTAATGCACTGGTTGGAATTACCACTCCTCAAACTCTTAAGACAGAAGGACAGATCAAGAAGAAAAAGGTAATAATGTTGATTGATTTAGGTAGCACCCATAATTTTATTCATTGCAAGGTAGCCAAGGAATTAAATTGTTTCCTATACCCAGCACCAGAATGTCAAGTAATGGTTGCAAATGGAGGAACTATAAATTTCTCTGGAAAATGCCATAATATCAAGCTAACCATGGGGGAATATGTATTGACTAGTCCAATGCTTTCCATTCCTATGGGAGGTGCTGATGTTGTACTAGGAGTACAATGGTTGCAATCTTTGGGGACGGTAGCTTTTAATTTTCAAGAACTTTTCTTGAAATTTTTTTTAGAAGGAAAGGAAGTCGAATTACGAGGTATTGTAGGAAAGCCGGGAAAGATAATAAGCTCTAATGTCATGAAAAATCTTCTAAAGAAAGAACAACGGGCGTAATTGCACAATTATGCTCACTATAAGTTCCAACATAAAAATCATCTATTTCGGTAGATCTCCAACAAGTCTTGGACAATCATTCCAAGGTGTTTGAAACTCCCAAAGGACTCCCACCTATTCGTGATCATGATCATGCTATTCATTTGATTTCAGGAAGTGTTCCTCCAAACATCAGGCCTTATAGATATCCTTACTTCCAAAAGAGCGAAATTGAACGTATGATTGCAGAAATGTTAGAGGCAGGTATAATTCAACCTAGTCGAAGTTCTTTCTCTGCTCCTGTAGTATTGGTACACAAGAAGGATGGATCATGGCGAATGTGTCCAGATTATAGGGAGCTCAATAAGCTCACCATTAAAGATAAATTTCCCATTTCTGTGATTGATGAATTATTGGATGAATTACATGGAGCAATTTATTTTACCAAGTTGGATCTTCGTTCAGGATATCATCAAATTAGAATGAAGACTGAAGATATTCTAAAAACAGCATTTCGAACTCATGAGGGTCATTATGAATTTTTGATCATGCCTTTTGGCCTTACCAATGCACCTTCTACATTTCAAGGGTTGATGAATTCCATTTTCAAACCCTTCCTTAGAAAATTTGTGCTAGTATTTTTTGATGATATACTAATCTATAGTAGGTCTTGGAAGGATCATATTGAACATGTTGACAGGGTGCTCAAACTATTGCAGGAGAAAAAATTATATGCAAAAACATCCAAATGCTTCTTTGGAGTACAAGAGGTGGAACATCTGCGTCATATTGTATCTCACGAGGGTGTTAAAGTAGACCCTAACAAAATTAAAGCCATTAAGGAATGGAAAGTCCCTACAACCATAAAGCAATTACGAGGGTATTATCACAAGTTTGTTAAGAATTATGGGAGAATAGCAGCACCTCTAAATACATTATTGAAGAAAGATGCGTTTTCATGGAATCCTGAAGCAACTAAGGCCGTTGAACATCTTAAAGAGGCAATGTGCCTAGCACCGGTCTTAGCTACGCCAGACTTCACAAAAACCTTTATTGTGGAATGTGATGCCTTAGGAAATGGAATCGGTGTTGTTTTAATGCAGGAAGGAAGACCCATTGCTTTTGAAAGTCGTCCAATCAAAGGAAAGTATTTATAGAAACCTATTTATGAGAAGGAAATGTTAGCAATACTGCATGCACTAAAGAAATGGAGAACTTACCTAATGGGAAGAAAATTCAAGGTAAAAACTGATCATGATAGTCTTAAACACTTTTTGGAACAAAGACTATCTTTAGAAGAGCAGAAAAAATGGGTGAAAAAGATGCTGGGTTATGACTTTGAAATTATTTACAAAAAAGGAAAGCTTAATGTTTTTGCAGATGCACTCTCAAGAAAGAATGAAGAGGTGGAAGCATTGCTTTGTGCCATTTCTATTATCCAACCAGATTGGATAACAGAAGCAAGAGATGAATGGAAGAAGGACAAAGATATATGGACACTCATTCAAAAGTTGCAGCAAGATCCTAGTACATCTGATACATTTAGTTGGAAAAATGATTCCTTATGGTACAAAGATCGCTTATATCTTTGTAAGAATTCCCAACTAAAACAAAATGTTCTTTTGGAATTGCACACTTCTCCTTTAGGAGGACACTCAGGATTTTTAAAAACTTACCACAGGGTGAAGAAAGAATTTTTTTGGGATGGCCTTAAATCTGATATTCAAAAGTTTGTGGCGGAATGTTTGTTTTGCCAGCAGAATAAAGTGGAAACAATTAAGACCCCAGGACTTCTACAACCTTTATCCATTCCAAGTCAACGTTGGGAGGAGATTTCAATGGATTTTATCACGGGTTTACCTAAGTCCGAAGGAAAGAGTGTCATCATGGTGGTAGTTGATAGAATTACCAAGTATGCACACTTTTGTGCATTATCTCATCCATTTAAAGCAAGTACGGTTGCTACTACATTTATGGACAGAATTCAAAAGCTACATGGAAGCCTAAGGGTTATTGTGAGCGACAGAGATCCCATTTTTACTGGAAATTTTTGGACGGAGTTATTTTCTTGTTTGGGTACTCAATTAGCTCATAGCTCATCTTATCATCCACAATCTGATGGTCAAACTGAGATAGTAAATAAATTTTTGGAAGGATATCTTCGTTGTTTTGTATCTGATAAACAAACACAATGGGTCAAGTGGTTACCTCTCGCTGAATGGTGGTATAACACTTCCTTCCATACTGTAGCAAAAATGACCCCATTTATGGAACTTTATGGATATTATCCACCATCCATCACATCATCTTTAAGGGAAAATTCGAAGGTTCAAGCAGTGGAAGATCACATCGAGCATCAGCAAGAAGTTCTCCAACTCTTAAAGGATAACCTGAATTTGGCACAAAATCGAATGAAACAACGGGCAGATCAACATCGCAGCGAGAGAAGTTTTGATGTAGGAGATTGGGTATTTTTACGGCTACAACCATACAAACAAATGTCCCTCAAGCAAGCTAAGAAGGATAATTAATTATCGCCAAAGTACTATGGTCCTTACAAGGTGTTGCAAAAGATTGGTACTATGGCATACAAATTGGAGCTTCCTGCTTCTTCGCGAGTACATCCAGTTTTCCATGTTTCATGCTTAAAGAAGGTTATAGGAGAAAATCTTCCAGTTCAAACAATATTGCCAGAACTTGATGAGGAAGGAAAAATCATATTGGAACCAGAAGCGGTCATGGAAACAAGAACTCGACAACTACGGAATCGATCAATTTCAGAGTATCTCATCAAATGGAAGAATTTATACACTGAAGATTCTATATGGGAGGATGAAAAATTTATACAGAAGCACCCAGAGCTACTCAAGCGTTGAGGACAACGCTTTTTTGAAGGAGAGGGGCATGTTAGGTCCCTATATTACTAGTATAGTCCCTTATTGTTATTAGTGTAACCCCCTTATTGTTATTATTGTACCCTTGTAACCCCCATTTTGTTATTATTGTGCCCTTAAATTATTATTGTTAGGTTGGCTAGGATTACATTGTGGCCCACTAGGATTACAGTATGGCCACATGGAATCCTATATATAGAAAGGAGGTTTTGTGAATTGTATCATCCAAGAATTGTTCATTTATGTAATATATTGGAGGTTCCCCCTCGAAGTGGCTTATTTCTAAGGCGTTGATATCTCTTTTCTTCTATTTTTGAAGCTGGTTACACAACATTTTATTTTGACTCTAAAAAATTCCAATGCATAGGGCTGATCAAAGATGTTATTGTTGGCTTGGCACAAGAGCCTGCTAAGACAGTGGTGATGGACACTGTGGTGGCAGATATTACCCCAAAGTATGGCATGCTCTTATCTAGATCCTGGGTAGAAAAAATCAAAGGCACCATGCAGATGGACATGATATATGCTACCATTCCTGTTTTTGGTGAGCAGAGAAGGTTGTACAGAGAGAGTAGGATGGCATGCATGGTAAGAAGCAAGGATAAATCTCAAAATTTTCCCATTTATGTTGTTGAAAATTAATTAGGATTAGAAATTATTTTAAATGAGCTAATTGATGAACAAGAAAGTGAATGGAAAATATAAAAACAAGTTAAAAATCAGGAAATTGTAGAAGAGAAAGCAGAGGGTTGGTGGCTTCTACACTTTGATGGATCTGCTAGAAGAGAGGGGGCTGAAGCAAGCATATGGATCACTACTCTTGATGATGAAAATAATTTTTATTCTATTAGGGTCCCTTGATTTGGCTGATTGGCAAGCCAAATGACAGTGTAACATCAGACTAGTCTTTGGAGCCCAAGGACCTAGCCTTCTTGGACTCAGAGAGGGCTCTCTCTATTTGTGTAAGGGATATTTGTGTGTTTGCTTATTGTTTTCTGATTTTAGGCTAGTTATGAAGTAGGTTTTTGGTTTTGGTTTTTAGGTTGTGATGGATGAACTGATCAAAGAATAAGATAGGTAAAAAGGATGTCAGATCAACTTGGCTATGGGGTCGAAAAGGTCAAGAAAGCTTTCAGGTGGTGATACAAGGTTGTTGAGGGGCTGATTTGAGCGAGGTAAAATGGATCTTTGGGTAAAATGG
The DNA here is from genome assembly GCA_034641835.2 of Pinus albicaulis. Taxonomy (NCBI): domain Eukaryota; kingdom Viridiplantae; phylum Streptophyta; class Pinopsida; order Pinales; family Pinaceae; genus Pinus; species Pinus albicaulis. The sequence goes on along the minus strand of CM076582.1, from coordinate 1,582,867,764 downwards.
ATTGGGATGGACATTAAATTTGTGAAGAAAAAAGGATTTCAAACATAACTAGTTTAATAACTGACATAAACATGGTAGGGCTAACCATTAATCATGAGAAATGTAACTAGAAACTGATCAATGCATAGAAATAAACATTCAAGCCATGCATAGAGATATATGAGTCTCTAACTTTAGGAAATGGCTATCAGACTTTGGGGAAATACATTTAAGACAAACAAACAACTCAAATCACTATGAAGGAATGCCTAAACATAGTATTTCAAGCTATTGGGCACTTTGAAAGCAAGATTGCATAGTTTTAGGCAAAGGGAAAGATTAGTACAAGACCTCCTTGGTTCAACAAATGACAATGAAACAATCAAAGAAAAGTTTTAGAGGTGGAGCTATGACTAGCTATGAGTAAGTAGGGCATACCATGAATCATACTTAGCATGCATAAAACCATAAATGAAACAAGCAAACAATATTCTTCAGTTATCAAAGAACAATCAAGGATTCTTTGATATTACTAAGAAGGAAGAAAACATAGAAGCTATAAAGAAACATGAAATTTGAGGTGCCTCCAAGGGCATGTCTCAAATATATTCTCCACTGTCTTATAGCAAGCAAAAACATGGAATTATGAATGAAAACTAAGAAACAAAATAGAGAGAGAGACACTATACCATTCTACCAAGTCATGCAATCCAACAACAATCCTCTTTCATCATCCAAAAACACTCAAGAAAATCTCCAAATGCATGAGACAAGTATTTCTTCCAAGCTTGTATAGCCATATATTGCTTCTATTCATCAAGTTCAGCCTCATTTACAATGAAAGCCTTTGGAATATATAGGCCAAAGTGAGGAAAACCTCTTAGTTCAACTTGCAATCTCATTGGCCTATCCAAAATATCTGATTTTGTCCTTGAGGCTTTGCAAAGCCCAAGGCACAAAATATCTAATAAAATATCTCAAAAATGCTAAAAAGGGAAATATTTTGAATTTTCATAACTAATCATGTACAAAAATAGCTAAACGAACATGAGGAAAAGTCACTTTTGAAAGGTTCAATTTTTACAAAAATACTCAAGAAATATATCAACAGAAAGTCCTGTGACTTGTCGGCAACTTTTGGAGACCTTCTCGATGTCGAACCGAGGCCTGTGATGGCTCGTTGGAAAGATTTGAGTGTCTGTTTTCTGAAAATACTTATTTTTATCCAGGTTGACCACTAGAAGTCATCCAAAAACTTACCTATGTGTAAAAACCCAAAAAATAGGCCTTGCTGATAAATGGGGTAGAGTGTAGAAAAAGCGAGTGTTTTTCCCTGTTTTGGGGGAGCAAATGATCTTAAATTGAACTGAAAATTTCTGAGTATATGCCCCTAAAATTATGGCATCCAATGATACCATTTTTATCCTTTGAGGATTCCCCAAATTGAAATGGCGATCCCCATGAGTTTTAGCCAAAAACCCAAAAATGACAAAAGACCAAAAATTGTCGAATTTCACCCAATTTTGGCGAGCATGACCCTCAAGGGTTTTTAGAAACATGCTGTGAAGCCGAGGAAAAAATTTGGAGCTTTGAGGTGTCTTTCCTAAATTTTGGTGCCAGGCGCTTCCTTTTAGCCTCCTTGAGTTTTTCCTGAGTGGCCTTCAATTTCCGCTGGGCAAACTGATTGAGTTTCTTATAATACCTGGTCATCCTCCGTTGAAGGTCCAAGTCTCTATTTTCCTTCTCCAAATTCTTCTCCAAGTGATAATTAACCCTCTCAAGCCATACTTCTCGATTTTTCTCTATCTCTTGTGCGAACAATGTAGTGAGAATGGCAGATTGGAGAAGGACAACTTCTTCTTCCTTTTGTTTCTCAAGGGCTCTTTTGAGCCCCATGGTTCTTGGCCTCTTTCTCCTGGGCTTGTCTTCATCTTCGCTCTCATCGAACTCACCCATGAGTTCTTCCAATATCACTTGTGCTTTAGAGGCCTCTTTTTTGTATTTGATGGCCCGTGTCTCATATACCGCCATATGGACACTCATTTGTTTGTTTTGAATTTGGAAAACGTGATTGAAGTTTCTAGCCCTCTCAAGATCAGTCCTCAAAGCATCAATTTGGTTTTCTCTATTGATTAAGAGAGTTTCAAGGATTCAGGCTTCATTGTCGCTATCATCACTTTGAATTTTAATTATGTCGAAGTCCCTCTCCTTTTCATGGCTGCTTTCTTCTTTCTCCTTTCCTTTTCTTTGGGTGGCTCTTTTAGTCTTCCTCCTCTTGGGAAATTCGACAATGGGCTTCTTGGGCAATTTTACCTTGCTTCGGAGGGCCCTAGTAACATTTGGAGTTACAACTTTAGGCACCCTTTTCTTTGATGTCCGGGGTTTGGCTACTTTCGGAGAAGAGAGCATGGCCCCTTGCCTTGGAGAGGCATCTAGCACATGCTCCATTGGCTCTTTTCCCTTGTCACTTTCCTCATCATTCTTGCCACTGCTTTGAGCTTGTTCATGGCGCTGTTCTTCATCACTGTGGTGTATGTTATCACTGTGTTTTTCTTCATGAGGCTGCCTTTCCTCATTGTGCTGTACCTCTTCATCACTGTGTTTTTCTTCATGAGTGTGCTGTTCATCATCATGTGGCTGCCTTTCTTCACTGTGCTGCACCTGTTCATCACGCTGCCCTTCTTCTTCATGATGCTGCTCACCCTCACTGTGCTACACTTCTTCATCATCGTGCTTCTCACCATCATGCTGCTCATCATCATCTTCCTCTTCATCATGCCCTTCTTCATCATGAGGCTGCTCTCCCTCACTGTGCTGCACTTGTTCATCATCATGCTGCTCACCATCATGCTGCTCATCATCATCTTCCTCTTCATCATGCTGCTCACCATCATGCTGCTCATCATCATCTTCCTCTTCATCATGCCCTTCTTCCCCTTGCCCTTCTTCATCATGCTACTCTGCCTCTTTCCCTTCTTCATCATGCTGCTTTGCCTCACTGTGTTGTTCTTCCCCTTGATGCCCTGTTTCATCATGATGCTGCTTATCATCATCTTCCTCCTCTTGCTTATGCTCTTCTTACTCATCATGCTCTTTTTCTTGTTCAATGGGGAATTTGAGCTTCTTGGGAATGGGCTTGCTTGAAGAAGGCAAAGGATGGTGAGTGGAAGGTGAAGGAGATGTATGAAATGAAGGGACAGTGGCGAAATCTAGATGTGTAATGAAAGTATCCCAAGATATTTATTTCTTCTCAAGCTGATGAAAAATGATAACCTTGATGAGGGAGTGATGGAAGAGGCAGGTTGTCTGCTGAGAAGGAGGTTTTTTCTGATCAGTGGAGGCCATTTTCTCAATACTTCTATGTAGGAAGTGTTAGAGTCAGTATCTTCATCCCTATGTCAGAGATCATATTTCTCTTGTTGCATTTCATTTTAGGTGCCTCACTCAGTTTAGTCAGTTGCATTCCATTAGGATCATGGATCATCTGATGGTAGGGTCTTGTCACTCATATCCCTCATGTCTTGTACCTTCTGGCGTATTTCTGTTCATTAAAATCATGTATAGTCATGTTTGGTTTCATAGTTGGAAAAGAGTCATTTTAGGGTTTTTAGTCTCAATAGGTCTAGGGTTTTATTAATCAGGTCTCAAAATGCCTAATAATGGTCAGCAGGAACATGAGGAAGCTTCAAATAAGGTTTCAGTGAAAAAAATTTCATCATCATAATGCTTGATAATGATTTTTCTTCAAAACTCTTTTTTGAAGAAAAATTGTCTATTTCATCTTTTTGTAACTAATGCAATGTAATTTTCAAGTTTTTTCAGTTGTAATAATGCTCCATTCGCAACCCTAGTCACCTTTTCCAAAGCTCCATGCCATTCATTCCCTGCGAGACAAACAGAAGCTCGTTATTCAGTTCAAAAGCACAAAGGAAACAAAACAGAGTTTTAAATTGAAATATCAAATTGCAATCATTACAAAGTGGGTTTGTTCAAATGAAAAATCAAAGTCTTTGGTATATATATGATTTTTATATTTCAACACTCCATTTGCATACCAAAAAGATAGCAGTGAGCAAGAGAAGAGTTGAGAGGAGTGAAGCAATTGTTTGGAGGTCGGACTGTGTCAAGTTTCCAAGCGCGACACATTGGACAGTCGGCGCGACGCATCGGGCGTGCGCGGCGCATAGGGTAGCTTCCTTGTGTGTGAATTTGAACCAGCGCGACGCATTAGAGGGGCGCGACGCACTGGGTTGGTTGTGTGGCGCATTGGGCCGGAACACAAGATTTTTTCCATTCCTTTCAACCATCGAATTTTGCTCGGTCTCTCCTTGTTCGAGTAAGTCAAAGCCACTTCCTCATTGCTCTTAACAAGTGTTTGGTGTTGGTATGAGAATTTAAATGCAAAAAAATCAAACCCTATTGTCTTAAAAATGCTCCTAGGGTTTTGAAATTGATTTTGGTGTCAAATATTTACATTTCCCTTACCTCCTTGTTCCCCTCCTCACTATTTATTTTCTCACCACAATCCTCATTCCCCTATCTCTTGACATCCCTAAATTCAAATCATCCCTATCCCATTCCCATTGTCCCCATACCATTTGTAAATTTCTCTCAAATCCAAAATTATCCCAAATAGATAAGTGGTTGTCCCTAAATCTTTAAGACCAAATTTCAAGTGGCAAACTCACAATTTCACTTGATTATAGCCCATCATTTCATTACACTTCCCTATTCCTCCATATCCCCTCCCATATTACCACTTATTTGGAAATCAAATCAAGAACACCAAAATTCTCATACAAGATAACATAGACTTTTCAGTGACCTTCGACATCATGGAGACAGATACTGATTCATCCTATGACCAAGACAGTGATTCCACCACTGAACTACAAGCACCTAGAAGGCCTCATAAGAGTGGTAGAAATGTCAGAGAGGAGCCCACCTCATTGGCTGAATTGCAGGCTTGTCCACTTGCCATGGCATGCTTTCGAGAGTAGTCTTGTTATCAATTTTGTGAAATTATTTCTAGGATCCATTATCATCAGGGGTTGGCTCGTTTGTTTGTGTTGCATTTACATGATGGTCAGGTCACCCTTGCAGGTGTGACTTTCACTTTAACACCGGAAACTATCTCTCAAGCAACCGGAATACCCAATGTTGGAGAACAATGGAACAAAAGACAACAGGTGGAAAAAGTGCATTATGAACCATATATCAGGCCTAGTTTTGTGAAACAACTTAGCAGGGTGTTTCCTTTTCGGTTCCTAAAGGATTCCTATGCTCTTGTGATGAAACTCATTATAAGATATTTTAGTTGTGAGGGCCGGTTTTCACGTCTCTATGCCTATCATATCAGGTTATTGATGCATTTTACCAGGGTGAGGATGATGAACCTCCATTATTTCATGTGCCGTAATATCAATAGAATGACCACTCTCATGTAGAGGAAAACTCTTGAGCAGCAGTACAACGGTATTTATCACTATGCACTCATCAAGATCGTGGTTGTGCATGAGCTTGGCCTGCAGGGTATTTCATGGGAGGATTTCATTTCTAATGATTTCTTCACAACTCCTCAGGTTCCTCCAGAGGTTTTTCATGATGTAGGTGAACCTTCATATCAGCATGGAGGTCAGGAGATAGAGACTACTAGTGTGCCGACGTATGTCACTTATCAGAGAGGCACTAGAGGATCATTTGGAGCAGCTCGACGAGTATTATCTCCATCTGGGGTGGAAGGGGTCTCACTTCCATCATTAGTAGCACAGGTACAGGTATAGGACAAAGGTAAGAGGCCCATGCAGGATGAGGGGCCTTCAGGAGGCCAAGATATAGGTTTGATACTCATTGATGAGGATTTCAGCTCTCGAAGCTCAAATTTGAGAGAGACTATTCAGGAGCAGAAGGCGGAGATAGACACTTTGACCGTCAAATTGCAAATATCCCAATGTATTATAAACTACCTTGAGCAGAAAAACAAACAGTTGGAAGATCATCAAAATATCATGGAGTTGCAAAACATCCGTGAAGACCGGCAAGCTGCCCAAAGAAGCCAAACCAAGATGACATCCATTGAGCGAGAGATTGAGGCTGATAGAGAGACTTGGCTTGAGAGGGTCAATATTCATCTGGAGAAGCTATTGGAGAAGGCCAACAAGGAAAATAACATGCTAAGGCACATGAAGAATCATTATTGGGCGAGGAATCATGTTTGCAAGGCGTGAATCAAGATCTTGAAGGCAAAGTTAAAGAGGGCATTAAAGCGTCACAAAAGGTATGATAGACTCTAAAATTTGGCCGAAGCTTCTTTGGCCCATCATAGCGCTTGATGATGGAAATTCAGCCCAAATTTCAGGAAATTTGGGAAACATTTTGTCAATTTTGAAATTTATGGCCTTAACATAGATTTTCCTGCCCGACGCGTCGCACCACTTGGCGCGCGCTTATAATTGGCAGCTCCTCTTGAAGAAAAATTTGTATTTCTAGATTTTTCATCAAAAATTATGCATGCCTACCCATTACCTAAATATTTTGACAAGTTTTGGGTTGCCTAAAGGGTCAAAAACACCCTAAAAATGACCTTTCTGCCTCTTTTTGGACACATAGGAAGCAGTGTTGGGAAAACTCACTTTTGGAGGGGAAAATGGAAACAAAATTTAGAAATTCCACTTGTTTTGGAAATTAGACAGGTGTATATTTCCAACAAGCTATCTTGCACTCAATTTGGACTCCGGGAAGGCCCTCAAAATCAGCTCCAAAGTGGCGCGATGCATAGAGATTTCAGGCGCGGAGCATTGGGAATTTTGGCCTGGTTTTCACTCAGTGACTCAGTTTTTCGCCTAGTTTTGGCCAATTTGAATTTTTTATCTCCAAATGTAAAGCTCTTGATGTAACTTGATGTAATTTCATGTTTTTTGATGTAATTTTGACAAATTTTCACTCATGTAAGTAGATTCATTCACCAAAAAGTGAATTGTAACTGAATGAATCAGTTTCCTATCTTATAGAGGCAAGTTGTTCCACTGCCTATTTTCCAAGTTCTTAGTTTAGATCTTGTTGAAAAAACTCCTAAACTAGTGAGCTCGACCCCTAGAGGCATGGGGATGAGTTAGGTTTGTCTATATCTTGTAGTTTCTCAGTCATTTTCAGGGTTGGACACTTGGGATTGCTTTGAGCTTCATTGTACATTTCATCTCTGCATTTTGGCAAAGGAATAGACTAGGGTTTGCAACAGGCTTTGGGATCGATGTGGCTCTATGTTTTGATGGTGTGTTTCTCTCTGTGATTATATGTTTATTGAAGTTTCATGTGTATCATTTCCCTTCTCCTTTCTTCTTAAATTAAACAAACAAATAATAAAGGTGGAATTCATTAGATTTGCAGTGCTCTGCCTTGAAGTTTTGTTTAATTTTCCATGTTTTCAACTGTCTGAAGAGGTTTCTTGAAACCTCTTGCCCTCTTCAACACTTCACTAGTCTGAGCTATCCATTTCATTCAATTCAAAGCATCAAAACAATTTCCTTCCTTGCCCCATTCAGCTCTCTGCAAGACTGATCATTTCCCGGACCCAAAATCTGCCTTTCCCTTTGATTCCAAAAAAAACCCCAAAATAAAATCAAACTCTTTCACATATATACCTAGCCTAAAATCAGCCTTTATTTCAAGTCATCTCAAGCCTTACTGATTATTTTTGCTGAGATTGACAAGGAGAGAGCCCTCTCCCGAGTGGTAGGGCTAGCTACCAGATTAAGTGTGGTTTGATGTGACCCTAGACTCTGCCTTTCTCAGCCTGAGGTAGATTTAGGAAATAACATAGTGGCGACTCCAATAGGGACAATAAAATGGTTTTCTTGTTAGTTTTATTCATTTTATAAGCTATAGACGGAGCCTGAAGTTATGCCAGGTAGCCTTCGAAACGCTCTTGCTTTGCATTACCGAAAGTAGATAAACACTGCTTCAGTCAATCTCCGGTCTAGTTTTATAAACGTAACATCTGACTTGAAAATTTCCCCAGTACATGTATCAAGTTAGATCTGATTGTTGATGGTGGACAACGATCAGACACTGCAAGTTTGAAATCATTAACCTGGCGACTCCAGTGTCGAAGAATCCCAAGTTTCAGAATTTTTATGATGACTTTACTCTTCAAGAATTAGTAGCCTGAGGAATTTCTTGGTGAATTCATTGTTATCAAAATGGTTTCGCTAGAATGAAGGTATGCTCCCATGAGCCAAGATCACATTCCAGGTTTTCCAAATAAAATTCCTAAGGTAGATTGGCAAAGGAATTTGCCTATGTTTAAAGATGATGATAGGAAGGATGTTGCTTTACATCTGGTTAGATCTCACATACATATTCGCAAGTTGAAGGTTTATTTTCCTGAAGACTTCTTGATGAAGATATTCATGGCCACTCTAGAAGGTGAAGCCCGATCTTGGTATGAAAGTTTGCCGCCTGCTTGTATTTACTGTTTAAAGGATTTTCATACCATGTTATTTGAAAGGTATAAAGAATCTTATCCATCCTTAACTTTAGTTCAGAACTGTTGTAGCCATGTTCATATTTTTATTGAAATCTTGAAAATTTTTATGAAGATGATGACTTCATGGATGATGAGATCATGGAGGCTTTGTATGGAAATCCATTTCAGCAGCATAAAGAGAACTTAGAGGATACCCATCAAGATGCTCAGGAAACTTTGCAGCAGGATCAAGATCTTGGTACAATGGAAAATGATGAAAGAGAAGGTTTTATTTCAGATCTGTCCATAGAAGAAGACAATATACAGGAAATTCAAGTTTCAATTTCAGAATGTGATAAAGTCAAGATAGCTATTTCAGATCTAGATTTAGATCGTGATGATCAAGAATACCTTGTGCTGAATCCCATGAAGGAGAGCTCTGCTGTTGAGATCATCTGGAATGAAGAAGACAAAGTTATGGATCCAAATGTTCTCATTTCATTAGAAAAAAGCCTTCATGAGGAGGTAATCCAGTCAGTTCATGAAAAACAGATGAGATATTTGTTCAAGTAAGTGAAAAATCTTCTTTCAATAACTCAGTGATAAATGATAATTTGATTGCCATGTCATATGAAGATGATCAACAATGTTTTCAAATTTCAGAAGATCAAGGAATTAAGGACTGTCATTCAGGTTTTTCATGTTTTAAGATGTTATTTCATGAAGAAAATTACTGTTTGAGAAAAAGAAAACAAAAAGCATTATCTCCTTTTTCTGAAGATGAGATAGATCAACTCCTGAAAGGTCATGTTACAACCCAAGCTAAAGCAGATTTGCAGTGTGCACATGGTCAAGAAAGTGTTGGTGAAACTTCTTCCTCTTTTGAAAATGATGACGGTCTTGTAATTAGCTTTATAGATTAGCAAACAAATAATATTTTCTTTCATGAAGATGACAAGGCTGTCATGTTTGATAATCTTGAAGATTGTTTTATGTTTAAGAATGACCTAGACCATGAAGTTGAGGAATATGAACTTGAGAGAGACAATATGCCAGAATTTCTCATGGTCAATGAACTTACAGCTGACACTCAGATGGAGGAAGCCTATACCTCTATGTGCCTTCCTATCACTCGACAATCAATTGTTCTTTCAGATCATAATGAAGCGAGTAGTTGTATTTTTACTGCTGGATATCAAGACCAGCTAGTGCTTCAGGATATTCAAGATCCCTTCGGCATTCTTTTGCAAGAATCAGAAAATATAAATGTTGCCTGATTGATTATCATAAGCCTTGGTTTCAGTGGTTATTCTGAGTTTCCTACATGTACATCGTTCTACCAGCTCGAGAAAAATGAGAGCCGAATTTCGGTATGTAGCTATCTGCTAGATTGGTTACATTGGAAGGCTCACTACACATGATTGTACATATTTCATCAGTAGGCAGTTGGTTGTAATCATGACTTGAAGCCCTCAAATATCGATGGACTGTTGCCATTAAAAATATTTTTAAGTACTAATTTCAGTTAAGTAGGTCTTGAGTCATTTTTGTTTTAGTCAGATTCAACATAGTTTTAGTTTGGAGGCTATAAAACTGAAGGTTTGATTTCAGTTTTGGTGTGTCAGTAGTTTGAGTCATTTGCGAGTCAGTTTTCAGTCTTGTTATTAAGTTAGTTTGTGTCGGTTTTCAGTCATGCATTTTAACTTGATTTTTTTATTCCATTTCCCAATGGACGAAGGTACTGCCTACTCTCCCAGAAATCTGTAGTTCTTGGCACCTCCAAGGAGCTACCATCCCCATTGAAGCCAATGTTAGAGTTGGTATCTTCATCCCTCTGTTAGAGATCAGATTTCTCTTGTTTCATTTCATTTTAGGTGTCTCACTCAGTTCAGTCAGCTGCATTCCATTAGGAGCATGGATCATCTAACGGTAGGGTCTTGTCACTCATATCCCTCATGTCTTGTACATGCTGGCCTATTTCTATTCATTAAAATCATGTACAGTCATGTTTGGTCTCATAGTTGGAAAAGAGTCATTTTAGGTTTTTTAGTCTCATTAGGTCTAGGGTTTTATTAATCAGGTCTCAAAATGCCTAATAATGGCCAGGAGGCACATGAGGAAGCTTCAAATAAGGTTTCAGTGCAAAAAATTTCATCATCATATTGCTTGATAATGATTTTTCTTCAAAACTCTGTTTTGAAGAAAAAATGTCTATTTCATCTTTTTGTAACAAATGCAATGTAATTTTCAAGTTTTTTCAGTTGTAATAATGCTCCATTTGCAACCCTAGTCACCTTTGCCAAAGCTCCATGCCATTCATTCCCGGCGAGACAGACAGAAGCTCGTTATTCAGTTCAAAAGCACAAAGAAAACAAAACAGAGTTTTAAAGTGAAATGTCAAGTTGCAAACATTACAAAGTGGGTTTGTTCAAATGAAAAATAAATGTCTTTGGTATGTATATGATTTTTATGTTTCAACACTCCATTTTCATACCAAAAAGACAGAAGTGAGCAAGAGAAGAGTTGAGAGGAGCGAAGCAATTGTTTGGAGGTTAGACTGTGTCAAGTTTCCAAGCGCGACGCATTGGACAGCCGGTGCGACGCATCGGGCGTGCGCATCGCATAGGGTAGCTTCCTTGTGTGTGAATTTGAACCAGCGCGGCGCATTGGAGGGGCGCGGTGCACTGGGTTGGTTGCACGGCAGATTGGGCCGGAACACAAGATTTTTTCCATTCCTTTCAACCATCAAATTTTTCTCGGTCTCTCCTTGTTCGAGTAAGTCAAAGCCACTTCCTCATTGCTCTTAACAAGTGTTTGGTGTTGGTATGAGAATTTAAATGCAAAAAACTCAAACCCTATTATCTTAAAAATGCTCCTAGGGTTTTGAAATTGATTTTGGTGTCAAATATTTACATTTCCCTTACCTCCTTTTTCCCCTCCTCACTATTTATTTGCTCACCACAGTCCTCATTCCCCTATCTCTTGACATCCCTAAAGTCAAATCATCCCTATCCCATTCCCATTGTCCCCATACCATTTGTAAATTTCCCTCAAATCCCAAATTATCCCAAACAGCTAAGTGGTTGTCCCTAAATCTTTAAGACCAAATTTCAAGTGGAAAACTTACAATTTCACTTGATTATAGCCCATCATTTCATTACACTTCCCTATTAATCCATATCCCCTCCCATATTACCACTTATTTGGCAATCAAATCAAGAACACCAAAATTCACATACAAGACAACATAGACTTTGCATCAACCTTGGACATCATGGAGACAGATACTGATTCATCCTATGACTGAGACAGTGATTCCACCACTCAACTACATGCACCTAGAAGGCCTCATAAGAGTGGTAGACATGTGAGAGAGGAGCCCACCTCATTGGCTGAATTGCAGGCTTGTCCACTTGCCATGGCATGTTTTCGAGAGCAGTCTTGTTATCAATTTTGTGAAATGATTTCTAGGATCCATTATCATCAGGAGTTGGCTCGTTTGTTTGTGTTGCATTTACATGATGGTCAGGTCACCCTTGCCGGTGTGACTTTCACTTTAACACCGGAAACTATCTCTCAAGCAACCGGAATACCCAATGTTGGAGAACAATGGAACAAAAGACATCAAGTGGACAAAGTGCATTATGAACCATATATCAGGCCTAGTTTTTTGAAACAACTCAGTAGGGTGTTTCCTTTTCGGTTCCTAAAGGATTCCTATGCTCCTGTGATGAAACTCATTATCAGATATTTCAGTTGTGAGGGCCGGTTTTAACGTCTCTATGCCTATCATATCAGGTTATTGATGCATTTTACCAGGGTGAGGATGATGAAACTCCCTTATTTCATGTGTCGTAATATCGAGAGAATGACCACTCTCGTGCAGAGGAAAACTCCCGAGCAGCAGTACAACGGTATTTATCACTATGCACTCATCAAGATCGTGGTTGTGCATGAGCTTGGCCTGCAGGGTATTTCATGGGAGGATTTCATTTCTAATGATTTCTTCACAACTCATCAGGTTCCTCCGGAGGTTGTTCATGATGTAGGTGAACCTTCATATCAGCATGGAGGTCAGGAGACAGAGACTACTAGTGTGCCGACGTATGTCACTTATCAGAGAGGCACTAGAGGATTATTTGCAGCAGCTCGGTGAGTATTATCTCCACCTGGGGTGGAATGGGTCTCGCTTCCATCATCAGCAGCACAGGTACAGGTGCAGGACAGAGGTAAGAGGCCCATGCAGGATGAGGGGCCTTCAGGAGGCCAAGATACATGTTTCATACTCATTGATGAGGATTTCAGCTCTCCAAGCTCAAAGTTGAGAGAGAATATTCAGGAGCAGAAGGCGGAGATAGACACTTTGACCGTCAAATTGAAAAGAGCCCAATGGATTATAAAATACCTTGAGCAGTGAAACAAACAGTTGGAAGATCAACAAACAATCATGGAGTTACAAAACATCCATGAAGACAGGCAAGCTGCCCAAAGAAGCCAAACCGAGATGACATCCATTGAGCGAGAGATTGAGGCTGATAGAGAGACTTGGCTTGAGAGGGTCAATATTCATCTGGAGAAGCTATTGGAGAAGGCCAACAAGGAAAATAACATTCTAAGGCACATGAAGAATCATTATTTGGCAAGGAATCATGTTTGCAAGGCGCGAATCAAGATCTTGAAGGCAAAGTTAAAGAGGGCATTAAAGCGTTGCAAAAGGCATGATAAACTCAAAATTTTGGCCGAAGCTTCTTTGGCCTAGCATAGTGCTTGATGATGGAAATTCAGCCCAAATTTCAGGAAATTTGGGAAACATTTTGTCAATTTTGAATTTTTTGGCCTTAACACAGATTTTCCTGCCCGATGCGTCGCACCACTTGGCGTGCACTTCTAATTGGCAGCTCCTCTTAAAGAAAAATTTGTATTTCTGGATTTTTCATCAGAATTTATGCATGCCTACCCATTCCCTAAATATTTTGACAAGTTTAGGGTTGCCTGAAGGGTCAAAAACACCCTAAAAATGACCTTTCTGCCTCTTTTTGGACACACAGGAAGTAGTGTTGGGAAAACTTATTTTTGGAGGGGCAAATGGCAACCAAATTTTGAAATTCCACTTGGGTTGGAAAGTAGACAGGTAGATATTTCCAACAAGATATCCTCCACTTAATTTGGACTCCGGGAAGGCCTTAAAAATCAGCTCTAAAGTGGCGCGATGCATAGAGATTTCAGGCGCGGCGCATTGGGAATTTTGGCCTAGTTTTCACTCAGTAACTCAGTTTTTCGCCTAGTTTTGGCCAGTTTGACTTTTTTATCTCCAAATGTAAATATCTTGGTGTAAATTGATGTAATTTCATGGTTTTTGATGTAATTTTGACAAATTTTCACTCATGTAAGGAGATTCATTCACCAAAAAGTGAATTGTAACTGAATGAATTAGTTTCCTATCTTATAGAGGCAAGCTGTTCCACTGCCTATTTTCCAAGTTCTTAGTTTAGATATTGTTGAAACAGCTCCTAAACTAGTGAGCTCGACCCCTAGAGGCATGGGGATGAGTTATGCTTGTCTATATCTTGTAGTTTCTCAGTCATTTTCAGGGTTGGACACTTGGGATTGCTTTGAGCTTCATTGTACATTTCATCTCTGCATTTTGGCAAAGGAATAGACCAGGGTTTACAGCACTCTTTGGGATCCATGTGGCTCTATGTTTTGATGGTGTGTTTCTCTCTGTGATTGTAAGTTTACTGAAGTTTCATGTGTATCATTTCCCTTCTCCTTTCTTCTTAAATTAAACAAACAAGTAATAAAGGTGGAATTCACTAGATTTGCAGTGCTCTGCCTTGAAGTTTTGTTTAATTTTCCATGTTTTCAACTGTCTGAAGAGGATTCTTGAAACCTATTTCCCTATTCAACTCCTCACTGGTCTGAGCTATCCATTTCATTCAATTTGAAGCATCAAAACAATTGCCTTCCTTGCCCCATTCAGCTCTCTGCAAGACTAATCATTTCCCGGACCCAAAATCTACCTTTCCCTTTGATTCCAACAAAAACCCCAAAATAAAATCAAACTCTTTCACATATATACCTATCCTAAAATTAGTCTTTATTTCAAGTCATCTCAAGCCTTACTGATTATTTTTGCTGAGATTGACAAGGAGAGAGCCCTCTCCCAATCTGGTAGGGCTAGCTACCAGATTAAGCATGGTTTGATGTTACCCTAGACTCTGCCTTTCTCAGCCTGAGGTAGATTTAGGCAATAACAAGAAGAAAGGGAGATTTAACAATTTGGCTCTTGTGAAATTCATGAGCAACCGGACATGATAGGCATAGACTCGGGATAATATTACCTCGCAAGTGAAGTATTTAATGATTATCTTCATGAGGGGGGCGTAACTAGTCAATAGATATGAGAAGGGAAAAATGGATGGACATGAATCTCTATGGTCAGGTTTCAGAAAAGGCTTGTATTTTTCTGAGTCTAGGTGGCTTTGTTTAAACCAATTCTCTCTAACATAAGGGATTTTCGTGGCCTTGGAAATGGACCTTGGAGAGAATTTGAAATGTAAGCCTGCTAGCTAAAAATGCGTCTCTTGAAATCTGAAAGCACAAAGATGAGTTAAAGGGGAATAAACTTTCACCTCCTGCACTCTTTGACAAAAATCTAGACACCCAACCTCATGGAAGTTAAACAGAACTGATGGATGAGCATTTACCTCTTCAGTGGAAACAGGCTCAAACCTCCTGTGAAGGACACTCCTACTGTCTTGCCTGGGAGGCATTTTGTTTTGAATGTTTCTTTGCAATACCAAGCTGTCTCAAATGGTCTTTGGAATTTTTTTCTCAACCACACCTCTGTCCTCCTTGTTAGTCACTATTTGTCCTCTTTGATGCCAATCAACAAATATTTATCAAAATAAAAAGCGCCAAATGAAACAAACTCAATTGTATCCCTGTGTTTTGGCAAAGTCACAAGGATCCTTTGTGTTTTGATAGAAACAAAAAAATCTTGTATTTAGACAAAAAAAAATCACCCTTCCTCAAACAGTGCTCTTCTGTTCTTCACTGGTTTCTATACAAAGGTAACCCAAACACCTTCAGCTGATTTGAAAGCCTTCATAGCATTTCTTGTTTTAGGGAACAATGGAAGGATGCACTAGGTTTGCTTTTTACCATACAGAGAGGTCACTTTTTGGAGTGACAAAGCATTCACATCATGATCACTGTTTTCACTTTACAAAAACTGTGTTCACCTTAGGATCACTATTTCCTTTTACAAACACTGTTTTCACCTTAGATTTGTAGACAGAGGTTAATTTTGTTTTATCCACTGCTAGGACACCTTCAACAATTATAGGCTCTCTGCTCAACACAAGAAGGAGAACATCTTTCCAGATTGACTTTGGGACCTTAAAACACAACTTTTTCTTCTTTGGACTATGGTAGATGCACAGATTTGCTGTCTCATATCATAAAAAAGGAAGTTTTATTCATATACCTAGCCTTCATCTTTTAGAACCATACTCCTTCACTATCACTGTTTTTGAAAATCAATAAGGGCTCCTCAAGATTGTTTCAACACTTTCCTCTATTACTTGAAATGGTCTGTGTCATTTACAGCCCTAACCAACTTTTTTTTTGATAAAAGACCCCTACCCTCCTATTCACTGTCTATTTCATAGTTTTCATATGATGAAGTGGTTTTAGGTACTATTTCCTCCTCATGGAAAAACACAACAAACACCCTTTCAGTTTTTGAAATTTACTAAGAGGAGAAGTGGAATACCTCGAAGAAATGCTTAGAAATGTTGTTTGATTGATTGGGCAGCTTCAAAGATGTTTTATGAGTGCCTTTTGATTGAGAGACACATTCAGATGGAAGAGCGCCACGTCATGTGAGTTGTCGGGTCGGCCTTCGGGCAGTGGTGACCGGCGCTATAGGCACACTGCGCACCACTACAGGTGCGCCGTGCCAACGTATAAAGCCTTTATATTTTCTTCGCTAAACGCGACGCATGATTTTCCAGGCGCGCCGCGTAGGCTTTAAGCCTCAAAAATTCTGATTTTTCTCGAAATTTCTCGTTTTCTCTAGTGGGAAGCTTAGGGGAATGCTACTTGCATTTTGAAATGCAAAATGAAGCTTTGCCAACTATCAATAAATCCTTTATAGTCGAAAAAGCCAACACCCTTTGAAATTTGCTTTGTGAGGGTTTTGGCGGCCTTTTGAAAAGGCTTTTGGTTTTAAACAAAAAGTGAAGCACGGATTTATACTTTTGAAGACCTCCTTGCTCCTTTAAAATAGGAATTTCCTTTGGGACCTCATAAGAAACCTTTCACCTGAGAATACTCACTAACATGAGGCTCAAATTTTATGGAGATATAGCAGGGGATGATGAGCTGAAGTTGAAATGTAAACATGGGAAGGCTGCCCCTTTGTTCCTCTGTGAAGGAGGTCTGTTTACGAAGGAGGCCTATATTTAACAAATTCCTGGGCTCTTTTCAACCCCTGTTTTAACCAAATGAAGAATATCGATGAACAACTGTTAGTGGTTTTCTTTGTACTTATTAGTAGAAGTCAGTTTAAAACCAAGATTGTTTTACTTCCTTGGCCATTTTCTTAACAACATTTCTTCATTCATAATCATCCAATTAGTTTCACACTGTATTTAAATTCTGTGTTTTAATAGTGAAACTCATGTAAGCACCTTTTAAAACACCATAGCTTTCCCTCTGTTTTTAACGCCATTTTCTATCCATAATCCTTCAGTTGTTTTCCCGTTGTACTTAAAACCTACTTTTCAATCAGTGAAACCTATAGTCAAACTTTGAAACACCACTACTATGTTAGTGGTCTTCATCTATTGGAGACAAGGTGTTAAACAAGTTCTTCAGGCAGTTTTCAATCATTGTTAGCTTTGTGCCCTTTTAATGAGGTCATACCTCTATTCTTGGCTCTCTGCTTTTTAGATGAAGGAGGCCTTTATCACATTTCCAAACACTCTGCTTGTAAAATGAAGGAGGTTTTCAACCAATGATCTGACCATCCGCTCATGTATGGAGGAGGTTTTCTCAGTGACACCATTTCATTTGCTTTCAAATAGTGTTATCTTTCCTTTCACTGCCTATTCATGCTTAAGCAGATAAAAGTGACAAATTGACAATATGCCATGAAGGGCATTTCTCTGAGACATATAATCCTACTGTAAAATAGCTTTATGCATCTTTAGATAATCATAGGTAGCCTGACCCGTATTTTCAGAGTATTTCTTGTTATTCATAAGTCACTAACCTTTGACTGTCTTTGCAGGAGCTTATTGAAATTGTTAGCCCCCTATGAATTTTTTGACAAGCAAACAGGGGGCTAAAATGTTTTTGAGCCTTCAAAGAATGCATTTCTCTTGAAAACACATCATCCTTGAAGCCTCCTTGTGCCTTTTTCCCTTTGACAAAACCCCTCTGATGATTCCCATTATTAAGCCTCTCTGATTACAAAAATTGTTCTCCAAAAGGCTTTAATTTGCCCCTTGTATCCCTGCAAAATGTCCCATTTCAACCCTTTTTTCCCTTTGTTAAAGTCCCCCTTTTCACCCCAAAATCCCTCCCCTAATCCTTCTAAACTTTCCCAAAAACCCCCTCTAAACCATACACACATCCCTGGTGTGGTTTAATTTCCCCTTCTTTCCCCTATCGTTACCCTTTATTGGCCTGAAAATGTACTAAAACTGGGCCAAAAACCATATTTTCCATAGGTATGGGTCTTAGCCCCTTTTGGCTAGCCCCCTTAACCTTTTCCACCACATGACCGCGGCGCTAGAACCAGGTGCCAAGGCGGAAGGTGCTTATCACAATTGAATATCGGGAGTGTTTTGAGCCGTCGATCTATACAGATCGGATGGTCGTCGCGATCCCCACAACGTCCATCGCTCAACCCTTTCACCACCCGTTCATCGCATCTCCACCGTTCATTTACCCATTGATCTGACGGCCCGGATTTTACCTGCCCAGTGGTCCCCACGCCAACGCGCCCCGTTCAAAAACCGCTGGTATCTATCGCACCGCCTTCTGAGGGCTGGCGGTATTTCTTATTTCGCAGCGATTCCACTCACCGCCTGACGCGTGGCACCGACACTATTTGAAAACCGCCCTCCCATCGCACGTTAACATTCTACATTTGACACAACGCGATATGCATAGCAACCATCCGATCTGGGGATCTCCATCCAATGGTCATCGCACCCCGAAGATGCGTGGAAGTTAACCCAAGGCAATCGTACCCCTGGCCCACCATCCGTCACACTCCACTGTGTTTTCCACTGTCGATCTCCTCCTGAGATCGGACAGTCCAGATTCATTCGCCCTTTGCCATGTACTCAGCTGTCGATCTCCTCCTGAGATCGGATGATCCAGATTTGATTGCATGTCCCGCCGTTGACCACTCCTTCCACGTCACATATTCCACATGTTTCATCGTATTTCTCGGCTGTCCATGTACATATATGCGTTCAAAGGCCAGGTTTTAATCTTTTACGTTAAAATTTTGCGCCACCATTCTCCAAGCCTCCCACTGCGTTTTTGCCGTCACCTCGCGCTCTTCTGCCATTTTACCAGTATGCATGACCATCCTCATCGTCCCGCTGCATTCACCTACCTCGTGCATGAATTCTTGACATGTTTTGTGTGTTTTGCAAGGTTTCGGGTGTGATAAACCACCATAATTCCACCGAGTCCTGTCCACGGTGGCGGAGAACACGGGAAAGGACCATTTGCATTAGTGCTAGGGTGTGGAGAAAGGGTACTAGGAAAAAGCCAAGGACTAGCATTAAAGGAGCAGGTTCAAACTACTGCAAAAATCTTCCCAGGCCATTAAGCACGATTTCGCGATCGGAGACGAAGGGAGCGGAAAGGAGTATCGGTGGGAAAGCAGCGTTTAAGGCCTATACTTGTACTTCTAGATTTTGAGCCTTAATACAATTATTAGAAAGGAAAATTTTCGAATGAAATACTGAGGATCACTCAGAAGGTCCAATGCATAGAAAACCATACAATCAGGGTTTCCATATCAGTAGAATGTTCTTCCATAAAAGGAAAAGGTGTCCATAACGTCTGCATCCTATACCGTGTTCTAGGCAGATTTTTTAGCCCTGACAATAGTCCTATGCTACCAGTGCATTAGTTATACAGTATGGCAGAACCTAGCATCATCGTTCTGCATTTTGTTCAGTACACCAGAGACATGCTTGGAGTAAATGGAAACCTGACGAAGACCACTCCATCATCCAACGAGTACGAGAGATAAATGCCCAGAATTTAAACTGAATGGAGCCTCGGCCCTCCTTGCTGTTTCTGATTTTTAATGCTGCATTTAGTTTTCCATCTACCTTCTCTGCTCCACTCAATCTATAATAATCCTCGAGAACATATTGTAAAGGTTCTTCGGTTGTTGCTGTTGTAGTTAGAGGGATTCAGTTTGACTATTATAACAGTCTTGAGAGGGAATAGCAGAGTAGTTTGTATTGTAGTAGGCTGGGAGGAGAAGTTTGGATTGTAACTGCCATTGAGCTCAGTGTATGTGACTGGTTCGGCATCAATTAATCAAGCACATTTCTTTGGATCCTGGTCTATTACTATGGGTGATGTTTCTCTTATCTTATCGTTTAATTACATTTTCATGTTGTTCATTGGTCTTCTGGGCTCAGATAAAAAATATGGCATAGGATTTACCCTTGTTAGGTACCCTATGTGTCTGCTCTCCTTGCCTTAAATGTTTTTGTTGTCTTTATCGAGGGTTGATTTGATTAATTTGCTTGAGTGTAGTGGATGTCGTTGCAGCACTGGGCGTGTATCAGATCAAATGGTCTGCTTTGTAGTTGTTCTTGTTGGGTTTAAGCTGGAAGATTTGGGAACATTGAGGATTAGAGTTAGCCCTGTCCACTAGGATCCTTGTGCGACCAGCTGGCCTTTCTAAGATCTCTTGCTGGTGTCAAAGCATTGAAGGTTCAAAGTCCTTCTCTGATCTATAGACCCTGGCTCTGTTAAACTTATCTTTGTTTTTCCCTTGGAGCATGCTAAAGCTGACCTGGAGTTAAATAACCTCTAGTCCGATCTATAAGCTGCCCCTTTGTCCCTCCTTTGAGAGTTGCCTATGAGTATGTCCAAGCAGGTTTGGAGTTAAATGACCTCTGACCTGATCTATAGACAGAAATTGGGTTGCTTTCCTTCTTTCACTTTCAATCCTTAATGTTCCATCCCACCATCTATCTAAGAAGATCCTTTAGTATAGATGACTTGCCCTCTGAAATCATGGGCTAGTTGTTGCAAGTAATTCCCTTTCATGACTCCATAGCCCAATGGATGGCACTTTCTTGACCTATCCTCTTTGCTGAAGCATCCTATTGTTTTGTTCCTTTCCTTCCATTACTTTCTCAGATTATGATCCCATGACCAACCCAGCAACCAACCAACCAACTCATTTTAAAAACCCCTTTGTGCTTCATAACTAGCCTAAAATCTCATTTGAGCTTTTAAAGATACATCATTCTTTGTTTTATTGGAGAGATCCCTCTTCGGGTCCAGGAGGGCTAGATCCTAGGGCCCCAAAGTGGTTATGATGTTGTCTCATCTTTTGGTCTTGCCAATCTAGCCAAAACATGGGAACCCCAACATAATGGCGACTCCACTGGGGATCAAACCCAGAATATCTGGTTAGATTGGCATTCAATTACTGATGGTGGACAACATCCTGCTTCAAATAGTCAAATTCATCCACCTGGCAACTCCACACTCCATAACTCCCAAAAGACCAAATGACTCCACTGGTAGAAGACTTTGAATTGGTTGACCAAATACAGTGATCTCTTTCTAATTTACAAACATGCTTCCACGCATACAGAGAAGATATGCCCCAATGAGTAGGGAGCATATCCCTGGATTCCCACACAAAATGCCTGAAGTGGACTGGTTAAAAAACCTGCCTACCTTTCAGGGTGAACACGTTGATGACCCCTTGCTACATCTCATCAAGTTTTATATACATGTGTGGATATTTAAAGTTGAATGGCATGAAGACTACCTAATGAAAATTTTCATGGCAACATTATAAGGAAAAGCTAGGGTTTGGTATGAATGGTTAGAACCTCGGAGTTTGTTTTCTTTAAGGGATATGCACGAAGTATTTTACAAGAGTTATAAAGGAAACTCTCCATCCTTATCATGGGATTGTTGTGATCAATCTTAGAATCTCATACAGTACCTGTTAGATATTGATGAGGATTTGGTTAATAGGCATCCTGAAGATCTGTTAACAGCCATTCAAGAATTTCATATGCATCCTAGCTATCACAAGAAAGTAGATGAATCAGCTGAGGAAGAAAATAGTCAAGAGACTGTAGACATTCTTCATGATATTCCTGAAAACTCAGATGATGATTTATCATCTCTTGTAGTTGAGGCTCAAGATGAGATCCTGCCTCAAATCCAGTCTTCAAAGGAAACAGAGAGCTGCTGCACTTTTGCACAAAGGAACACAAGACCATCTTCCCCTTTGACAGAAGGAGAAATAGATCAGATCATCAATGGATAGCCAGCCTATGAATTTTTTTATAGATCAGACATTCTTTTCCATTCATCTGATGAGCTTTTTTGTACAGAGCTGGAAAGCTCACATGTAAATCAGAGTGAAGAAAAATTTGCTGATAATCTAGTATGTCCGGTTGGCAGCATTGCTTATATTCATGATTTTCATATTTTTGATTTATCTGATGATGATGTTCTCCAAACAGAAGATGATCTTGCAGGGTCATCATTAGTAGATTTATGGGAGGAAAATCAGTTCCCTTTACTTCCAGAGAGTAATGAGCCAATGCAGGCTATTTATGATACTGATGAAGAAAGCTTTAAGAGTGCAGAAAAGGGTGAAGGATCTCTAGATCTTTGCTTCACTCCATTACAAGTCATCAGTAATGGTTTTCACATGATTGGAGGTCAGGAGCCTTTCATCTCAGAAGATGAAGAGGAAAACAAGGAAGAGATATTTGAGCAGTTTGAAAGCAAGGAGTTTTCTCTTGAAGAAGAGGAAGCAAAGGAACATACTCCTACTCAAGAATACACTGATATTTTCACAGAGCTCAGCCCACCAGATCAGAACATACTAGAGCTCCAAGAGGACAACATTGAAATATATGATGAGTCCTCTAGTTCGGAAGATGAAGGAGACACTCCACTCCAAGAGAGTATTTTTCTTGATCCAGTGGAAGAAGAAGAAATCTTGGTTGAAGCCTGCCTGCCAAATATTCATAACTAGGTATCATTTCATGATCCTTATGTTCATTTCCTGCACACATTTGAAGAAGGATCAAGAGTCTTTCTGAGCAGCATGTTGCAAACAGAAAGAAAAATTTTCAAAGCTGTTGTTGTGGAACAAAAAGAGTGGGAGCAGCCCTGCCTATCCAGCATGCTCAAGGAGTTGAGCAAGAAAGACCAGTCATGGGATCACTTGATGGACTGGTTACATTGGAAGAAAATGTTTGTAAGCTAGACTTGTAAATATTCTAGTTAGAGTAGGGTAGGTAGGAAAAGCTCAATAAAGCTCAGTCTGTGAGCATGTAGTTAGTTGTTTTTAATTTCTACAAAGTCCAGCAAGTTAGACAGTCTAATCCTGGCTTGACTGTTTTCAATTTCTGTTGTAGAATGTAGAGAAGAAATTTGCTAGATAGTTTAATCCTAGAATATACTAGATTAGGTAGAGAAACTATGAGACCAGCAGTTTAATCTGGTCTCATGTAGTAATAAGGGTAGAAGTAGAATAGGTTTATTTTCCTATTTGTAAATAAAAATGATGTAAAGGGTCTACTAGTTCAAATGCACCCTAAAAGAAAAAATGTTAGGACTATAGTGTGGGTAGGTAGTTGTTTGGGAGAAATTTTACTGCTGATATGATGTCTTCATGATTTTTGGTAGCTGATCCAAGAAAGAAAATGGATGAGTCAAGTACCAGGCATCTGGCCTACACCAAAGATCATTTTTTGAATTCTTGACTCCTTCAAGAAGAAGCCATCCCCATGTGGAGCCACTGTTAGCCCCCTATGAATTTTTTGACAAGAAAACAGGGGGCTAAAATGTTTTTGAGCCTTCAAGGAATGCATTTCTCCTGAAAACACATCATCCTTGAAGCCTCCTTGTGCCTTTTTTCCTTTAACAAAAACCCTCTGCTGATTCCCATTATTAAGCCTCTCTGATTACAAAAATTGTGCTCCAAAAGGCTTTAATTTGCCCCTTGTATCCCTGCAAAATGTCCCATTTCAACCCTTTTTTCCCTTTGTTAAATTCCCCCTTTTCACCCCAAAATCCCTCCCCTAATCCTTCTAAAATTTCCCAAAAACCCCCTCTAAACCATACACACATCCCTGGTGTGGTTTAATTTCCCCTTCTTTCCCCTATCGTTACCCTTTATTGGCCTGAAAATGCACTAAAACTGGGCCAAAAACCATATTTTCCATAGGTATGGGTCTTAGCCCCTTTCGGCCAGCCCCCTTAACCTTTTCCACCACGCGACCACGGTGCTAGAACCAGGTGCCAAGGCAGAAGGCGCTTACCGCAATTGAATATCGGGAGCGTTTTGAGCCGTCGATCTATACAGATCAGACGGTTGTCGCTATCCCCACAACGCCCATCGCTCAACCCTTTCACCGCCCGTTCATCGCATCTCCACCGTTCATTTACCCGTTGATCCGACGGCCCGGAGTTTACCTGCATGGTGGTCCCCATGCCAACGCGCCCTGTTCAAAAACCGTCGGTATCCATCGCACCGCCTTCTGAGGGCTGGCAGTATTTCTTATTTCGCAGCGATTCCACTCACCACCTGACACATGGCACCGGCACTGTTTGAAAACTGCCCTCCCATCGCGCGTTAACTTTCGGCATTTGACTCGACGCGATATGCATATCAACCGTCCGATCTGGGGATCTCCATGCAACGGTCATCGCACCCCGAAGATGCGTGGA
Source organism: Pinus albicaulis (assembly GCA_034641835.2). NCBI lineage: Eukaryota > Viridiplantae > Streptophyta > Pinopsida > Pinales > Pinaceae > Pinus > Pinus albicaulis. The sequence goes on along the minus strand of CM076582.1, from coordinate 1,582,843,331 downwards.
AGTTAACCCAAGGCAATCGTACCCCTGGCCCACCATCCGTCGCCCTCCGCTGCATTTTCCACCGTCAATCTCCTCCTAAGATGGGACGGTCCAGATTCATTCGCCCTTTGCTGTGTCCTCAACCATCGATCTCCTCTTGAGATCGGACGGTCCAGATTTGATTGCATGTCCTGCCGTTGACCACTCCCACCACGTCACCTATTCGACGTGTTTCATCGTATTTATCGCCCGTCCATGTACATATATGCGTTCAAAGGCCAGGTTTTAATATTTTACATTAAAATTCCGCGCCACCATTCTGCAAGCCTCCCACTGCGTTTTCGCTGTCACCTCGCGCTCTTCTGCCATTTTACTAGTCTACATGACCATCCTCATCGTCCCGCTACATTCACCCACCCCGTGCATGAATTCTTGACAAGTTTTGTGTGTTTTGTAGGGTTTCGGGCGGCAATAAACCACCATAATTCATAGTCCCTGTCATAGTGATAGAGAACATAGGAAAGGACCGTTTGCAGGAGTTGTAATTATGGAGAAAGGGCCTGGGAAAGAGCCATGACAGGACTAGCATTAAAGGAACAGGGTTTAAACTCTGCAAAATCTTCCCCAAAGCCATTAAAGCACATATTTCGCAGTCAGAGGAAAATGAGAAAGCGGCAAGGAGTATCAGTGGGAAAACAAAGCGTTTAAGGCCTGCAATTGTAGATTTTGAGCCTTAATCCAATTATTAGAAGGTAAAGGTACCAGAATCGAAGACCCTGAGGATCAATCAGAAGGTCCAATGCACGGAAAATAATACTATCAGGGTTTTACATCAGCAGAAAATTCTTCCATAAAAGGACAAGTTTCCCATACCATCTGCATTATATACCATGTTCTAGGGATATTTTTCAGCCCTTACAATAGTCCTATGCTACCAGTGCATTAGTTATATAGTATGGAAGACCCTAGCATCATCGTTCTGCATTTTGTTTAGTACACCAGAGACATACTTGGAGTAAATGGAAACTTGACAAAGACCACTCCATCATCCAACGAGTACCAGAGATAAATGGCCAGAATTTAAACTAAATGGAGCCTCGGCCCTCCGGCTGCTTCAGAGTTTTAATGCTGCATTTAAGTTTACATCTACTCCTATTATTCTTTTCTCCTATAAGAATCCTGAAGAACGTATTGTAAAAGTTTGTTGTTCGGTTGTTGCCGATTGCTGTTATAGGGATTCATTTTGACTGTTAGAACAGTCTCGGGAGGGAGTAGTAGATTAGTTTGTAATGTAGTAGGCTAGGAGGATAAGTTTGGATTGTAAAATCCATTGAGCTCAGTGTATGTGACTGGTTTTGCATCAATTAATCAAGCACATTTCTTTGGATCTTGTTCTATTACTACGGGTGATGTTTCTCTTATATTGTCATTTAATTACATTTTCATGCTGTTCATTGGTCTTTTGGGCTCACATCAGAAATATGGCATAGGATTTACCCTTGCTAGGTACCCTATGTCTCTGCTCTCCTTGCCTTAAATTTTTTCTGCTGTATGTGCTATCTGAGGGTTTATTTCAGTTAATTTAACCAGTGTAGTGGATGTCATTGTCTGCTAGCTGATGTATGAATTAAATGAATCTGCTGCTTAGTTGTTCTTTTTGGGTTTAAGTTGGAAGATTTGGGAACACTGGGGATTAGAGTTAGCCCTGTCCACTAGGATCATTATGCAACCAGCTGGCCTTTCTAAGATCTCTTGATGTTGTCAAAGCATTGAAGGTTCAAAGTCCTTCTCTGATATATAGACCCTGGCTCTGTTAAACTTATCTTTGTTTTTCCCTTGGAGCATGCTAAAGCTGACCTAGAGTTAAATGACCTCTGGTCTGATCTATAAGTTGCCCCTTTGTCCCTCCTTTGAGAGTTGCCTATGAGTATGTCCAAGCAGGTCTGGAGTTAAATGACCTCTGACCTGATCTATAGACAGAAATTGGGTTTCTTTCCTTCTTTCACTTTCAATCCTTAATGTTCCATCCCACCATCTATCTAAAAAGATCCTTTAGTATAGATGACTTGCCCTCTGAAAGCCTGGGCTAGTTGTTGCAAGTAATTCCCTTTCATGACTCCATAGCCCAATGGATGGAACTTTCTTGACCTATCCTCTTTGCTGAAGTAGCCTGCTGTTTTGTTCCTTTCCTTCCATTACTTTCTCAGTTTATGATCCCATGACCAACCCAGAAACCAACCAACCAAATCATTTTAGAAACCCTTTTGTGCTTCATAACTAGCCTAACATATCATTTGAGCTTTTAAAGATACATCATTCTTTGTTTTATTGGAGAGATCCCTCTCCTGGTCCAGGAGGGCTAGATCCTAGGGCCCCAAAGTGGTTATGATGTTGTCTCATCTTTTGGTCTTGCCAATCTGGCCAAAACATGGGAACCCCAATAGAAATAACTCTTTGTCTTGTAGCTGCATCCCAGGCTCAAAACCACATGAGAAGCAGCTGTCTTCTCATGTTGAGTTTAATAATGTCTTTTGGAACACTGGTACACTTCTGCTCTTGAAAGAGACATTGAAACATTGTAAGTCTACCTAACATCAACTTGACCTGTGGCATATGTATTGCTGAGGCATCAAGGCTTGTTAGTGGCATGACCTAAGTGTGTAATCAAGCTTTATTTGCAGAATAGGAAGGTTATATAGGACTGGTTGATATTAGATAGAGGTTCTTTTGGCTTTAGTATAATTTTCCAAGGGAGTATCGCCTAAAGCGCCACTACCTAACTTAGGGGAGACCTTTTGGACAGATTTGGAGTATTCTTTTTGGAGTTGATGGACAAGATTGTATGGCTGAGGCTAGATAGGGCTTGAAAATGAGGTTTTATCTCGTCATGGGCTGATTGAAAAGGTTAGGAGGGCAAAAATGTTTATGGGTGTTTTCTAGCTGACAAATTTGACATATTGGAGATCAGCTACTAGAAAACTTGGCTTTAACAACTAGTCATCATCAACAGGTGAAAAATAGTGATGACTAATAGTGGCTCCATTTGGGGAGGGCAGTTGCTTTTCAGGAGGTGTCCAGAATTTCAGATCTTGGTTCTTTAAAGACCAGTTCCTTTATCCATTAGCGCAAATATATTTCTTCCTTGATGCTATTTCTGAAAATTGACAGCATGATTAGCATCAATGATATTTCTACCTACCCCACTATATTTCCTAACATTTTTTCTTCTTTTGGGTGCATTTGGACTAGCAACCCTTTGACATAGTATTTTTGAAAAATGACACTATCTAGTTCTACACTTATATTCGTCGAGAGTTCAGATTAAGCTGATGAATTCTTTTGTTTCTCTACATATGCTAGATCGACTGTCAAGGTTAAGCTGTTTGACAGGATTTGATTCTCTAATCTAAAACATGAAATTGAAAAATGGCCAAATCAGGATTAGACAGTCTGATTTGTCATGTACATGTGGCATGAAAGACAAGCTGCACACAAATATTATTTTGCATAAAATGAAATCTAGAAAAGCAAGGCTAGGATACACAATTTTTTTTCATCCCTGCTTTCCTCTTTGGTTATGTTTTGAGCATGTGGAACCAGTATCTTTTCCTAATCTACTCTCATTGATAAGTCAAGCTTACACAATGTTGACCATTTTTTCCACTCACTAACTTATCGGCAAATAAGTTTAAAACATGTTCAGTTATGATTAGGCTAGATAACTGAATAAGACATTTGAGCACTAGTAGAGGCATTTAGACTTGCTCGCTTTCAACATGACTATTTTTGGGTATGTGGATGTACCATTGCTTTCAGAAACTGCCCTCTTTTTCTGCTTTTTACTGTTTTTGTATTTTCTGCTTTTTCACTTTTTCTTCAAACAATCTAGAACTGAAAATATGCTCACAAGGATGAGCTTATTTTCCACTGTTGTCTATCTATCCTAATCTAATCTATACACAATAGACATTTATTTGGTGAACTCTCTTTTCCAATGTAACCAGTCAAGTAGATGATTACATGGGTGACTCTGGTTTAGTTCTTTCATGATGGTAAAGTAATGAAAAGGCCACTTCCATTTGGCTTGTTTTCGGACAGTAGTGCTTAAGTTTTTTCTCATTCTTGGTAGCAAAATTTTCATGATAGAACCCACTACTCCTTCAGATTTATCAAGGAAAACAACAAATGGATCTTGGAATAATACCTGATCTAGAGGATTTGATATATAGGCTTCATTCAAGACTACTCTTTCTTCCACTTGGCTATATTTGGGACTCTCCTTGTAGAGAAATTCTTCCCCTTGCTCATGATCACTTGAACGGTATGACTCATCATATATTGCAGTGTAGTTTTCTTTCCAAGCTGATGTGCTCTGATAGAGAGGGCTGAAAACTGTGTGAAGGTCATCACTTTAATGGGTAGGGATACTCTTTGGCAACAAATATTCTTGAGAAATAAGAGCAGCAAATTTCTTGTGATCATCAATTTTCAAGCCTTCATTTGCTTCCAAATTTTCTAAGCTTTCCTCATCCCTGTCATAGCTGCTATGTTTTGTTTGGTTACTTTACTCAAGTTTATGAAACTTAGCTTCCTCCAAAAAATAAAAAACTGAGTATTCTGCAAAGTTAGCTTCTGTTTGGAAATCATCATCATTATCAACATATTGATCAAACCTTGGAAAATCATCATTATAATTAATGTCACCGACCATGCATATTGGACTATCAGATTGTTTTTGTTAAAATTGATTTACAAATCTATTTTTTGACTCATGGTATGCAAGATTAACAGGTGAAAGATTAGAAAAGTTTTGGCTATATGAAGTTTCAGAGGTTGTCTGCATGTTTATAAGTTTATCTATTTCCTCTTCAGTTAAAAAGGGAGGAATTTTCATTTCTCTTCGGATATAACTACAATAATCCTCTTTCTCATGGGAAATATGATTTGAAGGATGAATGTCTTTTTGGGCTTCACCTATGAGAGATGATGAATCATCACTTATGCCTTTAGAGAGATCCTGTGGGTTCTCTTTCATTTCTTGCTTGTTTTCATCTTCAACCAATTCTTTGTGATGTTGAGGATAGTTAGGATGTAATTCATGAGTTTTTCCTGATAGATTTTTAGGAGGCAAATTTTCTTTTATGAACTCAAATGACTCCCAGCATAAAGGTAGAGATCCTACAAGTTTTGATTTATCTTCTATTTTGGATCTGAATTCATCCTCACTCAACTCTTCTTGATGTTTGGGATAATAAACATGGGATTCATGAGTTTCCTCTGATGGATTCTTAAAAGGCCAATTTTCTTTTATGAACTCAAATGACTCCCAACATAAAGGTAGAGATCTTACAGGTTTTGATTTATCTTCTATTTCGGATCTGAATTCATCCTCACTCAATTCTTCTTGATGTTTGGGATAATAAACATGGGATTCGTGAGTTTCCTCTGATGGATTATTAGGAGGCCAATTTGCTTTTATGAACTCAAATTACTCCCAGCATAAAGGTAGAGATCCTACAGGTTTTGATTTATCTTCTATCTCAGATTCTAATTCCTCTTCAATCAACTTTCCTTGATTTAGGTGAGAGTTAACTTGAGCAGGGGTTTCTCGAATAACTGCTAAGAGATCTTTAGGATGCAAATTTTCTTTCAAAGTTTGGAATGATTTAAAGCATAAAGGGAGAGAACCTAAAGGTTTTGATTCTTCTTCCATTTCAAAAGTTGTGATTTCAAAATGGCTGATAGTTTCTTTAGAGCATTCCTCTATGTTTTTATTTGCAACTTTCTCATTAGGCACATTTTGTTTATAACACTTGTCTTGTAATAGTTGACTGTGTTCATCCTAAGGAAGAAGTGTAGGTTAGTTTGAATAAGCAGTGTTAACCTTAAATTTATGTATTTCTCTTTTCTTGTCAAGTAGATGCTCTAGTTTGTTGAAATCACATACCAATTTTTCCAACTTTTCCTATGAAGATATTAGTCTCTCTTGATTTTATTTGTCTTTCTCTATTATTCTTAGTTGTGCCTCCCTATTTAGTATGTTGAATTCTACATCAACTTCTATCCTTTTCATTTCATCTAGGGTAAAAGGATATTTATCTCTTATCCAAAAAACCATCTCTGGGTCAAAAGAATCTGGGTAGTGCAAGAGAGCACATCTGAGGGGTGGCTTTATGTTAGCAGGCATTGCATGGTATACTTTATTGAACCTGGCTGAAAAATTTTGTATTGTCTCCCCTGGTTGTCTTTTTAAATGATTTTATTCCTTTATTATGAGAACTTTATTACCCAGGACCACCCACCTATCTAGGAATATTTGAGTGAACTGATGAAAATTGGTAATGCTTGCAGCTGGAAGGTATTTAAACCAACTCTTAATTTTTCCTTGTAATGATAAGGAAAACATTATAATACACACATCATCTTCTTCTATTTCATAAAGGTTAAGTAAATTCTCAAGATTTTTGACGTGCTCTTCAGGGGTGACTTTGGAGCTTTCTCCATCAAATCTGGGTAATTTATTTTGAAGATTTGTAGGGAGGGCTCGGAAGATGGGAGGTAAAACTATAGGCTTGTATCTTTTTGGGACCTTTGTGGATATAGGTAGTGTAAAAAGAGATTTATGACTGTTTTAGGTTTCAGCTAGAGTGGGAAAGGTAGCATGAGGCTCATGTTTTGCTAGGTTTTCCATAGGTGCATCTGGGGTAAGCATAGGTGTATAAGCCTGCTCATGGTCTGAAATTTGAGGCTTAGATTTTCGAGGTTTGAGATCTTTCCAATGATCAATGTAGATCTCATCAGTGTATTATTGATCAGGCTCAAATTAGGATAGAACATAGTTATAGATAAAGAAATTAATTTCTTGAATCCAACTAAGGCCTGAGTGCTTTTTATTTCTAGGATGACTGGTCATGTTTTAGGTTCTTCCTCTAGTGGAGTCTTTAGGTCTATTGAGAGTTGTGGAGTTGCTAGGTGGATGTTTTTGTTGTTTTTAGAGATATGTGTTTATGGTCCACCATCAATAACTGATAAAAAGCCAATCTAGGGATGTTTTGGGGTTTTCTGAGTTTTCATGAAGCTCTAAAGTTTGTAAGAGTGTCCTATAGTTGGGTCATCATTTTGCTAGGATGATGAGACAACTAGATTCTACTCTTTGATAATGCTTCTAGGTTGAGGGGTTCTGAATTCCTAAGGTATACTTAGTTTGTCACTAACTCAGAAGGTCCTACCGTGATCGCCATTATGTTAGTGAGCGGTGGGATAAGTAAATCAGATAGTATTCTTAAGGCTGCTGAAATGTTTAGGGAATATAAGTTTGTTTATCACTCAGAGTCCCACCATGATTGCCATTATGTTAGTGAGCGGTGGGATAAGTCAATCAGATAGTATTCCTAGGGCTGCTAAAATGTGTAGGGAATCTAAGTTTTTTTATCACTCAGGGTCCCATCGTGATCACCATTATGTTAGTGAGCGGTGGGATAAGTTGATTGGATAGTACTCTAAAATCTATCAAAGTAGTAAGGCCTACTGGAGGCTAGTGGAGTCGCTAGGTGGATTTTTAGTTGTTTTGAGAGTATATGTGTATGGTCCACCATCAATATTGATAAAAACCAATCTAGAGATATTTTTGGGTTTTCTGAGTTCCTATATGTAGCCCTGAGGTTTGGAAGAGTTTCCTATAACTGAATCATCATTTTTCTAAGATGGTGAAAGAGATAGCTTCTACTCTTCAAACAACACTTAAGTTTTCTAAGTTTGACTGAGACTTCGGGAGTTACTAAGGAGTACTTAGATTTTCACTAACTCGGAAGGTCCCACCGTGATCACCATTATGTTAGTGAGCTGTGGGATATGTCAATCAAATAGTATTCTTAAGGCTACTAGAATGTTTAGGGAAACTAAGTTTGTTTATCACTCAGATTCCCACTGTGATCGCCATTATGTTAGGGTCCTGTGATTTGGCTGATTGGCAAGCCAAATGATAGTGTAACATCAAACCAGTCTTTGGAGCCAAAGGACCTAGCCTTCCTGGACTTAGAGAGGGCTCTCTCTAATTGTGTAAGGGATATCTGTGTGTTTGCTTATTGTTTTCTGATTTTAGGCTAGTTATGAAGTAGGTTTTTGGTTTTGGTTTTTAGTTTGTGATGGATGAACTGATCAAAGACTAAGATAGGTAAAAAAGATGTCAGATTAACTGGGCTATGGGGTTGAAAAGGTCAAGAAAGCTTTCAGGTGGTGATACAAGGTTGTTGAAGGGCCGATTTGAGCGAGGTAAAATGGATCTTTGGGTAAAATGGATTGGGATGGACATTAAATTTGTGAAGAACAAAGGATTTCAAACATAAATAGTTTAATAGCTGACATAAACATGGTAGGGCTAACCATTATTCATGAGAAATGTAACTATAAACTGATCAATGCATAGAAATAAACATTCAAGCCATGCATAGAGATATATGACTCTCTAACTTTAGGAAATGGCTATCAGAATTTGGGGAAATACATTTAAGACAAACAAACAACTCAAAACACTATGAAGGAATGCCTAAACATAGTACTTCAAGCTATTGGGCACTTTGAAAGCAAGATTGCATAGTTTTAGGAAAAGGGCAAGATCAGTACAAGACCTCCTTGGTTCAACAAATGACAATCAAACAATCAAAGAAAAATTTCAGAGGTGGAGCTATGACTAGCCATGAGTAAGCAGGGCATACCGTGAATTATACTTAGCATGCATAAAACTATAAATGAAACAAGAAAACAATATTCTTTAGTTATCAAAAAGAAATCAAGGATTCTTTGATATGACTAAGAAGGAAGAAAACATAGAACCCATAAAGAAACATGAATTTTGAGGTGCCTCCAAGGGCATGTCTCAAATCTATTCTCTACTGTCTTATAGCAAGCAAGAACATGGAATTATGAATGAAAAATAAGAAAAAAAACAGAGAGAGAGGCACTATACCATTCCACCAAGTCATGGAATTCAACAACAGTCCTCTTTCATCATCCAAAAGCACTCAAGAAACTCTCCAAATGCATGAGACAAGTATTTTTTCCAGGCTTGTATAACCATATATTGCTTCTATTCATCAAGTTCAACCTCATTTACAATGAAATCCTTTGGAATATATAGGCCAAAGTGAGGAAAACCTCTTAGTTCAACTTGCAATCTCATTGGCCTATCCAGAATATCTGATTTTGTCCTTGAGGCTTTGCAAAGCCCAAGGCACAAAATATCTAATAAAATATCTCAAAAATTCTAAAAAAGGGAAATTGACTTTTCATAACTAATAATGTACAAAAATAGCTAAACGCACATGAGGAAAAGTCACTTTTGAGAGGTTCAATTTTTACAAAAATACTCAAGAAATATATCAGCAGAAAGTCCTGTGACTTGCCGACAACTTTTGGAAGCCTTCCCGATGTCGAAACGAGGCCCGTGACAGCTCGTTGGAAAGCTATGAGTGTCTATTTTCTGAAAATGCTTATTTTGCTCCAAAATGACCACTATAAGTCATCCAAAAACTGAATTGTGTGTAAAAACGTAAAAAATAGGCCTTGCTGATAAACGGGCCAGAGTGTAGAAAAAGCGAGTGTTTTTCCCCATTTTGGGGAAGCAAATGATCTTCAATTGATCTAAAAATTGCTGAGTATATGCCCCTAAAATTATGGCATCCAATGATACCATTTTAATCCTTTTAGGATGCCCCAAACTGAAATGGCGATGCCCATGAGTTTTAGCCAAAAACCCAAAAATGACAAAAAACCAAAAATTGTTGAATTTCGCCCAATTTTGGCGAGCATGACCCTCAATGGTTTTCAGAAACATGCTGTGAAGCTGAATAAAAAATTTGGAGCTTTGAGGTGTCTTTCCTCAATTTTGGTGCCAGACGCTTCCTTTTAGCCTCCTTGAGTTTTTCTTGAGTGGCCTTCAATTTCCGCCAGGCAAACTGATTGAGTTTCTTATAATCCCCGGTCATCCTCCGTTGAAGGTCCAAGTATCTATTTTCCTTCTCCAACTTCTTCTCCAAGTGATCATTAACCCTCTCAAGCCATGCTTCTCGATTTTTCTCTATCTCTTGTGCGAACAATGTAGTGAGAGGGGTAGATTGGAGAAGGGCAACTTCTTCTTCCTTTTGTTTCTCAAGGGCTCTTTTGAGCCCCATGGTTCTTGGCCTCTTTCTCCTAGGTTGATCTTCATCTTCGCTCTCATCGAACTCACCCATGAGTTCTTCCAATCTCACTTCTGCTTTGGAGGCCTCTATTTTGTATTTGATGGCCCATGTCTAATATACCTCCATATGGACACTCATCTGTTTGTTTTGAATTTGCAAAAAGTGATTGAATTTTCTAGCCCTCTCAAGATCACTCCTCAAAGAATCAATTTGGTTTTCTCTATTGATTAAGAGAGTTTCAAGGATTCGAGCTTCATTGTCGCTATCATCACTTTGAATTTGAATTATGTCGAAGTCCCTCTCCTTTTCATGGCTGTTTCTTCTTTCTCATTTCCTTTGCTTTGGGTGGCTCTTTTAGTCTTCCTCCTCTTGGGCAATTTTCCCTTGCTTCGGAGGGCCCTAGTAACATTTTGAGTTACAAATTTAGGCACCCTTTTCCTTGATGTCTGGGGCTTGGCCACTTTAAGAGAAGAGAGCATGGCCCCTTGCCTAGGAGAGGCAGCTAGCACATGCTTCATTGGCTCTTTTCACTTGTCACATTCCTCATCATTCTTGCCACTGCTTCGAGCTTGTTCATGGCGCTATTCTTCATCACTATGGTGTATGTTATCACTGTTTTTTTCTTCATGAGGCTGCCTTTCCTCACTGTGTTGTACCTCTTCATCACTGTGTTTTTCTTCATGAGTCTACTGTTCATCATCATGTGGCTACCTTTCTTCACTGTGCTGCACCTGTTCATCACGCTGCCCTTCTTCTTCATGATGCTGCTCACCCTCACTATGCTGCACTTCTTCATCATCATGCTTCTCACCATCATGTTGCTCATCATCATCTTCCTCTTCATCATGCCCTTCTTCATCATGAGGCTGCTATCCCTCACTGTGCTGCACTTGTTCATAATCATGTTGCTCACCATCATGCTGCTCATCATCATCTTCCTCTTCATCATGCCCTTATTCCCCTTGCCCTTCTTCATCATGCTGCTCTGCCTCTTTCCCTTCTTCATCAGGCTTCTTTTCCTCACTGTGTTGTTCTTCCCCTTGCTGCCCTGTTTCATCATGATGCTGCTCATCATCATCTTCCTCCTCTTGCTCATTCTCTTCTTCCTCATCATGCTCTTTTTCTTGTTCAATGGGGAATTTGAGCTTCTTGGGAATGGGCTTGCTTGAAGAAGGCGAAGGATGGTGAGTGGAAGGTGAAGGAGATGTATTAAATGAAGGGACGGTGGTGAAATCAGGATGTGTAATGAAAGTATCCCAAGATATTTTTTCTTCTCAAGCTGATGAAGAATGATAACCTTAATGAGGGAGTGATGGAAGAGGTAGGCTGTTTGCTGAGAAGGAGGTTTTTTCTAAACAGTGGAGGCCATTTTCTCAATACTTCTATGTAGGAAGAAAGGGAGATTTCACAATTTGGCTCTTGTGAAATTCATGAGCAACTGGACATGATAGGAATAGACTCGGGAGAATGTTCCCTCACAAGTGAAGTATTTCATGATTACATTCATGAGTGGGGCATAACTAGTCAATAGATATGAGAAGGGAAAAATGGATGGACATGAATCTCTATGCTCAGGCTTTAGAAAAGGCTTGTATTGTTTTGAGTCCAGGTGGATTTGTTTAAACCACTTCTCTTCGACATAAGGGATTTTGGTGGCATTGGAAATGGACCTTGGAGAGAATTTGAAATCTAAGCCCGCGAGCTGAAAATGCTTATCTTGAAATCTCAAAGCACAAAGATGAGTTAAAGGGGAATAAATTTTCACCTCCTGCACTCTTTGACAAAAATCTAGACACCCAACCTCATGGAAGTTAAACAGGACTGATGGATGAGCATTTACATCTTCAATGGAAACAGGCTCAAACCTACTGTGAAGGCCACTCCTACTGTCTTGCCTGGGAGGCATTTTGTTTTGAATGTTTCTTTGCAATACCAAGCTGTCTCAAATGGCCTTTGGAATGTTTTTCTCAACCACACCTCTCTCGTCCTTGTTAGAAACTGTTTTTCCTCTTTGATGCCAATCAACAAATATTTATCAAAATAAAAAGCACCAAATGAAACAAACTCAATCTTATCCCTGTGTTTTGGCAAAGTCACAAGAATCCTTTGTGTTTTGATAGAAACAAAATAGCCTTGTATTTAGACAAAAACAAAATCACCCTTCCTCAAACAGTGCTTTTCTGTTGTTCACTGGTTTCTATACAAAGGTAAACCAAACACTTTCAGCTGATTTGAAAGCCTTCATAGCATATCATGTTTTATGGAACAATGGAAGGCTGCACTAGGTTTTCTTTTTACCATACAGAGAGGTCACTTTTTGAAGTGAAAAAGCATTCACATCATGATCATTGTTTTCACTTTACAAAAACTGTGCTCACCTTAGGATCACTATTTCCTTTTACAAACACTGTTTTCACCTTATATTTGCAGAAAAAGGTTAATTTTGTTTTATTCACCGCTAGGACACCTTCAACAATTATAGGCTCTCTGCTCAACATAGGAAGGAGAACATCTTTCTAGACTGACTTTGGGACCTTCAAACACAACTTTTTCTTCTTTGAACTATGGTATATGCACAGAGTTGCTATCTCATATCATAAAAAAAGAAGTTTTATTCATATACCTAGCCTTCATCTTTTAGAACCATACTCCTTCACTATCATTGTTTTTGAAAATCAATAAGGGCTCCTCAAGATTGTTTCAACACTTTCCTCTATTACTTGAAATGGTCTGTGTCATTTACAGCCCTAACCAACTTTGTTTTTGATAAAAGACCCCTACCCTCCTATTCACTGTCTATTTCATAGTTTTCATATGATGAAGTGGTTTTAGGCACTATTTCCTCCTCATGGAAAAACACAGAAAACACCCTTTCACTTTTTGAAATTTTCCAAGAGGAGAAGTGGAATATCTCGAAGAAATGCTTTGAAACATTGTTTGATTGATTGGGAAACTTCAAAGATGTTTTTTCGAGTGCCTTTTGATGGAAGAGCACCGCGTCGTGTGAGCTGTCGGGTCGGCCTTCGGGCAGTGGTGACCGGTGCTACAAGCGCGTTGCGCGCCACTACAAGCGTGCCACACCAACGTATAAAGCTTTTGTATTTTCTTTGCTAAACACGCTGCACGCTTTTCTAGGCACACGGCGCAGGCTTCAAGCCTCAAAAACTCTGAATTTTTCTCGAACTTTCTCGTTTTCTCTAGTGGGAAGCTTAGGGGAATGCTACTTGCATTTTGAAATGCATAATGAACTTTACCAACAGTCAATAACTCCTTTATAGTCGAAAAATCCAACACCCTTTGAAATATGCTTTGTGAGGGTTTTTGGAGGCCTTGTAGCTGGATATTCGGAGTTGGTAATCACACAATTTAAAGGATTATATCAAACTGATGTAAGGATGAGAGCTTAAAAAAATATTATTATGGAAATGCTTGAAAATTTTCAAGAATATGCTTTTATTGTGAAAACTAGAGATCAAAACTCAGTGGTTGGTTCTCTAGCTATTTCTAAAATTTTGTTTTTCATCCCTACACATTCTACTGAGAAGTATGAAATTGAAGTCCGGCATAGGCCTGTCATCCCAGATAATATCATCCATTGGCAAGTGTTTGAAGATGACCAACAAGTCATAAATTTCATAGAGTTAAAGGAGGAGTTTGAATAAACACAAGTGGATCAACAAAACATGTTTGTTGAAACTAAGGTTAATTCTGAAGTTTTGCAGCTGAAAAATAATTGTATACCCAAGGGAGTTATTTCACTTGATATTTTTTTTTATCAAAATGATGTTTTTAAATCTCCTAGGATGCAGGCTGATGATGAGGAGGTAGAAACTTGTAATCTTGGTACAACAACAACACCTAAAATGGTAAAACTTTCCAAATTTCATTCTATGAAAATGAAGCAAAAATATATTGAGATGATGAAGAAATAAATTGATGTTTTTGCATGGAGCTATGCTGATCTGAAAATGTATGATTCTAGTATTATACAACATACTATTCCTATCAAAGAGAATGAGAAACCTTTCAAAGAAAAATTGAGAGGGATTAACCCATTTCTCATGCCTCTGATTGAGAAGGAGATTAAGAAATTTTTTGATGCAAAGATCATTGTTCCTATAATGTTTTAAAATTGGCTTGCTAATATGGTACCAGTCAGAAAGAAGAGTGGCGAGATCAGAATCTATATTGATTTTAGAAATTTGAACAAGGCTTCCTTGAAGGAAAACTACCCTCTTCCAAAGATGGATAAGATTTTGCATAACATTGTTGGCTCTCAAAGGATGTCCATGTTGGATGGATTTTTAGGTTATAACTAGATATTGGTACACACGAAAGATCAAGAGAAGACTACTTTCACCATGCCATGGGGGACATTCATATACGCTAAGATGCCTTTTGGTTTGATGAATGCTGGAGCGAACTTTCAAAGAGAAATGGACATTGCCTTCGCTGAAGAGAAAGATAAATCAGTCGTAGTCTACTTGGATGACATAACTATGTTTTCAAGAAGGGAGGAAGATCATTTAAAGCATTTGGAGAAAATTCTGTAGAAGTGTAGAAGATTTGGCATCTCTCTTAACCCCACTAAAAGTATGTTTGCTCTAACTTCTGTAAAATTTCTTGGACATATCATATCAAAGGATGGGATAAATATTTATCCCAATAGAGTTAATGCTATTCAGAAGATAGAACTTCTAAGGAACAAGATAGAAATTCAGTCCTTTCTTGGGAAGATAAATTTTGTTAGAAGGTTCATCCCAAACTTTGCTGAAATTTTCAAGGATATTACCAAGATTTTGAAGATAGGAGATGATATTAAGTGGACTGTTGAAGCCAAGCAATCATTTGAAGAGATAAATAAGTTCTCATTCAAGCTCTAGTGCTTATTATTCCAATTGTTTCAAGTGAATTTCTGGTTTTAACATTTTCATCTGAAAATACCATAGCTAGAGTTTTATTGCAGAAAGGAAAATAAGGTACATAACAACCAATTTCATTCTTTAGCAGAACTCTTTCCAACTCAAAGCTAAAGTACAATATTTTGGAAAAACAGGCATACGCTTTGATCAAAGCTATTAAAGACTTCATAATTTATATTTTTCACTCTCACGTCATTGCATTTTTACCTAACACTGTGGTTAAAGACATTTTGACACAACCTGATCCTGATGGAAAGAGAGGGAAATGGATATCTACTTTGCTGGAGTATTTCATAGAAATTAGGCCTACAAAGTTAGTGAAAGGACAAGGGTTAGCAAAATTAATGGCACAATCCAATTTTGAATGTCTTAACATGAATTTCATTGCATAAATTTCAGAGCTGTCAGAGGAAGATGAAGAGTTGATACCTATTGAAGAGAAGTTCATTTTATCAAAATGGTACAGATATATTATCTTTTTCTTGCATCATTACAAAGCTCCTCCAGAGTTGACCAAATCCAAAGATAGTTTTGTGAAGCTAAAATCATTAAGTACTACATTGTAAATAAGAATTTGTATTGGAAAGATACTGGTGGAATCCTTTTAAACTGTTTGTTGGAGGAGGAAGCTGAAAAGGTTATTGAAGAATTTCACAAGGGATATTCTAGGGGACACCACTACTAGAAAGCTAAAAAAAACAAAATACTCAGAGAAGGTTACTATTGGCCTACCATGTTCGAGGATGTCTTCAAGAGTATCACTGCATGCCATGAGTGTCAAATTTTTTATGGTAAGAAAAAAATGATTCCTTTACCTTTGATGCCAATATATGTTGAGGCGCCTTTCCAACAATGGGGGTTGGATTTTGTTGGTGAAATACACCCATCATATTTAGGGAAAAATCGTTGATCCTAAAATACACAAATTATTTCACTAAATGGCTAAAAGCAATCCCAACAAGGCAGGCCACCGACTCAGTCATCATTCAGTTCTTGGAGAACAACATTTTGTCCAGGTTTGGTTGTCCGATGTAGATTATTACTGACAGTGGCACAAACTTTTAAATCCAAAAAATTAATTAGATTTTTTCATTAGTATCATATAACACTTGGGCATTCAAAAACCTATTACCCCCAAGGTAATGGCCTTGTAGAATCCTCTAATAAAGGTATTTTGAGAATTATCAAAAAGGTACTGCAGGAAAACAAGAGATCATGGCATCTAAAATTGAAAAATTCTCTTTGGGATGATAGGGTTTATATAAAGTGATCCATTGGTACATCTCCTTATGAATTATTGTATGGAGCTAAAGAAAATTTTCCCACCTCCTTGGGAGATCCTGTAATGAAGCTACTACAAGGACTTGAAGAGGAGGCCAATGCCATTCAGAGGAGGATAAACCAGCTCATAGCATTGCAATAAAAAAGAGAGGAGGTATACAACAACCATCAGAAATGACATAACAGAGTGAAGAAAAAATTTGACAAAAATGTCAAAGAAGAGAATTTCCAGATTCAAGATGTAGTTTTAAAGAGGGAAGCCATAATTGAGGAAAAGGGGAAGCATGGAAAATTTGAAAACATCTGGAAGGGACCATCTGTAGTAGCTTCATATCATGGCAATAATACTTATCTACTTCAAGATATGGATGGAAAACTTTGTGCCAAAGGACCAAATGGCAGGTTTCTGAAGCACTACTCCTCTTAAATTTTACTGAATTTTTACTCCATTTTATATATTTCGTTTTATTATTTTGTTATGATAATAAAGACAGGTTGATCATCAAACTTGAGCCCGAGGAGAAGGCCATAAGAGTTTGAATAAGGCTAGGTGAATTTTAGAAGTTTTATTTTCAAACAAAGGATGGCACTAGAACTCCATGTTCTTTGCTGTACCACATGGGCACACCATCCCCCGTGGAGCCACTGTTATCACTTAGTAGTTTAAGCACTTTCATTGATAAGGATATACATGTCATTTTCCAAGGTTCATGCTGTCTCATAACTCATTTACATGAAATATTTGAAAAAATTGCATTTAGTGATGTCTACCTTAAATCTAAAACCCTGTAATATTCCCAATTAGCAAAGCTAATGGGAATATGAATTTTTTCTTTAAATTTTATGTCTCATTGATAATATTGTGAAGGAGGATCAATAAAATTCCTAAACAACAAAATAAATCAATGCTCAATGTGAACAAGGTTAAATCTGAGCTGTTTTCATAAACACATGGGAAAGAGGCTAGATCATTTGACTAGGTCAATAGGACCAAATCAAAATTTCTCTCCAGGTGCAATGTATCTCCTAAAGGCACATCATAGTCCACGTTCGAGGCCACTCATGTGAATGAAGCTAATTCGTTAAGGTGGTTTAGGGTTTGACAAGATTTCCACATTATAAAAGAACGAGGAGGACACCAAGGAGGGGGTTGATGATTTGATATCTCTGAAGGTATTGTCTATTTATACATCCCTCATTCTCTAGATATTTAGCTGAGAATAATGTTTTTTAGCACTTGGGTGTTCCCGGTTGGGAATCCCACCTCCTTCCTAGAGTAGATCTTCGAAGAGTCTTGTTGCATCCTGTCCACTATCCGACATTTGGCCAAGATTCATCTTCCAACCAAAATTCAGATCTTGTTGAGGGTTTGATTGTTTTTGTAAGCTGCAGCAAGTGGAGGCTAGATCTTCTCAGATCTAGGCAAATCTAGAGGCTCTTTTCAGTGGGGAAGTTGTCTATCCCATTGGCAAGAGGATTCTGGATCTTTTGAGCCACCATTTCAGATCTTGGCATCAGGCCAAACCAGTGCTACAACATACAACGTAGTTTTCCCTCCATAACTACGTTATTTGCAAGTATTCAGTTGCAGGGTGTTTTGACTACTTTTTGGAGGAGAGATCTCTGGTGATAGGATTCTCCCTTTCACTGTGGTGATCCATGGATTGGCCATCCAATCCATATTTGTTTCAGATATGATTTAATTATGTCTCTATTTACTGCAGAATTCCTGAATATTGCTGCAGATCTATAATTTTAGATCTCAGATCTACTCCTGTACATTCATGTTTTGCTCAAAACCCCAAGGGGAATCTGTAGAGGAACTCATCTAGCGTACATATCTGATATAGATCTATATTTTTGTACACAGATCTATTCTAGATCCAAAATGTAATATACAGCTACTTCAACCCATAAAATGACGATTTCAAGCTTTGCAGTCTCATTTTTGTTGTTGTAGCACCTCAATCTTGAGGGTTTTCTTCTTGTAAAGCTTCTATTTTTATCTTGTACATTGTGTGGGCCACATTATAGATCTGTTTTTCTGATGTACATGTAATTATTCAACTTCCATATTTTTATTCTGCTTTAACTTAGAGGGACTACAATATTTCTGAAGCAAAGTTGATGTGCATGATTGCAACCCCATACTTTGGGTGTTTTTCAGCCATACTAGGTGGTGGGAGGTCTGTTTACCTCACCTAGTTTGATTTTTTTTTGCTATCCTTTTAAATTTATACATTAGATCCACTGATCAAAGGGATCCAGTAGCTGAAAACTCATTTTAGTACACCAATTTGTGGAGAGAGCGTTATTCCAGCAGGCTTTGCTATGCATTCCCATTTTGGGATATTACAGTGATATCAGAGCATCTTTCTTGGCATAGCCTGTGCTTTTCTTGCAGAACCAATATGTCTGTAGAAGAGGAAGAACCTCTCATTTTCAGGGAGGAGAGGTACCAAAGAATAAAACAAAATAGATATTACATAGAGGACAAAGAGAAGAAGGGTGAAACCCCTTTATCTGGAAGGATTAGAAGGGAAGAGTTTCTAATACTCTTTCTCAAGCCATGTATGAGCTGAAGGAAGAAATCTAGGGAATGAGAAGGGAAAGACATGTAGATCCCCCAATTATATTATCATATCAAGGAAGACCTAGCACTTCCTATTATGTGTGTGAGAATTCAGCCACACAACCTGATCTACAAAGCTATAGCATGCCCACTTTCTTGTCAAAGGAAGAAGGAGGAGAAGGAACACCAAAGGAGGAAAATCTTGGTGAATATCTCCAAGAATATGAGTCTCATTCAAGGATATTTAGATAACATCTCAGTTTTCCAAAGTTCTATCAGCCTAAGGAAGAAAGGGGATCCTACAGCTATAGTAGAAGAAGAGGGTGCATGCAACCCACTTTTGGTAGATTTTCTCTACCTATTTTTGATGGACCACCGAAGAGATCAACCCAATCTTGGGTAGGGAAGCTTGACACATATTTTTAGTTGCATTAAATCTCAGAAGAAGAAGCCATGAAGGTAGCAGTGCTACATCTCCAAGGTAAATCATATGTCTAGTGGTTATTTGAGTCTTCTTCATTGAAAAATGTAAACATCTCTACTTATGCAAAGCTCACTAGGAGGTTAGTGAAAAGATTTGATTCTGCGCCATCTGAATTTCTGTGGGTGAACAAACTAAGCCCAAGAAATCATAACCTTTGCATGAGATGGAAAGATCCATGAATATAACTCCATTTAAAAACATTGTTGGAGGGGTTAAAGATCTGCCAAATGATTTTCCAAGGGAAAAGGCCTTACTTCAGCAAGAAAATTCTTCTCAAGAAGAATATATGAGTATCCTTTCCTTAAGGAGAGATCAATAAAAGGGATCTCTTATTGATGAGGCATACTCCATTGATGAGGAGAAGAAAGAAGAAGAACTGAAAAATTTCTTCTAGCGTTGTGACAGCAGGAGGAGATCTATTTCTGTTGAGAGATGGAGATGAAGCCATTTCTTCCACTAAGAGGGCTCTTGTATCTTTTCAAGAAGGCCCCAAGGATCCTATACATGAAGAGGATGAGCAGCAAGTGTCTATGCTAGTATACAATAGGACAGAACAAAGGAAGGGTCACAACGCTATCAAAGCAAGAGATGATCCACTAGTGCATGAAGAAGAGAAGGGAACAAATGTTCCAACCAAGAGCACTCTTGCATCCTTAAGAGTGACATCACAGTATCATGGAACCTCCACACATATATTGGAGGTGAAATTACACAGTGGAAGCAAGGAGCTGTTGATCCCATTTGACAAGCATGTGAGGATGAACCATGAGGCATCACTGTCTTGTGGGAAACCACCTAGAAGACCACCTGGTTTAAATTTGGTGGAAGGTGTATCACATACTGGTGCTCCACTAATGAATCCAAGAAGGATTGAAGCATTAGAGGACAGAGATACAACGTTGGGAGGCTTGGGTAAGCTCAAGAAGAAAGGAGATATTGCTCCCTTATCATCACCACCCACTCTCATATCTGGATTTGTGCTGTGGGAAGAGGAAGATGGGAGGATCAACCTTCCAACACACACCTTTAACATAGGAACTGTCAAGGAGGAGATCAGAAACATGGCAGGAATTTATATTGATGCATTAGTTGCACTGTCATTATTGAGCAGTCTAGATATGTATTGGAAATCCCAATTTCTAGTGGATTATTCCAAGGATCTACACACTTGTATGATACTTGATGATCAGCTGCATGAAGAGGGATATTTATTCCAATAAGAGGTCATCTATCATCATGGTAGGGTCTTCTTGTCAAGAGCCTCCAAGCTCAAGCAGGATATGCTACAAAGAGCTTACAAAGAGTTATGTTTCAGCCATATGTACTCCATGAGGATCTACAACATCATCATGAGAAGCTTTGATTGGAAGGGCTTGAAAGAAGAGTTGTATCAGCATTTTTAAAGATGCATGAAGTATGTGGAGTTGGGACAGCAACATGAATCCATAGAGGGGTTATTTCATCCATCTCTCCCTTCTTTGGGAAGAGGGGGAAGATCCATGCACAACTCCATGTGTATGAGAGGTATTGATGGTGAAGAATCTGATTATGTAAGTCAAGTTTTATTTTCTGATCATAAATATTATTTCACCTATTTATGCAGGCCATGGCTCGAAGGAGGAGTGACACATCATGTAAATCTCATGGCAAACAGTGGGCCACTCAAATTTCTAGATTTGGCCACTCCCTTAATGAACAAAGGGAGATTCTCTATCATGATGGGTGCTTCCCTAAGGCACCAAACTTATCTCACACTTTCAGCTATAGTGAGGTAACATGGGAAAAAATTAAGTGGTGGGAAGACCACTTACCACATCTTGATTTGATGCAGTCATGAGATTCCCTAGCACTGGTACCATATGTGGGACTACGACCCACCTCCTCTTGTTCAAATTTCTGTTTATGTGATTGTAATTTTGCTTCCATACATGGATGATGTACTTGTCCTATTTTTGAATTTGTATGGAGGAAGAAGAGGAGGAATGTGTGTACCACATGGGATTGAGGCTCTGTTTGTATACTTTGCTACATATTTCACGGAGAGTAGGGGTGCAACCATGTTTGTTTCAGCAAAATTATTGACTCTTTGTGGGATGGATCATGTACATCTGATAATGACTTTGAAGGGACAACTCATGGAAGGGTGGATTGGTGAACACTCAGCTTATGCAGAATGCTGGATCCTTGATGGTGTCACCAATGGGGAAGGAGAAGTGTTGCAACACTCACCCTATCAGTTGCTTAAGGACAAGCAACATTTTGGAGGGGAGGATTGTAATATTCCCAATTAGACAAGATAATGGGAATATGCAATTTTTCTTTAACTTTTCTGTCTCATGAATAAGATTGTGAAGGAGGATCAATAAAACTCATAAACAAAAAATAAATGAATGCTCAATGTGAACAAGGTTAAATCTGAGTTGTTTTCATAAACACACTTAAGTGGGAAAGAGGCTGGATCATTTGACGGGTCAATAGGACCAAATCAACAGTGTTGTCTAGGTGCAATGTATCTCCTAAAGGCACAACGTATTCCATGTTGGAGGCCACTCATGTGAATGAAGCTAATTCATTAAGATAGTTTAGGGTTTGACAAGATTTCCACATTATAAAAGAAAGAGGAGGACAACAAGGAGGGGGTTGATGATTTGATATTTCTGAAGGTATTGTTTATTTAGACATCCCTCATTCTCTGGATGTTTAGCTGAGAATAGTGTTGTTTAGCACTTGGGTGTTCCTGGTCGGGAACCCCACCTCCTTCCTAGAGCAACTCTTGGAGGAGTCTTGTTGCATTTTGTACACTATTCGGAATTTGGGTAAGCTTCATCTTCCAACCACAATTCAGATCCTGTTGAGGGTTTGATTTTTTTTGTAATCTGTAGCAAGTGGAGGCTAGATCTCCTCAGATCTAGGCAAATGTAGAGGCTCTTTTCAATGGGGAAGCTATCTATCCCATTGGCAAGAGGCTTCTGGATTTTTTGAGCCACCATTTAATATCTTGGCATTAGGCCAAACAAGTGCTAGATCCTATAGTGCAGTTTTCCTTCCATAACTATGTTATTTGCAAGTATTTAGTTGAAGGGTGTTTTGACTGCTTTTTGGAGGAGAGATCTCCGGTGATAGGATTCTCCATTTCACTGTGGTGATCCATGGATTAGCCATCCAATCCATGTTTGTTTTAGATATAATTTACTTATGTCTCTATTTGTTGTAGAATTCTTGAATATTGCTGCAGATCTGTAATTCTAGATCTCAGATCAACTCCTGTACGTTCATGTTTTTCTCAAAACCCCAAGGGGAATCTGTAGAGGAACTCATCTAGTGTATAGATATGATATAGATCTATATTTTTGTACACAGATCTGTTCTAGATATGAAATGTAATATAAAACTGCTTCAGCCCATAAAATAATGTTGTCAAGCTTTGCAGTCTCATTTTGTTGTTATGGCACCTCAATGTTGAGGGTTTTCTTCTTGTAAATCTTCTATTTTTATCTTGTACACTGTGTGGGCCACATTATAAATCTGTTTTGCTGATGTACATGTAATTATTCAGCCTCCATATTGTTATTCTTCTTTAACTCAAAGGGACTGTGTTATTTTTGAAGCAGAGTTGATGTGCATGACTGCAATCCCATACTTTGGGTGTTTTTCAGCCATACTAGGTGGTGGGAGGTCTATTTACCTCACCTAGTTTGATTTGTTTTTGCTCTCCTTTTGGATTTAGACATTAGATCCACTGTTCTAAGGAATCCAGGAGCTTCAAAATCATTTCAGTACATCGATTTTTGGAGAGAGTGTTATTCCAGCAGGCTTTGCTGAGCATTCCCATTTTGGGATATTACAAACCCACCTTTAACCATGTCATATCAGTAAAATCAACCTCATATCATCTAGTTCTCATCCCTATGATTTTTAATCAAAAAATATTCCACCTGTCAATTTTACACAGTTTCGTAGAGAATTATGTGGAAAATTAGTATATTTCGCTACAAAACTACCTAACAGTTCTGTAACGAATCTATCAACAGTTAAATGGTTTTCTCTACGAAACTGGGTTTTTTCCTGCAAAGATTTTCAGAGTGGTGTGAGGTGCCAATTTTCAATAAGAAAAAGAAATGGGCTAGGTAATTCGAGATTATTATGATTCCCAAACATGCAAAGCTATATATGTTGTCATCATTGTCTTTATGGTCACATGTGTCATCATTAAACCTCGAATTGTCAAAATTAACTTAAAAAATTTACCCCCAAGCTTCTCTTTGTCATTCAACATCCAATTCTTGCATGTGAAGTATCTCACTATCACTGTTCGAGAGTTGCCTCACCACGCAAAGCAGGTTGTTGTTCAAATTTGATTCTGCAGGTGTCATCAACAACTAAGGCAGTAAGAAGTATAAAGCAGCAATGGCATCGAAGAAGAAAACAAATAAGGGTGGTTATTGCGTAAGGTATGAGCCTATGGATTTGAAGTTGTTGAATGAAGATCCCATTGCTATGGAGTCTTTTAGGAAGATAGTTTCCTATAGAACCAATGGACATTGAAGTAGAACCTCTGTAAGAGACTGATATTCCTCAACCAACACCTGCAAAATGAAAAAAAAAAAAATTAGCAAACAAAGCAGTAAGAGGATTACAAGGAGTCAGAAATTGGCCAAAGGAAACTTGGAATACATCCTCCATGCAATAGATATTGAGGATTTCCCAATAGTGCAAGTAGAAGATATTGAAGGTGATAGAAGAAAATTGAAGAAGGTTGTGTCTGTCAAGAAGTTGGATTTTGCTAGAGAGGATGCTAGCTTCATGTTTCAGCGAAGGAAACCAATGACCAGGTCAAAAATTGCAAAGAAGGCCATGGAAAGAAAAGGAGCGGAAAAATTTAGTGAAGGTAAGCAGCCATAAAACGTCATAGATTTATCCCCAACCGCAGAAGAAGTTGTCACTATGTAAAGAAAGGGAAAGGAGAATATGGTTGGAAAATAAGAAACATAACTCCTCAAAGAAAAAATAAGAGAAGAAAGAGAAGAAATAATTGAGTTAAAGTTGGAAGCAAATAAGCACAGGTCTGAAAAGGCTAAGTTTGATTAGATGATGAAAAAATGGGATAGTGTACTCTCAAATGTTTCAGAATTTATGAGTAATGTTAAAAGACTGCTGAAAAGAACCCAGCCTCTAAGACTTGTGGCCAAACATACCAGGAAGATGAATCTACACTTGTAAGCTGAAAATAGATCATTAAAAAATCAAGTGGAAGACCTTCAGGAACAAATGGACATGATTCATGAGGAACTGGAGAAGAGAGGACTAAAAATGAAATTGATATAAGAACCTAAAGGTCAACCTATTGTTAGTGAAGATGAAACACCCAAGGAATGAAGAGTTGAGCCAATACATTTTGGTTAAGTTTTATAGCTTGAAAGTGACATAAATATTGTCTTAGAGGATGAATTTTTGAAGAAAACTACAAAATCTGCAATTTCTTCCTTATCAGGCAGTTTTGTAGCGAGCTCTAGGCTTGAAGGCCGAAAAATGCTACGAAATTTCTGAATATTTCTTTTCGTCTTTAAAATAAGTTTTATGAATAACTAGGGACAGAGTTTGATAGTATTTAGATATTTTGACCTAAAAAATACTTTTTGGCCAACAGAGGTGGCAGAAGGAAAGGTTTAAAGACAAAAATAAGGTCACTACTAAACTACACTATGAAACTACCTAAAGATGCTCTGTTTTGCAGCGAGGTGTTTTTGAAGGGTTTTTGAAGATTCTAAAGGCATATGGAAGAGAAAAAAGGCATGTGGAGGCATCCAAATAAATAATGAGACATCTCAGAAAATATTCATCACTTGGCATGTGTGTCATACAAAACAACATGAAGACAAAATTATAGTTAATGTTGATCCTTTCTTAGAAAATAGAACAATTGTTGCTAAATTCTCTGAAAGTACACTTAAGTCTTATGTCATGAAGAATGTCATTCGAGCATTTGATATCTATCTATGTAATGGTCCCACTATTAGAGAAGTGGATGAAATAAATGTAATGAGAGTCCCATTAGGAGATAAACTCTTAAATGAATAGGTGTCTTTTTATGTTCCAGAAATAGAGTTATCAATTATGATTAGCTTTCAGAGTCAAGTTTCGATGATCCAACATCCTATGTAATGTAAAAAGAGTTTATTTATAGACAGAATATCGAATATCAAAGGGTTGGAGAGTATTGTATTACACTGCTATGTTTTGCAAAAAACTTTTAGCTTCAGGAATATAAAATGGATGTTTTGGCCTTCTTCACCTGAGATTCGAATGAAGTTTTCAATGAGTTATATATAATTTTTCTTTCATGTTTAATATCTACAGTTAGTTTATATCTAGTTACTCTAAACTCATGGAAACATGCTCTAACTTCATTTAGATGTTAAACTACTATTTTCTTCCTATATTGTGTATGTGTACCATCTTTTCATTGAAACTCCCATTTGCCTCAGTTTCCATAAGAAGGATTATTTAATTCACTTGTCTGATGTTGAATCCATTTTCCCAATGGTAGCAATCATTTACATTTTCAACCTACAATAAATCATAATCAATTTACAGTCTTAAGAGTTAGCCATCTAATTGAGTTTTCACTGAAGATCATAAGTTACCTTGAGAGAGCCTGCTCAGAATAAAGAGGATAATATTCAGTTCAAAGTTGTTTGAAACAATTACTCTAATTTTTCTGGTGGAGCAGCCCATCAGTAAAAATTTAGAGATAACACAATGCGCCAGCATGGGATACACAGATGCAAGACATTGTCCAATACAAAAATTTGTCAGTAGAAGACTGTGATGAGGACCCTCGGAATATCACTATCCTAAAGTCAGAAGGAGAATGTGTTATTGTAGGAACCTTGCTATAGGCAGTTGATGTTACCAAACCATTGAAATTGATGGAAGTAAACATAGGCATGGACGTGTAGCCCAAGATGGCCAAGATTGGGGATTACTAGGATAGTGATACAGTAGGGAAAATCACAGAACTTTCGACTGAATATTAGGATCTATTCCCCAAAAAATTCTCGGAACTGAAGGGGATTGTTGGGGATATGGGTGTTAAGAGGATTAACTTGAATCTGGATGGTCACCCTGTCAAACAATGACCCTATCTCTTGAACCCTAAATATAAGAAGAAATTCAAGGAGGAAATTGGGAAGATGGTGGTCGAAGGTATCATTGAACCGATGGTGTTATCACTCTAATAATTCCCAAAGTTGTGCAATTTTTTATTTATAGTTTAAATAATATTAGAGGTAACCATAAAGCTAATTTTAAGATTTAGGATCTAGCCTTCCTAAGGATCAGAGAGGGCTCTCTCTATAAGATTTAACTTTGTTTTTATAATCTGATTTTAGGCTAGTTATATGGGGAAAATTGGTTTTGGTGATTTGATTTGTTTTGGTGGGAAAATCACTTAATGAGATGGATAGCTATAAATCTGTAATCCATTGGGTAGATGGATTCAATGTGTCAAGAAGAAAGATCACGATCAAGGTCTAAATTCAAATTTTCACAGGGCAAGATAGCAGAATCACTAAAGATCTTCAAAGGTTGATTGGTGAGTGGATTTAATCGGGATAAAGAGAAATTAAGAATTCTTTGATCCGAATAAGGAGTGAAAAGGTAGGGATCAATCGAAATTAGGGAGCAATTAAGGGTTCCCTAGTATGGATATCAATAGAAAACATTTAAATGAAAACCAGTCAATAACAAAGTGCTTTTAACAAATTCTGATATAACAATTCCTGATTTCACATTAAAATTTAGAACACAATTATGAATGTATGAAAAAACATAAGAAAATTGACAGATAACAGTAAAAAATACTTCACATCAGTGGCCCAACACATGAATCTAGTAATATGATGCTTTATTCCTTGAAATCCAGTCTTCTAGCTTGAGCTTGCATACAATAACCGTTAGGTTTAGAATGTTCCAGCTATAGAAATCTTCAACAATTAATCCACACTAATACTTCAAATGATGAAGTATTTATACGCAAAACAATACAAAATATCCTAGAATAGTCTTAGGAATGTTTTTTGGAAAATGAAATATCTTATTACATAAAAAATAGTGACAGCTGCTTAACAAATTACAAGTTTTCCTATTTATTGAAATTAAATAGTAATGTTGTTTGGATTTGGGTGCAGCTAGCTAGTAGAGGTGTCTCTCATGCTGGCAATTGATCTTCAATCTGTTTTAAAACTTTATATTTCACCTGATACTCTTTAACAACTGATATTATTTATCCTGATACACTTTATCCTAATACACTTTAACCATGCTGACTTTGACTGCTTTACTGCCAAAAAATCAATTTTTACTGTGTAAAAAAATGCACTCTGTTTTCATTCCTTTTCACTACAAACTGTCTTTTACAGCAAATATGTGAGCTTCTGCCAAAAATCTTCATCTAGTAATTTAATCTTTGTGAGTTTTATAAAATTCTCATCTGCTTCAGTGTACGTTACAAAAGTTGGCTTGACCACAAAGAGGTCTTTTATCTCATGTTGTAAATAAAACAAGTTTTCAATGCTTTTATGCAACACTTTACTTGTCAGAATTCCTTGTCAATCTGATTTAATCACCTATTCTTTGGAAAAATCCTTTGTCTTTTTATTGTAATCTTCTTGTTTCATCAGTTTATCATTGATAACAAGAATATTTGGGAGACCCTTTTGTCTTAAAGTGTCAAACTTAACCATGAATCTAGTGATGGCCATGTCCATATTTTGACACTTTTCTTCCAACTGTTTCATCAAGTTTTTATTTGAAAGTACCTTTATTACCTCAAGAATTGTCTCTGTCATGTCAGTTATTCCTATTTCATCCAATTATTTATTGTTTTTAGTATTGAGAAACTTGATTATTTCTAAGGCTTCTTTAGGCTTGGCACCTAACTCTTCTTTGGTCTTCAATATTTCTTATTTAGCTGCCTTAAGCAAGTCCTTCTGCTCATAAATCACTTGAATGGATGGCCAAGTATCATTTATTGATTCAAGGATTTTGGACCTATTGGAGTCCCGTAGTTTGGCAGAATGGTAGACCAAATGACAGGGTAACATCAGACCAAGCTTTGGAGCCCTAGGACCTAGCCTTATCTGAGTCAGAGAGGGCTCTCTCTATTATGCAAAGGATGTAAACTTGTTTGCTTCTATATATTTGATTTTAGGCTAGTTGTTAAGTATGTTTTTTGTTTTTTTTTTTCAGTTGTTTGGAGGTAAAATTGATCAAGTTGATCAAAATAGAACAAGAAAATGAGATCAACTGGGCTATGGGGTCAAAAGCAAGCCAAGGATGTCAAGACAATGGGTAGGGTGTACTGCAGGGCCGATTTCGTATAGTGAATGGATATTTCAGGTGGTTTATGAAGTGAAATGAACATAAAGTTGTGTAAGACAAAGAGGTTTTAAGAATAAATAGTTTTAAAGAAAAGCATTCATGTGGTAGGGCTAACCATTAATCACTATGAATGAAACTCAAACTGATAGATGCAGAAAATAAACAATTAGGTGATGAATAGAAGTATAAGACCCTCTAACTTTGGGAAAATCACCTTCACTGGTTGAGAACATATGTAAGACAAACCAACAACTCAAAATGTGGAAAGGAAACTCCTAAAAAACACATTCAAACTGATGAGAACTTTGAAATAAGTCTGCAAGTGTAGGCAGAGGGAAAGATCAAAACAAGAGTCAAGACCTCTTTGATTTAAACTAGACAGTCAATACTTCAAAGGAGATTTCATTAATGAGGTTTAAACAACTATAAGTAAGCAGGGCATACCATGAATCAAACAAGATAGTATGTCATAATAATCATTAAGGAAATAAATAACAAGTTCTTAGTGGACCAAAGGGCAGTTAAGAATCTTTTGACATGACCAAGAAGGATGAAAACATAGAAGCTGCAATGAATTAGGAAACTTGAGGTGCCTCCATGGGCATATCTCAAATCTATTCTTTATTGACCTACAGAAAGCAAGAAGCATGGATACATATGTGAAAAAAATAAGAGAAAATAAATGAAAAGTAGTACAATACCATTTACCAAGCCATGGAATCCTACACATGGATCCTCTCCATCATTTAGGCAAGCAAGTAAAGCTATCCACTCCATAAGACAAGTCTGATCATAAAAAATCATAACATATATTACTCTAAGCTCAGTGAAGTTCTTAAGATCTTCAAAAATCCAACTTTCTAATCAACTATGCCCCCAACAATACAATGAGTCTCTATGAGTTATATAGGAGAAATGAGAGGATAGAATTCACAAAACAAACTAGAAGCTCATTGGCTTAGAACAAATATCTTATTTTGTCCTTGAGGATTTGCAAAGCCCAAGGCACAAAATATCTTCAAAACTTATCTTATAAAGCTAAAAATGGCAAGAAAAATGCCTTTTTATTACTGGCATGAGTTAAAAATAGCTTAACGCACATTTTGAGGGACCACTTTCAAAAAACTGTTTTTTTAGCAAAAACGCTACAGGAGCGTAGCAGTAGAAGAAAGCCTGTTTTGCAGAGGACTTTTGAGGGACTTCCCGATGTCTAAACGAGGCTTGTGATGGCTCGTTGGAAAGCCATAGATGTCTACTTTCTGGAACTACTTGAGGTTTCTCAAATTGATGCTATGAAGTCAATCAAAAAATGAAATGAGTGAAAAAACCCAGGAGCATAGCACGTGCTGATATTTGAGGCAGAAAGGTAAAAATTGACTATTTTTTGCCCTTTTGAGGGATCAAAACATCTTCTTTTGATCTGAAAATTTATGAGTAGACTCCCTCAAATTTATTACATCCAAAAATATGACTTTCATGAGCTGAGGATGCTCCAAGAAAAAATAGCAACGCCCATGAATTTGTGCAATTAGTCCTAAAAATCTCAAAAAAACAAGATCATGTCCAAAAATGCCCAATTTTGGTGAGCAAACCCCTTAAGGGTTTTTAAAAAATATTGGACCAAAATATTAAGCCAAGATTAGTCTTTTCTATTTTTTTGCACTGGGCGCCTCCATTGAGCAGCTTTGAGTTTCTTTCGTTTGGTTTTCTTCCTTGTTGTTTTGGCATTTTTAGCTTTTGCCACCTTTGATGGAGGAAACAGGGCCCTTAGCCTAGGAGAGGCAGCAAGCTCATGTCCTTGAGGACTATTTTCATGCTCACTGTTTTTATGCCCTTCTTGTGAGCTGCTCTCACTATGACTGTCTTCCTTTTCCTTTTGCATACTGTCACCTTCTTCATCACTGTGTTTGCTGATATTCTTTGCTCATTATCTTGCGTGTTGCCCTGATTATGTTCAGTTTCACTGCTAGTCTCATGGCTGCCACTTTCATCATGTTTGCTGTCTCTTTGAGGACTGCTTTGCCCTTCATCATTAGTATTCATTACTACATTTTTGCTTGCTCTCACTATACTCTTCCTTCTCACTATCAACTATGGGTGATGTTTTCCTTTAAGGAGTAGATTCATGAGAAGAAGGGGAAACACTGTTTTGGGCTCTCTGAGATTGAGCCTTTACCTTCTACTTATGACTGAAGGGTGTAATGCATACAGAGCTACCTAAGCCCTTTAAACAACACGTGTCTCTTATTCAATTCTTCGGCCCTTTTAAAAAGCTTTAAACCTAATTTTGTTTATCAATGGGAGGTTTCAAACCTGTAAACAAAGTATTGCCTTCTACTTATGATTGAAGGACGCTGCTCCTATATCAAAATTAGGGCCTTTTGAGACTGTGTCTTCATTTTCTGTGTAATGATTTAAGGAGGAAATGCAAACACAGTGTCTGTGTTATGCCCTTTGCTAGCCTTTGAAGGGGGTATGTCACAAAAACTGTTCTTACCCCTGGTTTATCATTAAAAACTTTCTCAAACAAAATATTAAACTTGGTGATTGCCCTCTGCTCATCTTTTGGAGGAGGCAATGAAAACATGTCTTCTCAGGCCATCTTCTCATGATGAAGGAGGAAATTTAAAAAAACTGTGATGTTGCCCCTTGTGTACTTATCACTGATACATATACTGCAATAGAACTATGAGGAGCGCCCTTTTTCTCTTTGAAGGAAGCTTTTCGAACAAGTGGTTTTGACCCTCTGCTTGTTATGAAGGAGGTCCCTTTTTTTAAAATACATTATGGGAGCTCTGTTTATACTTTAGGTTTCAAATTTTTACAAATTCAAAGACCTGTCTCTATTTTGCAAATGAAGAATGCTTTTAAACAAACCAACTGTGCAACTTCCCTTTCTTACCAGTTGCAAAAGTTCCTTTAAATAGAAATTTGTCTATCTCTCTTTAACAATTAAATTAGGTCTCTTCATAAAAAATTTAGCCCTATATTTATCATTTGGAAGAGGCTATACAAACACCACTACTAAGGTCTTTCAAAACACTGTGAGCCCTCTGCTTGTTATGAAGGAGGCTTTTGAAAAACTGTGTTTTTGCCATCTCCTCATGATTGAAGGAGGCACTGTAAACACAAAAAGTTTCTGGTCCTCTACTTATGATTGAAGGAGAGCTTGGTAAACATAAAACTGCAGTTACCTCTGTTTTTTATTTGAAAGAGGCTGCTTTAGACAAATTGTTAGGCTTAGCTCTTTAAACATCTAACTATCAACCTTTAATAAATTTTTGGTGCTATCGTTGTTTATCATTTGAAGGAGGCTTATTTTTACTTAAAACCTAGGCCTTTTGCTTTGAAAAATCCTTTTCTATGGTAGAAAACCAAATTTGTGCAGAAAAACTAAATTCTGGCCCTTTTTAAGCCTTTTGGAGTGGTGTGACGCTCCTGTGCACAGGCACGTAGCACCAAAAAGGGTGTTTTTGTAGCAAGTTTCTGGAAGCCTTTCCGGTGTAGGTTGGGCCCGGGATGGCTCGTTGGAAAGATATGGAAGTCTACTTTCCAAAAATTATTTAGTTTTTTCATTTTGCGTCCATTTTATTTTTCAAAAATTGACTTTCTCAACACTAGTCAAAAATGGTGTATGTTGGTGTAGAAATTGCATAGTGTTGTTGCAGGCCATTTTTGGATGTGTTCCTCAAATCCAAATTGTGCTCATGATAGCGCATTGGAAATATATTCAAGTCTAATTGTCTTTTGACTCATGAAGCAAGTCATTTGGATACAAAATCTTTGAGAACATTGGATTTTCCCAAGGTCACTCCAGTTGTACAAAAAATCTCCCATGACACCTGTAGTTTTGACATTTATCCCAAACCATGATACCTGTGTAAAACTTGAGGGAGGTGTTTCTTTTTTAGCCTATGGTGGACAAAAGCCTCTCTGACTTTTGTCAATTTCACCTCTGTTTGGTCAAAAACACCATTTGAAGCAAAACTGGCCCTGGGTGTGACACATGGTTTGTCTTGCCTATGTGCTTATGAAAAAGTGGGTATCTTGTGCACAGTGGTCTCTTTAATTTTTTGGTAAAAGGAAATTTATCCTTTTTTAAACAAAATACTCTTTTAAAACAGAAGAAATCATGAAATGTGTTTTTATCTCTACGATTTGTACATATTTACTCACACATGTAAATTTTCGGTCACATACCTTTTCAAATTTCTTTCACACCTTTGCCGTGGCTTAAATCCCGATGCTCCGCTTGATTTCCTTTCGCCCAAAATGCACTATGCAAAGTTTTAAAACCCGCTATTAAATTTATATTGAGCCGAAGCCTCAGGGCCCTAGCCCCTTTTCTTGTCGTCATCACATGACCGAGCCCGAAAACCACAGACCAGAAGGAGAAGGAGCTTAACCATAAAGTTTTCGGGCGCAATTGTGACCGTCCGATCAAATTAAATCAACGGAGCGGCAATCGTGTTGTGTGGTGGTCCCCGCCCATGAAAACCAGCGGTAAACCCCGCACCGCTTACCCCAGGCTGGCAGTATTACCCATCGGACCGGCGATTCCATAGATCATATGCCGCGTGTCCCCAGTACGGGCATGAAACCACTTTTCCCCCGCGCGTTAAAGTCTGTACGAAGGCCGGTCAGCGGAACTCACCCGAGTCGTTAGATCTGTTGTCCTCAATCCGACGGTGGATATCCTTCAGAGTCGCTCGCTCGTTAACGTGTGTCCGCCGCGATCTGTGGCCCACCATTGTGTTGCTCTCGTCGCCTCCTAACCGTCGATCCGTCTTCCAAGATCCGACGGCCAGAAATCAGTCTCCCCATCTGTTGACTCCACTGCCACGTTGTCTTTCCACCTGTCCACTCGTACACCCATGTGTCACGCCCCCTTGCATCCTTGACGTCACCCTGTCATATATATATATATATATATATATATATATATATATATATATATATATATATATATATATATATATATATATATATATATATATCAATGTGTTTTCATTTATACTCTTCGTTCTTTTTCATTCTTCGCGTACAAACTGTTTCACGTGGAGGAGTCATATTCCGTCTGCTCAACCAAAGCCTCCATTGTCTCTCCTCCGCCACCCTGCGTGTTCCTGTCACCTGTTCAAGTCCTCTGCGTCATCACCGTCTCCATCTCCACGCTCCTTGCCTCTGAGTTTGGTTTCTCTAATGTTTTGTGGGTTTTGCAGGTTTTAAGATGATAAAGAGGCCTCATAATTTATCGCCTCCATTGCAGAGGTTGAGAGCATGTCAAAGGACGACATTCTGCTGGTGAAATTTAAAGAAGAAGCCGAGGGTAGGTGTGTGAA
This sequence comes from Pinus albicaulis, assembly GCA_034641835.2. Lineage (NCBI taxonomy): Eukaryota > Viridiplantae > Streptophyta > Pinopsida > Pinales > Pinaceae > Pinus > Pinus albicaulis. Next base: position 1,582,809,192 of record CM076582.1, on the reverse strand, counting down.
ATGACCATCATTAAAGAAAACAAAGATATGAACCTACAGAACCCTCCAGAGAAAATCAAGGGACGCTTTGCCCTGCAATAAAGATCCAAGGTTTAAATTCAAAGTTAAAGGGTCGAGAGTACAGTACAAAATCGCAGACTATCTCAGGGTTCTTACGGTAGCAGATTTTTCCCTCAGCGAAAGGCAGATCATTGTATATTTTATTATTCGTGTCATGTTTTTAAGGAGATTTTCATCTCCCAGCATTTATTTCTAGAGACAGATTGTAAAGTACTGTCATTTATAGTTAGTCATTCATAGAGTGGGCGCGAATGTTTTCCACCATTCTATTCAAATTGAGTCATTAAATGTGCTCCATCTACCTCCTTCTCTAGAATTCTCTATCTTTTCTATAAAGGCCCGAAAGGAAGACATTGTAGGGGTTCCAGATTTCTATCAGCAAGCTGTGCAGTGAAAAGGCTTTTGTATACATTTTGTAATATTTCTGTATGAAGGTTCAGAGCCCGTAGGGTCTCAGTGAGGAGGAGTTATAACTGTAATGAGGATTCTGGTCTTTGGTATCTCACAGTATGTAATTTCTCTTATGTGTTAATACAATATCTCCTTTCATGCTATTTATCTTCTTGTATCATGTTCTAGAATGCGAGTGGCTCACTGGTTTGCAGTAAGGATTCATCCTTGTTGGTGCCCTTTCTGGAATTAGTCAAGCGCTTTAAATAGGCCTAGTCATGATATACTGTTCCATGTTCATCTTTTCCATATTTTCTGCTATATTAGTTACTTGAGGAGGGTGCTTTTAAAACACCATTGTCATATAAGGATTCATAAATTAATATGCCCTTATGTGGTTCTGTTGTGTATCTGGGTATCAGTCTCATGTTAACTAATATCTTCTCTATGTTTCCTCACTGCACTCACTTCCTGATATTTGATTTCTGTGATATATTATTTGAACTGGCCCTCTTTACACTAAGCTGTGTCTTAACTGTCTGATGCCTTTGTATTGGAGTTTTGCATAATGTCCCTACACTATTCTTATCTTTGTATCAGCTTCTGAGAGAGTTTGGTCCCATTCAAAACTAATTTCCTTGTTCAAACAAGAGATAGTAAGTGAGCTCTTGGACTGACAATCCAAACTATGTGAAGAGCTCCTTGCTATATTAAGATGTCCTAGGCACTGGTCTATAGAAACTCTAGACTGTCTCTAGGGGGTGACAAAATTTTCCACAACACTCTCAAAAGGAACTTTGTAAACCAAATGTTAGTGCTGTGCTTATTATTTAATGAGGCTTGTCAAACAAACTATGTCGAGCTCTATTGATCATTGAAATTCTCAACCCTTTATCAAAGTTTTAACTCACTCTTTGTCTTTCAATGGAAGGTTTAGCCCTGTAAACCAAGTATTTCCCTCTACTTATGATTGAAGGAGGCTTCTTTTAAAATGACGTGGGCGCTTTGTTTATCATTTGGAAAAACACTCTCAAAAACAAAATCTGGCCCTTTGCTTACTACTGAAGGAGGCATTTCAACAAATATTCTTAGGCCCTCAGCTTGTTATGAAGGAGGATATTTAAACAGCAATGTCTTTGCCCTCTGCTAATAATTGAAGGAGGCAATGCAAATACAACTATCTAGGACCTTTTCTTATGATGAAGGAGGCCTTTTTCACACTTACTGTTTGGTTTCTGCTTGTTTATGAAGGAAACAATTTTACACCAAGATCTAGGCATTTTGTTGGTCATTGAAGAAGTACTTTTAAACCAAATATTTGGACTTTTACTTATCACTGATGGAGGCCTTTGAACTTTGGTGCTTTTGAGTTTAAAACATGTAGGGATTCTTTCTTTACAATCTGTACTCTGTTTGATTTCCAATAGTAAGCTGTCACAACATGAAATATTTTCCTAAAGTTCTCTTTTGCTCACACTCTACTTACTATCATTGATCTATACACCCCTGCAGAGATGCATGATAGATTTCTTTGATCTTTGGAGAGTCTTCTTGATGTATTCATGAAGATGATGCTTGAAATGATCACTTTTCTTCAGACATGGAAAATTATTTCTCTGATTCTTCTTGAATTGAACCTTTCTGAGATCTTTTGAAACAAAACAAAGTAACCATTTTGATGGTGTATGACCTAAGGATAGACACGAGTTTTTTTTTGACAAATAATAAGACATGATGGCTGAATGATATTGAAGACAATGTTTCTGACTAGAGAAAGCTTTTCTCAAGGTATTTGCCGTAAACACCACCACTTAGACCTAGAGACTTTGTCGTAGTTTGTAAGGGATTTCTGAGATATAGTCAAGTCATCAGATGGTAAAATAAATAGCGAAAGAGGAGTAGGCACTTGTCTTGTGCTTGATAGTGAGTTATGTGAAGCAGGAGAAATTGGATATCAGATGTACTAGGCTTATGACAGTTATGGACAGGGAAGGTTTGCTGATTTAGGGCAGGACTGAAAACTGAAGACTTTTCTCATCATAGGCTAAAAAGGAAAGGTAGGAAGACAAAAATTTGTTTGAGGTTTTTTCTAGATGACAAATTAACAGATTGAGATTAGCTTCTAGAAAACTCAGCTAAGGAATCTAGTCATCAAAACATGCAAAAAATACTGATGACTAACAGTGGATCCATTTGGGGAGGGCAGCTCCTTTTTAGGAGGTGTCCAGAATTGTAGATCTCTGGCTTGTGAAGACCAATGCCTTATCCATTGGTGCAAATTTCTCTCTTTCTTGATGCTTTTCTGACAAACTGACAGCATGATTAGCATCAACCTCATCTCTACTTACCCAACTATTTTTTTCTAACATTTTTTCTTCTTTGGGTGCACTTGGATTGGAAAACCCTTGACATGATATTTTTAAAGGGAAAACACTATCTACTTCTACACTTATATCTTCCGGGAGTTCAGATTAAACTGATGAACTCCTTTGATTCTCTACCTACGCTAGATTGAATGTCAAGGTTAAGCTGTTTGACAGGATTTCATTCACTAGACTAAAGCATGAAATTGAAAAATGACCAAATTAGGATTAGACGGTCTAATTTTTCATGTGTTTGTGGCATAAAAGACAAGCTACACACAAATATTATTTTCGCACAAAATGAGATTTAGAAAAATCAAGGCTAGGATACATAGTTTTTTTTTTAATCCCGGTTTTCCTCTTTGGTTTTGTTTTGAGTGTGTGGAACTAGTATATTTTCCTAATACACTTTCATTGATAAGTCAAGCTTACACAATTTGACTATCACTTCTTTCACTAACTTATCAACAATCAATTTAAAACATGTCCGGTTATGATTAGGCTAGATAACTGAACAAGATATCTTTTGAGCACTAGTAGTGGCATTTAGACTTGTGCACTTTCAGCATGACTATTTTTTGGGTATGGGGCTATACCATTGCTTTAAAAACTACCCTCTTTTTCTACTTTTTCTATTTTTTTTGTATTTTCTGTCTTTAATTTTTCTTCAAACAATCTAGGACTAAAAATATGCTCACAAGGCTGAGCTTATTTTTCACACCTATCTATCTATCCTAATCTAACCTATACACAATATACATTCATTTAGTGAAATCCATCTTCCAACAAAGCCAATCAAGCAGATGATTCCATGAGGGATTTTGTTTTAGAGTTTTGAGAGTACTGAAGAAATGAAAAGGCCACTTCCACCTTACTTGTTTTAGAACAGGAGTGCCTAAAATTTTTCTCACACTTTGCAACAGACTGTTCTGGGCAGAACACACTACTCCTTCAGATTTCTCAAGGAAAAAGACAAATGGATCTTGGAATAATACCTGATCTAGAGGATTTGATATATAAGCTTCATTCAGGACTACTCTTTCTTCCACTTGGCTATGTTTGGGACTCTCTTGGGAAAGAAACTCTTCCCCTTGCTCATGATCACTTGAACTATCAGACTCATCATATATTGCAGTGTATTCTTCTTTCCAAGATGATGTGTTCTAATTAAGCAGACTGAAAACTATGTGAAGGTCATCATGCTGATGAGAAGGGATACACTTTGGAAGTAAATACTCTTGAGAGGATAGTGTGACAACTCTCAAGTGATTATCAACCTCTATTTCTTCATCTGCAATTTGTAACTCAATGGAACTAGGTGGCTGAAAATATAGAGTTAAGGAGGATTCCATGTCCAAAATGATTTCCTCAACCATTTCAGGAAAATGCCTCTCATTGGCAACTTCCTTAAGAATTTCATCCTCCTCCTCAATCTCATCATCAAAGTTGAAAGACTGCTAATTTCAAACTATGTGAAAGTTATTTTTGATGGACTGAAGCGAAGTAGAGCAAAGAGTTAGAGACTCTTCATTTTCTTCCAAACTCTCTAGGCTTTCCTCATTAGTGTCATAGGTGACCTGTCTTAGCTAATTACTGCTTTCAATATGATGATAATGAACTTCATCCCACAAATCAACTATTGATGGCTCTGCAAGGTTAGCTTATGCTTGAATATCATAATCATCAATATATTGAACAAACCTTGGAGAATCATTAATATATGTAATGTCAGCAGCCATACATATTGGACTATCAGATTGTTTCTCTTCAAATTGATTTACAAATCTATTTTCTTCTATGTGATAGTTAAGATCGGGAGGAAAATCAAAAGAGGCTGACTGTATGTTTATGACTTGATCTATCTCTTCTTCAGTTAAAAAGGGAGGAAATTTTATCTCCCTTTGGATATAACTACAATAAAGAGGATAATTGTCTTTTTGGGCCTCACCTATGAGAGATGATGAATCATCACTTGTGCCTTTAGAGAGATCCTGTGGGTTCTCTTTCATTTCTTGATTGTTTTCATCTTCAACAAACTCTTCTTGATGTTTGGGACAATAAGCATGGGATTCATGAGTTGCCTTTGATAGATTCTTAGGAGGCCAATTTTCTTGTATGAACTGAAATGACTCAAAGCATAAAGGTAGAGATCCTACAGGTTTTGTTTTTTCTTCCATTTCAGATTCTGTGATTCCAAGATGGCTGATAGATTCTTTAGAGAATTCCTCTATGTTTTTATTTTCAACTTTCTCATTAGGCACATTTTGTTTGTTACTCTTGTCTTGTAATGGTTGAGTATGTTCTTGCTGAGGAAAAAGTGTAGGTTGGTTTGAATAAGCAAAATTAACCTTAGCTTTGTGGCTTTCTCTTTTCCTGTTAAGTAGAAGCATCATTTTGCTGAATGTATATATCAATTTTCCAACTTTGCCTCTAAAGAGATTAGTCTCTCTTGATATGCTTTGTCTTTATCTATTATTCTTAGTTGTGCCTCCCTATTTAGTATGTTGACTTCCACATCAACTGCTATCCTTTGAATTTCTTCAAGGGTCAAAGGATCTCTTTCTCTTATCCAGAAAACCATTTCTGGGTCAAAAGAACTTGGGTAGTGCAAGAGAGCCCATCCGAGGGGTGGATTTATGTTAGCAGGCATTGCATGGTATTCTTTATTGAACATGGCTGAAAAGTATTGTATTGTCTCCCCTGGTTGTCTTTTTAAATGATTGTATTCCTCTATGATGAGAACTTTATTAACCATGACCACCCACCTATCTAGTAAGATTTGAGTGAACTGATGAAAATTGGTAATGCTTGCAGCTGGAAGGTCCTTAAACCAAATCTTAATTTTTCCTTGTAATGATAAGGCATACATTCTAATACGCAAATCATATTCTTCTATTTCAAAAAGGTCAAGTAAATTATCAATATTTTGGATGTGTTCTTCAGTGGTGACTTTTGAGCTTTCTCCATCAAATCTGGGTAATCTATTTTGAATGTTTGCAGGGAGGGCTTGGAAGATGGGAGGTAAAATCAGAGGCTTGTATCATTCTGGGGCCTTTGTGGATATAGGTAGTGTAAAAAGAGATTTATGACTATTTGAGGTTTCAGCCAGAGTGCGAAAGGTAGCATGAGGCTCATGTTTCACTAGGTTTTCTGTAGGTGAATCTGGGGTAAGCATAGGTGTATAAGTCTACTCATGGTCTAAAATTTGAGGCTTATCTTTTCTAGGTTTGAGATCTTTCCAATGATCAATGTAGATCTCATCAGTGTATTCTTGATCAGGCTCAAAGTAGGATAGGACATAGTTATAGATAAAAACAATAATTTCTTGAATCCAAATAAGGCTTGAGTGATTTTTCTTTCTAGGATGACTGGTCATGTTTCAGGTTCTTTCTCTAGTGGAGTCTTTAGGCCTGTTGAGAGTTGTGGGGTCGCCAGGTGGATGTTTTGTTGTTTTTAGAGATATGTATTTATGGTCCACCATCAATAATTGATAAAAAAACCAATCTAGGGATGGTTTTGGGGTTTTCTGAGTTCCTATATGTAGCCCTAAGCTTTGTAAGAGTGTTCTGTAGCTGAATCATCATTTTTCTAAGATGGTGAAAGAGATAGTTCCTAATCTTCAGACAACACTTAATTTTTCTAAGTTTGACTGAGATCTTGAGATGTCCTAAGGGATACCTAGGATTTTTTGACTAAGTGTCCCACCATGATTTCCATTATGTTGGAGTCTCGTAATTTGGCAGATTGGTAGACCAAATCGCAGGGTAACATTAGACCAAGCTTTGGAGCCCTATGACCTAGCCTTCTTGGACTCAAAGAGGGCTCTCTCTATTATACAAAGGATGTCAACTTGTTTTCTTCTGTATATTTGATTTTAGGCTAGTTGTTAAGTATGTTTTTTGTTTGTTTTTCAGTTGTTTGGAGGTAAAATTGATCAAGTGGATCAAAATAGAACAAGAAAATGAGATCAACTGGGCTATGGGGTCAAAAGCAAGCCAAGAATGTCAAGACAATGGGTAGGGTGTATTGTAGGGCCGATTTAGTATAGTGAATGGATATTTCAGATGGTTTATGAAGTGAAATGAACATCAAGTTGTGCAAGACAAAGAGGTTTTAAGCATAAATAGTTTTAAAGAAAAGCATTCATGTGGTAGGGCTAACCATTAATCATTATGAATGAAACTCAAACTGATAGATGTAGAAAATAAACAATCAGGTGATGCATAGAAGTATAAGACCCTCTAACTTTGGGAAAATCACCTTCACTGGTTGAGAACATATGTAAGACAAACCAATAGCTCAAAATGTGGAAAGGAAACTCCTAAACAACACATTCAAACTGATGAGAACTTGGAAATAAGTTTTCAAGTGTAGGCAGAGGGCAAGATAAAAACAAGACCTCTCTGATTTAAAATAGACAGTCAATACTTCAAAGGATATTTCATTAATCAGGTTTAAAAAACTATAAGTAAGCAGGGAATACCATGACTCAAACAAGATAGCATGTCATAATAATCATTAAGGAAATAAATAAAAATTTCTTAGTGGACCAAAGGGCAGTTAAGAATCCTTTGACATGACCAAGAAGGATGAAAATATAGAAGCTGCAATGAATCAGGAAACTTGAGGTGCCTCCATGGGCATATCTCAAATCTATTCTTTACTGACCTACAACAAGCAAGAATCATGGATACATATGTGAAAAAAACCAAGAGAAAATAACTAAAAATAAGTACAATACCATTTACCAAGCCATGAAATCCTGCACATGGATCCTTTCCATCATTTAGGCAAGCAAGTCAAGCTATCCACTCCATAAAACAAGTCTGATCATAAAAAATCATAACATATATTTGTCTAAGTTCAGTCAAGTTCTTAAGCTCTTCAAAAATCCAACTTGCTAATCAACTCTCCCCCCAACAATACAATGAGTCTCTATGAGTTATATAGGAGAAATGAGAGGATAGACTTCACAAAACAAACTAGAAGCTCATTTTCTTAGAACAAATATCTTATTTTGTCCTTGAGGCTTTGCAAAGCCCAAGGCACAAAATATCTTCAAAACTTATCTTAAAAAGCTAAAAATTGCAAGAAAAATGCCTTTTTACTACTGACATGAGTTAAAAATAGCTTAACACACATTTGGAGGGACCGCTTTCAAAAGACTGCTTTTTTTAGCAAAAATGCTACAAGAGCGTAGCAACAGAAGAAATCATGTGTTGTAGAGGACTTTTGAGGGACTTACCAATGTCAAAATAAGGCCCGTGATGGCTCGTTGGAAATCCCTGGATGTCTAATTTCTAGAACTATTTTATTTTTTTCAAACTGATGCTATGAAGTTAGTCAAAAAGTGAAATGAGTGAAGAAACCCAGGAGCGTAGCACTTGCTGATATTTGAGGCAGAAAGGTAAAAATTGACTGTTTTTTTCCCTTTTAAGGGATAAAAACATCTTCTTTTGATCTGAAAATTTTTTAGTAGGCTCCCTCAAATTTAATACATCCAAAAATATAACTTTCATGAGCTGACGATGCTCCAAGAAAAAATGGCAACGCCCATGAATTTGTGCAATTAGGTCTAAAAATCTCAAGAAAAAAAGATCGCGTCCAAAAATGCCCAATTTTGGTGAGCAAACCCCTTAAGGGTTTTTAGAAACCTGAAAAAGATATTGGACCAAAATATTAAGCCTAGATTATTCTTTTCCATGTTTTTGCGTCGGGCACCTCCATTGAGAAACTTTGAGTTTCTTTCATTTGGTTTTCTTCCTTGTTGTTTTGTCATTTTTAGCTTTTGCCACCTTTTATGGAGGAAACAAGGCCCTTAGCCTAGAAGAGGCAGCAAGCTCATGTCCTTGAGGAATATTTTCATGCTCACTATTTTTATGCCCATTCATGTGAGCTGCTCTCACCATGACTATCTTCCTTTTCCTTTTGCATACTGTCACCTTCTTCATCACTGTGTTTGCCGATATTGCTTTGCTCATTATCTTGCGTGTTGCCCTGATTATGTTCAGTTTCACTGCTGGTCTCATGGCTGCCACTTTAATCATGATTTCTATCTCTTTGAGGAATAATTTGCCCTTCATCATCACTACCTTTTTTCTTGCTCTCATTGTACTCTTCCTTCTCACTATCAACTATGGGTGATGTTTGCCTTTGAGGAGTAGATTCATGAGAAGAAGGGGAAACATTGTTTTGGGCTCTCTGAGATTGAGCCTTTACCTTCTGCTTATGACTGAAGGGTGTAATGCATACATAGCTACCTAAACCCTTTAAACAACATGTGTCTCTTATTCAATTCTTCAGCCCTTTTAAAAAGCTTTAAACATGTTTTTTGTTTCTCAATGGGAGGTTTCAAACCTATAAACAAAGTATTACCTTCTACTTATGATTAAAGGAGGCTGCTCCTATATCAAAATTAGGGCCTTTTGAGACTATGTATTTGTTTTCTGTGTAATGATTTAAGGAGGAAATGCAAACACAGTGTATGTGTTATGCCCTTTGCTAGCCTTTGAATGATGTATGTCACAACAACTGTTCTTACCCTTGGTTTATCATTAAAAACTTTCTCAAACAATATATTAAACCTGGTGATTTCCCTCTGCTCATCTTTTGGAGGAGGCAATGCAAACATATCTTCTCAGGCCATCTTATCATGATGAAGGAGGCCATTTAAAAAAATTTTGATGTTGCCCCTTGTGTACTTATCACTGATACATATAATGCAATAGAAATATGAGGAGCACCCTTTTTCTCTTTGAAGGAAGCTTTTCGAACAAGTGGTTTTGACCCTCTGCTTGTTATGAAGGAGGTCCCTTTTTTTAAAATACATTTTGGGAGCTCTATTTATACTTTAGGTTTCAACTTTTTACAAATTCAAAGATCTGTCTCTGTTTTGCAAATGAAGAATGCCTTTTAAAAAAACCAATTGTGCAACTTCCCTTTCTTATCAGTTGCAGAAGTTCCTTTAAACATAACTTTGTCTATCTCTGTTTACCAATTAAATGAGGTCTCTTCATCAAAAATTTAGCCCTGGATTTATCATTTGAAAGAGGCTATACATACACCACTACTAAGGTCTTTCAAAATCACTGTGAGCCCTCTGCTTGTTATGAAGGAGGCTTTTGAAAAACTGTGTTTTTTCCATCTGCTCATGATTGAAGGAGGCACTGTAAACACAAAAAGTTTCTAGTCCTCTACTTATGATTGAAGGAGACCTTGGTAAATGTAAAAATTTAGTTACCTCTATTTGTTATTTGAAAGAGGCTGCTTTAGATAAACTATTAGGCTTAGCTCTTTAAACATCTAACTATCAACCTTTAATAATGTTTTGGTGCTATCTTTGTTTATCATTTGAAGGAGGCTTATTTTTACTTAAAACCTAGGCCTTTTCCTTTGAAAAATCATTTTCTATTGTAGAAAACCAAATTTGTGCAGAAAAACTAAATTCTGGCCCTTTTTAAGCCTTTTGGAGTGGTGTGACGCTCCTGTGCACAGGCTCGTAGTGCCAAAAAGGGTCTTTTGGTAGCAAGCTTTTGGAAGCCTTCCCGGTGGTGGAATTGGGCCCGGGATGGTTCGTTGGAAAGATAGGGAAGTATAATTTCCAAATATGCTTGATTTTTTTCATTTGGTTTTAATTTGGTTGTTAAAAAATTGACTTTCCCAACACTGGTAAAAAAATGGTGAAAGCTGGTGCAGAAATGCATAGTGCTGTTGTAGGCCACTTTTGGATGTCTTCCTCAAATCAAAATTGAGCTCATGATAGCTCATTGGAACTATATTCAATTATAGTTTTCTTTTGACTCATGAAGAAAGTCATTTGGATACTCCATCATTGAGAAACGAGATTTTCCCAAGGTCACTCCAGTTGTGCCGAAAATCTCCCATGACACTTGTAGTTTAGACAGTTCTCCTAAACCATGATACTTGTGTAAAAATTGAAGGAGAGTTTTCTTTTTTAGCCTATTATGGACAAAAGCCTCTCTCACTTTTGTCAATTTCACTTGTTTTTGGTCAGAAACACCATTTGAAATAAACCTGGCCTTGGGCGTGACACATGGTTTGTCTTGCCTATGTGCTTATGAAAAAAGTGGGTATCTTGTGCACAATGGTCTCTTTAAGTTTTTGGTAAAAGGAAATTTCTCCTTTTTAAAGACAAAAACCTCCTCTTTACCAATCATGAAATTTTTTCTTTATCTCTCAAAAGGTACTTTGTAAACCAACTGTTAGTGTTGTGCTTATTATTTAATGAGGCTTGTCAAACAAACTATGTTGAGCTCTATTGATCATTGAAATTCTCAACCCTTTATCAAAGTTTTAACTCACTCTTTGTCTTTCAATGGAAGGTTTAGCCCTGTAAACCAAGTGTTTTCCTCTACTTATGATTGAAGGAGGCTTCTTTTAAAATGATGTGGGCACTTTTTTTATCATTTGGAAAAGCACTCTAGAAACCAAAATCTAGCCCTATGCTTACTACTGAAAAAGGCATTTCAACAAATCTTCTTAGGCCCTCCACTTTTTATGAAGGAGGCCATTTAAACAACAATGTCTTTGCCCTATGCTAATAATTGAGGGAGGCAATGAAAATACAGCTATCTAGGACCTCTGCTTATGATGAAGGAGGCCTTTTTCACACTTACAGTTTGGTTTTTGCTTGTCGCTGAAGGAAACACTTTTACACCAAGATCTAGGCCTTCTGTTGGTCATTGAAGAAGAAAATTTAAGCCAAATATTTGGCCTTTTAATTATCAATGATGGAGGCCTTTGACCTTTGGTTCTTTTGAGTTTAAAACATGTAGGGCTTCTTTCTTTACAATCTGTACTCTGTTTGATTTCCAATAGTAAGCTGTCACTGTTAGCTAGCTATAAAATTTGTTATATCAAATGCTGGCTAAAAAAATTTTGAACTCTTCAAGGAACAAATTTTACTGCTAAAAAGTGTTACCTCTTGAAGACTATTGAAGGCCTCATGCCTCTGTCCGAATCTTCACTACTGTGCTCATTTTACACTCAGAAATCCTGCTGATTTCAAAGGAAAAATACTGCTGCAAACACAATTTTCCCTTTCCTTCCACTTCCAAAACTAACCTCATTTTTACCCCTTTATTCCCTATTAAAATCCCTCATTTTTATATTTTTCTCCTTTCCCCTTCATCAAAACCCCTTTGATAAGGTTTAAGACCCCTTCTTTTCCTTATCGAAACCCACAAACCTTTGAAAAACATCAAAAACTTCATAAAAATACATATTTTTGTGTTAAGGTTTAAGCCCCCTTGGGCTAAGTCCTTAACCATTTCCACTACATATGCCTTGGTGCTGGAACCAAGCGCTAGCCATCCAATCACTTATCGCATTACTCGATGCCGATTAGCCCTGTGCATAAAACCCCCGGTCATATTGCTTTCCATATAACCCACGACCCCGTAGACAGGCGCCGAACCATATTGCAAATATGTTTTCCGCCCCCAAAGCTTAAACCTTTGTTATATTAAATTTTTGGGCTTTAAATATTTTCGGTCGTTAAATATTCAAAACCGGGCGGGTTGATCGCACCGCTTTTGAGAGGAAAGAGGTTTTTCCCCGATCGACAGTGATCAATGTCACCGACCGACACGTGGCCTTGGGCGGTGTGGCCATACCATTTTCCCCGGGCATTAAAAGTCGATTATCGGCTTGGCGCGGTATTGACGTGCGCCATCCGATCTGAGGCCAGCTCATCGGATGGTGATCGCGCTCTGAAGAGGCCCGTAAGATAAACGTGGTACGACGCTGTTATTTAAAGACATTTCTACCATTGATCTAATCTGCAGATCGACGGCCCACACTCCATCGCTCCGGTCCCCTCGTCCATAGCTGCAATCAACGGTCCCACAAGAGCCGGTGGTCCCCCAGCGCCACATCAACATCCACACGGTAGTTTTTAATTGGGGTGGATCTTGATTTTTTCCCCGCATAGTCACCCAATGTGGACCCGAGAACATTATACAATGTGGTTTAATTAAAGGTTTTGAAGTCTGGGGCATGTTTCTAAGGTTTTGTGGTACCCGATTTCCACCGTTGATCGCGTGGGCCGATCTCATCCGATGGCCCATGTTCGTCCCGAGATCCCCACTCATTTTTCAACCATTTTTCACCGAAACAAAGGTTTTAAACATTTTTCTCTACTTTTTATTTTATTTTTTTGAATAATGTGACCCCTTCACGTTATTTATTCACCTCCACTCCCGACTGTCGATCTCTGCGCGATCGATAGATGCGATTTAAATTCTTCTTCCGCCTCTCCTTTGAACTTCTCTAATCAATCTCAGCCGTTGGATGATTCCATCCAATGGACATGCTCTCCATGCGCCTTATGAAGCAGTAAACCTATATGTGCAGGATTTTATAGTGTTGTTCGTATTTTGCAGGGTTTAAATGGTTTTTCCGCTATACTGAAGAAAATTCAAAGGCCGAGGGTGATGATCCTCCCACCTTCGATTCATCAAAGGGAATCATCCGCAGGGTTCAACTCCACGTTTCATCAATAATTCATGAGGCATTGATGCCACACGACCCCTACGCAACCCTGCACACCAACAAACCCAGCGAATCAGGCACAAATCAAAGAGTATCAATGTCGAAGACAAAAATATACCAAAACAGAAGATTGAAGACAGATCTGTGGGGATTACATCTAAGATGGTTTATCAAAATCCTAATCCCCAATTAGAACATAGTTAAAAGAAAAATCATAAAGGTGCATCAGACAGAAAGTCTCCACCGCCATAGCTGAAGCAAATCGATTCCTCCTAGCTACCACAGTGCCACCTGTGCCTCAAAGCATTCATATCAGAGGCTGAAGGTATTGATCAGGATCAGATATTTGTCTCAAGCACAGCCATAGAGTAAATTCTGCAAACAAACTTAATGACAAAATATCAGCAGAGTTACTTTGACACCACATAGAGCGTCAAAAGTTAGTAAGAGCTCCCACCGAGCTTAAATATTAATGTAAATAATTTAATACATAGGACACCTATGTAAGTTTCTTCATCGAGCCCCCCAAGGGCCAAGGAAACATTAAGTCTGTGTTAACTATCTTTGGAGATCTTTTATCAGATCTCACCTCCTCATTTTTTCTATAAATACTACTGGAAAAGATGAGAGAGGGGTTGGTTGATTTAGTTGTTGAACATTGAAATGTAAATGAGCTTGAGACTTCTACCTGTAAATAGTGTTAACTGGCCCTTGGAGCTCTGCTTGTAATAGATAAGTTAGGCTGAGATGAGTAGATGATTTCTAAACTAAAGCATTGGAATTGAAGCTGTAACTGGTTTGGAGCATCAATACAAGCTGATTTATGGGATCCTAGTCTATGTTGACGGTGATGTTTTTCTCATTGTAACTTGTTATTTTGTTTATTTTTTCACTCTGTTCATCTTCTCTTATAAATAAAAACATGCATAGAGTTAGGACCTACTGTATACTAGTACCCTTCTCTTACTGAAAATCTTTATTTGAATGTTTTCTTCCAATCCGTGTTATTTGGGAATGATTTAATTCAGTTTAAGCATAGGAATGCTGGCGTTCCCTCGTCTTATTGTCTTAGCTGAATAATATTATTAAATTTTATGTTCAATATTAGTTAAGTAGAGATGAAATAAGGAAGATATGGTGTGCCCTGGTCCTAGTTTTATCCCCAAAGACTGTCTGAATGTTTTCCTTGGAATGTGTTGAAAGTTGGCTAGTTTCGAAGCACTTACCAGATCTTAGACCATTCTTTGTTATCATTTGTGTTTCCCCTATTTTTAAATGTTTTCTATTGAAAGTGTATCAAAGGCTGGCTAGTTTAAAATTACTTACCAGATCCTAGTTTGCTTTCATGTCTTTCTTAAGTGTATGTCAAAAGCTGGCTAGTTTAAAAGTACTTACCAGATCTTAGGCTTCTCTTTGTGCTTCATATGTTTAATTCCCCTTCTTGTTGTATCATTTAATTCCATAAATAAAAATTTAAAGAGATCCTTTGACATAGATGACTTGCCCCATGGACCACTCTTTCCTCTTGCTGCTTCAATTAAACCCTATTATGACTCCATAGCCCAATGGACTAAAACCTGCAGTTATCTGTCTTCCTGGCCAAAGATTGTTCTATTTACTTGCAACTTCACACCTTTGAAACTCTTTTCATTTATAACTTTCCACCTAAAATAGTAATCATGCTCAACCATCCAAAAATAAACAAAACCCTTGATCTTCATAACTAGCCTAATATCATTACCCAAACCTTCAAAGACAAATTCGTCTTTGCACTTATTGGAGAGATCTGTCTTCGGATTCAGGAGGGATAGATCCTAGAATCCCAAAGTGGTTGAAACGATGTTCTCCCTGCAGTCAAACTTTTTCCAATCTTGCTGATTAAAGGGTGCTAACATTTCGAGCGACTCCATTGGGGATCAAACCCAGAATCTCTGGTTTTAATGAAATTTGTTCTGTTAGCTGATCGAACCCAGAATCTCTGGTTTTAATGACATTTGTTCTATTAGTTGGTTGAACCGTTAGGCATAACATCTCTGGCCAACAAAAATTGTGCAGTAAGTAAAAAGCAGCATTTTCAAGCACTACCAAGAAATGGTAATAATGATGAAACTTGTTTGAATCAGTGACAAACTAGGCAAACCCTAGGATTCTCATAAGACTTTATCTAACCTTGAAAAATCAGCTATCTTAGCCATAAGAGTACACTATATTTGTCTCATAACCATAGCTAAGTTTTGAAACAGAGTTAGGATATTCTTAGAAACCACACAACTACAAAATAATTCAGAAAAACACCAAAAAAAAATTCAGATTGGAATTTAATAAACATGGTGGTGGACCATAAAACCTTTTACCTTTGAAAAAGAGCTAAAAATTTCCACTTGGTGACTCCACAATCCTTAACATACCTTAAGACTCCACTGGGAAGAACCCTTATCCTTATAATATCATTCAAACTCAGTCAGGGGATTGTAGGATTAAAATTTTGTCTAAACAGATTAGTTAACCTCTCAAATATTGTCATACCTGGTTGAAATTTTCTTGTTTATTTGGGTCTGAAAAAAACATAGCATAGTGGCTCCTAGAAAGATTCACACTAGAGCCTATCTTGACCCTGATCCACCTAAGATAGCTGATAACCCATAAAGTATCCTTAGGAAGTCTCCTAGGATTAAATTATCAACTCTTTTCAGATCACCCTTGAGAGCTATTTAAGTTCCTGAAAATCTTTTAGCTCTACAACAATCACAAGTTGACTTAGTAAATCCCTTGAGAACTAGGTCTCTTGATGATTTAGATAAGTTAGATTCTGAGGCTTCACTTTAATCTCCTGAAACAAGTGAACATCCTAGTAGCAGAGAAATAACACCTCCTGATTTACATTTCCTTCACAACTTAGGTGTCTCTCACCCAAGATCAGCTCAATAATCTACTCCTGGTCCATCCACTTCTGCTCACCCTACATCCACTGTTCAAACCACTTCATTCCAACCCACTTTTTATTTTGTTAATCCTCCTCTTGTGAATCCACCCCAACCACATATCATGGTAGCATGGTATGCTCCCTTAGTCCTTCCCTTACCATTAGTCAATCTCCCACAGGACTATCAGTCCAAAATTCCATTATATGATGCCAGTAATGCTACAACTGCATCACAACATGTGGATAAGATGAATGAATACTTTGACAGAATGAAATTGATGATGATTCTGTCAAGCTTAGATCAAAGTCTGGGGGGAGAAGTAAGAAAATGGTTTAAAGGTTTAACCCCCCATAGTATCAATGATCTCCATTCCTTCCATCAAACATTCTTAAACAAATGGGAAGTAAAGAAGAATCCTCTCCAAGTCCTTTCTGATTACAAGAAACTCCATAGAAACACTGGGGAAAGTGTGCAAGCTTATTGCAATAGATTTAACAGTGTGTATAATTCCCTTTCCCCAGATCTAAAACCTCCGCAAGGCTCAGATTTAAACAAGTTTCTTGAAGGGTTTGACCCTGAGATGGCCTATCAGTTGAGAGAGAGAGATCCTGCAACTCTTGAAGAGATGTGAAAAGGAGCTCTTGCTGTGGAAGTCAACTTGATAGAGAAGAGAGCAAGAATGAAAAATGAGAAGAGAGTGTCTTTTAGAGAGGAAAACACACCTTCTACTTCCAACTCAAAGATGGAGAGAATGATGGAGGAGATGATGAAGAAAATGAGCATCCTTGAGAGAGCACAAGCCAGTCAAAGCCAAAATTCTCCTCAAAAAAGAAACCAGAACCAGAATCAGAATGTTAGAAGGAACCAACCTCCAAACAGACCTAAGGAAGATGACCAACAGATCACTTCTCCCTTTCATCAAAACTATGTAAGTGAGGTTGAGGAAACATATGAGATAATAGAGGAAGATGACATCAACATGCTGGGGGTAGATAATGATGACTTTGAGATTCATTATGATAGAAAACAAGGTTTATACACACCTTATGATGACAAAAGAGATGATGATGAAAGTTATTATCAAGACATGGAAAATTTCATCATAGAATCTCAAAGAGAATATGACCTTAGAAGCAAAACTAGTCAACGAACCCTTGAAAACAAAACATCTGACAAATATTCACAAAACAACACTGCAACCAAGGCTAAAATGGTCAAACAAAAGGACAAAACAGTAGCTGGGAATTCTGATAAGGGTAAAGAGAAAGGCACTCAAAACAATGAAAAATAGAGTGTAGACCTTAGTAGTACTAACACTTTAGCTAGTACTCTGGTTAAAACCATTTTGTCAAATGTAAATAGGACAAATCAACAAGCTGATGTTGTTGATAGAGTGACAGCTAATAAGGCTGATACCAGCACTTTAAAGAGTCAAATTCCTTTCAGCCTGGAACAAGAAATTTCAAAGATCAAAATCTTTGTTCCCTTGATTGAGTTAGCTGCCCAACATGTGTATAGGACCCAAATTTTGAATGCTTTTAACATAGAGGACTATAATGACACAGTCAATCTTAATGATGACCAGCCGGAGCTTATTTTTGGTCCTAAGATTGAAGGTAGATATCAAGAGGGACCTATTCCTCCCTTTTATGTAAGTTTAAACATTCATGACAAAATTTTACATAATGCTATGCAAGACTGAGGAGCTTCTCATAATTTAATTCCCAAAGCCATAATGGAGAGCCTGGGTCTAGAAATCACCAGACCTTACAAAGATCTTTACTTCTTTGACTCAAGCAGAGTAAAATGTTTAGGATTAATCAAAGACCTCTGCGTTAACTTAGCATAGATTCCAACCAAATGCTTAGTAATGGATATTGTTGTGGCTGATGTGTCCCCAAATTATGGAATTCTATTATCAAGTTCTTGGGGGGCTAAGTTACAAGGGACTATGCAAATGGACATGACATATGTGACTATCCGTGTTTTCAATCAGACTAGAAGACTTTATAGGGAGTCCCATATGCAACACATAGTTACAAGTCAAGACCGACCACAAAACTCTCTTGTGTATTCTGTAGACACAGGCCTAGATTCATTTATCCTTTTCAATGATGAAAATTTTAGTGAACAAGTGACCTTGTCTGATTTAATGACAGATAGAAAGGAGGAAGAAGATAACGTAGCAGTATCGGAACAGTTTACTGAACCTGTAAACTCTAGCAAACAAAACACAGGTCTTGAGCTACAAGTCATCTGTCCATTGCTCTTAAACCTTGATAGTCAAGAAACCAATCCTCAACCCAATGAAAAAACTGAGGAGTTGAAGCAAATACAACTAAGTGCTGAGATTCCACAACAACCCGTAAGCACTTTAGTTGAAGAGGACAAACACTAAACAGACAAAATCGAGAATAACCCTTTGTGGAGTATGTACTTTGATGGGTCATGCACTAGAACTAACGCTGGTGCAGGTGTCTGGATATGCAACACTGAAAACAATCACACAAAATGCATTTCCTACAAATTAAACTTTCAGTGTTCTAACAATATAGCGGAATATGAATCCTTGCTTTTAGGCTTACATCTATTGAAAAAGTTAGGAGCCGAAAGAATCAATGTGTATGGGGATTCAGAGTTAGTGATTAGGTAATTCAATGGGGAGTATAACGCGAATCATCCTAGAATTAGGGCCTACCAAAACGATGTCATGGACCTTTTAAAAACGTTTGAGGAGTTCAAATTGATTTTTTTTCCTAAAAAAAAGAAATATTGCAGCCCACAATTTAGCCTTTGCAGCTAGAACATGCTTAATGCCATATAACACCAAATATTTCACAACTCAGATAAAATTTAGACCAGCTATGCCTGATAATGAAAATTATTGGTAGGTGTTTGAAAAAGACAAACAAATAGAAGACTTCATGCAATTCAGAAATGAATTTGAACTAAAAAGTTCGGACTCAGATTATGAAACAAACTGTAGTGAAGAAAAATTTCTTGGCGAAGAAGAGCCGTCTCCTGAGCTTGTCAATACTAATTTTCTGACTAGAAAACTTAAAAACAAAACATAATTGAATGCAGAGTTAGAAAAAGAGGAGTTAGAAACCCTACACTCTAAAGATGAAAGGTTTCCAAACGGTTTGACACCATTAGAAGAGTTGTTTGATTTTAACGATGTGGCAAATAAACCAAAACTGGAACCTCTAGAGACTGAAGTGGAAGAGTGTAATATAGGCAGGGAGAAAAAACTGAAAATGATTAAACTGTCTAAAACTTTACCAGCTCACATTAAACTCAAGTACATAGAGATGTTTAAAGAATTTTCTGATGTTTTTGCGTGGAGTTACGAAGATCTGAAATCTTATGACACTGAAATAATACAGCACAAAATTCCTCTCAAAGAAAACCAAAAACCATTCAAACAGAAACTGCGCAGAATAAACCCTATTCAGTTTCCTTTGGTTCAGAAGGAGATCATGAAAATGTATGAAGCTGGTATTATTGTCCCTATTAGATATTCTGAGTGGGTGTCTAATCTGGTGTTAGTTAGGAAGAAAACTGGAGAGAACAGGCTTTGTATAGACTTTAGAGACTTAAACAAAGCTTCATTAAAAGACAACTACCCTTTACCTAAGATGGATCATATTTTGCAAAGGGTGGTAGGGTCTAGGAGAATTTCTTTTCTGGATGGCTACTCAGGGTACAATCAAATCTTAGCTCACCCTACTGATCAATTAAAGATAGCCTTTACTACACCGTGGGGTACTTTCATGTATGTGAAAATTCCCTTTGGTCTAATGAATGCTGGAGCAACTTTTCAGAGAGCCATGGACATAGCATTCTCAGAAGAACTGGGCTACTTCATCATTATATACCTTGATGATGTCATTGTGTTTCAAAAAACAGATGAAGAGAACTTAGAACAGTTAAAATTTTTTTTCTAGAAATGCAAAAATTTTGGAATATCTTTAAACCCTAAGAAAACACTATTTGGGCTCCAAGAAGGTAACCTTCTTGGGCACATTATTTCAGAAGAGGGTATTAAAATAGATCCCAAGAGGATTGAGGCCATATTGCAAATCTCTCATCCACGGAACATCAAGGAGTTGAAATCTTTCATTGGAAAGATTAAATTTTTGAGAAGGTTCATCCCCAACTTGGCTGAGCTCCTTAGGAATATAACAAACATGTTGAAGAAGGAGCAAGGGGTAAAATGGACCTTGGAAGAAAAGGAGTCCTTTGAGCGAGTGAAACAAGCCTTAACCAAAACACCGACTCTAATAAGTCATGATTTTTCAAAGGATTTTTATATTTTTTCATTTGCATCAAAACATACCATAGCTGTTGTCCTTTTACAGAAAAATCCACAAGGAAAAGAGCAGCCTATTTCATTCTTCAGTAAGGTGTTGAGGGATGCCCCTTTTAAGTATAAAATTATGGAGAAGCAAGCTTTTGATTTGGTTAAATATTTGAAAGACTTCAGAGTGTACATCCTTCACTCACACATCATTGCCTTTGTCCCAAAATCAATTGTTAAAGACATTCTAACACAAGACCCAGATGGTAAGAGAGGTAAGTGGATTGCTGTTATCCTTGAATATGATTTAGAGATAAAACCCACTAAACTCATCAAAGGCCAAGGTCTAGCTAGATTAATGGTTGAATCCAATTTTTAAGTTCTTGATATTAATATGATTGATGCTTAGATGATCAAGAGGAAATCTCAACTCCCATTGTTGAAGACCATTTTATAAATTCTCCTTGGTATGCAGATATTGTTTATGTTTTTCTTAATTTGAATACACCTCCTGGTTTGAAAAAAACAAAGGCAAGGTTCCTAAAGTTAAAATTTTTAAACTATTGCATTATAGATAGATGTCTTTATTGGAAAAATGCAAGTGGTGTATTGCTTAAATGTTTGCTTGAGTTTGATGCAGAGAAGGTTAAGCACCAGTTCCATGAAGGAGAGTGTGGAGGTCATTTGTACTGGAAGACAATAGCCAAAAAAATTTTGAGGGTTGGTTTCTATTGGCCTACTCTTTTCCATGATGTGCACAAGATGATCATAGCCTATCATAAATGTCAACTTTTTGAAGGCAAAAGAAAACTGCTACCCCTACCTCTGCATCCAATCACTGTTGAAGCCCCTTTTCAAAAGTGGGGACTTGAATTCATAGGAGAAATCCATCCACCATCTTCTTCCCATCATATATTGATTCTCACTACCATTTCACTAAGTGAATAGAGGCCATACCTTGTAGGCAGGCCAATGATTCTGTTATTATAAAATTCATGGAGACTAACATTCTCTCCAGATTTGGCTGTCCTACCAAGATCATCACTGATAATGCAACAGCATTTGGATCAAATAAGATGATTGAATTCTGTCACAGGTATCAGATGACATTTGGGCATTCCACGACCTATTACCCTCGAGGTAATGGACTTGCAGAATCCTCAAACAAGAGTTTAGTGAGCATAATCAAGAAACTGTTGGATGACAACAAAAAGTATTGGCACACAAAGTTAGTTCATGCACTTTGGGTTGAAAGATTGACTTTGAAGAAATCTATTGGCATGTCACCTTTACAGCTTGTGTATGGTACTGATACAATTTTTCCAAATAGCCTTGGCGTACGAGTGATGAAGTTGATTCAAGAGTTGCAAACTGAAGATAATGATTTAATCAAAAGAATAAATCAGACCATTCATCTTCAGCAAACCATAGAGGAGGTTTATAACAAAGCATTGCAAAAGCAAGACAACATTAAAAATCTTTTTGACAGAAGAACAAAGGCCAGCAATTTCAATATTGGGGAAAAAGTTTTAAAGTGGGACTCAAGGAGGGAAGACAAGGGCAAGCACATAAAATTTGACAACTTATGGCTTGGCCCTTACTCTATCCATTCAACTGCTGGTAACAATGCATTTTTCTTGCAGGAGTTGAATGAAGCAAAATTGTTTGGGGGTCCTGTTAATGGTAGGATTCTTAAACATTACTTCTATTGATCCATGAATGTTCTGAAAGCTTATATTTTTCTCATTATAAATATTTCACCCATCATTGCATTCAAAGTTATAAAAATCAAAAATACAAAAACAAAGGGAAGAAAGAAAAGAGGGAAGATTGTGAAAACAAGAAAGGTATAGCCCCATACCAAAAAGAGGAAAAAATCTGAAAGTGTGCAAGCTCAAATGCCACTCCCGAAGAACACACTTCTAGTTAGTTTAACTATTTAATCTTGACTAATTATTTTTAAATTTTCTGCTGATAGGATAGAAAATTCGATTTGCCAAACTGTTCAATCTTGGCTTATCATTAGATAGTTTAGGTTAGAAATTAAAGGTTCAAACATACTCAAAATCTGAACCGGAGTTTCCAAGCGAGAGAATGAATCGAGTCTGTTTCAAATTCTGAGTCAAAAGATGTAAAAACCTGGTTCTAATCAGCTTAAAATATGAACCAGTTAGCAAAGGAAAGACAACTCAAGTAAGAGTCAAAACAGAGCTGTAAAAAGGTGAAGGAAATACTTTGAAATCTCAGATCTCAAGCCTTCCATTTTTGTTTTAAATTTTGTGAAAAATAATGTCTATGTGCAACTTGTTTTTATGCCATAGACCAGCATCAAGTTAGACTGTTCAATCTTGACTTAATTGTTTTTTTTTTAAATTTTTGTTGTAGAATTTAGAGAAAAAAGTCTGTTGGACAGTTTAATCCCAACAAATGGTAGATTAGGTAGAGAATCATATGGGCTCAACTGTTCAATCTGAGTCCATGGAGAAATATGGAGTAGAAATAGATTAGATTTCCTGCTTTCAAAAGAATAAAATGTTATGAAATATTTTGCCAATCCAAGTGCACTCTAAAGAAGAAAAAAAGTTAGATCAGTAGGATTGGGTAGGTAGGCAGGTTGTATTGATGAAGATCCATTGTTTTTATGGCTACTAATATGTTTTCAGAGCAAAGCAAGATCATCCATAGAAAGGAAGGCAGCCCAATGGATAAGGAACTGATCAGCCTCCCAGAGAATCCAAGTCTGAAGTTCTTGATGCCTTCAAGAAGGCACCATCCCCAAGTGGAGCCACTGTTAGCCAGGTATAAAATTTGTTATATCAAATGCTGGCTAAAACATTTTTGAAGTCTTCAAGGAACAAATTTTACTGCTAAAAAGTGTTACCTCTTGAAGACTCTTGAAGGCCTCATGCCTCCATCCGAATCTGCACTACTGTGCTCATTTTACACTCAGAAATCCTACTGATCTCAAAGGCAAAATAATTCTGCAAACACCATTTTCCCCTTCCTTCCACTTCCAAAAATAACCTCATTTTTACCCCTTTATTCCCCATTAAAATCCCTCATTTTCATATTTTTCTCCTTTCCCCGTCATCAAAACCACTTTTATAAGGTTTAAGACCCCTTCTTTGCCTTATCGAAACCCACAAAACCTTTGAAAAACATCAAAAAATTCATAAAAATACATATTTTTGTGTTAAGGTTTAAGCCCCCCTTGGGCTAAGTCCTTAACCATTTCCACTACATACGCCTTGGTGCTGGAACCAAGCGCTAGCCATCCAATCACTTATCGCATTACGCGATGCCGATTAGCCCTGTGCATAAAACCCCCGGTCATATTGCTTTCCATATAACCTGTTGGGGTTCCCATGTTTTGGCCAGATTGGCAAGACCAAAAGATGAGACAACATCAGAACCACTTTTGGGCCCTAGGATCTAGCCCTCCTGGACCCGGAGAGGGATCTCTCCAAATAGAGCTAAGAATGATATATCTATGAAGCTCAAAATGAGATGTTAGGCTAGTTATGAAGCACGAGGGGTTTTAAATGGTTTGGTTGAAGGGTTGCTGGGTTGGTCACGAGATCATGGGCTGAGAAAGCAATGGGAGAAAAGGAACAAGGCAGCAGGACATTTCAGCAAAGAGGATAGGCCTAGACAGTGCCATCCATTGGGCTATGGAGTCATGAAAGGGAAATTACTTGCATCCACTAGCCAAGGCTTCCAAAGGGAAAGTCATCTACACTAAAGGATCTTTTAGGCAGATGATGGAATGGAACATTAAGGAGGGAAAGTGGAAGAAGGAAAGACAACCAAATTTCTGTCTATAGATCAGGTCAGAGGTCATTTAACTCCAGACCTGCTTGGACATACTCTAAGGCCGCTCTCAAAGAGACAAAGGGGCTGCTTATAGATCAGACCAGAGGTCATTTAACTCCAGGTCTGCTTTAGCAACTCCAAGGGGAAAACAGAGATAAGTTTAACAGAAGGGATCTTAGAAAGGTTAGCTGGTCATGCAAGGTTCCTAGTGGACAGGGCTAACACTCATCCCCAGTGTTCCCAAACCTTCCAGCTTAAACCCAACAAGAACATCTAAGCACTGATTCAACCAATTCATACATCAGCCAGCAGGCAATAACATCCACTGCGCTGGTTAAATCAACTGAAACCAACTCTTAGATAGCACATAGAGCAGAAAACATTGAAGGCAAGGAGAGCAGACAGCATAGGGCACCTAACAAGGGTAAATCCTATACCATTATTCTGATGCAAGCCCAGAAGAACAATGAAACAATATGGAAATGCATTAAACGAAGTAAGGAGAACATCACCAATAGTAATAGACCAGGATCCTGTGAAATATGCTTGATTAATAATGCAAAACCAGTCATGTACATTTGAGCTCAATGGCTGATACAATCCAGGCTTTCTTCCCAGCCTATTACACAATACTACTCTGCTACTCCCTCCCAAGACTGTCCTAACAGTCGAAATGAATCCCTCTGACAGCAAAATTCCCAGCAAGGCAACAACAACCTTTACAATTCGTTTCTTAGGGATTTTTTATAGGAGAAGAGGGGAGTAGAAGTAGATGAGAAATTAAATAAATTTCATCAAGACAGGATGGTGGAAGTGTTCATGCCCACTCTGCTTAATGGCGCTGTGCGTACTCTGTAGACTGTTTGGAGGCTCTGTCAGGCCGGAAATTGACCTCTGATATGTTCTTTAAGTCCTTATGGTGGTCTGGAACTCTGTGCTGCCTTCTGAAATGAATGAACTGGGTGGAAGGTCTGCAGGTCGCTCCATACTTCCTAACTGCTGCCTGACTGTCTTAAATGGGTTTCAGACAGTGCAATTAATCTTTTCAGGGCTCGAGGAGGCATGGAGATCGCTGTAGGAAGGTGTACTTCTGGAGTAAACATGCTCTGCTGATATTTAACACAGATAAGACTTTTACAGTGTGTTCTTGGTCTTCGAACTGTGCCTTGATCCTTTGACTTGCGGGGTTAACATTAATTATGTCAACAGAAACCACTAACCCCTTTGAAACCATCTGCTGATCTGCTGGCAGTGCTGAAATGGCCATCTGTGTTGTCCGCACGATGAAATAAACCTGTTAAAAACCCAGGCGGTGGTGGCGGAGAAATGCTGTGGAGGCAGGAGGAGAGGTGGCGGAGCAGTGGAGAATGGTGGAAAGAACACATAGCGGCGGAGAAATGATTAACAGTGAAAAATCCCAACAACTAACTTTGGGCGAATTACAAAGGAAATAGCCGACAAACAAGGGGGCAGAGCCTTGGATGTGGGACCCAGCGGAGGCGGAGGGCGATTAAACTTGAGCCGTCAGATCCGGGAGGAAACAGACGGTCAAGATGAAATCGGGCGATCGCAATCGGAGAGGACCGGGTGGTGACACAGTTTAAAATTTTTGATTGCGATGGAGGAAGGGGATGCGATTAGCGCCAGGCCGTCCGATCGTTGGTCAGACAGACGGATGAGATCAAATCGGAAGACGTCGGGGAGGGCTTGCGATTGCGATCGGAGGTCGGGCGCGATTGGGCGCTGGCCGTTGGATCTGGGACACAGATAAACGGTTCCCATTCAATCGGCGGGAAATGAAGAGGGGCGACGGGCGATGATGCGATCAGCGCTAAGCCGTTGGATCAGAAAGGGGGTGGACGGCCAGGATCAAATCGAAAGATTTCAATCGGGGTGGTGCCAATGTGACTTGCGATTGCGATCGGGCAGGATTTGCGATTGAGCGATGACCATCGGATCGCGGGAAAATGGAAGGGTGAGATTGAATCGGGAGACGGAGGAAAGGACTTGCGATTGCGATCGGATGGGGAGTTGCGATGGAGTGCTGGCCATCGGATCGGCGGGGAAATGGACAGGCGAGATTGAATCGGGAGACGGAGGAAAGGACTTGCGATTGCGATCGGATGGGGAGTTGCGATGGAGCGCTGGCCGTCGGATCGGCGGGACGGATCGACGGTCGGGAAATGATCGGAGGATCGCAATCGGAGCACAGAGAAGAAGGCATGCGATTGATCGGGGATCGGGGCGGAAGACTTGCGATCAATCGGAGGTCGGAGTGAACGGCTTGCGATTGATCGGAGGGCACACGCAGAAAGTTGCGATTGCGATTGAGCCGGGGCTTTGATTAGCGCTCTCCCGTCGGATCGGGACCACAGATCGACGGTGCGGAACGCATTGCCAGACTTAACGTTATAAACAGATCGCATCGGGGTTTTTCAATACAACAAAGTAGTTTGCACCCGCCCGACTCTCCGATTGTGATAAGCGCCTGGGACTTAAGCACTTGGTCCCAGCGCCGGGTCACATGTGGGGAAGTGGTTCAAGGGGCTGGCGGAAAAGGGGCTAAGCCCTATTATATGGTCAGGAAAGTGGGTTTTTGGCCCGTTTTTAATGGATTTTGGAGGTTTTAAAGGGAAACGATAGAGGGATAAGGGGGAAAATTGGCCAACAAAGGGCAGGGGGAAGAAATTAAAGGGGATTTTGGGGTAATTTGAAGGGTAAGAAGGGAAATAGAAGGGGAAGACAAGGGGGATGAAATAGAGGTTAATCGGGGGTGAAATAAGAGGGAAAAGGGGGCCTTTGGGCATTTCTTCACATAGCAGAGAGGCTTTAAAAGGGGAATCAGCAGAGGGGATTTTATCAAAGGATAAAAGACACATAGAGGCTTCAAGGAGACTGTGTTTTCAGAGGAAATGCATTCCTTGAAGACTCAGGAACAATTTAGCCCCCTATTGCTTGTCAAAAATTTCATAGGGGGGCTAACATAACCCACGGCCCCGCAAATGGGCGCCCAACCGTATTGCAAATATATTTTCCGCCCCCAAAGCTTAAACCTTTGTTATATTAAATTTTTGGGTTTTAAATATTTTCGGTCATTAACTATTCAAATCCGGGCGGGTTGATCGCACTGCTTTTGAGAGGAAAACAGTTTTTTCCCGATCAACAGCGATCAACGCCACCGGCCGACATGTGTCCTTGGGTGGTGTGGCCATACCGTTTTCCCCAGGCATTAAAAGTCGGATATCGGCTCGGCGCGATATTGACATGTGCCGTCTGATCTGAGGCCAGCTCTTCAGATGGTGATCACGCTCTAAAGAGGCCCGTAAGATAAACGTGGTACGGTGCGGTTATTTAAAGACATTTCTGCCATCGATCTGATTTGCAGATCGATGACCCACACTCCATCGCCCCGGTCCCCTCGTTCACAGCCGTAATCAACGGTCCCACAAGAGCCGGTGGTCCCTAGCACCACATCAACATCCACGTGGCAGATTTTAATTGGGGTGGATCTTCATTGTTTCCCCGCACAGTCACCCAATGCGGACCCGAGAACATTATACAGTGTGGTTTAATTAAGGGTTTTGAAGTTCGGGGCATGTTTCTAAGGTTTTGTGGTACCCGATTTCCACCACTGATCGCGTGGCCCGATCTCATCCGACAGCCCACGTTCGTCCTGAGCTCCCCACTCATTTTTCAACCATTTTTCACCGAAACAAAGGTTTTAAACCTTTTTCTCTGCTTTTTATTTTATTTTTCTGAATAATGTGACCCCTTCACGTTATTTATTCACCTCCACTCCCGACCGTCGATATCTGCACGATCGACGGCTCCGATTTAAATTCTTCTTCCGCCTCTCCTTTGACCTTCTCTAATCAATCTCGGCCATTTGATGATGCCATCCAATTACCATGCTCTCTCCACACGCCTTCTGAAGAAGTAAAGCTATATATGCAGGATTTTATAATGTTGTTCGTATTTTTCAGGGTTTAAATGGTTTTTTCGCTATACTGAAGAAAATTCAAAGGATGAGGGTGACGATCCTCCCACCTTCGATTCATCAAAGGAAATCATCCACAGGGTTCAACTCCATGTTTCATCAATAATTCATGAGGCATTGATGCCACACGACCCCTGCGTAGCCCTACACACCAACAAACCCAGCGAATCAGGCACAAATCAAAGACTATCAGTGTGGAAGACAAAAATATACCATAACAAAAGATTGAAGACATATCTGTGGGGATTATGTCTAAGATGGTTTATCAAAATCCTAATCCCCAATTAAAACACAGTTAAAAGAAAAATCATAAAGGTGCGTCAGACATAAAGTCTCCACCGCCACAACTGAGGCAAATCGATTCCTCCCAGCTACCACAGTGCCACCTGTGCCTCAAAGCATTCATATCAGAGGCCGAAGTTATTGATCAGGATCAGATATTTGTCTCAAGCGTAGCCAGAGAGTAAATTCTGCAAACAAAATTAATGACAAAATATCAGCAGAGTTACTTTGACACCACATAGAGCCTCAAAAGTCAGTAAGAGCTCCCACTGAGCTTAAATATTAGTGTAAATAATTTAATACAGAGGAAACCTATGTAAGTTTCTTTATTGAGCCCCCCAGGGGCCGAGGAACCATTAATTATGTGTTAATTATCTTTGGAGATCTTTTATCAGATCTCACCTCCTCATTTTTTCTATAAATACCACTGGAGAAGATGATAGAGGGGTTGGTTGATTTAGTTGCTGAACATTGAAATGTAATTGAGCTTGAGACTTCTATCTGTAAATAGTGTTCACTGGCCCTTGGAGCTCTGCTTGTGATAGATAAGATATACTGAGATGAGTAGATGATTTCTAAACTAAAGCATTGGACTTGAAGCTGTAACTAGTAGCATCAATACAAGCTGATTTATGGGATCCTGGTCTATGTTGACGGTGATGTTTTTCTCATTGTAACTTGTTATTTTGTTTTTGTTTTCACTGTGTTCATATTCTCTTATAAAGAATAGCATGCATAGAGTTAGGACCTACTGTATACCAGTACCCTTCTCTTACTGAAAATCTTTATCTGAATGTTTTCTACCAATCCGTGTTATTTGGGAATGATTTAATTCAGTTTAAGCATAGGAATGTTGGTGTTCCTTCGTCTTATTGTCTTAGCTGAATATTATTCTTAAATTTTATGTTCAGTATTAGTTAAATAGAGATGAACTAAGGAAGATATGGTGTGCCCTGGTCCTATTTTTATCCCCAAAGACTGTCTGAATGTTTCCCTTGGAATGTGTTGAAAGCTGGCTAGTTTCAAAGCACTTACCAGATCTTAGACCATTCTTTATTATCATTTGTGCTTCCCCTGTTTTTAAATGTTTTCTATTGAAAGTGTATCAAAGGTTGGCTAGTTTAAAAGTACTTACCAGATCCTAGTTTTCTTTCATGTATTTCTTAAGTGTATGTCAAAAGCTGGCTAGTTTAAAAGTACTTACCAGATCTTAGGATGCTCTTTGTGCTTCATCTGTTTAATTCCCTTTCTTGTTGTATCATTTCATTCCATAAATCAAACTTTAAAGAGATCCTTTGACATAGATGAATTGCCCCATGGACCACTCTTGCCTCTTGCTACTTCAATTAAGCCCTGTTATGACTCCATAGCCCAATGGACTAAAACCTGCAGTTATATATCTTCCTGGCCAAAGCTTGTTCTATTTACTTGCAACTTCACACCTTTGAAGCTCTTTGCATTTAGAAATTTCCACCTCAAACAGTAATCATGCTCAACCATCTAAAAACAAATAAAACCCTTGACTTTCATAACTAGCCTAATATCATTACGCAAAAATTCAAAGACAAATTCATCTTTGCACTTATTGGAGAGATCCCTCTCCAGATTCAGGAGGGCTAGATCCTAGAATCCCAAAGTGGTTGAAACGATGTTCTCCCTGCAGTCATACTTTTGCCAATCTTGCTGATTACAGGGTGCTAACAGTCACAACATGAAATATTTTCCTGAAGTGCTCTTTTTCTCAGACTCTTCTTACTGTCATCGATCTATACACCCCTGTAGAGATGCATGATAGATGTCTTTGATCTTTGGAGAGTCTTCTTGATGTATTCATGAATATGATGCTTGAAATGATCAATTTTCTTCAGACATGCAATATTCTTTCTCTGTTTCTTCTTGAATTGAATCTTTCTGAGCTCTGCTGAAAAAAAAAAAAAAAAGTAACCATTTTTGATGGTGTATGACCTAGGGATAGACAAGGGGTTTGTTTTGAAAAATAATAAGACATGATGGCTGACTGATATTGAAGACAAGGTTTTTGACTAGAGAAAGATTTTCTCAAGGTATTTTCCCTAAACACCACCACTTAGACCTAGATACTTTGTCGTAGTTTGTAAGGGATTTCTGTGATATAGTCAAGTCATTAGATTGTAAAATAAATAGTGAAAGAGGAGTAGGCACTTGTCTTGTGCTTGATAGTGAGTTATGTGAAGCAGGGGAAATTTGATATCAGATGTACTAGGCTTATGATAGTTATGGACAGGGAAGGTTTTCTGATTTAGGGAAAAATTGAAAGCTAAAGAATTTTCTCATCATAAGCTGAACAGGAAAGGTAGGAAGATAAAAATTTGTTTGAGGTGTTTTCTGGATGACAAATTGACAGATTGAGATTAGCTTCTAGAAAAATCAGCTAAGGAATCTAGTCATCAAAACATGCAAAAAATACTAATGACTAACAGGACCATATTTTATTTTTGATGTATGCCATGGGATCTTTTAAGGTTAACTCTGTTTCTACCTTTTTGAGTTTTTCACTTAACCTTTTGGCCTTTTGTTAGTCCATTTTAGCATTTATTTGTGCTAATTTATTGGCATCTTCAAGGTTATTGATTTTTTCTTTTAATCTGTTTATCTCATTATTTTGTATTGACATGTCTTCCATAGATTTAATGAGTTTGGTGGCCTCATATAACTGTTGAACTACTGAAGTGGAAGATTCAGTGGCAGAAGTAGTAGAAGAGGTAACTGGCACTACTATGGCCAATGGGACCTTAGGAGCTAACTCTTCTGCTAGAGTTGAAGCCACTGCTATTGTCACCATAGGAATAACAATGGGAGGGAAATTTTGCATGTTTGCAGCTTCTTTTTCTTGGACTAGCTTGTCCATCTCAATTTCCATCACCTTGATTTGTGTTGTCATCTGTAATATGATACTCATTATCTCATCTTTTTAGTTTGCTTCCTGTACAATATCCTTAGCCTATGGATGCTCTGTAGGAGGTAATTTCAATTGCTTTCTGTGTGCTACAATATCAAAATTTTTATTCTTTACCAATTCTTCTGCATCTTACACATTAGAAGGGTCATACCCTACTTCGATCACCAATTTCTCTAAAGAATTTATTCTGGTGTCTTTAGCATATGAAGAAGCTTTTTCAACCTTAAGCTGATCTTTCAAGTTTGTTAAAATATTTTGGAGCTTTTGGACACTCATTGCTTTTGTGGTCATTGTAGAATATAGCATTTCTTAGCTTTGCTTGTGAAATTCAATCTTGTCCAAGGGATGAATGACTTGGACTAGTACCTCAAAGTCAACCTTCTTATAATCTACTGTTGTTTCAGGTGTTGGCAATGTAGGTTGACTTACTAACATTAGTAATTTCTTATTTTTATAATCGAAGGATGAAAGCAACCTATTTTTAATTCCTGGAGTTTGTTTCAAGTATTGTGAATATATTTCATTCTTAATTTCCTCATTTTTGGCCTTGATCTGTTTATACATTTCTTTCATAATATTCCCAAATTTTCACATTATATTTGAAATATTAGAGTCCTTGATTTTCTTAATGAATTAAGTAAATAAAATGGTGGAGGGACCCACAATCCTCAATAAGAATAAATATCCACTTTATGTTTGTGAATGTGGATTAATTTAGACCAGATCTGCAAAAGGAGGTAGTTGAGCAACTACTAATGTGAATGAGAATGGAGATCATGTCTCATTTAATGAGAAATATCATGGAGGGTTGATTTAGTCAACTGAGTTCTTGAAGATGTTCAACAAAGGATCATTGAGCATTCATGATCAAGTGATGGAGGATCATGTGCAAATGAAGCACACATGATGGAGGAGGTGTACATTGCACCTAGACTATTTGGTTGATTTGGTCAAATAGCACAGTCCCACTTGGAGGATCTTGTCCACATGAGACTGCGCAGTTGAGATTAGGGCCAAGGCTTGAGGGGGCTCAATCATTATAAAGGAGATGAAGGCAAAGGTGAAAGGCATCTTGGATTATTTGATGTATGATCTTTTAGATCTGGAATCGTCAAGTGACATTCCACTACATTCTTGGGTTGTTTAGCAGAGATTGCAAGTGCTGTTTAGCACATGGTGTTCCCGGGTAGGAATCCCACCTTTTTCTTTGAGTGGTCTCTAAGGAAGAGGATTTTACTTCATTATAAATTAGGCTTTAAGTTCCATTTCCTTTTTCTACTTTCTGCAGAACATTCATATTCAGAAAACTGTAGTTTTCTGAAGATCAGTTTGGAAGGTGGAAGTTGTCTTCAGTACTTCAGCTGGAGAACAAGGTGAGCGATTATTCCCATCACTTGGGCTTATAGATCAGCACTCCTAGAGCCACATTTTAGATCTAGCATCAGGCAAAAATTTATTGACCTCCTAGCAGCAGAATTCCCCTCAAGAATAACATTGTCCATATTGCAGATCTGAAAGGAGGAAGGAAGTTGCTAGTATTTCAACTAACAATCCTATGAGGGATCATACCCTCACATTTCCACCAGTCTCACCATCATCCTGGAGTTTATTGCAGAATATATCAGCAGGCATAAGGCCTCTCTTTCCCTCGCAGCGCAGTTTTCAGAGGCAGTTGTGTTGCAGCAGCTGCAATCATCATCTGGAGGATTGAGAAGCTAGATCTAGAGCTTCTAGCTCATAGATATGAGGAAGGGATCAACCCTTCAAGCATAGATCTGATATGAGCACACATTTCCACCATCCATTCTTCAGATCTAGCTTTAGATCTGTATTTCCTAAAAGATCAAGGATTAAACCTTAGGGAGGTGATTTTTCCAAAGTTGCAGATCTGGAAAATCCTTTTTGGGTTATCTTGGGAATCCATCACATTGGCTAGATCTTGAATCTTGCCATCATCAGAGCTCTAGTTTTGAGTATATCTACATTTCTCTTTTTAGCTTGCAACCATATGTTCATATTATTCTTAAGAGACAGCAGAGTATTTGTTGCAAAGCCTCAACAATTACGTTTTACCTGCTTCATACATGTTTTCAGGGTGATCCTAGTTCATCTTCTTGGCTATATCTACCTATATCTTGTACTTGTGTAACTGAATAATATCCAATATAATAAAATGGCTAAGCTCTTTCTACATATTCTGATTTTTACTTAGATTTATTGTTTATCTTGCTGTAATTTCTTATATTGTGTGAAGTATTACTGCATTCTCCCTTTTGGGATATTACAGTGGTATCAAAGCATGATCTTTGGCTCAGCTTGTGGACACTTCATCTTGTGCATTGAAAGAAGAACAGATAGATGAGATCTATCATGGAGGATGAGAAATATATCTCTCCTTTCTTTAGATCCATGCAAGATCTCTCCAAAGAGGTAAATCAAATGGAGGAAGAACATAGATAAGATCCAAGAAGAATATGTGATGAGGAAAGTACTTCCTATTAGCAGCAAAGAAGGCTGGAGAATCCTAGATCTCCTCATAGATCCACTATGCTCACTTTCTTTGAAGAAGGTGAGAAGTATAGAAGTGAAGAAAGGGATGAACCTAAGACTCATGAGACTCTCAGTCTATATCTTGAAGAGTACAAAGCATAGTCTAGAGCTTTCAAGGAGAATCTAACTCTCCAACAATTATTCCAAATTAAAGAAGATAAAGGATCTTATAGCAGCAATAGAAGGAAGAGGCATAATAGATTCTATTTTCCTACATTTGATGGATCTTCCTCAAGCAATGTTAAATCTTGGAGGAGGGAGTTAGATTCATTTTTCGAGCTACATCTTGTGGCTAAAGAAGAGGCTATTAAAATTGCAGCACTTCATCTCTTAGATGAAGCAAAAGATTGGTGGTTTGGGCACATAGAGCATGCAAAGGTGACCAAGTATTCAAATTTCTTTCACAAGTTGAGGAAGAAGTTTGATGTAGAGAAGAGAGAGAATGTCAATCTTGTCACTCTGGACAAGAGGTCACTACTTTCACCACCTGCTGCAGAAGTACTTCTATCTGGAGAAGAGACACTCGCATCTTTGCAAGGTAGTCTTGAGCCCTTGACATATGGAGTCCCATGCATGGATTAGGAGATGCACGAGGAGGAGGAGGAAGATACCAGCGTTGGCACACTTGGAGAAAAGAGGCTATCACTCTTACTAGCAGTTGGAGACACTATTTTCCCAGTTGGAGGAACTCTTGTGTTTTGTCAAGAAGTTCCCACATATCAGTTGATCCAAGGCATGCATAAAATTTCAGCACATATTGTTTCAAGATCAATGCATAACCAAGGGTTAGAACAAAATATTGATTTGAAGCAGAGACATATCAAAACACAGAGGACCCTTGATCTAATCAAGGAGGAGACTGAAAACTATCCTTGTTCATCATTGTTGAGCTACATTCAACCCTTTGAGTTGAGATGTAGAATTTCAGAAAATTGAATTAGCATTTTCCTATGTATCATGACTGATTATGAAATCAGTGTTATAATTTTCTTTGAGACAGTACATGTATCACCCTGCAGATCTACAGTGCTATCACTTAGTATCTGTTAGCTCCCTGTAATTAGCAAGATTGGAAAAGTCCAACTGCAGGGAGAAACACTATTTCAACCACTTTGGGATTCTAGGATCTAGCCCTCCTGAATCCGGAGAGGGATCTCTCTAATAAGGTGCAAAGATGGATTTATCTTTAAAGCTTTTGAGTAATGATATTAGGCTAGTTCTGAAGTCCAAGGGTTTTTTTTTGTTTTGGATGGTTGAGAATGATTATTATTTGAGTGGAAAGTTCTAAAATGGAAGGATTTTCAAAGGTGTGAAGTTGCAAGCAATCAAAACCAGCTTTGGCTGGAAGATAGATATAACGCTGGTTTTTAGTCCATTGGGGTATGGAGTCATAATAGGGTTTAATTGAAACAACAAGGTTCAAGAGTGGTCCATGGGGCAATTCATCTATGTCTAAGGATCTCTTTAAAGTTTATTTTATGGAATGAAATGATACAACAAGAAGGGGAATTAAACAAATGAAGAACAAAGAGCAACCTAAGATCAAGTAAGTACTTTGAAACTATCCTGCTTTTGGCATACACTTAAGAAAAACATAAAAGCAATCTAAGATCTGGTAAGTACTCTGAAACTAGCCAGATTTTGATGCACTTTCAATAGAAAACATTTAAAACACAAAGGGGGACACATATGATAACAAAGAATAGTCTAAGATCAAGTAAGGAATTTGAACCTAGCCTGATTTCAACACATTCTTAGGGAAACTTTCAAATAGTTTTTGGGGATAAAAATAAAGGACATGGATTACCATCACTTCCTTAGTTCATCTCTACTTAACATAAATTGAAAATAACATTTAAGAACAATATTTGTCTTAGACAGTAGGACGAGGAAACACCAACATTCCTAACTTCTCAAACTGAATTGAATCATTCCTAAATAACACACATTGGAAGAAAACATGTAGGTAAATCTTATCAGTCAGAGAAGGGTACTGATATACAGTAAATCCTAACTATATGCTTGCTGTTATTTATTAGAGAAGATGGACAAAGCGAAAATAAAAAGAAAATAACAATTTACAATAAGAAAAACGTCACCATTGACATAGACCAGGATACCATAAATCAGCTTGTATTGATGCTTCAAACCAGTTACAGCTTTAAGTCCAATGTTTTAGTTTAGCAATCATCTTCACTTCATAGCATAACTATTCTATCACAAACAGAGCTTCAAGAGCCTTTGAACACTATTTACAATTAGAATTTTCGAGAACAAGTATATTTCAAATTTCTGCAACCAACATTTTCTCATATTCTACAGGAGTATTTATAGAAGAAATGAGGAGGTGGGATCTAATAAAAGATCTCGTGGGATCATTAATACAGAATTTAATACTTCTTAGCCTTTGATGGGCTCGATGGAGAATTATAGAGATTTTTTGTCTGTATTAATTGTTTTACATTTAAGAACAAAGCTTGGTGAGAGCTTTTGTTGACTTTAAGGCTCTGTTTCATGTTGTAATAACCTGTTGATATTTTTTCATTAAGTTCCTATGGCAGAATTAACTATTTGGCTGTGCTGAGGCAAATATCTAATTTTCTGATCATAATTCGGCCTCTGTTGAATGTTTAGAGGCTACAGGTGGAAATGGGTAGCTGAGAGGAATCAATTAGCCTCTGATGTGGTGGTGGAGGCTCTTTCTGACTGATAAATCTTTTGATTTGTCTTTAATTGTGTTTTAATTCGGAGGATTAGGCTTTTGATTTTCGATCTTAGTTGTAATCCTCCAAAAATTGTGAAAACAGTCTTCAATCCTCTGTTCTGCTGTGTTTAAGTCTTCAACACTGATACTCTTTAGCTTTGATTTAATTGTTTGTGTCTTCTTGATGTGCAGGGCCGCAAAGGGCTCATATGGTATCAATTCCCATGAAGCATTGAAGAAACGTGAAGTTTGAACCCTGCGGATGGCTTCTCTTTTGTGAACAAAGGCATGGGGATTGTCATCCTCGGCCTTTGGTTTTCCTTTGATATTATGGAAAAACCATTAAAACCTGCAAAATACAAAAACAATTAAGAAATCCTACATTATTGGGTAAAACTACTTCAGAGGTTATGGGGAGGAGCATGGCCGTTGGAGGGCAGCATCCAATGGTGAAGATTTGTTGTGGGATGTCAAAGAGGAAAGCGGGGAAAGAATTAAGTCATATCTATCGATCTGCAGAGATCGACGATCAGGGTTAATCGGAAGGAACATAATTCAAATGGTCACATTATGGAAATTCGGAAGAGAAACAATGGAAATAGGTAAAATTTCCTTCGAAGGAGGAAAATGCAGAGGAAAGAAGATTGGGGTTGATGGATGATCGTGAGCCATCGGATGAGATCGGCCCCACAAGATCAATGGTGGATATTGCATGTTAAAAATCCTTTGGAAGAGGCAGAGGGTGATAGTGTAAGGCTAGATTAGATCTGAGCCGTTTATCTGCAAAGATCAACGGTGGGAAGCGCATACGATAACACACAAGGTAAATGAGAAAAAGTTGTTTCGGAGGAGAAAACCACGGGTTTTGCGTGGCGAAAAGGAAGGGAGGTGGTTTTACCTTTTGGAATTCGATATGCGTCCTCGCCCGACACGTGTCCCTCAAAAACAACTTATATTGCGTAATTTATGAGAATTAATCTCCATGCTCAAACTTACGCGAAAACACGCATCAACCGTCAGATTAAGGGTCTCAAATCTAACGGCTGTGGAAAGAGCGTGATAACAGATAAGTGCGCAGGTGATAATAGGTGGGGCAGTTTCAATATGGACCGTCGGATCAAGGATTGGACGGCTGAGATCAGATTTTGAAGAAAGCAGGACCCACAGGGGTAGGACCTGTCGAGGTTAATAACGGTTGTTAGATGGAATAGATAAATGACTAAGATGTGATCTGGGGTGTAAATGAAATAATACAAAGGCGGAGAATGGGTTAATGAGGGCCATTGATCTGTAGAGATCAACAGCTAAGATTTGGAAAAAAAAATTATGAAGCGGGACACATGATTTAAACCAAAGTTGTGAAATGCAATCTAGACCGTCCGATCTGGACATGTGGATGACCCAGATGCAATCGGAGCTATCGGCATCGGAGGGGCAAAGAACTCGAATGGAACCGATGCGATTGAGCACTGGTCATCGATCTGAGGATTAGATCGATGGTGGGAATTGAGTCCGAGGAGTGGCCAATCAGAGGGGAAACAAAATGAGCCCGATAAAACCTGTGATGCGATATTGCGCCGACCATTGATTGGTCTGGGATCAACGGTGGAGATTTCTTCAAATAATGAACCGGCGGAAATCCTTTATAACACATGAGAACCAAAAATTTAATAAGATACAAAGGTTTTTGCTTCGGGGGTGGGTGATATATATGAAAAAGGCACTCGATTGCGGAGCCTATGGTTTATATGGAAAACAAAGGCCCGAGGTTTATACATAGAAGGGGCCAATCGGGATCGGGCCTTCGGGCTTTTCAATCTACCCATTTAAATTTCTCCAATGCGATTAGTGCTTCGGGACTCTAACTCTTGGTCCCGAGCGCAGGTTTATATGGAGGAAAGTGGAGGCAGGGGTTTATACAACAGGCTTAACCACATTGGGGCAATGATGTGTGGCTTTTCAATCTACCCATTTCATTAAAAAACATTGCTCTGGCGGGTTTTAGACCAAAACTTAGGAAAAGTTGCTTTATGAATTTACAAAGGAAAATATGCATCGGGGATGGTTTATTACAATTTTTAAGTGCCCGATTGTGGGCCCAAGGGTTATATGAAGCAGTGATTGGTTCAGGGCTATGTAATAAGGGGCCAATCGCATCGGAGGTCTCAATAAAGCAAAAATACTTGCGTGCTGTGTTTTGTTCCAATGCGATAAGCGCTTGGGACCATCAGCGCTTGGTTCTAGGGCGCGGGCATATGTGGGGAAGTGGTTAGGACTTAGGCCAAAGGGGCTTAAGCCTGTAGATAAAAAACTTTATTTTTTATGAAAATTTTCACAGTTTTTGATGGATTTTGGGGTTTCAGCAAAGTTTAAAAGTGAATTTTAAACTTTGTAAAGAGGATCTTATGAAGGGGAAATGGAGAAAAATGGAAAATAGAGGAATTCCATGGGAAATAAAAGGGGTAAAAATGAAGGTTAGTTTGAAGTGAAAGGAAGGGAAAAAATGGTGTTTTGCAGAAGTTTTCTCTTTATGGGATCAGGAGAATTTTTGAGTTTGAAATGGAAACAACAGTGAAGGTTAAACAGAGGTGATGGTGTCTTCATGAGTCTTCAAGAGATAACATTTTTTGCAATAATTTTTTTTTCTTTGAAGGCTAAAAAAAAAAATGATTTAGACCTTTTGGCATGATAAATTTTATAGATGGCTAATAGTGGCTCCACTTGGGGATGGTGCCTTCTTGAAGGCATCAAGAACTTCAGACTTGCATTCTCTAGGAGGCTGATCAGTGCCTTATCCATTGGGATTCCTTTTCTTCATTTGGATGATCTTCTTTTTCTCTGAGAATATTAGCAGCCATGAAAAATAATGGATTTTCATCAACACAAGCTTTCTACCTGCCCAATCCTACTGATCTAACATTTTTTCTTCTTTAGAGTGCACTTGGATTGGCAAACTCTCTTACAACATTTTATTTTTTTGAAAGAAAAAAATTTAATCTATTTCTACTTCTTGTTTCTCCATGAACTCAGATTAAACAGTTGAGTCCATATGCTCCTCTACCTAATCTAGCAATCTGTTAGGATTAAACAATCTAACATATTTTTATTCTCTAATTTCTAAAACAGAAATTTAAAAGCATACAAGTCAGGATTGAACAATCTAACTTGATGCTGATCTATGGCATAAAAAACAAGCTGCACATAGATGTTATTTTACAGAATTTTTTAAATAAAAAAAGAAGGCTTAAGATCTGAAAATTCAAAGCATGACCTTCTCTTTACTCAGCTCTGTTTTTACTTTTGTTTGAGTTGTTCTTTCCTTGTCGTCTGGTTCATATTTTGAGCTGATTAGACCCAATTTCACCTTTGTTTTGACTCAGAATTTGAAACAGATTGGAGTCATTCTTCCTTTGGACACTTAGGTTCAGATTTTGAGCATGTTTGAACCTTTAATTTCTAGCCTAATTTGCCTACTGATAATCCAAGTTTAAACTGTTTGGAAAATCAAATTCACTATCCTATCAGCAGTAAATTTAAAACTACTTAGTCAAGATTGGGCTGTATGACTAATTAGAAGTGTGTTTTTCAGGATTGGCATTTAAGCTTGCACACTTTCAGATTTGTTTCTCTTTTTTGTTCGTATGGGGATGTACCTCTATTGTTTTTACAATCTGCCCTCTTTTCTTTCTTTCACTGTTTTTTGAAACTTTGAATGCAATGATGGGCGAAATGTTTATAATGAAAAAAAAGATAAAAAGGCTTCAAAACATGATGGGATCAAGAGAAGTAATGTTTGAGCATCCTTCCATTGACAGGACCCCCAAACAATTCTGCTCCATTCAACTTTTGTAAGAAAAAGGCATTATTACCAGCAGCAGAATGAATGAAGTAAGGGCCAAGCCATAAGTTGTAAAATTTCCCATGCTTGCCCTTGTCTTCTCTCCTTGAGTCCTACTTTAAAACTTTTTCCCCAATATTGAAATTGCTGGCCTTTGTTCTTCTGTCAAAAATATTTTTGATGATGTCCTGCTTTTGCAATGCTTTGTTATAAACCTCCTCCCTGGTTTGCTGAAGGTGAATAGTCTGATTTATCCTTCTGATCATGTCATTGTCTTCAGAATAAACCTCTTGAATCAACTTCATAACTGTTACACCAAGGCTGGTAGGAAAAATTTCATCTGTACCATACATAAGCTGGTAGGGTGACATACCAATAGATTTATTCAATGTCAATCTATCAGCCCAAAGTGTATGAAGAAGCTTTGTGTGCCAAGAATTTTTATTGTCTTTCAATAGCTTCTTGATTATGTTTAGTAAACTCTTGTTTGAGGATTTTGCAAGTCCATTACCTTAAGGGTAATAGGCCGTGGAATGACCCAATGTTATGTGATATTTGTGACAAAATTCAACCATCTTCTTTGATCCAAATGTTGTTGCATTATCAGTGATGATCTTGGTAGGACAACCAAATATAGAGAGAATATTAGTCTCCATAAATTTCATAATAACAGAATCATTAGCTTGCCTACAAGGGATGGATTCTATCCATTTGGTCAAGTAATCTATGGCAGTGAGAATCCATCGATGTTGGGCAGAGGATGGTGGACAGATTTCTCTATGAAGTCAAGTCCCCACTGTTGAAATGGAGCTTCAACAGTAATTGGATGCAGAGGTAAGGGTAGCAGCTTCCTTTTGCCTTCAAAAAGTTGGCATTTATGACAGGCAATTATCATCTTGTGTACATCAAGAAAGAGAGTAGGCCAATAGTAACCATCCCTTAAGATTTTTTTGGTTGTTGTCTTCCAGTATAAATGACATCCACACTCTCCTTCATGGAACTCGTGCTTAACCTTCTCTGCATCATACTCAGGCAAACATTTAAGCAATATCCCACTAGCATTTTTCCAATAAATACATTTATCAATAATGCAGTAGTTTACAACTTTTAACTTTAGAAATCTTGTCTTTGTTTTTGTCAAACCAGGGGGTGTGTTCAAATTAAGCAAAACATAAAGAATATCAACATACCAAGAGGAATTCATAACATGTTCTTCAACAATGGGAGTTGTGATTTCATCTTGTTCATCCAAAGCATTAATCATATTAATATCAAGAGCTTCAAAATTTGATTCAGCCATTAATCTAGCTAGACCTTGGCATTTAATGAGTTTAGTGGGATTTATCTCTAAATCATATTCAAGAATAACGACTATCCACTTACCTCTCTTACCATCTAGGTCCTGCGTTAGAATGTCTTTCACAACTAAATTTGGGACAAAGGCAATGATGTGTGAGTGAAGGATGTATACTCTGAAGTCTTTTAAAGCCTTGACCAAAGCAAAAGCTTTCTTTTATATGATGTTATACTTCAAAAGGGAATCCCTCAAATCCTTGCTAAAGAATGTAATAGGCTGCTCTTGTCCTTGTGTATTTTTCTGTAAAAGGACAACAGCTATTGTATGTTCTGATGCAAATGAAAAAATATAAAAATCTCTTGAAAAATCAGGACTTATTAGAACCGGTGTTTTGGTCAA
Organism: Pinus albicaulis; assembly: GCA_034641835.2. Lineage (NCBI taxonomy): Eukaryota > Viridiplantae > Streptophyta > Pinopsida > Pinales > Pinaceae > Pinus > Pinus albicaulis. Next base: position 1,582,766,825 of record CM076582.1, on the reverse strand, counting down.
TACTTGTTTCACCAGCTCAAAGGACTTCTTTGCTTCCAAGGTCCATTTTACCCCTTGCTCCTTCTTCAGCATGTTTGTAATGTTCCTAAGGAGCTCAGCCAAGCTGGGTATGAACCTTCTCAAAAAGTTAATCTTTCCAATGAAAGATTGTAACTCCTTGATGTTTCGAGGGTGAGATATTTGCAATATGGCCTCAATCCTCTTTGGATCTATCTTAATACCCTCTTCTGAAATGATGTTCCCAAGGAGTTTACCTTCTTGGAGACCGAATAATGTTTTCTTAGGGTTCAAAGATATCCCAAACTTTCTGCATTTCTCGAAAACGTTTCTCAAATGTTCTACATGCTCTTCATCTGTCTTTGAAAACATAGTAACATCATCAAGCTATATAATGATGAAGTACCCCAGTTCCTTCGAGAATGCTATGTCCATGGCTCTTTGGAATGTTGCACCAACATTCATTGGAACAAAGGGAATTTTCACATACATGAATGTGCCCCAAGGTGTAGTGAACGATGTCTTTAGTTGATCATCAGGGCAGACTAAGATCTGATTGTACCCTGAATAGCCATCAAGCAAAGAAATTCTTTTGGAACCAACCACCCTTTGTAAAATATGGTCCATCTTAGGTAAAGGGTAGTTTTCCTTGAGTGAAGCTTTGTTTAGGCCTCTAAAGTCTATACAAAGCCTAATATCTCATGTTTTCTTCCTAAATGAGACCATATTAGACACCCATTAATAATATCTAATAGGGAAAATAATACCAGCTTCATACATTTTCTTGATATCCTTCTAAACCAAGGGTAACTGAACAGGGTTTATTTTGTGAAGTTTCTGTATGAATGGCTTTTGGTTTTCCTTGAGAGGGATTTTGTGATGAATTATTTCAGTGTCATAGGATTTCATATCTTTTTAACTCCACGCAAAAACATCAGAAAAATATTTAAACAACTCTATGTATTTGAGTTTAATGTGAGCTGGTAAAGTCTTAGACAGTTTAATCATTTTAGGTTTAATTTCACTGCCTATATTAAACTCTTCTACTTTAGTATCTACAAGCTCTAGTTTTGGCTTCTTGGCCACATCGTTTGTTGAGATTGCAACAAGATGAGGAGCTTAGTGGAAAGAAGTCGTCTTCACTAAGTGGGCCTGCAGGCTATTTTTGGCGCAAAGTCTATTTTTAGACATATGGATCATGTTCTATGAGTTGCAGGATGCTATTTGTGGATGGTTGGTCAAGTCGGAAAAAATAGATGGAATTCTATTTTTAGACATATTGGGAGGAATCTATTTTTAGATTTCCAGTCTAAAAATAGATATGTCGAATATTATTAGCTCTTAATAATATTTGGACTCTAAACATTATCTTATCCTCTTGGAGCACTTCAGTTTGATGCCTGGATGTGGCACATGCAGCTGACAGAAGGAATTACGCTATTCCTAGGGTTTAATGGAGCTATTGCATGGTTGACTTCAGTTAGAACTCATGTGACAGAGTTTGGTGGAGTTGATGAGACAGTTAATGGAGTTGTGTTCAATTTAACTTAGTTGAGCTAGTTGTATCTAGTCTAACTGATTGATACAATTAGTGAGAGTGGTGTGAATTAATTATTAATTAATTCACTAATTATTAACTCATAAACCAACTAAATAATACATCAGTTAACTGCAGTGCATGGACAGTTTCAGTGGAGACTAGTGGAGAGGTAGGTGAAAGAGCAGTGTGACTATCAGTTGTGACTATATTGGTGCATGAGTTTTCACCACACATTGATGGAGAAGCCAATGAGGATTGCGCAGTACATACCAATGGGATTTGAACCTAGATCTGGTAATTATCCATATTGGATTGCGTAGTAGAGGCTTGCTAACAGGTGGAGCAGATTGGAGCATGTGTTTTGTATGATCTGAGCTTGTGTAGTGTGTAACAATTGGAGATTGTACTGAGAGCTTGTGAGGAGTTTGTACAATGATTGTTACATGATCTCTATCATTATAATATACAGATAGTTGGGGGTTTTCATCTTTAATATTTCCCATAAACATTGTGTTTATATGTGTGATTGTTTATGGTTTTAATGTGCGCATGCGATTGTTTATATTTCCGCAAATTAATGATCAATAGTAGAAGAGGTTATCTATTATGCATGAAGCTCAAACAGTTTGTGATCGGATAATCTCAGTGAATAATTTAATATTTATTCAAATTTATACATGGTATCAAAGCAGTATTGATCATTGGAGCAACTGCAAAACATTGAAGTGGTTGAGTTTTGTGCTGGTGGAATTCGAATTTGCAGCAGTGTTTTCTTGGTGTCGAAGTTGAGATGTCTTTCAACGGATTGAGATTGGAGTATTCCCTTGAGGGCAGCTCAAATTATATTGCATGGAAGGACAGGATGGAGGTGGTGCTGGATGACAATGGGTTGAAGGAGTTCATAGATGCTGAAGTCCCAAAGCCTACTTCTAGCGATGATGCCGTAAATGAGGCTTGACAAAAGAAGATAGCAAAGTGTTGAAGGATTCTATTGGAGGGCGTGAAGGATCACATAGTGTCCAGCCTGCATGGTAAGGCTTCTCCATTCCTAATGTGGAAAGCCTTGACAGATTTATTCCAAAGCAAGAGCGGCCAAAGGAAGTTGGCGCTCAAGGATAAACTCAGAAACATAAATATGGAGAAAGGCGACAGTATGCCCAAGTACCTCACGAAGTTCACCCAATGTAGGGATGAGCTGGGAAGTGTGGGGGTGACTGTAGATGATGAGGACTTGGTGAGCTTGGCTCTCCTTGGGCTTCCGAAGAGTTGGCATTCCTAGCAGGACTCTGTCAATGGTCGGGAGAAATTGCCAGGATGGGAGCAACTTTGGTCGGATCTTGTGCAAGAGGAGATAAGGCGAAGTACCAGGGACAGATTGTCATCAAAGAAATATGATGAAGAGAATTACACTTTGGCTGCCAAATAAAAGAAGGGGAAGATCAAGAAGGCTTCTCATTCTGGTGTGAAAGGCAAGAAACAGGACATGTCCAAGGTGAAGTGCTTTCACTGTCACCAACATGGAAATTATGCCACAAATTGTCCACAGAAGAAGAAAAATAAGCAGGCTGCTAGATCTGTAGCTGGAGAGGCCTTAGCCTCGCAGTTTGAGATGTATTTTTTGCTGATCGCATGCTTGGTCTCAAGTATGGTGGGTTCAATGTTGTTTCTGGATAGTGGTGTGTCTTTTCACATGACAGGAGATTGATATTTGTTTACTGATCTGGATGAGAAAGATCTTGGAGTTCACATCGAGATGGGCGATGATGGTAGATACAGTGCGACCGGTATCAGTACCATTTCCTTTGAGAGGGAGTCTGGTAAACCCTTCGCATTGAAGGAAGTGATGCATGTTCCAGGATTGAAGAAGAATCTTATCTCTGTGGCGATGTTAGAAGACAAGGGATATGATGTTGTCTTTAGAGAGGGAAAGGCTTTCCTGCGCAGTAAGGCAACTGGTGAGACCCAGAAGATAGGGATTCGAGTTAAGAACCTTTATCAATTGCAGGTAGATGGCTGCGCAGCAATGGCAGGCAAGGCAGAAGGAGTGGTGAGCCGGGATGATGGCGAGTTGTGGCACCAGAGATTGGGCCACCTTCACCATGGAGCCTTGAGTATACTGCAGTAGATTTCTACTGGGCTTCCTAAAGGCACTCTTGCGCAGTCATATCAGTGCAAGGGGTATACCTTGGGAAAATTTGTGAAAGCCACCTTTCACGAGAAGGATAGTCACGCCATGATGATCCTTGAGAGAATTCACATAGACGTGTTTGGACCTTTCTCAGTAGCTTCGACATCAAAGCACAGGTACTATGTGATCTTTGTTGATGATTTTTCTCGTAAGTGTTGGATCTTCTTCATGTAGCAGAAGAGCTAGACATACTCAAAGTTCTGTGAGTTCAAGGCACTGGTTGAGAAAGAATCGAGGAAGCAGGTGAAGGCTCTTAGGAGCGAAAATGGTGGTGAATTTATCTCTGGCGAATTCAAGGACTTTTGCAGTGTAGAAGGAATTCGAAGAGAGTTCATAGCACCTCATAACCCACAGCAGAACGGGGTTGCTGAGAGGAAGAACATAACGATCGTGGGTGCTGCACAAGTGATGTTGCATGATCAGGGCCTACCTATTCACTTGTGGGCGGAGGCATGCAATACTACAGCATATGTGCAGAACCGTTGTCCTCACAGGATACTTGGCATGACTACACCCGAGGAGGCGTTTTCTGGTAAGAGGCCTGATATTTCCCATTTGAGGATTTTTGGTTCACCTGTTTACATTCATGTGACGAAGGATGCCAGGAAGAAGCTGGAGCCAACCGCAGAGGTTGGGATATTTGTGGGGTACACTAATATGCCCCTCAACTATTGTGTGTATTTTCTAGACAGTCACAAGACTGTTGTGCAACGGGATATCAAATTTCAGGAGGAGAAAGCCATGAAGTGTTCGCTTGAGAGGGAGCCACACTTGCATGCAGATGAGGAGCTATTAGTTCCTAAGGATGAGTCTCAAGATGTGGATCATCCACAATATGAGGTTCATGGAGTGGAAGAAACCACTCATACCACGCCAACCATCAGAGGGCGGAAGCGCACTACAGAAGCTGAGCGATTGGCTCAAGATGAAGAGAAGGTTGTAGGGGCACCTACATCACAGCGCAGACAGAGACAGTCACCTAATCGGTATACTGGATACATGGCTCTTATGAGCAAGTGTATCGTGACAGAGCCATCCTCTTTCGAGGAAGCTGTGGAGGACCCCGCATGGGTAGAGCCATGGTGGAAGAGTATGATTCGAATGTCAGAAAAAGTGCATGGGAGATTGTCCCGAGGCCGGAAGGGAAATCAGTGGTGGGTTCGAGAAGGATCTACAAAGTGAAGCAGGCAGCTGACGGGAGTGTGGAGAAGTACAAGGCAAGATTTGTTGCCCGAGGCTTTTCACAGATATAGGGGATCGATTATGAGGATACCTTTGCACCTGTCGCAAGGTATTCTTCCATACAGACGATTCTTGCTCTCTCAGCGCAGATGGGGTGGCACATTCATCAGATGGATGTGAAGACTGCGTTCCTCAATAGAGTCATTGAGGAGGAGGTGTACATAGAGCAGCCCGAAGGTTTCGAGATATTCAGCAACGAGTCGCATGTGTGCAGGCTCAAGAGAGAGTTGTATGGGTTGAAACAAGCACCTCGTGCTTGGTACGCATGGATAGACAGTTATTTCACCGGACTTGGATTCTCCAAGAGTGAGGCAGATCCGAACCTATACCAGATTGTGGTGGAGGGTAACTTGCTGATAATTGTACTTTATGTAGATGATTTGATTTTGACAGGTGATGAGCTGTTGATACTCTCATGCAAGGAGGATCTTGCAAAAGAGTTTGAGATGAAGGACTTGGGCCTCCTTCATTATTTCCTGGAATTGGAAATTTGGCAGCACAATGATGGACTGTTTGTTTCTCAGGGTAAGTATGCTCGGGAGATACTGGAGAAGTTCAACATGCATGGCTGCAATCCTGTTGATACTCCTCTTCCTAGTGGTTGGAGGAAGGAGGATGCTACTTCAGCAGAGGTAGTGGATGCCACTATTTATCGACAGTTGGTGGGGTCGCTTATGTATTTGGTCAATACACGACCCGATATATGCTATGCAGTTAACCAGCTTTCACAAGCTATGGTTAAGCCTACCAAGCTCTTCTGGAAGGCAGGCAAGCATGTATTGCGTTATCTCAGAGGCACATCGGGATATGGATTGTGGTACAGACAGTCGGATGAGGTGAAGCTGTGTGGCTTCACGGATGCAGATTGGGCAGGGAGCCCAACGGACAGAAAGAGCACATCTGGAGGGATTTTGAGTATTGGGTCAACAACGTTTTCTGGTACGGCGGGGAAGCGAGAGATCGTGGCACTCGGTCGGTTCGGCGAGGGGTGAGTATATGGTAGCGAGGATTTGGGTACATGCGAGGCTATATGGATGAGGAAGATCTGGTCGGGTTGTTCGTTTTACTTGGAAACCTATTTGTGATTTATTGTGATAATCGAGTTGCATCAAACTCTCAGTTAATCTAGTATTTCATGATAGATCTAAACACATTGACATCCGGTATCATCATATCAGAGATTGTGTGCAGCGGAGAATCATGTTACTTTCATACATTCCTACGGAGGATCAGGATGCTGATATCTTGACAAAGGCACTCACCAGGAGAAAATTCGAATACCACAGAGATAGGATAGGGGTTGCAGATAATCCATATCTTGTTGAGAGGGAGTGTTGAAATTGCAACAAGATGAGGAGCTTAGTGGAAAGAATTCGTCTTCACTAAGTGGGCCTGCAGGCTATTTTTGGCGCAAAGTCTATTTTTAGACATATGTATCATGTTCTATGAGTTGTAGGATGCTATTTTTGGATGGTTGGTCAATTCTGAAAAAATAGATGGAATTCTATTTTTAGACATACTGGGCGGAATCTCTTTTTAGATTGCCAGTCTAAAAAGAGATATGTCGAATATTATTAGCTCTTAATAATATTTGGACTCTAAACATTATCTTATCCTCTTGGAGCACTTCAGTTCGAGTCACGGATGTGGCACATGCAGCTGACATAAGGAATTACGCTATTCCTAGGGTTTAGTGGAGCTATTGCATGGTTGAATTCAGTTAGAACTCATGTGACAGAGTTTGGTGGAGTTGATGAGACAGTTAATGGAGTTGTGTTCGGTTTAACTTAGTTGAGCTAGTTGTATCTAGTCTAACTGATTGATACAATTAGTGAGAGTGGTGTGAATTAATTATTAATTAATTCACTAATTATTAACTCATAAATCAACTAAAGAATACATCGGTTAACTGCAGTGCATGGACAGTTTCAGTGGAGACCAGTGAAGAGGTAGGTGAAAGAGCAAGTGTGACTATCAGTTGTGACTATACTGGTGCATGAGTTTGCACCACACATTGATGGAGAAGCCAATGAGGATTGCGCAGTACATACCAGTGGGATTTGAACCTTGTTCTGGTAATTATCCAAATTGGATTGCGCAGTAGAGGCTGGCTAACAGGTGGAGCAGATTGGAGCATGTGTTTTGTATGATCTGAGCTTGTGTAGTGTGTAAAAATTGGAGATTGTACTGAGAGCTTGTGAGGAGTTTGTACAATGATTGTTACATGATCTCTATCATTATAATATACAGATAGTTGGGGGTTTTCAGCTTTAAGCTTTCCCATAAATACTGTGTTTATATGTGTGATTGTTTATGGTTTTAATGTGCACATGCGATTGTTTATATTTCCGCAAATTGATGATCAATAGTAGAAGAGGTTATGTATTATGCATGAAGCTCAAATAGTGTGTGATCAGGATAATCTCGGTGAATAATTTAACAGTTATTCAAATTTCTACATCGTTAAAATCAAACAACTCTTCTAAAGGGTCTTGACCTTTGGGAAAACTATGATCTTTAGATTGCAAGATTTCTAACTCCTCTGTTTCCAATGCCACAATCATTTATATTGTGTTTTCAATTTTTCCAGACAGTATATTAAAATTAACAAGCTCAAGAGACTTTTATTCTTCGTCAAGAAAATTTTCTTCACTATTGCAGTCTGTTTCATAATCTGAATCTGAACTATGTAGCTCAAATTCATTTCTGAATTGCATGAAGTCTTCTATTTGTATGTCTCCATCGAACACTTGCCAATATTTTTCGTTATCAGGAACGGCTGGTCTGAATTTAATCTGAGTTGAGCATTCTTTGGTTTCATAGGGTGTTAAGCATGTTCTAGCCACGAAAGCTAAGATGTGGGCCACGATATTTATTTTTCTTGGGACAAAAATTAATTGGGATTCCTCAAAAGTTTTTGAAAGGTCCACGAAATCATTTCTATAGGCCCTAAATCTCAGGTGATTTGTGTTGTATTCCCCATTGAATTGCCTAATGATTAATTTTGAATCCCCATAAACTTTAATTCTCTTGGCTCCTAACTTTTTCAACAAATGTAAGCCTAAAATCAAGGATTGATATTCCGCTATGTTATTTGAACACTGAAAGTTTAGCCTACATGAAAGGCTCTTTGTGTGGTTGTTCTCAGTGTTATGAATCCAGATACCTGCACCAGCGTTGCTTCTAGTGCAGGACCCATCAAAGTACATACTCCATGGAGGACTAGCTTCAGGTTCCTTCGTTTGATTACTGTCCTCTTCAACTAACGTGCTTTCTGATTATTCATGAGTATCATCCCTATATTTAATTTGTTTTAATTCCTCGGGTTTTTCAATTTTTTGAGGAACGCTTTGTTGACTATTAAGGTTAAAAAGCGATGGACGCATGATTTGTAGTTCAAGACCAGTGTGCTCTCTGCCAAAGTTTAAAGGTTTAGCAAAATGTTTTGGCACTTCTGTGGTGTTTTCCTCTTCCTCTATATTGGCCATTAATTCTAATAAAGTCACTTGTTCATCCAATATTTCATCGTTAAACAAGATAAATGAGTCGAGGCCTGTATTTATAGAATATAGAGGAGAGTTTTGGGGTCTGTCTTGACTAGTCACCATATACTGCATATGGGACTCCCTATAAAGTTTTCTTGTCTGATTAAACACAGGAATGGTCGCATAGGTCATGTCCATCTGCATAGTTCCTTGTAACTTAGCCCCCCAAGACCTAGATAACAACATTCCATACTTTGGGGGCACATCAGCCACAACTATATCCATGACCAAACATTTGGCTGGAATCTGGGCTAAGTTAACGCAGAGGTATTTGATTAATCCTAAAAATTTTACTCTGCTTAAGTCAAAGGAATAGAGGTCTTTATAAGGTCTCGTGATTTCTAGACCTGGGCTTTCCATTACAGCTTTGGGAATTAAATTATGAGAGGCCCCTAAATCGTGCATAGCGTTATGCAAAATCTTGTCATGAATGTTTAAACTTACATAAAAGGGAGGAACAGGCCCCTCTTGATACCTACCTTCAGTCTTAGGAACAAAAATAAGCTCTGGCTAGTCATCATTAAGATTGACTATATCATTATTCTCTTCTATGTTAAAAGCCTTCAAAATTTGAGACCTATATACATTCTGGGCAGCTAACTCAGTCAAGGGAACAGAGATTTTAATTTTGGAAATTTCCTGCTCCAAGCTAAAAGGAATTTGATTCTTGGAAGAGCTCGTCTCAGCCTTATTAACTGCCACTTTGTTAGCAAAATCCGTTTGTTGACTTGCTCTATTTACATTTGAAGAAATGGTTTTAATAGGAGTACTAGCTGAAGTGTTAGTACTGCTAAGGTCTGCACTCTGTCTTTCATTGTTTTGAGTGCCTTTCTCTTTACCTTTATCAGAATTTCGAGCCACTGTTTTGTCTTTTTGTTTTACAATTTTGGGTTTATTTACCGTGCTATTTTGTGAAGATTTATCAGAGGTTTTGGTGTTGAGATTTTGTTGATTGGTTTTACTTCTAAGGTCATATTCCCTTTGAGATTCTATGATGACATTCTCCATGTCTAGATAATAGCTTTCATCATCATCCCTTTTTTCATCATAAGGTGTTTATAGGCCTTGTTTTCTATCATAATGAACCTCGAAGTCATCATTATCTACTCCCAGCATGTTGATATCATATTCCTCTATTTTCTCATCTGTTTCCTCAACCTCACTCATAGTTTTGATGAAAAGGAGGAGTGATATGTTGATCATCTTCCCTGGGTTTGTTTGGAGGTTGGTTTCTTTTGAAATTCTGATTCTGGTTTTGGTTTCTGTTTTGAGGAGCAGTTTGGTTTTGACTTGCTTGTGCTCCCTCAAGGATGCTCATTTTCTTCATCATCTCCTCCATCATTCTTTCCATTTTTGAGCTGGAAGTAGAAAGTGTTGATTCCTCTCTGAAGGACACTCTCTTCTCATTCTTCATTCTTGCTCTCTTATCCATTAAGTTAACTTCCACATCAATAGCCCCTTTTTGCATATCTTCAAGGGTTGAAGGATCTCTTTCTCTCAGTTGATAAGCCATTTCAGGGTCAAACCCTTTAGGAAACTTATTTAAGGCTGAGCCTTGTGGAGGTTTTAGATCTGGGGGAAGTGCATTATACACACTGTTAAATCTAGTGCAGTAAGCTTGTACACTTTCCCCAGTGTTTCTGTGGAGGTTCTTGTAATCAGAAAGTATTTGGAGAGGATTATTCTTTACTTCCCATTTTTTTAAGAAAGTATGATGGAAGGCTTGGAGATCATTGATACTGTGGGGGGCTAAGCCTTTGAACCATTTTCTTACTTCTCCCCCCAGACTCTGAGAAAATAGTCTTAGTTTGACAGATTCATCATCAATTTCATTTCTGTCAAAGTAGTCATTCATCTTATCCACCTGTTCTGATGCAGTAGTAGCATTACTAGCATCATATAATGGTATTTTGGACTGATAGTCCTGTGGAAGATTAAATAATGGTACAGGAAGGACTAAGGGAGAATACCATGCTTCCATGATATGTGGTGGAGGTGGATTAACAAGAGAAAAAGTGGGTTGAAGTGGAGTGGTTTGAATAGTGGATGTAGGATGAACATATGTGGATGGACCAGGAATAGATTGCTGAGCTGATATTGGATGAGAGACACCTAAATTGTGAAGGACATGTAAATCAGGTGGTGTTGTTTCTCTAATACCAAGATTTTCACTTGTTTCCAGTGATGAAAGTGAAGACTCAGAATCTAGCTGATCTAAATCATCAAGAGACCTAGTTCTAAATGGATTTCTTAAGTCTACTTGTGATTGTTGTAGAGCTGAAAGATTTTCAGGAACTGAATTAGCTCTCAAGGGTGATCTAAAAATAGTTGAAAATTTTATCTTAGGAGACTTCCTAAGGATACTTTCTGGGTTATCAACTATCTCAAGTGGGTTTGGGTTAGGGTAGGCTCTAGTATGAATCTTTCTAGGAGCCACTATGCTGTGTTTTTCAGACCCAACTAAAACAAGAATAGTTCAACCAAGTATGACAGTCTTTTAAGAGGTTAACTAATTTGTTTTACACAAATTTTAATCCTACAGTCCTCTAACTGAGTTAAAATGATGTTATAATGATAACGGTTCTTCCCATTGGAGTCTTAAGGTTTGTGCAGGATTGTGGAGTCGCCAAGTGGAGGTTTTTAGCTCCTTTGGAGGTAAAAGGTTTTATGGTCCACCACCATGTTTAATGAATACCAATCTGAAATATTTTTTGGTTTTTTGAGTTATTTTTCAGTCCTATTGGTTCTTAAGAGTGTGCTAAATCTGTTTCAAAACTTAGCTACGGTTATGAGACAAAGACTGTTACACCATTTTTTGGTCATCTAACCTACTATCATTAGATGGACCCAAGTACACCATGTAAGACCAATTTTAACCTAAGTAAAATTGCTTTCACTATGTAAAATAACTTAATAAAACACATTTACTACGTTGTTTATGGTCTAAACAGGAAACCCCAAAAGGAAATATTAAACAAACCTATATTTGTTTGATTTTCCTCAAGGAATAATTAATTAAACAATAATTCAATTATTATTCCTGGTCATGTTTAACCAAAAACAAAGAAATTAATTAGATAAATCCTTATTTATCTTATTATTTTCTAGGAATAATTATTTAAATAATATTCCTTGTTAAATATGACTAAATCACCCATAAATAATTAAATAAATCATTATTTATTTGATTATCTTTCAACAACTTCCTTGAAATGATAAATAAATCATTTATTTATTTATTATTCACAAATAAAGGGATTTGACCCAAGTCAAATACTTTTTCCCTCCAACAAATATAATAAAATATTCCATAAAAGGTGGATCTAGATTTGGCTAATGTTATTTTAATCATACACCAAGATCTAGAATGACCCAATATTTTGTTATAAATAGGAGGGTTTCTCCTACCATTCTTCACCTTTTGTTGCCTATTAGATCACTCTGGATCTAAACTCTTGGTCTGACTTTGAGCCATTATCATTGTCATATTTTCCATTATTTGCTATGTGAGCTCCCTTTGAGTTCTATCTTTGTCTGGGTTTTCTACACCAACAGGAGAGAGAAATGCTAGATCTGAAGTGCTGAGGACTTCCAAGAACCCATCCCATTGAGGAGAATTGGAAACACCTTCTTGTTTTCCTCCCAAGTGCCCTTAATACAAAAATTCTTTCAAAAAATATTGTTCTTGTCTTGTCTATTGGATGTATGGAGCAAAACCTTATTTTTACTGCTTAATGTCTCTTTATGCATAGATCTGGTTTTTTGCAGCACTTGTCTTGATCAACTAACTGCAGATCTGAAGATATTGGAAGTCATATTTGATGTTAGGGCTATAATTTATGCGTAGCTAAAGTGGTCTTTTTTCGTACACTTCAACAAAAGATTCATACTAACAACTGGCGACTCCACACAGGTTTTCAATTATGACCGCTGTCATTTTTTATATTCCTGCATATCCAGCCACTTCAGACCCTAGGGTTTCTTTTCAGCTTTTTGTTTTTCCTATTTTTATGTTTTTTTTCACCTATAAAACCGTAAAACATTAAAATTTCTAACTTCTACGTGTTTCTGGCCCTATTGCGCATGTGACAGACATCAGCCGCAACTGAGATGACAACTTTTTCGGAAATCTTCCGTCGGGACACCCGGAGCTTCAGGTCGCACTTTTCAGCCCAGAAAGTACGACCTAGACTCCAGGTCACACTTTTCAGCCCATTATCTACGACCTGCACAGAAAACAGGTCAAAACCTGCGACCTGCCAGTTTTTCTACTATTTTTCTGCTATTTTTCTGGGTTTTCTGAAGCTTCTATCAGGTTTTTCTAGCCTCTGTCTCAGCCCCTTTAGACATTTTTCTGATCTGTTTTGCTCATCTAAGTGGGAACATAGCCCCCTAGGGGCTTCAGTACCCTCCACTTTTGGTGGAAGAGTTTTAACTGTTTCAGGTGTCTGTTTTTTCAGAGTTTCAGCCACCCCTTTTTCAGATCTGATACCTCCTTTTCAGATCCCTTTTAATAAGCTCTTCTCCCTTTCAAATCACCTCCTGAAGTTTTGTTTGGATCTACCTTTAGGGCCTCCTCCTTGTCCCTTCTGCTTTTTGCTGATTTCCTCCTTTTTTCCAGCCACCTTGCCTCTGCCTCTTGGCTGTGTTCTGCACCTCTTTTCAGCAGATTTCTCCTTTAGATCCCTGTCCCTCTCGACCCTAGATCTATTGGCCTCTTTTTAGTGTGTTTTGACTAGATTTTTTCCCTCTGTTAGAATAGTTTTGAGAGACCCGCCTTTTTGGGTTAGATCGATGCATTGTTAGCTGTTAATTTTCTGTTATTTTAGCATTATATATTGTTCTCTGCAAATTTATTTTCAGTTACACAGCACACTTTTTCTTTTACTCTCAAAACGTCAGGGTTTAAAAATTAAAATTAACGCACGCCACACACTCATCCTAAGTGAAGAAGAGCCTGGTTACCACCGCCAGGCATAGACTTTAAAACATTGTAAAATCAATTGACACTACACCTTTCTGCCCTTGTTTCGACATTGTAATCACTCGATTCTCGCACTGGCTTTTGTTGGTCGTTTGTCTTCCCCTTGTGCCATGTTTGTGTTGTCACCAGTGCGCCCCCAAGGCACACATCCCAGAGACTTCTTGGCCTTCACCCTCAGTTTTCGGTCGGTCAACCTACTCCTTCCCGCCGTCTTCGAGTTAGTCCCCCTCCGAGTCCGCACTCCGAATCCTCTTCTGATTCATTGGGTTCTCCTTTTACTTCTGGTTCTCCCCCTGTCACCTTCACTATGTCTGGTCCAGGGCCTAACGCTAGCGGTAATCCTGACCCTAATGTTGGGACTACTACTAGCGGAACCGCCACAGGAACTAACTCGGCTGCACCTTTGATCCCTTACATGGCAGGCCTCAGCCTCTCCGATCTCAATCAGTTGATCAATGACCCTATTCGCCACGATGTTGGTTGGTCTGCTATGCCAACCAAGCTCCCCTTCGACATCCCTAAGTTTGAATGCCTTGCTAGAGAAGATCCAACCAACCATGTCTGATCTTTCCACATGTGGTGTTCCTCCAATTCCATTACTGATGATTCCATCCATCTTCGGTTCTTCCAACGCACGCTTACGGGTGAAGCTTCTAAATGGTATGTTGACCAGGCCACCTCTTCCCATACCACCTTTGCGACCATTGCCAAAGCCTTTTTATCTTATTTCCAACTCCCTCTCCGATACGCCACTGGTACGGAGCTTTTGACGTCTTTCCGTCAATCCTCTTCGACCTGCCTTTCCACTCATGTCCAGGAATGGTGGAGAAGACGGAGCTTATGTCAAGCTCCCACCTTCGAAGATCGGGTTTATATGGACCGGTTCCTTCACACTCTCTTACCTCTGATTGGAAAATATGTCGCCTCCCATTTCCCTCAAACCGAATAAGTCGCCCTCCAAACGGCCTTGAAATATGACCTGATCTACGCTCAGTCTGGTTATGTTTATACCTCCTTCCTGACCTCCCCAGGCCCGGTGGTGCTAACGCCTCGGGGGCATATCATTCCACCGACGGTATTATTGGAGCCCTTTCTTATCCATATGCTCAACCTCCTATGGGGTATGGTCTCCCTCCGGGAGGGGCCAACACCTCTAGCACTTTTCCCCCTCCAGTTAGCATGTATCCAGGATACGACATGCCTCATCCTTTTGCCCAACCTCCTGCTTACCTCAATGCTTCCCAACCTAACCATTATCCTTATCCACAGCCTGGTGCTCCAGCTCCTCTGGCATATGCACTTCCACCTCCCTCGCCTTCTCAACCCCAGCAACAGCACCTACATCCCCCTCCAGGGAAATTATTTGCACAGTAGGGCGCGACTAATCCCCCTTCCTCTCAAAGAAGGCGGAGAGGCAATCAAAATCAATCTGCCCCTTGTACTCGTGGACCCAATCCTCAAGGTACTGACCCTAACACTGCTAACCAGCAATAGGGCACTCAGCCCAAGCCGGACAGGCCTATTCGCACAAATAAGCCTTGTTCATGTTGCGTGTTTATGGTCATTGGCCACACTCATGATTGTCCCCTCTTACCATAGATGTGGCGTATGTGGGAGTTCCAAGCCACATTGCACGACGAAATATGCCTCCACTCATGCTCCCCCTAAAGTGGCCACTACTCAACCGGCCGTGTTTACCGATCCTTTTCCCCAACAAAGGATTCATGGTTGCCCAACCACCGACTCGCGATGTGCCGCCACCAACCTTCCCCTTCCTCGTCTACTCCGATTACCGCATCCTCACCATCCTCATGATGAACTCCGATCCACCTCTAACCGTCGACCTTAACCTTCAAACTCGGTCTCGCCAGTACCCCAAGCCTCCTGCTCAGTCTGCCCCCGAGCCTCCTTCTTCAGGTTCTACAGAGCCTCTTTCGACATCCAGTGGCCCCTTACATATCCCTCAACCCAAATTTGAGGTTCATACCAAGATTCCTAAGGGACCATTACGCCAAAATGCTGCTTCTGGTCGAGCTTCTCATTCGTATAGCATAGTAGATGATTTGGCGCAGTCTCCTGCTGCCATTTCCACATTGGAACTCCTCCAATCGCGCCCTTCCCAAAAGAAGGCTCTACTATTTTCCATGGGCGCTGTAGATCCTGCTGACGACCAAATGATTATTTTCAATGCCCATAAATTCGAGCATCCTCCCCTTCCTGCTTTCATAGCCTTCCAAATCCCAGTCAAAATCTGGAACGCTAACGTTTCCCGGTGCATAATTGATGAGGGGGCATCCACCTGTGTGATGTCTGCTTTGGTTTGGAAACAACTCGGATCTTCTGAGCTGGCCCCTTCCACGATCACCCTTAGAGCATGGGATGGCCACTCCTCCCAGCCCATTGGCCTCTTCCGTAATTTTCCTATCACTCTTGCGGGCAAGACTGTTTGCGTTGACGTCGAAGTCATCGATGCCCCTATAGATTACAACATTCTCTTGGGGTGAAGCTACACCTATGCCATGTCTGCTGTCCCTTCCATGGTTTTTCACAAGATGTCTTTTCCTCACAATGGAAAGATAGTCACCATCGACCAGTTCACGTATCATAAGCCAAAGTCTCAGACCTCCCCTGAGACGACCATCTCTTCCGTAGCCAATAAGAAAACCATCGATTCCTTGACCAGTGTCTATCCCGGCGTCTACAAAGACTCCTCTTTTCTTGGAACTTTTCCTGGTCTCCCTCCTCCTCCTATCTCTGATCCCAGCTTATCGAATGTTTGCTTTCGATGCAATTCATTCCCAAGTCGCTTCTTAAGCGACCTGGCCCGCTAGTCAAAGAACCTCGACTCAACCTCACCCACACACCGCTCCTAGCCATTCATCTCGCCCGCCCGGACCTCTCCTTCTCCGGCCCTTCTCCCCACGCTGGTATCCCCGAACCCCTATATCCCTCGGGCCGGGCCCCCCGGCTCACCCATCTCTCGAGGCCGGTTCCTCGGTGGTCACATCCCGTCGGGCTCTACCTACCTTTCCTGGCTCCCCCTCCCGGAGTCTATACGGTCCCCGTCATGGCCACCCTCTCTCTCCCTAACCTGACCCTGGGCATACCCGTCTGGTACATTGACCCTCCAGCCGCTACCCCACCCGGTCACCCCAAACCCTACCTTGCTTTGACACAGATTCAATCGGTCCCCCTCGCTTCCTCCGGGCCACCATACCCCCCCGCACCTCCCCGTGACCTTGCCCCCCGTGGTGCACGTGTGGCACTTCAGAAAGAAAGGCAAAGCTCGTAAGGGGGCATCCAAAGACAAGGCCACCCCGACCGACCCGGCTCCTCCTCTGCCTACAAAGCCTTGCGCCTTGTGTGATTTCGTCGGTCACGCCACCCATAATTGTTCTGAATTTCCCCGTATTCAACCCATGGTTAAAGTCGCGTTCCCTGAGTCTATGGTCCCTGACCCCTCTATTCCATCCTCGTCCATAACCAAGAACCCAAAGATTATTCGCACCAACAAACCCTGTACTTTGTGTGGTGTCCATGGCCATTACTCCCACCATTATCCTCACCTGACGCATTATCGCGCCTCTTTAGAGGTAGTTCGAGAGTACGAGGTTGAACAAAATCAGTTCGCCTCTCCCATACTTGTGTAGTATGCTTCAGGTCAGCTTGAGGATCCCCCCACTCCCATTGACATCCCCCCCATGATGTCCAAATGACGAAGTCTACTACCACCATTCTCTACCTATCATCCTCTGTGAGACCCTTAGAGAACATTCCCTTTGAATCCTCCCCTATTTTTTCGCTCGCTCCCCCTTCAGCGACCACCCTGGGCTCAACATCATTTGACCATTTGTTTATCTGTTCTTCTGTCATTTCCCATGACAATCCGTATGTGAGCCTTTCTTCCTACACAGATGATTTAGGTAGCTTTTCCGTGTCATGTGGTTTCCCTTCCACTTGTCACCCCCTCTTTTCCCGTCAGGATGCCCCCTTGGAAGCCTTCTCCACCCATGACCTCATCCTTCCCGCCCATAACCGGGATAACACCACCCATATTTCTGTTGACCTCCGCAGCCCGAGTCCCAGCCATACCTCCTATCACCCTCATATACCACCATTTAGTTCGGATATGAGTCATATCCATCCTGCCCATCGCACTCCCTCCTGCAGTTGCCACTAGATGTCTACTATACACTCACGCTGTCGTCATTGTTCCTCCTCCTCCCAATTTTTTTCTTGTAACACCATTCCGCAGAACCTCTCGTCCACCACCTATATCGGTTATGCCGATGGTGCAAGTCGTTACTCCCGGAATCTAGCCTTGACAGGTTGGGCCATTTTTACCCCCTTGCATGCCCTTGTTCTCTCGAACGGGGTCTGCATTGGTACTGCCACCAACAATCAGGCCGAATATGATGCAGTGCATGGTCTCTTAGCCGATGCCATCTATCATCGCATCCTCCATCTGCATGTTCGTTTAGATTCCCTACTTCTTGTCATGCAACTAAATGGTGTCTATCGTGTGCATAATCCTATGCTATTTAGACGATATTTACGAGTGAAACTCTTGATACGTGAATTTGAAACCATAACTTTCAACCATGTACCTCGAGAACAAAATCACTATGTAGATAGCATTGCCAACCATGTTCTAGATTGGCATTTATCACACGCATTTTATACAAGACAATAACATTCATAATCATTGAAAAAGATGCATATCCATAATATGTGTCGCAAAACAAGTGTTTAGAGTCCATCTACTCTGATACATATGACATGCCCATAGCATGTTACAAAAAACTAAAAACTGGGGGCACCACCTGTCCCTACATACACACTAGGGGGCACCACCTGTCCCACACCTAATCACTATCTGGCGGATCCCGAGCCAATGGCTCTGCTCCTGCAGCTTGTACATCACTAATCCCCTGACCGGCCATCGCCATGCGCCGCATGACACCCCGCCATTCCGAGGGTAGACCAATACACGGCTCTATGTACTGGTCGTCTAAGTCTTGCCACCCGCGCTCTGAAACACTGGTCAGCAACCTCTCGCATCTACGGTGGATGTCCTCTAGGAGGGAGGCCACATCCTCATTATGTGCCGCTCTCGATCCACTGGGGCCTGCAGCTCCTAACGCTATCAGTCGTCCCATATATCCAGCCGGTTTTACCGGAGCTATATCTGCATACAAAAAGTACATGAATCAGTACCCTATCTACTGTTCAATAAATTTAACATGCCCAAAAAAGAGTAGTCACTTGTCACTTACCATCGGGTCCCCATACTCGACCAGGCGGAAGTGGTAGGTCCGGATCCCCACAATAACTCATCCCACTATAGGGATAGTCATCTATGTATAACGGCATCTGATCCCAATGGGCAAAGAACTCAGGTCGAAACACCCGTCCGACCGCCCCTCCTCCTCTGCACAGTAGTTGCCCCCACCGGCGCATCCTGGGCTCTCTTGGGCCCCCATCTGGGAGCTGTATATGAGGTCGTAAGGTCGGGATCTTCTCAAAAAAGAAGGAGCACAATAAAGTCCCATACGAGCAATCGTGGTTCACTTGCCGCTTGCAAAGCGACAACTGTCGTTTTAACGACACCAACAGCATTTGGGCCCACCCATAGTAGGTCCCACTCAACACACTCTCCACAATCATCATCTACCCCCCAGTGATGTGATGGAGCGCCTGGTTTCCCAGGATCCGCAGCACCGCTGCGGCCACTGCACGGGTATCTAATCTCTCTAGGTCCCCGATCGGTATCCGAGTCCCTTTGACTTGGAGACCCGGTCGACAATGTCGCTCCACAAACTCCATGATGTTCTGCCCCCGCGGTAACACTGGCTGTGTATTTCCCACCATCCCAAGTGGCGGGAGACCAGTCAGGAAATACAGATCCTGGACTGTCAATTCGATCCTGTGCCCCTGCACTACAAATACCTCATGATCTCGATCCCAATAACTGACAATCCGGGCCAACAAGGGCTCCCCTGCTCTCATCAAAGGGTTCTCCAAAAACTTTAGAACCCCAAATCTGGCCAATACACGACGGACACCCTGATCTACCTAGATCTCTGACCGTAATGTACCCAAGTCTCTCTCTCTCCAGTTGACCCGTATATCTGCCATATCTGCACAAACACATCATCTTTGTCAGTATACAGATAGGAAACACTGTAACCAATCACAAAAACCCAAATCTCAGCCCCAAAATAGCACTGAAATCTCATTCATCCCCCAGGTCGCACTTTTTTGCCCAATCCTGGGACAGGTCACAGTTTTTTGCTCAAAACCTACTTCCCAGGTCGCAGTTTTTGGCCCAAAAAGTGCGACCCAGCCGTAGAGGTGAAAGAGGGTCTGTTCCTGAGATTCTGGGCCCTAATCTGAACTTTTAATCCATCAAAATGAAAGAGTAAGGTTAGGCCTCTTACCTGCAACTGACGGATCTCGATTCCAACGGTCGGTTTGTCTGCTACGCTCGCCGCAAGATTTAGGGCCTTCTCTCCTCTCTACATTCACCACAACAACACTAGCAAATGAGTGGATTTGGAGGGAAAACTGCCTTATTAAAAGAGAACCCTTGTTTCTTCTTTCGCCTGCTGCGACCATACCGTAGCTCCGTTTGACAAACCGTCTGCACCGTTGGAAAGCTCTCACCGAACCCTCAAATGGGTATCTGTTAGTTTTTTCTGATTTGATACTTCACCACGACACATTTTGTCCAAGATGGGTCACTTCACCTCCCCCCAAAATCGAATTTCCTCACTTACAACACTTGTGCTTGGGGCACCACTTTGCCTCCATACTTGTATTTTTTCGTGTCGATTTTCATCATGAGATATCATTTTGTACTCATGCTTTTCGGGTCCCCCATGGGCTCTTTTCTTTGTGGCAGCCCCATCGAGTCGCCCTTGTTTAGAGCATCCAAGTTGAGTCATCATCGCATTCATGGAGTCTATCCCAAGTCCCTTTGTACCCCGCTATAGTCTTCCATCCTTCATTGTTTGATCCCTCTCTTGTGTCGCACATTATGGCTTTCATTCCCACTGTCCCCTATCCCTAATGATATTGTGTCAGTCGCTGCCATGTCATTCATGCCCTTTATGCTCTAACAAGGGAAGTCGTCCATTCCTACTCAGTCCCTCCATTTCGTCATCATCATTGGTATCAGTCTGTCAGTCGCTCGACTATTTTCTCTCGTGCCTTAGTTGAGGATCTCTCATTGCCTCACCTATGGCGGACCTCCTTCTGTCGACATCAGCTCATTCATTCCAGAAGCCAGGTCTAGAGGGCGGTGTACCTTGGTTCCAACTTCCACTCTTGTTCGGTGCCTCGGATCAGGAAAAGGGATCTCTCATTTCCCTTTGACTTGATTGTTTCTCCACTCCAGCTCCTTTCAGCATGATCGAGATCCGTATATTTGATGGTTCAGTGATGCAGCAGCAGCTCTTGGTGATTCCCGGGTGTGTGTGAGATGTCTTAGCCCTCATGAGGGGGTGGCCCTGCAGGTAGCCCCCCACATGCCCGGATGACCTCTTCATTGCAGCCCTCGATGCAGCTCCATATATTTGATGATGTCGGCCTTAGCCGCTTGCAGCGCCTCTTTGATTTGCATGTATCAGTCAGATTTTGTGAGCCCTTCCCCACTTATAGGGGGCATTTGGGCTGTATTTGTATCTCATGTACTCAGATATTATTTTATAAGTCTTGGCTATTATCCCAGGCACAGCACGTATGTGGGATTCATCATTGTATTATTATCCGGCTCATGTTTATGCCGGTTGTACTTTATGGTTCGGTCCCTTGTTTACTGGACACACTATTCTTTTGTACTTTGTCTCGGCGGGCATAGGTATGCCTCCCCCGCCGCCTTTAGCACAGGTACCCTCTCATAAAAAGAGACTTGTTGCACCCGCAAGTCTCGTCTCCTCAGGGTCTAGTTCTTCAGCACATTATTCTACCTTACATTTCTCTCTCCGACTTCCCTTTTTGATGTCTGGTGATTGAGTTCTTATAACGTACTTCGGTCATACGATTTGCTCCTAACACTCGCACGCTGGGGGGAAATCTGTTACACCATTTTTTGGTCATCTAACCTACTATCATTAGATGGACCCAAGTACACCATGTAAGACCAATTTTACCCTAAGTAAAATTGTTTTCACTATGTAAAATAACTTAATAAAACACATTTATTAGGTTGTTTATGGTCTAAACAGGAAACCCCAAAAGGAAATATTAAACAAACCTATATTTGTTTGATTTTCCTCAAGGAATAATTAATTAAACAATAATTCAATTATTATTCCTGGTCATTTTTAACCCAAAACAAAGAAATTAATTAGATAAATCCTTATTTATCTTATTATTTTCTAGGAATAATTATTTAAATCTTATTTAAATAATATTCCTTGTTAAATATGACTAAATCACCCATAAATAATTAAATAAATCATTATTTATTTGATTATCTCTCAACCACTTCCTTAAAATGATAAATAAATCATTTATTTATTTATTATTCACAAATAAAGGGATTTGACCCAAGTCAAATACTTTTTCCCTCCAACAAATATAATAAAATATTCCATAAAAGGTAGATCTAGATTTGGTTAATGTTATTTTAATCATGCACCAAGATCTAGAATGACCCAATATTTTGTTATAAATAGGAGGGTTTCTCCTACCATTCTTCACCTTTTGTTGCCTATTAGAGCACTCTAGATCTAAACTCTTGGTCGGACTTTGAGCCATTATCATTGTCATATTTTCCATTATCTGTTGTGTGAGCTCCCTTTGAGTTCTATCTTTTTCTGGGTTTTCTACACCAACAAGAGAGAGAAATGCTAGATCTGAAGTGCTGAGGACTTCCAAGAACCCATGCCATTGAGGAGAATTGGAAACACCTTCTTGTTTTCCTCCCAGGTGCCCTTAATACAAAAATTCTTTCAAAAAACATTGTTCTTGTCTTTTCTATTGGATGTATGGCGCAAAACCTTATTTTTACTGCTTAATGTCTCTTTATGCATAGATCTGGTTTTTTGCAGCACTTGTCTTGATCAACTAACTACAGATCTGAAGATATTGGCAGTCATATTTGATGTTAGGGCGATAAGTTATGCATAGCTAAAGTGGTATTTTTTCGTACACTTCGACAAAAGATTCATACTAACAAAGACAATCTACTCTTATGGCTAAGCTAGCTGATCCTTCAAGGTTAGATAAGCTCTTATGAGAATCCTAGGGTTTTCCTAGTTTGTCACTGATTCAAACAAGTTTTACCATGATTACCATTGGTTTGGTAGTGCTTGAAAGGGTTGCTTGTACTCACAAAGTTTTATGAAGTGTCAAGGTAACCTAAGATGAAAATTCTACTCAATTCCCCAGCGGAGTCACCAGAGATGTTAGCTCCCTGTAATTAGCAAGATTGGCAAAGTCCAATTGCAGGGAGAAACACTATTTCAACCACTTTGGGATTCTAGGATCTAGCCCTGAATCCGGAGAGGGATCTCTCCAATAAGGTGCAAAGATGGATTAATATTTAAAGCTTTTGAGTAATGATATTAGGCTAGTTCTGAAGTTCGAGGGTTTTTGTTTGTTTTGGATGGTTGAGCATGATTATTATTTGAGTGGAAAGTTCTAAAATGGAAAGCGTTTCAAAGGTGTGAAGTTGCAAGCAATCAAAACTAGCTTTGGATAGAAGATAGATATAATGCTGGTTTTTAGTCCATTGGGCTATGGAGTCATAATAGGGTTTAATTGAAACAACAAGGTTCAAGAGTGGTCCATGGGGCAAGTCATCTATTTCTAAGGATCTCTTTAAAGTTGATTTTATGGAATGAAATGATACTGTTAGTATGAATCTTTTGTCGAATTGTACGAAAAAATACCACTTTAGCTATGCATAACTTATATCCCTAACATCAAATATGACTGCCAATATCTTCAGATCTGCAGTTAGTTGATCAAGACAAGTGCTGCAAAAAACGAGATCTATGCAGAAAGAGACATTAAGCAGTAAAAATAAGGTTTTTCTCCATACATCCAATAGACAAGACAAGAACAATGTTTTTTGAAATAATTTTTGTATTAAGGGCACCTGGGAGGAAAACAAGAAGGTGTTTCCAATTCTCCTCAATGGGATGGGTTCTTGGAAGTCCTCAGCACTTCAGATCTAGCATTTCTCTCTCTTGTTGGTGTAGAAAACCCAGACAAAGATAGAACTCAAAGGGAGCTCACACAGCAGATAATGGAAAATATGACAATGATAATGGCTCAAAGTCAGACCAAGAGTTTAGATCCAGAGTGATCTAATAGGCAACAAAAGGTGAAGAATGGTAGGAGAAACCCTCCTATTTATAACAAAATATTGGGTCATTCTAGATCTTGGTGCATGATTAAAATAACATTAGCCAAATCTAGATCCACCTTTTATGGAATATTTTGTTATATTTGTTGGAGGGAAAAAGTATTTGACTTGGGTCAAATCCCTTTATTTGTGAATAATAAATAAATAAATGATTTATTTATCATTTTAAGGAAGTGGTTGAAAGATAATCAAATAAATAATGATTTATTTAATTATTTATGGGTGATTTAGTTATATTTAACAAGGAATATTATTTAAATAAGATTTAAATAATTATTCCTAGAAAATAATAAGATAAATAAAGATTTATCTAATTAATTTCTTTGTTTTGGGTTAAACATGACCAGGAATAATAATTAAATTATTGTTTAATTAATTATTCCCTGAGGAAAATTAAACAAATATAGGTTTGTTCAATATTTCCTTTTGGGGTTTCCTGTTTAGACCATAAACAACCTAATAAATGTGTTTTATTAAGTTATTTTACATAGTGAAAGCAATTTTACTTAGGGTAAAATTGGTCTTACATGGTGTACTTGGGTCCATCTAATGATAGTAGGTTAGATGACCAAAAAATGGTGTAACAGATACAACAAGAAGGGGAATTAAACAAATGAAGAACAAAGAGCAGCCTAATATCAGGTAAGTACTTTGAAACTATCCTACTTCTGGCATACACTTAAGAAAAACATAAAAGCAATCTAAGATCTAGTAAGTACTTTGAAACTAGCCAGCTTTTTATGCACTTTCAATAGAAAACATTTAAAACACAAAGGGGGACACATATGATAACAAAGAATAGTCTAAGATCAGGTAAGGACTTTGAACCTAGCCTACTTTCAACACATTCTTAGGGAAAATTTCAGATAGTTTTTGGGGATAAAAATAAAGGACATGGCTCACCATCACTTCCTTAGTTCATCTCTACATAACATAAACTGAAAATAACATTTAAGAACAATATTTAGCTTAGACAGTAGGACGAGGGAACACCAACATTCCTAACTACTCAAACTGAATTGAATCATTCCTAAATAACACACATTGGAAGAAAACATGTAGGTAAAGCTTATCAGTCAGAGAAGGGTAATGATATACAGTAAATCCTAACTCTATGCTTGTTTTTCTTTATCAGAGAAGATGGACAAAGCAAAAATATAAATAAAATAACAATTTACAATAAGAAAAACATCACCATTGACATAGACCAGGATCCCATAAATCAGCTTGTATTGATGCTTCAAACCAGTTACAGCTTTAAGTCCAATGTTTCAGTTCAGCAATCATATTCACTTCAAAGCCTAACTATTCTATCACAAACAGAGCTTCAAGAGCCTTTGAACACTATTTACAATTAGAAGTTTCGAGCACAAGTATATTTCAAAGTTCTGTAACCAAAATTTTCTCATCTTCTACAGGAGTATTTATAGAAGAAATGAGGAGGTGGGATCTGATAAAATATCTCCTGGGTTAATTAATATAGACTTTAATACTTCTCGGACTTTGATGGGATCGATGGAGAAGTTTAGAGATGTTCTGTCTATATTAATTGTTTTACATTTAAGAACTAAGCTCGGTGAGAGATTTTGTTTATTTTAAGGCTTTGTTTCAGGTTGTAATAACTCTGCTGATATTTTTTCATTAAGTTCTTGTGGCAGAATTAAATATTTGGTTGCAGTGAGGCAAATATCTGATTTTATGATCAATGGGTAGCTAAGAGGAATCAATTAGCCTCTGATGTGGCGGTGGAGGCTCTTTCTGACTGATAAATCTTTTGATTTGTCTTTAATTGTGTTTTAATTTAGAGGATTAGGATTTTGATTTTCGATCTTAGCCATAATCCTCCAAAAATTGTGAAAACAGTCTTCAATCCTCTGTTCTGCTGTGTTTAAGTCTTCAACACTAATACTATTTAGCTTTGATTTAATTGTCTGTGTCTTCTTGATGTGCAGGGCCGCAAAGGGCTCATATGGCATCAATGCCCATGAAGCATTGACGAAATGTGAAGTTTGAACCCTGTGTATGGCTTCTCTTTTGTGAACAAAGGTGTGGGGATTGTCATCCTCGGCCTTTGGTTTTCCTTTGATATAATGGAAAAACCATTAAAACCTGCAAAATAAAAAAACAATTAAGAAATCCTGCATTATTGGGTAAAAATACTTCAGAAGTTGTGGGGAGGAGTGTGGCCATTGGATGGTAGCATCCAATGGTAAAGATTTGCTGCGAGATGTCAAAGAGGAAAGCGGGGAAAGAATTAAGTCAGATCTGTCGATCTGCAGAGATCGACGGTCAGGGTTAATTGGGAGGAACATAATGCAAATGGTCACATTATGGAAATTCAGAAGAGAAACAAAGGAAATAGGTAAAATTTCCTTCGGAGGAGGAAAATGCAAAGGAAAGAATATTAGGGTTGATGGATGATCGTGAGCCGTCAGATGAGATCGGCCCCACAAGATCAACGATAGAGATTGCACGTTAAAAATCCTTTGGAAGAGGCGGAGGGAGATAGTGTAAGGCCAGATTAGATCTGAGCCGTTGATCTGCAAAGATCAATGGCGGGAAGCACGTGCGATAACACACAAAGTAAATGAGAAAAAGTGGTTTTGGAGGAGAAAACCATGGGTTTTGCACGGTGAAAGGCGAAGAGGCGATTTTGCCTTTTGGAATGCGATATGTGTCCCTGCCCGACAAGTGTCCCTCGAAAATAGCTTATATCGCGTAATTTCAAAGAATTAACCTCCATCCTCAAACTTAGGCGAAAATGCATGTTGACCGTCAGATCAAGGGTCTTAGATCTGACGGGTATGGAAAGAGCGCGATAACAGATAAATGCGCAGGTGATAATAGGTGGGGCGGTTTCAATATGGACCGTCGGATCAAGGATTGGACAGCTGAGATCAAATTTTGAAGAAAGCAGGACCCAGAGGGGTAGGACCTGTCGGGGTTAATAAGGGCCGTTAAATGGAATAGATCAATGACTGAGATGTGATCTGGGGTGTAAATGAAATAATACAAAGGCGGAGAATGGGTTAATGAGGGCCGTTGATCTGCAGAGATCAACGACTGAGATTTGGAAAAAAACATTATGAAGAAGGACACATGATTTAAACCAAAGTCGGGAAATTCAATCTGGACCGTCTGATCTGGACACGTGGATGGCCTAGATGCAATCAGAGCTATCAGTATCGGCGGGGAAAATAACTCGAATGGCGCCGATGCGATTGAGCGCTGGCCGTCGATCTCAGGATAAAATCGACGGTGGGAAATGAGTCAGAGGAGTGGCCAATCGGAGGGGAAACAAAATGAGCCCGATAAAACCTGCGATGCGATATTGCGCCGACCGTTGATTGGTCTGGGATCAACGGTGGAGATTTATTCAAATAATGAACTGGCGGAAACCCTTTATAACACATGAGAACCAAAAATTTAATAAGATACAAATGTTTTGGCTTCAGGGGTAGGTAATATATATGAAAAGGCACTCGATTGTGGGGCCTGTGGTTTATATGGAAAACAAAGGCCTGTGGTTTATACATAGAAGGGGCCAATCAGGATTGGGCCTTCGAGCTTTTCAATCTACCCATTTAAATTTCTTCGATGCGATTAGCGCTTCGAGACTCTAACTCTTGGTCCTGGGCGTAGGTTTATATGGAGGAAAGTGGAGGCAGGGGTTTATACAATGGGCTTAACCGCATCGGGGCAATGATGCGAGGCTTTTCAATCTACCCATGTCATTAAAAAACATTGCTCTGGCTGGTTTTATACCAAAACTTTGGAAAAATGGCTTTATGATTTTACAAAGGAAAATATGCATCGGGGATGGTTTATTACAATGTTTAAGCACCTGATTGCGGGCCCAAGGGTTATATGAAGTGGTGATTGGATCGGGGCTATGTAATAAGGGGCCAATTGCATCGGAGGTCTCAATAAAGCAAAAAGACTTGTGCATTGTGTTTTGTTCCAATGCGATAAGCGCTTGGGACCATCAGCGCTTGGTTCTAGGGCGCGGGCATATGTGGGGAAGTGGTTAGGACTTAGGCCAAAGGGGCTTAAGCCTGTAGATAAAAAAAAAAAAAAATTATGAAAATTTTCACAGTTTTTGATGGATTTGGGGGTTTCGGCAAAGTTTAAAAGTGAGTTTTAAACTTTGTAAAGAGGATCTTATGAAGGGGAAATGGAGAAAAATGGAGAATAGAGGAATTCCATGAGAAATAAAAGGGGTAAAAATGAAGGTTAGTTTGAAGTGAAAGGAAGGGAAAAAATGGTGTTTTGCAACAGTCTTCTCTTTATGGGATCAGGAGAATTTCTGAGTTTGAAATGGAAAGAGCAGTGAAGGTTAAATAGAGGTGAGATGTCTTCATGAGTCTTCAAGAGATAACATTTTTAGCAATAAATTTTTTTTTTTTGAAGGCTCAAAAAAAAAATGATTTAGCCACCTTTTGGCATGACAAATTTTATAGGTGGCTAACAGTAGCTGTGATAAAGAAAGGGATTCATCATTCTTGGAGCATTCTGGAGGTATATTCACTCATGAAGTAATGGAAGAAAAGATTGCAAATGGTAGACATCTTGAAATGAGAAACCTTTTCTCCCTTCTAGATGACCCTTTCGTAATGAGCCTTTCACTGCTCAAAGATAAACTTCTACTTGTAGCAAATCCAAAAATTATTTGGTTTTGGAGGGCCTTTGATGGAGAGAGAATCTCATTGAGAGATCTCATTAGAGATGCATTTCAAAAATTCAGGAAATGCAAGGTTCTTCAAAATTTTGGGAAGGATGGCATTCTACAAAGGGAGGATGCCATGATTATGCAGTACCTCATTCATCATCCACATGGGAGTGAATGGGTGAGGATGATAAGCAAGGGGTTGAAAAACCAGTTGCATATTTGTATGGGCCAACATTCTTGGTTATGCTAGTTTCCATTGGGATATTTCTATCACTCTCCAAAGGCACCTCTTTTTCTGATCCGTGCCTTGAAAAACACATATGAGATGAGGGAGGAGGCATGGCTACGCTGGCTGCTCTTTGGTGAGTATGGATACCACCCAATAGTTCATGATTTTCTGATTCATGCCTTGTGTATCAATGATAGTATGCAACAAAAAAAGGCATGTTCATTTTGGTTTCACTTGAGAGAGTTTGGCCACCACATGACATCTGCTATGTCTATGTGTTTTGTATTGTGTAAAATTTGGCATAATGATCTCATGATATGCATTGATGATGTTTCTTTGTATTGGGCTGATGTGACATCTCATATGTCCATTAGTATGCTTTTGCTTCATGATACACATGAAGAGGAGAGAAGGAAGTAAGATCTCTTGTTGCTTTGGTTTCTTATGGGGGAGTTTGGGTTGACCATCTTACATGGAGGAGATGGAGGGTGGAAGCAAAGTGACTTACTCCGGTGGTTATTGTTAGGATAATATGGTTTGACATCTTTTTCTACCCATATTACTTCTTCCCTTATTCTTTTGCATAACTTTGAAATGATGAAGTTTGGATCCAACAAGGTTAAGTATGGGAGCATATCAATGCTCAATCTAGTTCATGAAACATGGGATGAAGGAGTGTATTGTATGATGAAGCTTTTCCTTTGTGGGAAGAGCTACTTTATTTTATGTCTCTCATGCATTTTCGATGATGTTGGACATCATATGGTTGTCACTTGGTACTTCATGATGGAAGAAGGACATCTAACCAAATAGTTGGAGGTCATTCCTTATGTTTTTAAAAGACAACTTTGGAACCAAACATACATAACCTATTGCAGAAAATGGAGAAAGTCTTCCTTATGTGGATGCCATATGGAGGGGAATATATGGCCTTGCATCTAATTTTGGAGTTTCTTGAGGACAAGCAACATTTTGCTGGGGGGGACTGTAATATTCCCAAATTTTCACATTATATTTGGAATATTAGAGTCCTTGATTTTCTTAATGAATTAAGTAAATAAAAGGGTGGAGGGACCCACAATCCTCAATAAGAATAAATATCCACTTTATGTGTGTGAATGTGGATTAATTTAGACTAGCTCTGGAAAAAGAGGTAGTTGAGCAACTAATAATGTGAATGAGATTGGAGATCATGTCTCATTTAATGAGAAAGATCATGGGGGGTTGATTCAGTCAACTAAGATCTTGAAGATGTCAAACAAAGGATCATTGAGCATTCATGATCAAGTGATGGAGGATCATTTGCAAATGAAGCACACATGGTGGAGGAGGTGTACATCGCACCTAGAATGTTTGGTTGATTTGGTCAAAAAACGCAGTCCCACTTGCAGGATCTTGTCCACATGAGATTGCACAGTTGAGATTAGGGCCAAGGCTTGAGGGGGCTCAATCATTATAAAGGAGATGAAGGAAAAGTTGGAAGGAATCTTGGATTATCTGATGTATGATCTTTTAGATCTAGAATTGTCAACTGACATTCCACTACATTCTTGGGATGTTTAGTAGAGATTGCAGGTGTTGTTTAGCACAGGGTGTTCTCGGGCAGGAATCCAACCTCTTTATTTGAGTGGTCTCTAAGGAAGAGGATTTTACTTCATTATACATCAGGCTTTAAGTGCCATTTCCTTTTTCTACTTTCTGTAGAACATTCATATTCATAAAACTGCAGTTTTCTGAAGATCAGTTTGGAAGGTAGAAGTTGTCTTCAATACTTCAGCTGGAGAACAAGGTGAGGGATTATTCCCATCACTTGGGCTTATAGATCAGCACTCCTAGAGCCACATTTCAGATCTTGCATTAGGCCAAAAGTTATTGACATCCTAGCAACAATATTCTCCTCAAGGATAACGCTGTCCATATTGTAGATCTGAAAGGAGGAAGGACGTTGCTAGTATTTCAGCTAGCAGTCATGTGAGGGATCATCCCCTCACATTTCCATCAGTCTCACCATCAGCTTGGAGTTTATTGCGGCATATTTCAGCAGGTAGAAGGCCTCTCTTTCCCTCACTGAGCAGTTTTCAGAGGCAGTTTTGTTGCAACAGCTATAATCATCATTTGGAGGATTGAGAAGCTATATCTAGAGCTTCTAGCTCATAGATCTAAGGAAGGGATCAACCCTTAAAGCATAGATCTGATCTGAGCACACATTTTAGCTATCCATTCTTCAGATCTATATTTCCCAGCAGATCAAGGATCAAACCCTGGGGAGGTGATTTTTCCAAAGTTGCAGATCTGGAAAATCCTTTCTGGGTTATCTTGGGAATCCATCACATTGGCTAGATCTTGAATCTTGGCATCATCAGAGCTCTAGTTTTGAGTAGATCCACATTTCAATTTTAATCCTGCAACCGTATGTTCATATTCTGCTGAAGATACAACATAGTATTTTCTGCAGAGCCTCAACAATTACGCTGTACCTGCTTCATACATGTTTTCAGGGTGATCCTAGCTCATCTTCTTGGCTAGATCTACATATATATTGTACTTGTGTAACTGAATCATCTCCAATATAATAAAATGGCTTAGCTCTTTCTGAATATTTTGATTTGTACTTAGATTTATTGTTTATCTTGATGTAAGTTCTTATATTGTGTGAAGTATTATTGCATTCTCCCTTTTGGGATATTACATATATAATATCCTTGTCTTTATCCTCTGCCTACTGTGATGAAGACACTTCCCCACTTTGTTGTTTCTGAATCATCTATGTGTTAGAAGTAGTAGGTTGCTGCTCATTTTCAATTACTGTGTGAGTCATAGTGTCTTTCTCTTGATTCTTTTCATCTAAAACCTCAATTATTTCATTTTATTTGTCTATTGTATTAGTTTTTGGTTTCTTATTATACCCGAGCTTGAATATGGTTTCTGTGGTAGCTTCAACAGTATATGAGCCTTCTTCTCTTTTTCTCTTTATGGTTCTGTCCTCCTGAATTGAAGTCTACAAAGTGTGACTAGTATCACCTTGCTTGATAGATTCCATCAATGTATTTTCCAACCATTCATTTTGGTTTGAAAAATTTTCAGTTTCAGGTTTCTTGTCATGAACATATGGTTTCACCCTCATCTTATTGATTATTCCATAAGGATCATAGTTCCATAGGAAAATTTCATCAAACTTATACTCTAGCAATTGTTTTTCTGCCTCTACACCTGTTTCCCTATTGTTTCATATGAAAGGACCCACTTGGTTTTTCAATTTGAACTGAGTTTTCTTTTTAGCAGCCAAATTTTTTATAGAATATGAGTTTAGAATATGTCTTATATATTCTAGGGCAGACAATCTCATTGGTAGATACTTTGGTAATTTATAGGGCAAGCAGTTTGACCCATAAACTCTAACCTCAGTGTGGTTTTGGTATAAATACCAATCACCTGTCCTGCTCTGCTCTGATAACTGTGAAACCTTCTTAATCTCATCACTTATCCTAGGTTGCACACTTTTTGTAAGCATATTTACCAATGGGTGAATGAAATAGTCTGTGAAGTCTACATAAGTGAACTCAGTTGACTCCTTTTTTATTAAGGAAGTCCAGAAAATGATATATTTTGCATTACCATCTACATCCATCTTTTGAAGGGCTATTGGGAATTTATCTGATTGGAAGTAGAGGAACATATAAAAGAGGAAGAAGGTATACCTAAATACACCTTCAGTAGGAATTTTTACAAGCTGATCATGAATACTATCAACAATATATTCAGCAAAATTATAGATGACTACAGGGGGCTGACCAGGTACAAAAATAGACATGAAGCCTAGTATAGATTCATCGGTGTGTTCATCAGTGAAGTAACTAAGGATAAAAGACAACATTGAGATAATTTGTCTTGATCCTTCTAGGAGTTTGGAGGATGAATATGGAGGATTTAGCTTGGGGATTTCAACATATGAGGTCATGAATGTTTGAAAGATTTGAAATATTTTAGGAAAATCTAAATCCAGATAAAACTTTGTAAGAGGTTCTAAAGACAAAGGGACTGCATTTGGCTCTGGTTGTAAATGAATCATTTGGTTTATAGATTTAGCAGTGATAGTAAATAATACTTCTTTCTCAGCATGAACAATTTCTCTTTGATCCGGGGAATAGTGAGCTTGACACAGTTTGATGACCTCAGGGCACTGATGGGTATGGGGAACTACATATTTGGGAAAATTAGACTCCCAAACAAGTACTTCATCTACCTGATCTAAATATTTTTCTTGTCTCCAGCAGTGGAGCTCAAGAATATTGAATTCAGTTACTGGATCAGTTATTTTATAGTCTACATCAACTAAACGGGTGTGTTCAATATCTACAACAGGAGGTTGTAGTGGATTGATGACAATTGTGCTTTTAGAAGCCATTTATGGGTTTGTTTTTGACAATTTAACTCTCTTGATCTTGAAAACTCTATTTTTAGGTTTTTAATATACTTCTGTAAGATTAGACTGTTTACAAAAGGTATTTTGATATGACAGAGGTTTCTTTTGTATTTTTCTTCCTCAAATTGTCAATTCTTCTCAAAAATCAATATTTAAAACTTTTACAGACTCACAAAAATCTTGACAAGGGTTTACTGCAGACTTTCCTTGATAAAACAGACCTAAAAAAATCAAATTCATGCACTAAGGGCATTTGAGCATTATAAAATTGTTTTGAATCAGTGAAAGGGTCTCTAAGGGTCTTGCAGATGGCTAAAACAATCAGTTTCTATTTAAAAAACAACTTACAACTTTCATAAATTGTGACATTATCAGGGTTTGCAGTAGAGATGTATATATGAGGAAATAAGGTAGCTTCTTTAGGAGAATAGGCTTTCAAAAGGCTTTAATCCAAAAGTATGCTTCTTTTCAGGTGAAGGGTGGGTATTTTTCTTGAAAAATACCTACAAATTGAGGAATTTGACTCGAAAAAGGGTTTTCTGGGAGTTTGGAAGTTTTCAAAATCTTTTTGAGGTCCTTTTAGACACAAACTGGAGGCTTTGATCAGTCATAGCAGTGATTTTTTACTGAATTCTGTTGTTTGTGCATGAAAATAGGGTGACAACGTATTTTCTTCAATCGCGAACAATTTGTGAGTAGAAAACACAACAGAAAAGGTTTAAACGCGGAAATCTGGTGTTTTATAAAGATTTTGGATTAAACAGTGTTTGCATTAATCGTTTGTCAATTAAAAGTGGAATCAGTTTTGGCATGGGAAGGTTATTTACCGCTGAGCGATTATCACACCATCAGAAGGTGGTAAACTATTTTTATCAAATGGATGCGATCCAGTGAAAAATTGGCCCGTGGAGGAGAGAGAGCGGGGAAAAACCGCTCATATCGAAAATCCAAAATTTTTTAACGAGCGCACCATTAAATTTTCGATATGGTTTATGGGCCATTGGATCTATTGGGCAGAATGCGAACGGTTGAGATCAATTGGTGGAGATGCGGGGTAATATGGGCGCAGGCTCGAGATTATTTTATGCAGCATATTTGAATTTATATGTTAAAACATAGTTATAACATAAAGTTATATTGTTAATGAGGATGGGCAGGATAGGCAGATATAATGTTTATTCGACCAATACAACGTATATAGGTGTAAAGTAAACATTGAGGCGGGTTTTAATATAAAGGGTTAGTTTAAACCTATGGGGGAGCGGGAATATTATCACGTGGGGTTATATAAACCATAGGATAAACATATGATGTGGGTTTGGGCTATTTAATATAAACTTGAATTAATATAACTATGAGATGGGGGTATATAGGGAGTTAATATATAGGTTAAATGTTAATTAATGAAATGAATGAGCAGACATATAGAAATACACTAAGTAAAGTGAAAAAAAAGCTTTTTAGGCGGAATTTCTTCATTGTGATGCCCAACAATAATAATTTCACACTTGTACTTAGGATAAAGCATATTTGTTGGTTTTTTGAATGAAATGGAAATTAATTAAAGGGTTTTTACTTTTCCTAAGTGAAAAAGGTATTTTAACTTAGGAAAAGGGGTGATGTTGAGGAAAAGGGTTTTTATGAAGGGAAAAGGCTTGTAATGAAGGGAATCCAATGCTTAGTGCCAATCAGTCACCAAGCCTTGGGTCCAGTTGTAAAAAAAGTCAGAGAAATGCTCTGAGCCTTTATAACTGAAGGATTTTAGTACTAGAGCACATTGTGGGGAGGGAAATTAGTAATTTTACCAGATGATATTTATAGATGATTTTTGTAATTGCTTTCTACCTACCCATCATTTATTATAATATTTTTTACTTTATTTGCATGGGTGAATTTAAACTTTAAAACCCTAATCCATTTTTCTTTTTAAAACAAAAAACTATCTAATTCTAACCTTATTTCATCCGAAGGCTCAGATTAAACTATTGAGCTCCTCATTTATTCTCTAACTATCTACTGATTTGTCAAGTTTAAACTGTTTGAAAAAATATTTATTCTCTATCTATAACATGAAATTTAAACCATGAAAAATTTAAGATTGAACTATTTAACTCATCATGGATTATGGCATTTTGAACAAGCTAAACATAATCATTTATTTGCAGTAAAAAGTAACTAGTAGTGGCATTTTCACTTGCATCAATTTCATGTCTTATTCTTATCTCTTTTTGTGTTTGGGGTCTTTTTTTTTTAATTCTTTTTGATATTTTTCTTTTAAGTCCTTTGGTTTTTCTTTTAGGACTTTTACCCTCTTTTAATTTTTTTATTTTCTAATATGGGAAAACAACTTGCATAAGGAAGTGTATGTACATATTACAAGACTAATTAAAGTCAATTCAAACATTATGAATCCTATTATTATAGGACCCTAATAGGTGGAAAATTCAGATTTGGTAAGCCCTATGGTGGTCCGGGAGAAGAAGACGAAAGGAGAGATACAGATCTACGTAGACCTACGCAAGCTAAAAAATGCTTACGTACATGATCCCTTCGCTACACCATTATTCGATGAGATTTTGGTTAATATGGGAGGTCAGGAAGATTACTTGTTTACTGATGGATTCTCATGGTACCATCAAATCCGCATAGTTCCTGAAGACCACAACAAGATAATATTTGCGACTGAATGGGGATATTTCCACTACACTACCATTCCATTTGGAATAAATAATGCCCTGGACATATTTTCATGCGTAGTTGTAGCCGTATTCAAGGAATTAGTCCATAAGATTTTGGAATTCTATTTCAACGATTGGACAGTTTTTGGTTTAGTAAAGAACCATGTGTCAAACCTGCGCCTGATGTTGGATGCCTAAAAGAAACACCAAATTTTTCCAAACATCAAGAAATGCATATCATGTGTCCCATTTGGGATTCTATTGGGACACGTCGTGTGTTGGCTTAAAGTGTCCTGACCTAGGTTTTTTTTCCAAAAAACCCCTATAATACTGGCCCTTTCATCAATGACCTACTTTCGCAGGCCAAGGTCTCACCCGAAGTAGTATGGGAGGGTGTTGGAACTAGGCTTCTGCACCCTAGGAGAGAGTAGGAAATTTAAGGCAGATCTACATTGGAACTTATTAGATTCATACATAATGTTTCTATTCGCAGCTCTTTTAATATTATATTCAACACATAACCATAAAAAAGCCACTATTACTAACAGATCTAATCAATACATTTGCATCCACGTGCACATTAGAAAATACCATCACAGAACATTATAATTGCAACTAATTCTAGATCACAGATACATTCACAACTTAAATAAATTTCAGAGATGCGCTTCAACAGTAAACTCAATCAATCTAGATAGCACAAAGATACTTTGAATATATTCCACATTCATTAGCATCAAAGATCCACTTACAACATAGTAGGACTGAGGATCTCCGCACACACAACCAGCAAGAGTCCTTACCCAAAATGACCCAAAAAGATCTTAACAATTTGTACGTAGCATCAATCTTATGTCTTTCTTACCTACTAGATCCAACTATATCTCTATTTATAACATTGTATCCTTTGCTATCCTATGGTCTACAAACAGTGGTTTGCGGACCCTAGAGCTACCCTTTAACCCATTACAAAACATTAGGGGCTTTGACCCACCCCAAAACCCCTAGGCGAGACTTAATATTACAAAATTATACCAAAAACGCAGTTTAGGGAACCCCATTCCAGAAGGCCCCCAAAACAATCTTGTGACTCGTCCCCAGTCACTGCGGCCATGGGGTTTGCATCTTCGCCTAAAGCTGCTTGATTTCATCAACCAGTAGGGGCAACACTCCTTCGTTCTGCACAGAAGTTTCCTGAGAAATATCCACCAAATTCTGTGAAGTTGGACCTTCTGTAGCAGCAATGATGCTTTCCAAGGTTTGGTTCAGTTGCTTAACTGCAATATCTAATTCCTGAGAGAGCTTGAGGGCTTCATCAGCCCAAGTCTTAAGGTGGTCACTGAGAACCTTATTTTTGTGGCAGAGCTCTTCAATGTCATCTCTAAGTGTGTGGTTGGTACAAAGTCGTGCCAGGCGTTGAGATGGAATCAAAGTGGACATAGTAGCTTTGAGGTGTTCAAACTCTTCCTCCTTTTGGCGCAACTTTTAAGTAAAATCATGATGGAGAGGTTCACGATACACCTTAGACCATAAATAAATAGCTGTCTACAACAACTCTACACCCTGAGAAATATGAGCAGCAATAGTATTGGTGGCCTCTGTGATGAGCGCTGCTTGCTGGGCTGTTACCTCAGGTGGAGTTTCTGGCTGCAATTTGGCATGTAAGGTAGCATTCTGTTGTTCCAGTTCTGTCTTGACAGTCTGAATTTCAGTCCTCGAAGCC
Organism: Pinus albicaulis; assembly: GCA_034641835.2. Taxonomy (NCBI): domain Eukaryota; kingdom Viridiplantae; phylum Streptophyta; class Pinopsida; order Pinales; family Pinaceae; genus Pinus; species Pinus albicaulis. Next base: position 1,582,729,229 of record CM076582.1, on the reverse strand, counting down.
CTTAGTGTTGCAAAAATCCCCTCAATCTTGGCCTGGGGGGTAGCAGAAGCCTAGATATCCTCAGTTACATCTGCATAGAGCCTACTGATTAGGTGTTCCAACTCGATCTGCTATGTGGTGGCGAGGATGCATGTAGCCTGAGCCTGGGACACCTTGGTGGTTTTCTCCACAATCCTTTTCTCAGCTGTATTTATTTGCTGGTGCACCCGACAATCTCTGTGTTGAATCTCCTCGAAAATGGATGCATGGAGGACCTGCAGTGGTTCATGTGGCAGTCGGGCTAAATCCAATTGTACCTTTGCGTAGGCGTAGACTTGTGCTCCTAAGGTAGGTGGGCTCAAAACGAATGTTGAACCTAGCAGAGGGCAGAGGCAGCTTCCGTTGTGATGATCAATTCACTGCTGGATGCTGGGGGCGGCCTGGTATGAATCATGCTTGTCTGTAGGGTGTCGATTTTGAGCTACAAAGCTCGGAGCTCAGACTGGAGTGTAGGGATCATGGGCTTCTGATGCTCTTCCAAAGTCAACCATTTATCTTCTGAGGCGAGGGTGACTGCGTCTGCGATTTTATCCAGGCCTTCTGTGTCTATATCTTGCTACGAATCCACTGCGATTATGGTTTCGAACCCTTCTAAACGTTCTTGCTATGTCTTTCTATCTCTTTGGTGGTGTCGGGCAGGCTAGTCTTCTTGGTTCTCATACCTTCACTATCGTGCGTACTTGATTTGAAGCCTAGTTTCCAGTGCAGAGGTCAAGTAGCAATAAGGCAGTAAATCTCCTCATCATCAACCATACATGGGAGCGATACCCATGGTGGATCCTTATAGCCCCAGATCTGCACATTATGCATCATAACCTAGAAAGCTGTGATGCTCTTATACTTCTCGAAGATTTCTGGTGACAAGCGCGGCTAAGAGTGGATTTCTGCTGTGAGCCCGCTCTGAAATAGGACCCAAAAGACCTTATTATATTCAATGTGTTGCTCATCCTTTAAATCCCACAGATTCGCATACCGCTCTCCTTCGCACATATCTGGCTCGAGCTCAGGGAGGACCGAGTCTTCTGAGGCTTCCCATGTGACCAATGTGATGAGGAGCAGTAACCAGGAGTAGCAGAATGCCCTTCCATGATCCTAGGCTTCGCGCACGTTCTCCATAAATTCATTACACAGGAACTAGGACCAGTTGAAGCAGACCCCTTTTTCGCAGCGGTCAACCAAATGAATTACATATGTAAGGACCATGGAAACTTGGCATCTTTGCATCATTTTACATGCTAACAGCAAGGTGCCCATGCACGCACTAGGCTCGCTAATAGTGTTGATCATGAATCTCCTAGTGTTCTATTCAACATGGTAATAATCGCGCACCTTATCAACGATCTTTTCCTCATATTTTTTATTGACACGCTCCATGGGATTCGACCCCTTCATGGGAAGATGAGTAATATGGTGAATGATAAATGCATCAATGGGAATGCAGTCCTAGATGCACAAGCAATTTTCATGGACCAGAGCTAGAAGCTATCGCACAAGTCATTCGGTGACATTGTAGTGGCAAAAATGAGGCATCCATAGAAGATTTAATAACCTTGAACTAGCCAACCTATTGGCCCATGGCATGGGGACTACCTTCCGCACGTCATGCTCTAATACCCTTTCAAGATATAATTCTGGTACCAATTTGGGGAAGGCCTCTAGGTTGGCTAGGTCATGATCGTCACATTTGACCGTGTGGAGCTTGCCAAAGTATTCTCCAATGATGGGGACCTCGCTCGGAATCAGAGACATCTGAAAATAGGTGTGCATCCCATCAAGATTCTTGGGCATGTGCACATAGGGCCTACGAGGCCGAACATAGGGTGGGAGCCAATTTATTGGTTCAGTGATCCGGGCTTCCTCCTGAGTAGACAGAGGTCCCTTTAATGGGTTAGGAAAATGTGCCTAGGGCACTGTTCGCGGGGATTTCACGTTTTGAGGGGAGTTACATGGCTTCATTCCAACCTTTTTCGCAGTCCTCCCTGGCCCTTGCTCCTAGCTTTTTCCCTTCCCCTTCTTTTTCTCTGCCTGCTTTCCCTTGCTCGGTGTGGACACAACCTCCTCAACCTAAGGGGTGACTTCCAGTATTTCATTCGATTCTTTCTCTTTTGAGGCCACAACCTGTTAATATTCAGTGGGATTGGATGCAGTCATTCTGGTGCAAAAGATGTACTCAGGATTGCTACTATCATAGGGGGTGGCACACCTAGACATGAATAGAGTATAATAGTTACCAAAAATTACAAGCCATAAGTTGTTCAGAATGCACAAAACCCTCTTCTGAGCTCCCCTCCTACTTTTATAGCCTTGGGTAGGGAGCAACGGTTGGTTGAAGTTTATCTAAAACTTACCATCAAGAAAACGGTAAAAAATCTTCGGAAATCACCTCATTAATTGTCGGTCACCCGGTCCTTTCAACGATAAAATTTTCTTTTTACCGAGTTTTACAATTCTAATGGCTAGTTTTCATAGTTTTATCTTACCCTTTCACTACCAATGAACACCTTGCACTGCCAGTGCACCCCTGTGCTCCCAGTGCACATATCTGGGCCCCGAGACCTGCGATCAATCCCTGCGTGTACCATAGTTCTACTTGCATTTGTCCTTTTGCCGGCGCGCATTCCTCCCCATACAGCTACTCCGGCCATATAGTCGTTTGATTTGGTAAGGTTTGAGCCGACTTCCATTGACATATCCTGGTACCATATCATCGCACAGTGTGGCTAACCAGACAGCTCCTCCATAAATAATTTCCTTTACCATATAGGGACCTAGCTAGTGCTAATGGAACTTCCCCAGGTACTTCGCAAACTGGCTATCGTATAGCATGACCAATTATCCCTCCGCAAAGACCTTTTTCCAAATATGTCGATCATGCCATGTGTTAGTCATCAATATTTTTCACCTGTTGTTGATGACTAGATTCCTAGCTAAGTTTTCTAGAAGCTGATCTCTATATGCCAATTTGTCATCTAGAAAACCCTCAAACAATTTTTTGGTTTCCTAGCCCTTCCTGTCAGCCTATGATCAGAGTAATATTCAAGTTTTCAAATTCATGTCTTGTTTCAGAAAAATATCCCTGTCTATAGTTGTCTTGGTCTTGCTTGTCTACTATCATTTTCCCCTTGGTTCTCATGAAACTCACTGTCCAATATTTGACAAAGTGTTTCCCTTCCCATCCTTAATCTTCTTGTCAAACAAAATTAGAGTCAATGAAAGTTGCCCTTAAGTTAGGTAGTGGCGCTTTAGAGAATCCCTTCCTCGACAAAAATATCCTGAGCCATAATTCTTTGTTCAATACCAACCAGCCTGAATTAGCGCTTAATCTACAAAAAAAAACCTTGATATACCCCTAGGTCGTGCCACTAAGAAGAATTGTTGTCTCAGTCCAAAAGAAATTCTACAAATATCTAATACAAAAAGAGGTGAGCATGTGCACAGTCTAAAAGAATATGCTTAATATTGGGCGAAATCTCCATAGAACACTAAAGGATATTTTAAAGTTTCAAATTCATATTGTTTGCATCTCTGCAGGGGGAAAATTGAATGACAAACAGTTTCTAGACAAAAGGAAAGAGACAAATCCAAATAAGTCTCATGTTGAAGAATTTGCCATCAGCAGGTGGAGAGCTGCAATGATAAAAAAGTAGGAGTGCATGTTTCAAAGGTCAAAATTTGCCCTAAAAGCTGATACCATCTTTCAAAGCCACACAAATACAGAGGACTGATATAAGGTTGATCTGCAGTGTTCCAGTTTTTCCTTCAGAGGTAATGATTCATAATTTTTCCCAAGGACATCATCACAGTACATAAGAAGACAGATGCTTCTTATGCTACCTTGATCCTGGGATAAAAATACCAGTCAAAGAACAAATCAAATGTACCTCTGCAAACATAGTCCAAAAAAGGTTAGTAAATGATGACTAGTAGGCAAATACTCTACATATACAAGTCATATGTTTTCTGGTCTAAGGGTTCACAGGGGTATTTTACAAAAGGACATGTAGCTCAGACCATGCCTCATAAAGCAAAATGTCAAATTTCACTTTGTTTCCTATTTAAAATGATACCAAGCAAAGACATATATGGCTGAGAGATGACACAGTTTTGATATAGATAAGATGTCATGACTATGTTAACCTCCTTCAAAAGAGAAAATGTTAGATTACATCATTATAAGAAATCTCCTCCAAGCAAGAGCAGATGGTTGGGAACATGCTAATAACCTCCTCTAGCAAAAGAGCAGATGGTTGGGAAACGTATTGATAACCTCCTCCAATGAAGAGCAGATGGTTAGGAACAGGATCAATAGGACCTCCTTCATTTAAAAGAAGAGGGCCAAGTTGTTTAAAATAAGTTCAGAAATTGTAGACCACCTCCTTGATGAACAAAAGTAACGCAAATTTTGGTTTAAAGGAGCCTCCTTGCTTAAAAAACAATGGATACTTAAGGGTTTCGAAGGCTGCAGTAAGACTGTTTTCATTTAACCTTTTCAGATAATGTTATAGGTCACAGTTTCAAAGAAAGCATTGCCATTTATCCAAGTGCCTTTCCCAAAAAAATAGAAAAAGAGCACTTTCATAATCAATACCATGTTTCTTGTCTAAAAATTCAAAGGATACACAGTGCTAAGAGAGACAGATGTCACAAGCAAAGTCACATAGGGAAAAATCAGTTGGTTTGGCAAACTTAAGAATAGCCTTCTTCACAGAGAAACAGAGGGTTAGCTCCCCAAATATTTATACAGTGAAGCAGCTGATTCAAAAGGTTGAAAGTATGATAAAGCCATGTTTTACTCACAGTTAAAGGGCTCCTCCATTAAAAGATGAAAGACAGAGTTTGAAAGGACATATGGGTGTTTACTATTAAGGGTTTGTTCGTAATACTTTTGTGAAAGTTTGTCAAAGTATTATAACCTAGGCAAATGCTAAGAGGTCCCACAGGGCTAATTTTTAGGTTACAAGGGCCTCCAAAGATCATTATGGAGAAATGCAGTTTAAGAGAAATAAAACAGAGGTTAAAGAGTGCCCATGAAGTTTTCAAAAATTTCTTTCTTCATAAAAGAAAATAAATCATCTCCAAAATACATTCTAAGGCATACAAAAGAGAAGGGCAAGTAAAACCATGCTATTCTGCTGATTAGAGCATGGTATTTCAAAAATAGTTGAAGATGATGAGAAGTTGACATCCATTTTTATACTAAAGTTGACTATGGTAATACAAATAGCATGAATTTAATTAGGAAACCTATTGCAGCTGATATATCAGCTCTACATACCATCCACAGGGTGCTGATACTTAGAACATGCACTTTAATTCACCTCTGCAAGTTGCAGACCTTAGCACCCATGGTGATTTTGGGAGGAAAACTGCAGAAGGCAATGTATCAGAGTGGTATTCTTCAGCTGTAGATGTGCACCGTGCTGCTTCAATGGTTATGCCATCTGCTTCTAAACCAGCAAGCGCTGAAGTTTGCATCCAAAAGAGAGAAATGATGGACCAATTGGACTTCATCACAAAAAGTCCTTCTGGATTGGGGGATGATTTTCCAAGTGCATACAATGACAAGAAGGAAGATGCATTTTGTGCTGATGACTCTGTGATCACAGGTATTGTTGATAAGTATAATGAGAGTGGTGTATAGGAAAGTGAAACAAAAGTCTTTAGAGTTGTTGTATGCGACATAAATCAACCTACAGATAACAACATAGAAGTAAGTCTGACAAAGGCATTGTTAACAGATGAAAGGAATATAGCTAGTCACTTGAGTGCAAATGTTGTGGAAAAAACATTCCAATATAGTGACCTCAGTCAGTAAAGTGCTAACTAAATCTGAGGATGTGCGTGATTCAATGTACAACTTTGGGTCCTGTCTTTGATAGATTTAAAGTTGAAGCCAAAATTAATTCTAAAAAATAAGCTGTTCACATTACAGAGGATAATAGAGATCATAGTCATCCATAGAAAATGGAGATTACATTCACCCACAGAGAATGAAGGAACAAAATCTAAGGAGGAGGTTTGAACTTTTGACCTATTTGATTGATAAATCTACCAATTCTTTCATTGGAAACATGCTTTACAGTATGGAGCTCCACTCCAATATCTACAAATATGTTTTCCAATCTGAAGTTCTTATACCGATATGCAAGCTTCTCTCTATATTTGTCAAGATTGCACATAACTGTTGTGGAACTTGAATTATTAAAGCTGATATTGAAGGGCTGAAAATAGTGTCTTTGTAAGTCTCCCTTGAAAACAAACTAAAGAAAAGCACAGTCTCTTTAAGACCTTTTTCGCTTCTTCAAAAAAGGGGACAAAATCTTGGTGGACACATAGCAAGATGGCATTAGGGTTCCAAAGGGTTACATTAGTGGTTTCAAAAAGTGATGATCTCCTTGATTCAGAAACAGAGGTTTTGATCATAGTTTTAAAAATAAAAAATATTGCTACAGCACAAACTATGAATTACCATATGATTTTGAAAAAACATTCCATTCAATATGACAAAGGTTGCAAAAGACAGAGGTTAAGAAGCGCCCGGGTAGTTTGTTTCAAAATATGTTTTTGACCAAACAGAGATGAAATTGACAGAAGTGAGAGAGGTTTTTGTCCCTCATAGGTTCATGAATAAAAACCTCCTTCTGTTTCTACATAGGTATCATGGTTTGTGAGAAATGTAAAAAATACTGATGTCACGGGAGAATTTCTGCACCAGGATTCACCATTTTTACCACTATTGGGATAGTCAAATTTTTAACAAAAAAATGGATACCAAATGAAAAAAATAAAGAATATTTGGAAAGTATACTTCCATATCTTTCCAACAAGCCATCTCGGGTAAAATTCCAACAATAGGAAGGCATCAAAAAGTAGCCTGCAAACAACACTATGTTTTTCTGCACCAGCATGCACCATTTTTTACCAGTGTTGGGACAGTCAATATTTGAACAACCAAATGGACACCAAATGAAACAAATCAAGCATATTTGGAAATTAAACTTCCATATATTTCCAAATATCCATCTCGTGCTAAATTATGACACCGATAAGGCATCCAAAAGTGGCCTGCAATCAGTACTATGCATTTCTGCACCAGGATTCACCAGTTTTGACCAGTGTTGGGAAAATCAATTTTTGAACAGCCAAATGGACAAAAAATGAAAAAAATAAAGCATATTTTGAAAGTATACTTCCATATATTTCCAACGAGCCATCTCGCACCCAATTCTGACACTGGGTAGGCCTCCAAAACGGGCTGCAAAATTGTGCGGTGTGTTTGAAAAAGTGCGCGGCGCGCCTGTAGGTATTAGCAGTGTATTTTTCTGAAGTGCGCGGCGCACCTGGGTGTTTGCGCGACGCTCCTGTGCAACACTCATGCCACCAAAAAAACAGGTCATTAAATTATTTTCCAAGGGTGCCAAATCAGTTTTCACTCAAGGAAATCATCTCGAACACTGTAGGTTTTAACCCTGAATAGAAATTATCTACACACGAATCTTATAACAGAAAATAGAAAATAGCTAGAGCATAAAACATAAAACAGATAAACACAGAGATTTTCCCTTGGATCCCAAATTGAGATGACCAGCTTGATTTTTCATTATATTCCTTTTAGTTTTACAACACATATATATACATTCCAAAGCATACATAAACCCCAATCCATTAACCCTGGATTAGAACATAACTGTAGTTCCCTGGACCAGATCTACAAAATACCAGGGGCCGAAAACCATCGTACCCCAAAAACATGTGCCAAATCATGCTAAAAACATGGGTGGGTCTGCCTATGAGTGGGTCCACACACCAAACAAATTTTCTCGGGGGCGCTGCCCCAGACCCCAACAGTGGGGGCTGCCTCCCCCATTGTGACCCCCTTGCTGCACCCGGCGCAACGTACAGCGTGTGGGGCTAGTCATGGAAAGAATATAACACATACCCAAAATTCTCCCACTTTTTGTTTTCTTTCCATAGGGGGACACAGGAGAGCTTAGTCATTGGGCCAATTCTTCAACACCCATTGTTTCTCTACACGAACAGAACTTCTGAGTGCTCACAGACTTCGTCAATGCATCTGCAACATTATTCAAAGTGTCCACCTTTACCAGCAACGCCCTTTTAGCCTCAACCATATCTCTAATAAAGTGATATTGAACATCAATGTTCTTTGTCTTTGAATGGTAAGAAGGGCTCTTAGCCAAAAAAATTTCACTTTGGCTATCACAGTCTATCCTTATAGCTTGCTGTGCCAACCCCATACTTGAACAAAATATTTGCAACCAAACTGCTTCCTTGCTTGCATGAGTGGCTGCTATATATTCTGCCTCTGTAGTTGAAAGAGCCACTATAAACTATCTTTTACTCATCCAAATGACTGCACCTCCAAATAGGCTAAACACATATCCACTTGTAGATCTTCTTTGGTCCAGATCTCCAGCCCAGTCTGCATCAACAAAACCACGAATGTCCAACATTATTTCCAATACTGGTCTTCCCTGGTAGCACAAGCCATAATCACTAGTGCCACGTAAATATCTGAAAAATCACTTCACTGCTGTCCAATGCTCCTTCCCTGGGTTTGACATAAAGCTGTTCAATACTCCCACTGCATGTGCAATGTCTGGTCTAGTACAGACCATTTCATACATCAAGCTACCCACTGCACTTGCATATGGAACATGGGACATATCTTCCTCTTCTTCTTGTGTCTTGGGACACTGTTCAGCAGATAGCTTTACACCTACAGGAATAGGAACATTCACCAGTTTACTATCGTGCATATTGAACCTTTGCAATATAGTCTCAACATACTTCCTCTGGTTTAACCAAAGCTTCCTCTTTGCTCGATCTCTTTTAATTTCCATGCCTAAAATATAGTTTGCAGCACCAAGATCCTTCATGTTGAATTTGGAGAACAGCTGGGTCTTCAAATCTTGGATAATTTCTTTGTCATTTCCAATCAACAACATATCATCCACATACAAGACCAAATAAATAACACAGTCACCAATTAATTTAAAATAAACACAGTGATCCTCCTTGCTTCTGGTGAAGCCAAGTCCCCGTATATAGGTATCAAATTTCTGTTACCACATCCTTGGTGACTGTTTTAAAATTTAACTCCATACAAGAGACTTCAACCTCGTACACCCCCACCACCATAAAGCCTTCAAAGTTGCTTCTCATGTAGATCTCCTCTTCTAGATCCCCGTGAAGAAATTTTGTCTTCACATCTTTCCTGGTTTCATCTCGAAAATCAAATGCAATAGTTACCGTATAAAGTAATCTAATAGAAGTAACTTTGGCAACAAGAGAAAAAATATCACCAAAATCAATTCTTGACACCTGGGAATACCTTTTTCTACCAACCAAGATTTGTATTTCTCCACCTTGCCTTCTACATTCATCTTCTTCTTAAACACCCATCTGCTCTTGATGGGCTTCCTTCCAGCTGGAAACTCCATCAAATCCCATGCCTCATTTTTATGCCAGGATGCCATTTCATCAACCATGGCCTCCTCTGCATTTTTTCCATCCTCCGACCCACCGCCTCCCCGACTACTGGGATCAACATCAGTTATAGAAAAGGAAAGACTCGAATAGAAAGAAGATGGACTATACCTTCTCAAGCTGCCTCCTTTCCCGAATTGCTCTTCTCAAAGCTTCGTTCATGCTTCTTCTCTTCTCGGGAGTCTTCTGTTGTAGAGTCCGATTCATCCTCCTTTAGCTCAAAGTCTATCTTCTCAGGTTCCTTTGGTAGGACTTCATGTTTAATAATATATTCCACCTCTCTAAACACCACATCTCGGTTGTACACAACCTTCCTTGTTTCCGGGTTCCAAAGCTTGTAACCCTTTAAACCATCCTTATACCCAATAAAGATGCACCTTTCAAATTTATTATCCAAATTTCTCCTTTTCTCCTTTGGAACATGTACATATGCATCACATCCAAATACCCTCATATGTGAAAGAGAGGGTTTCTTACCAGTCCATACCTCATGTGGAGTATTATCCTCTAATGCTGATGAATGTGATTTGTTAACCAAGTAACATGCAGTCTCCACTGCCTCTACCCAAAATTCTTATCCTAACCTGGTGCCATTGAGCATGCTTCTTGCCTTTTCCATGAGCGTTCTGTTCATTCTTTCTGAAACTCAATTTTTCTGAGGTGTGTATGGAGTAGTCTTATGTCGTGCTATACCACACTTCTTACAGAACTCTTCAAATTCCTTCTTGAAGAACTCTCCACCATTATCTGTCCTCAGTGCCTTTATCTTCTTCTCTGTCTAGTTTTCCACCAGAGCCTTAAATTCTTTAAATCTGCCAAAGACTTTAGATTTATTCCTCAAGAAATATATCCATTTATTCCTTGAGAATTCATCTATGAATAAAACATAGTACACAGAATTTCCCAGTGATGGAACTGACACAGTTCCAAACACATCACTGTGCACAAGTTCTAATATCTTGTTCGCCCTCTTAGCACCAAAAGGAAAACTCACCCGATTCTGCTTCCCATATACACAATGTTCACAAAATCGAAATCCAGAGAGAAATTAGACATACCTTCTACCATACCATTTCTATGGAGTATCCGAAGGCCCTTCTCTCCAATATGTCCAAGCCTTTGATGCCATAGCATGGTCTTTTCTTCGAAGACAGCTAGGCTTTCCGCTCCACTTTCAGGAACCACAGAACTGTTACACCCATCAATAACAGTGCTACCTTGTAGCTTGTACAGAGTTCCAATCTGAACTCCCCGCATTAATACCAGTGCTCCCCGAACCATCTTGCAGGCATCTTTCTCGAACACCGTTTTTACACCTGCATCATCCATCTTGCTTACAGAAATCAGATTTCTGGCCAATGCAAGAATATGCAAAACACCAGGAAGTGTTCTAATCCTTCCACCTTGCAGCTTCAGCTTGACCTTTCCACGTCCGACGATTCTGGCCTTCCTATCATCCCCTAGGAAGACATCACCACCATCATATTTCTCATACTCGCGAACCAATTCTCGACAGGAGTGAAGAAAGGATGCACTCGAGCCAATCAACCATGACTCATGATCTACATGTGTATTTGAAGAAGAAGAAGCCAAATACAAATCCCCACCTTCATCCGAGGTGGTTTTTTCCTCCGTTGCATGAGCATCATCGTTTCCTTCCTTTCAGAGCTTTAGGGCCTCATAGCTCCTTTTGCAGTGCCTTTCTCTCGCATTTCCATGATACCTTTACAAACTTTCCAGGAGATTTAGATCTCCCTCTAGATTTGGATCTCGCACTCGAAACCTTATTCTTGTTTCTATTTTGGGACCTTCCTCATACAGATAAGGCATCTCCATTCTGGCCCTCCATATTTCTCCGACTCATTTCCTCCGACAGTGAGGCTGAGACAATATCATCAAAATTCAAGGTAGTTGTATTGCTACCTATTGCAGTAACCAGACTGTCCCACGAGTCTGGTAGAGAACACACCAAACTGATGCACTTATCTTCATTTGATATTTTAATATCAATAGATGACAATTGACTTACCACAATATTGAAGGCATTCAGATGCTCTGTCACCAAGTCTCCATCCTTCATCCTCAGTTTATACAGCTTTTTCCACAAGAAAAATTTATTCACCAGAGACTTAGATTGGTACAAAGTCCCAAGTTTGTCCCACAAGGTCTTCGTCGTAGCTTCCCGAGATACAATCAACAATACTGAATCTGAGGCACACAACCGTATTGTGCTTTTCGCCTTCCGATCCAGTTTCTTCCAGTGTTCATCTAACATTGCCGTTGGTTTAGTACTGATCCTACCATGATCCACCGATCTTTATCCACCGCCAGTATCCTCCATCTTGATTTTCCACAACTCAAAAATCCGACCTTTAAATTTAACCCGACCTTTAAATTTATCGATCTCTACCTTTCCCGCCGCCGCCATCTTCTTTCACTCCAAGAATTGATCCTGCATCCCCAACCTAATGGCCCACTCTAGATCCGAGCAAAAAAAACCTCGCAGGGTAAAGGCGTCCGCTTGAAGCTGAAACAACTCCTATACCAAATGTAGGTTTTAACCTCGAACAAAATTATCTACACACGAATCTTATAACATAAAATAAACAATACAGAGAGCATAAAACATAAACAGATAAACACAGAGATTTTCCCCTGGATCCCAAATCGGGACGACCAGCTTGATATTTCATTATATTCCTTTTAGTGTTACAATACATATATATACATGCCAAAGCATACATAAACCCCAATCCATTAACCCTGGATTAGAACATAACCATAGTTCCCTTGACCGGATCTACAAAATACCAGGGGCCGAAAACCATCGTACCCCAAAACCATGTGCAAACTCATGCACAAAACATGGGTGGGTCCGCATATGAGTGGGACCGCATACCAAATTTGTTTTCGCCGGGGCGCTACCCCGGACCCCGACAGGGGGGGCTGCCGCTCCCCCTGTGACCCCCCTGCTGCGCCCGGCGCAACGTACAACGTGTGGGGCTAGTCATGGAAAAAATATAACACATACCCACCAAGCACATCAAGAAGACTTTTCAAAATGTTTTTCTTGTCTCCTTTCTTAGTTTTAGTTTGAGGGTGGGTTTGGTTACAAATTTCAAGGGAAAACACTGATTGAGGATAAGAGGACATTCATGGTTTCACTAGAATCCTGCTTGTTTAAATAGAGGCTTGTTTATCAAAAAAAAGGGAGAGAAATTGTATGCTAAAAACTAATCATCATCAAAGACATTGTTTTCCAAACTCCTAAAAAACAAAACAGAGATTGAAGGAAGTCTCTTTACTATGATTACAAAGGATATAAACAGTAAAAGATAGGTTGGTTAATGTGCCAATTTGAAAGAGTTTTTGTGCTATGAGATAGCTAAGAAATACAGACAAGAAAAACAAAGTTTGTGGAGGTCTCATAATCAGCCTAAAGGAGTATGTTAAAACAGTGTTTTCCAAGAACACCCTTTGTTTCCGTTAAAAATTTCCGTTAAATCAAAGAGGAATTCGTGACTAGGGATAAGGATGGGATTGACTCTGAAAAGAGTCTTTTAAACATTGGTTTCAAATCAGCACCATGATCATTTAAACACAGAGAGACAGTGAATAGGGGATGAAGATTTTGTCAAATTGAAAGGGATTTTCTTGCTGTGGATAACAAGGATAAAAATAGTGATTGAGGGAAAGAGGTTTGTGGTGCCAAAAACACAAGGATACTTCCCTTCAAAAACCACAAACATGTCTTGTTAAAGGCCTCTTGGCTCAAACACAATACTGAAGAGATGACTTTAGTGATGATGAGGAACAAGGCAAAGAGGCTAAACATAGCAGTGATAATGAAGAGCGAAGTGATGGGCAGTGAGGCAGTGATGAAAAGGAACATTATGGCAGCCAATAAAACAATAAGCATGAGGGTGATGAAGCACAAAACAGTGAAGGGAAAGAGCATGACAGTCATGAAGAAAGTAGTGACAGAGACAAAAAAGGCGGCCCTTAAGCAAGCAATGATGAGGGCAAGCAAATACAAAACATGGATCATGAAGGGCACTCTCCAAAGCATGTGCTAGCTGCCTCTCCTATGCCAGGGGCCATGACTTCTTCACCAAAGCTAAAATGCCAAACAACAAGGAAGAAAACCAAGAAAAGCTCAAAACTGCTCAAAGAGGGCGCGCGACACCAAAAATGAAGAAAGACACCTCAAGGCTCCAAATTTTGGCCTCAGCTTCTCAGAATGTTTCTAAAAACCCCTGAGGGTCATGCTCGCCAAAATTGGGTGAAATTTAATAAGTTTCGGTTTTTTGTCATTTTTGGGCTTTTGACTAAAAATCATGGGTGCCGCCATTTTGGTTTGGGGCATCCTCAAAGGATGAAAATGGTATCATTGGATGCCATAATTTCAGGGGCATGTACTCAATGATTTTTAGATCAATTGAAGATCATCTGCTCCCCCGAAATGGCGAAAAACACTCGCTTTTTCTAGACTTTGTCCCGTTTATTAGCAAGGCCTATTTTTTTGGGTTTTTACACACAGGTCCGTTTTTGGAGGACTTCCAGTGGTCAGTTTGGAGAAAATAAAAATTTTCAGAAAGCAGACACTCAGAGATTTCCAACGAACCATCATGGGCCTCGTTTCGACATTGGAAAGGCCTCCAAAAGTTGCCGACAAGTCAGGGGACTTTTTGCTATTGTATTTTTTGAGTATTTTTGTAAAAATTGAACCTTTCAAAAGTGAATTTTCTTCATGTGTGTTTAGCTATTTTTGTACATGATAAGCTATGAAAATTCAATATATTTCCCTTTTTTGGAATTTTTTAGATATTTTTATTATATATTTTGTGGCTTGGGCTTTGCAAAGCCTCAAGGACAAAATCAGATATTTTGGATAGGCCAATGAGATTGCAAGTTGAACCAAGAGGTTTTCCTCACTTTGACCTATATATTCCAAAGCCTTTCATTGTAAACAAGACTGAACTTGATGAATAGAATCAATATATGGTCATATAAGCTTTGGAAGAAATACTTGTCTCATGCTTTTGGATAGTTTCTTGGATGTTCTTGGATGTTGAAAGAGGATTGTTATTGGATTCCATGACTTGGTAGAATGATATAGTGTCTCTCTCTCTGTTTTGTTTCCTAGTTTTCATTCATAAATCCATGTTCTTGCTTGCTATAATACAGTAGAGAAAAAATTTGAGACATGCCCTTAGAGGCACCTCAAATTTCCTATTTCTTTATAGTTTCCATGTTTTCTTCATTCTTAGTCATATTAAAGAATCCTTGATTTCTCTTTAATAACTGAAGAATATTGTTTGCTTGTTTTATTTGTGGTTTTATGCATGCTAAGTATGATTTATGGCATGCCCTGCTTACTCATGGCTAGCCATAGCTCCACCTATGAAACTTCTCTTTGATTGATTAGATTGTCATTTGTTGAACCAAGGAGGTCTTGTACTGATCTTGCCCTTTGCCTAAAGCTATGCAATCTTGTTTTCAAAGTGCCCAATAGTTTTGAAGTACTATGTTTAGGAATTTCAACATAGTGATTTCAGTTGTTTTTTCTATCTTAAATGTATTTCAAAGTTTGATAGCCATTTCAAAGTTAGGAAGCATTTCAAAGTTAGGAGAGTTATATATCTCTATGCATCAATTAGTTTGCGTTTACATTTCTCATGATTAATGGTTTTCCCTACCATGTTTATGTCGATTTTATTAAACTAGTTATGTTTGGAAATCCTTTTTTCTTCAAAATTTAATGTCCATCTCACTCCATTTTTCCAAAGATCCATTTTACCTCAATCAAATCGGCCCTTCAACAACCTTGTATCACCATCCGAAAGCTTTCTTGACCTTTTTCGACACCACATAGCGCCCACTTGATCCGACATCTTTTTACCTATCTTATGTCTTTGATCGCTCATCCCTCACAACTCAAAACCAAAACCAAAAAACCTACTTCATAACTAGCCTAAAATCGAACACAATAAGCAAACACATAGATATCCCTTACAATGTATAGAGAGAGCCCTCTCTGAGTCCAGGAAGGCTAGGTCCTTGGGCTCCAAATATTGGTTTGATGTTACACTGTCATTTGGCTTGCCAATCAGCCAAATCACGGGACCCTAACACCATGCTTTTTCTTGGGCCTTCTGAACTTGCTTATGGAAGTTAGCAATGAAACGATCTTCCTCCGAGGCCATGAGCTGCACTAACTGCTCCTCCATGACATAAGGCTCTGCCATGTTTGTAAAGGCTACAATGCGCAGGCTAGGAACAATATATTTCATGGGCATAATGGCCTCCTTTCCATAAACCATCCGAAAGGATGTTTTTCCAGTTAGTTTCTTATAGGTGGTTCAATAGGCCCAAAAGATTGACGAGATGCACATGTCCCAGTCACTGCAATCAACATTGTAGACCTTGGCCAGTGCATGTTGCAATATTTCATTAAAAGCTTCTAGAAATCCATTTTCCTGTGGATGATACAGGGTGATTTTCGCATGGTGGATCCAAAATTCTTTAGTCAAGACCTATATTGTTTCATTAACAAAATGTGTACCTGTATCACTCATCAAGATTTTTGGACAGCCAAACCTAGTTAGAATATGTTCAAAAATGAAGTGCGCAGGGGAATATGTAGTGCAATCCTTCACAACTTATGCTTCGGCCCATCTGGAAACATAATCAGTCACAATGATGATGTAGCGTGCACCTGTCTTCTTTCCTAGTAGTTTGATGGGTCCAGCGACATCTATGGCCCATTTTTCAAACACTTGCAGGGCCACTTGTGGTTGTAGGGGAATTTCATCTCTGCACGACGATCTTGCTGTCCTTTGGCATGTGTCCCAGGCTTTGAAATAATTGTGAGAGTCACTATGCAGTGTGGGCCACCATAGCCCAGCTCTTAGGATCTTCTATGCCATCGCCTTCCCTACGTAGTGACCTCTTGCTACACCCCTGTGGGATTCTTCTAAGATGGCATGTCTTTCATGCTCCAAAATGTATCTTTGCAACACCTCATCAGCTCCCATCTTATACAGGTGGCCCGCTATGATTGTAAAATATACTACACAGGTTACCAGTTCTTTATTCTAATGTACCGAATACTTTGCAGACACCATCCATGTAGTTAAGAAGTGAATGATGTTGGTGAAGTGTGTATCAACTACCTTAATAGAAAACAGCTGCACATCGGGCAGTCCTTCTTCTAGATTGGTCAGGTCTTCACCACTTTCGATTCAGGATAAGTGGTCTAGCCCGACATTTAGTTTCCCTAGCTTCGTGATGATCCCAAAGACATATTCTTGAAATATTAGCAGCCATTGGCAAATATTCCCCCCCAACACAAGCTTATTCACTAGGTACTTCAAATATAAGTGATATATAAACATCTTGAAGTTCCCTCCTAATAGATAATGCTAGTATTTATGCAGGGCATATACCATGGCCAATCCTTTGTGCCCAGTAGTGGAGTAGTTGCGTTACACATTAGAGAGTTTTCTACTAGAAAATGCAACTAGATGGTCGATGTCTCCTTCCCTAAGCTACATAAGGACAGCTCCCAGGGCGATCCCTGACGCATCTACATGTACATGGAAAAATTTAGCCTAGTCATGAAATATGACGATAGGTGCAGAGACCATTATCTCCTTGAGTAATTCAAAGCTCTTCTGACACTCCTCATCCCAAAAAATGACACGTCCTTGTTTAGCAATTTCTTCATAGGTGCTGTGATCAGTGCATACCCTTGAATGAACTTCCTATAGCAGCTTGTATGTTCGAGGATGGAGGGTAGCTATTTCTCAGCAGTAGGGATTGCCAGGTTGATGATAACCACTATCTTGGTAGGGTCAACCATCAGTCCCTGTCGACAGACTATGTGGCCTAGAAAGATTCTGAAAGGTACAAAAAATATGCACTTCTTAATATTCATGGAAATCTGGTGCTTCCTATAGGTGTCTAACATCATGCGCAAGTTCGAGACATGATTCTTTACCAACAAAAATACTCTCCAATCATCAAAATGCACCTCCAAGAACTTGCAGATGAATTCCTTGAATACTTCAACCACCACCCACGAAAATATGGTTGAGGCATTCTTGAGCCCAAACGGCATGAAAGTGTACTAGAAGGATCCCCATTCAGTGGCGAATGTAGTCTTGTTGTGATCTTCAGGTGCGATACTGATATGATGGTATCCCGAGTGTTAGGTCCCTATATTACTAGTATAGTCTGTTATTGTTGTTAGTGTTGTTAGCCCCCTATAAATTCCTTGACAAGCAAGCAAGGGGCTTATTTGTTTTATGAGCCTTAAAGGAATGCATTTCTCTTGAAAACACATCATCCTTGAAGCCTCTTCATGCTCTCTGCCCTTTGATTATTTCCCTCTGCTGTTCTTGAGTCAATAAGCCTCACTGATGATGATAAATTGTGCTCCTAAAGGCCTTCATTTTCCCCTTGTACCCCTACAGAATTCCTCATTTTATCCCTTTTCCCCTTTTTCAAAGCCTCCTTTTCACCCCAAAATCCCTCCCTTGGTCCTTCTAAATCATCCCAAAAACCCCCTCTAAATCCTACACACACCCCTGGTATGTTTTAGATTCCCCTTTTTCCCCTATTGTTACCCTTTTTTGGCCTTAAAATGCACTAAAAATGGGCCAAAAACCATATTTTCCATATAAGTGGGCTTAGCACCTTTTGGCCCTAGCCCCCTCAACCTTTTCTCCACGTGACATAGGAGCTAGAACCAAGCGCTATCCCAGAGAGCGCTTATCGCAGATGGATATTGGGCGTATTATTAGCCGTCGATTTGATTAGATTGGACGGTCTTCGCAGATCAGCGTCGAGCTGTGGCCCATCCCGTTCAATCCTTCGATCGCCTGTCCACCGTCGATCTGACCCGCAGATCAACGGTCCATATTTCACCTGCTCGGTGGTCCTTGCAGCCACGCCCTGTTCAAAAATCGTCGGTTTCTATCGCATCGCCTTTGGAAGGTGGGCGGTATTTCTCATTTTGGAGCGATTCCACTCACCGTAGGATGCGTGGCATCGAGCGCTGTTTGAAAACCGCCCACCCATTGTGCGTTAACATTCGGTTGAAGACTCAGTGCGATATGCACATACGTTGTCTGATCTAGAGCAGCCCATCCAGTGGTCATCGCGCCACGAGGCTGGGCGAAAATTAGCCCAAGGAAAAATACACCCATGGCCCACCATCTGTCGCCCTCCGCCATGTCCTCAGCCGTTAATCTCCTCCGGAGATCGGACGGTCCAGATTTAAAGCATGCCCTGCCATCGATCTGGTCTCGCCACATCACCATTCCAAATGTTTTAGTCGCATTTTTGTCGGCTCCCCTATATATTTTTTTAAAAGGCTAAAGTGTCAAATTTCCGCATTCTGCCAACTTTCGCCATGACCAGTTTCCACTGTTCGCTGCGTTTTCTGCCATCAACCTGAAACTGTTTTTGACATTTCACCAGTCTGCATGTCCATTCTCATTGACCCCACCACGTTCACCATCCCCATGCATGATCTTCTTAACATGTTTCATGTTTTTCAGGGTTACAGGGAGGCGGAAAACTGCCATGGTTCACAGTCTCTGTTACAGTGACAGAGAACACAGGAAAGGACCATTTTCAGGGGCTGAAATTATGGAGAAAGGCTTGGGAAGGTGCCATGACATGAATTTTATTAAAGGAACAGGTTTAAAGTCTGTAAAACCTCCGCAGAGCCATTAAAGCGCAGATTTCACTGACAGAGACAGGAATGGAGAAGCAAAGAGTATCAGTGCAAAAGCCGAGGATTTAAGGCATGTAATCGATAATTTTTGAGCCTTAATCCATTTTTTTAAAGGAAGAGCAGCAAATCGAAGCCCCTGTGGATGACTCAGGAGGTCCTATGCACAAAAAATCATATTATCAGGGTGTTCACATCAGCAGAATGTTTCCTCCTAAAAAGGACATAGTACTCATTCGTTTTCAGTTGAAGTTGTGTCCATGAGAGGTTTTCCCCACTGAAAACAGTCCTATGATATCAGTGCATTTGTTACATAGTATGGCAGACCTGAAATCATTAGTCTTATTTTGTCCAGATCACCAGAGTTCTACAGAGCGCTACAGAAAATTACATCAAAGACATACCTGGAGTAAGTTGCAGCTTGACGAAGACCACTCTTTTATCCTAAGAGTATCAGAGATAAATGCCCAGAAATTTAAAACAGAATGGTTTTCGACACACTTCATATACTCTGAGTTAATGCTACATTTAGTTTTCATCTACCCCTCTATCTCTCATTTAGCTATAAATTTCATGAAGAAACTCATTGTAAAGGTTGTTGTTGATCGGTTATCAGAGAATTGCAAGTTGTTTCTTTTGAGGCATAGCCTCTGTGTAAAATTGTAAGATAGGCTGAGGAAGATGTTTTCAGTCTGAGTATTCAAGATGTTGGCAATGTTGTACATGACTGGTGTTTCTCTTTAATATGATAAGCACATTTCTTTGGATCCTGATTTAAAGCAGCGGTGATGTTTTTCTATCTCTGTATTTGTTAACCTGCAGTACATTTCATTTCATTTCTACTGGCTCGCATCAGAAGATTGGCATAGGATTTACCCTTGTTAGGTACCCTATGTTTCTGCTCTCCTTGCCTTCAATTTTTTTTTCCGTATGTGTTATCTAGGGATTGTTTTCAGTTAATTTAACTAGTGTAGTGGTCTGATATATCGCTAGCTGATGTATGAATTAATGAAATATGTCTTTAGATGTTCTTGTTAGGATTTAATTGAATGAATTGGGAACACTGGGAGGTATATAACTCTGTCTTTATCTCACTAGGATAATTTTTAGTCAATTGAATTTTTCCAAGTTCCCTCGAGCTGGGAGCCAAAGCATTGAGAGTTCAAAGTCTCTCTCTGATCTCAGGTTTTCAACTTTATGTTCCCAATATTTAATGTTTCTTGTCTGAAGAGTTTACCTTTCAAGTTTTGGATCACAGGATGCAATGGCATGTCCTATCCCTGGATCTAACTTCTGAAAGGTCACCTTGGAGGTTTCCTTGCTTTCATCCTCTCTCTTACCATTTCATGTCACACTATCATCTTTAAGATCCAATGCTTTAGATGACTAGCCCAACTGAAAGCCTGCATATTGAATAGCAAGTAAACCCTTTCCTGACTCCTTTGCCCAATGGTCTTATACTGAACCCTTCTTCCTGATTCCCAACAACCAACCAAAATCAAACAAACAAACCCTGTGCCTATAACTAGCCTAATATCTCAAACAAAGAGTTTCAAAGACATAAAACCTTTGCTCATATAGAGAGATACCTCTCTGGACCCAGGAGGGCTAGATCCTGAGGTCTGACAGTGGTTCTAATGTTGTCTCATCTTTTGGTCTTGCCAATCTGGCCAAAACATGGGAACCCCAACATAATGGCAACTCCGCTGGGGAACGGAACTTTTAAATACCCTTAACTGCTATATCCACTTGTTGTGTTTCTCCTATACTCTTAGACAGAGTCTGGAAAGGGCCAGGTAGCCTCTAGATCTCACACTCTTTCAAGAGGTGACATATCTGTTAAAAGCCCTCCCAGTCAATCTCTGGTTAGAGTTTGCTGTGTTTTCGAGATATCCTTGAAAAGGGACATCTCACAAGCACTGTGGTGGATAGTGTATGCCGAGAAGCATCCTAAACCCTCCACCTGGTGACTCCATAGTTCCTTAAATATCAAAGACTCCACTGGTGATCAGTATACCTGCTTATTATCTTGGTTCACATAAGACTCCACTGGGAGACCAGCCTCCATAACAACATCAGCCGAAATAGGAATAACAAGTAGGGTTAAGCTTCTTTGTTGGAAGACAACATTCTAGCTTCAAGAACCATTCAAACTAGAGCTTACCCCAACCCAAACCCGCCTGAAATAGTTGATGACCCTGAGAGCATCCTCAAAAAATCTCCTACACCTAAAGGGCCAACTATTTCCAAACATATCCATAGAGCTAACTCTGCACCAGAAGACCTTACAGCTCTATCAGACCCTCTTTTTTACCTAGACTCTCAAAACAGTGTACCTAGAATTAGGTCATTCAATTCTCTAGACAAGCCACACCTTCATCTTCCTGGTTCACCACCTCCAAGTGGTAAACACACTAGGGATAGACAGACCCCCCCATCTACTCCTCCTGATTTTCACTTTATTTAAAACTTGGGGCTCTTCCACCCTAAGTCTGCTCAGCAGACTTCTGCTAGTCCTAGTATCCCTCTCATCCATATACCAGCTACTCAAGCCAACCCTTTACCTCATAAAAACATCATCATGGCAGCCTGGTATGCACCTCTAGTTTTACCCCAGCCTCTAGTACCCTTACCCAATGATTATCAATCAAATATCTCACACTTCATCGTAAAGGAATCTACCACAGCTCAAGCACCATGTAGATAGGATGGAAGATTATTTTAACTACATGGAAATAGATGATGATACAGTCAAAATGAGAATCTTTTCCTAGAGCTTAGGAGGTGATGTGAAGAAATGGTTCAAAGGCCTGCCTCCTAATAGTATCCAAGATCTTCCTGCTTTATATCAGACCTTCATAAATAAATGGGAAGTTAAGGCCAACCCTCTCCAAATCCTAGCAGAATAAAAAAACATGAAAAGAAATGTAGGAGAGAGTGTCCATGACTACTCTACAAGGTTTAATAGCGTTTATAACACTCTTCCTCCACACATGAAACCTCCCCAAGGTATGGCTCTAGTGAAATATCCTGAAGGCTTTGATGCTGACATAGCCTACCAGCTTAGGGAGAGGGATTACAACACACTGGAAGATATGAAAAGGGGGGCAGTGAGTGTAGAAGCTAACCTGATTGAGAAAAAAACAAGATTGAGAGCTGAGAAAAGGGTGACATATAGAGATGACAATGTAGCTTCCACATCTAACCCAAATTACGACCATTTATTTAAAAACATGGAAAGACTACAGAAAATTATGGAAAAAATGGTTGTCATAGTTAGCAATCAGAACAAAAACCAGAATCATAACCAGAACCAGAACTTTAGAAGAAATAACACCACTCCCAACAGACAAAGAGAATCAGATCAACAAGTTATTCCCCATTCCAAGAGAACTTTCTTAATGAAGATGAGGGAATCATAGAAGAGTCTGAGGGGAACACAATAAACATGTTTGAAGTAGAAAACTCAATCCATAGCTGTTCCACAGAAGAACATCAGCCCTCACCCTCATATTGGAAGGAGGAAGGGTTGGAATCTGAAGATTACAGACATGGATTCGAAAATTCCATCATGCAAGTCAGAGAACGATATGAACTTAGAAGAAAAAAGATTGGTCTATTCCCTAGTGGAGTCGTCATTATGTTGGAGTTCCCATGTTTTGGCCAGATTGGCAACACCAAAATATGAGACAACATCAGAACCACTTTGGGGCCCTAGGATCTAGCCCTCCTGGACCCGGAGAGGGATCTCTCCAATAAAACAAATAATGGTATATCTTTGGAGCTCAAATGAAATTTTAGGCTAGTTATGAAGCACAAAGGGGGTTTAAAATGATTTGGTTGGTTGGTTGCTGGGTTGAGTCACGAGATCATAGACTGAGAAGGTAATGGGAAGAAAGTAGTAGAGAAGTAGGACATTTTGGCAAAATAGAATAGATTAAGGTTGTGCCATCCATTGGGCTATGGGGTCATGAAACGTAATTACATGCAAACAACTAGCCAAGGCTTTCAAAGGGCAAGTCATCTACACTAAAGGATATTTTTAGATATGTTGGTCCCCCGTGTTTTGACAGTTTGGCAAATCAAAAGACAAGGCAACATCAGAACCAATCTTAAGAGTTCCAGGATCTAGTCCTCCTATTCTCAGAGAGGGATCTCTCAAATGTTTGATCGCAAAGGTTTAATCTCAGGTGCCTAGAGTATGATTTAGACTAGTTTTTGGGCAAAGTGTGTTTTGATTTAGTCAGTTGGATTGAGTTGATACAATAGAACATGAAAGGTCTAGGAAAGATAGATAGAAAGAGGAAATATCTGGTTCATTGGGCAATGGAGTCAGGATAAGGTCATGACAAACTCCTTAAGGGATATCCGATATCAAAGGAAAAATCTAACTTGGCCGCAAGATCCTTTTGTTTTTGGAATGAAGTGAACATTAATAATTTGGAAAGAGAAGTTTAATTCTCAACAAAGGGAACTTGAAGAACATAACTTAACAATAAAGAGATATTTGATAGACAGGGCTAACCATAAATTCTACAAACATTCTTTAAGAAAATAATGACTTCAAGACAACTTTTGAAATGAAACCTAAGATTCGGGGAACTCCCTATTTCCTCAAAGATTTTATTTTAAAGGATTTAGAAAACACAAAAGATTCACTGATAATTGCAGTCATAGAAGAGGGAACACCTAAATAACATCTATGCTTACAACCATAACGACCTTCAAAACAATTTTTCAAGCAATGGAAAAGGGCAAGATCAAAACCGACCTCTTTGATTAACTCAAAACAATGGTACTTCAAAGGGAGACTTCAATAACAGCTTTCAAGTGATAGTAGACAAGGAGGGGAAACCATAAATCATGATAAAACCAACTATTTGGGCTATTAAGGAAATAAACTAGCATGAAGACTAAAGAGAAGGTTTAAAGCCTCTAAAATACTTCAGCAGAAGAAAACATAAAACAGTGAAGGGTGAACAGGTCTAAGGTGCTTCCAGGAGTCATTTCTTAGCCTAAAACTTTTAGCCTATCGTAGTAAGAAATTATGGAACATAATGAAAATGGGGAGAAAACATTAAACAAATAGAATACTTCACCAACAACCAAGCTCATGAATCCAATGATAGAGCCTTCTCAGAACGGGTATGCAACAAAGATCATCAAGACATCCAAGACTTCAATTTGTTCTTCAACTCAACAAGACTATGTATTTATTTCAAAGAGTTTCAATATTACACCTTGTGATCAACAACAAACCAACAACTTCTGTCCTAAGGTATATTTATAGGAAGATGAGGAGGTGATTTTAACAAAAATATCTCAAGGACAATTAATGCGTAGTGAAGACTTCTCGGCCCTTCGAGAGGCTCCTTCGAGGGAGAAATTTACAGGTGGATCACTACATTAACTGTTTCACAATAAATATCAAATCTTGGTGGAAGCTTTGTTTGACTTTGAGGCTCTGTGTATGTTTTGGAGTAACTCTGCAGATATTTATGCATTGGTTTCCTTGCAGAAATAACTTCTTGGAAATGTTGGAGGCAGATATTTCTTCGAGCAATAACTTCGGCCTCTGTTCTGAATGGTTTGAGGCGACAGGTGGCTCTTTGTAGTAGCTGAGGAATCAATTCGCCTCAGTTGAAGCGGCGGAAACCTCTCTGTCAGCGAAACACTTATGATTTTCTTAAATAGTGTCTTAATTCGGGGAATTAGGTTTTTATAAGCATTCTTAGCCATAATCCCCCAAATCTGTCTTCAATCTTCCTCTGTTGTGCTTTGTCTTCAAAAACTGATACTCTTTAACTGCTCTCTTGAATAAAGCAGTGTCTTGTCGATGTGCAGGGCCGCGCAGGGCTCTTTAGGTTATCAATGCTCATGAAACATCGATAAATCATTTGATATAGAGCCCGTGAATGGTTCTTTTAGAAAGCTCGAAGGCACAGGAAACGTCTTTCCCAACCCTTGGCTCTCCTTCATTCTATAATGGAAAACCATTAAAACACCTGCAAAACACAAAAATAGTTAAGAAATCCTGCGGAAATAGGTTTAAATTGCTTCAGATGGTGGGGGAGGAGCGTAGCCGTCAGATAAAAATATCTAATGGTGGAGATCGGCGCAGAACAGGAAAAGGAGAGTGGGGAGAAGAAATAAGGCGGGGTGGTTTTGGACCGTCCGATTTGGACACGTGGATGGTCCAGATCTAATCGGAGGAGCGCAATCGGGGGTGAAACAAAAACGCATGCGATTGAAACATTGCGATGCGATTTTGCGCGGACTGCGATCGCGGATTATATCAACTAAGCCGAGATTGAGTAAAATATGCAATCGGGAGTGAGACATTACGATTGCGATTGAAACATTGCGATGTGATTTTAGTGCCGACCGTTGGACTGAAGGATTGTGATCGACCCGTCGGGATTGAATCGGGGATCGGAACGATGTGAAACATTGCGATTGCGATTTGAAACACTGCGACAAGATGAAAGATAAGCGTTGATTCAAGAATGAGATCAACGGCGGAGAACCAATCGGGGGTCGGCATCGGGCGAAACAAAACGCATGCGATTGAAGGCAGTCGTCGAAATCAGTAAAACTTCAACCCGTGGAGAATGGATAGAAAATGGCCGATGGCCGATTGGAATAATCAAAGGTTTTTATGGACGGTGGAAGAATATATAAACAAGCGACAGTGGCTCCGATCGGCGGCTCTTCGGATATAAGGGAATGCAATAGCCCCAAAGGACAGAACAAACGGGTCAATCGCAATCAGGCCATCGGGCCTGGTCATTCCGATCAACCTATTTGAAACGTTGCGATGCGATTGGCACCCGGGGTCCTTAACACTTGGTCCCGGGGGAAGTCATATGAGACAGGGGCGGGGGAAATTTTTAACATACGAGATCCAATCGCATCAGAACTTTGATGCGGGTCTTTTTGATCTACCCATTTGATTTCTCCGATTGCGATTGCGCGATCGGTCTTTCAATCAACCCATTAAAATATTAAACACGTGATTTTAAGTTTTTAAGTTGAAAGTTTGGATAAGCGGGTTTTGGGTTTTATAAAGAAAAATGGGTTTTTAACTATGGGCAAGTGATTTTCATAAATGGAAGAAGAGGATTTATGAAAACAAGGAAGTTTGTGGAGAAAAAGGGGAGCAGATGAAGGTTTAAGAAGGGGGAAAATGAAGGTCTTTCAGCAGTCTTCTACTTGGAATCAGCAGAATTAAGAGGAACAGTAATGAGGATTTTGGATAGAGGCATGAGGCCTACAAGGAGTCTTCAAGAGCCAACAATTTTTAGTGATAAAATCTGTTCCTTGGAGGCTCAAAAAGATTTAGCCACCTTTCGGTATAACAAAATATTACAGGTGGCTAACAGTGGCTCCACTTGGGGATGGTGCCTTCTTGAAGGCATCAAGAATTTCAGACTTGCATCTTCTGGGAGGCTGATTAGTTGCCTCATCCATTGGGCTGCTCTTCTCTGATTGAATGATCCTCTTTTGCGCTGGAAATGCTAACAACCATGAAAAACAATGGATCTTTCATCAACAAGCTTTCTACCTACCCAATCCTACAGATCTAACATTTTTTATTCATCAGAGTGCACTTGGATTGGAAAACTCTATTCACAACATTTTATTCTTTTGAAAGAAGGAAACCTAATCTATTTCTACTCCTTATTTCTCCCTGAACTCAGATTAAACAGTTGAGCTCATATATTTCTCTACCTAATCTACTGTCTGTTGGGATTAAACTGTCCAACAGATTTTCATTCTCTAAATTCTACAACAGAAATTTAAAAACAGTCAAGTCAAGATTAAGCTGTTTGACTCGCTGTGATCTATGGCATAAAAACAAGCTGCACATAGATTATTATTTGCAGAAAAAATAACAAAAAAATGGAAGGCTTAAGATCTGAAAACTTCTTATTATGGCCTTCTCTCTTCTTTTCATAGCTCTGTTTTTTCTTTTTGCTGTGAGCTATCTCTTCCTTGATATCTGATTCAGATTTTGGGCAATTTAGAACCAGTTTTTTTTCTTTTATGACTCAGAAAATAAAACAGTTTTGAGTCATCTCTCTTTGGAAACTTTGGTTCAGATTTTGAGTTTGTTTGAACCTTAATTTCTATCCTAATCTATCTACTGATGAGCCAAGATTAAACAGTTTGGAAAATCAAATTCGCTACCCTATCAGCAGAAAATTTAAAACTAATTAGTCAAGATTAGGCTGTTTGACTAACTAGAAGTGTGATAATCAAGAGTGGCATTTAAGATTGCACACTTTCAGATTTGTTTCTCTTTTTTGGCATGGGGCTCTGCCTTTCTTGTTTTCAATCTGCCCTCTTTTCTTTCTTTTTATTGTTTTTTGCATTTTTGATTTTTGTAACTTTGAATGTAATGATTAGACTATGATATTTACAATGGCAAAACAAAAATTCTTTGAAACTTAAGATTCTTGGCAGAAGTAATGCTTGAGCATCCTACCATTGACAAGACCTCCATATAGGTCTTCTCCATTCAATTCTTTGAAGAAAAATGTATTATGACCCCTCTCAGCGTGAATAATATATGGCCCTTTCCATAAGTTCTCAAACTTGCCATGTTTCCCCTTTTCTTCTCTCCTTGAATCCCATTTAAGAACAACACTTCCAACCTGGAAGTTGTTTGCCTTAGTCCTTTTATCAAATTGCTTCTTCATCTTTTCCTAGACTAACTGTGTTCTTTCATAAACTTCTTCTCGGGTCTGCTGCAAATGAATTGTTTGGTTGACCCTCCTCTGCATATCATTTTCTTCAACCTGTACTTCTTGAAGGAGCTTCATGACTGGAACTCCTAATGAGGTAGGGAAGACTGCATCCATGCCATAAACTAACTGATAGGGGGACATATTTATTGATTTCTTTGTGGTTAATCTATCAGCCCATAAGGCATGGACCAGCTTGCTGTGCCATGATTTTTGATTTTATTCCAACAAATTTTTAATGATATTAATGAGACTCTTGTTGGAGGATTCAGCTAATCCATTCCCTTGGGGATAATAAGCAGTGGAATGGCCCAAGGTTATATGGTATTTGTGACATAAATCAACCATATTTTTAGATTTGAAAGCAGCAACATTGTTTGTTATGATTTTTCTGGGACAACCAAATCTGGATAGGATATGGGTTTCAAGAAACTTGATAATGACAGAGTCATTAGCATTCCTGGTAGGTATAGCTTCTATCCATTTGGTGAAGAAGTCAGTGGCTATGAGGATCCACTTATGTTGAGCTGAGGAAGATGGGTGAATTTCTCCAATGAAGTCCAGCCCCCATTGTTGAAAAGGTGCCTCAACTCTGATAGGATGTAGGGGTAAGGGAAGGAGCTTTCTCTTGCCATCAAAGATTTGACACTTATGGCAAGACATGACCAGTTTCTAAGTGTCTGAAAAAAGGGTAGGCCAATAGTAACCTGATCTGAGAATTTTATTTGCTGTGGCCTTCCAGTAGAGGTGTCCTCCACATTCACCATCATGCAACTCATGCATGATTTTTCCTGCATCATCTTCAAGCAAACATTTAAGCAAGATTCCAATAGCATTTTTCCAATATAATACTCCATCTAATATGCAAAAATTCAAAGCCTTTTGTTTCAAGAATCTGGCTTTAGTCTTAGTCAAAGGAGGAGGGTTATTTAAATATAAAAGAACATAAACAATGTCAGCATACCAAGGATAATTTATAAATGTTTCTTCAATAAAAGGAGCATTAGACTCCTCTGTTTCTTCCAACACATCTACCATATTCATGTCTAGTGCTTGGAAGTTAGACTCAGCCATAAGTTTTGCTAGTCCTTGCCCTTTTACTAGTTTGGTGGGCCTAATTTCTAAGTCATATTCAAGAATAGTTGCAATCCATTTTCCCCTTTTACCATCAGGGTCCTGACTTAGAATATCCTTGACAACAGTATATGGAACAAAAGCAATTATGTGAGAGTGTAAAATATAGACTCTAAAGTCCTTTAATGCTTTCACTAATGCTAAGGCTTGTTTCTCCATGATAGTATATTTGAGAGGAGCATCTCTTAAGGCCCTACTAAAGAAAGATATTGGCTGTTCTTGCCCTAAATCATTCTTTTGAAGTAAAACTGCAGCTATTGTATGGTCAGATTCAAAAGAAAAAACGTAAAAATCTTCGGTGAAATCTAGGCTAATTAGGACTGGTGTTTGGGTAAGAGCCTGCTTGACCAGTTCAAATGATTGTTTAGCTGGTAAAGTCCATTTGACACCCACATCTTTCTTGAGCATGTTTGTAATGTTGTTTAATAGCTCAACAAGGTTGGGAATAAACCTTCTCAAAAAATTTATCTTTCCAATGAAAGATTGCAATTATTTGAGGCTTCTAGGATGGCTGATTTGCAATATGCCATCTATCCTTGTAGGGTCTATTTTGATTCCCTTTTCTGAAATTATGTGACCAAGGAGTTTCCCTTCTTGGAGACCAAAGAGGGTCTTCTTGAAATTCAGTGATAAGCCAAATTTCCTACATTTCTCAAAAACCTTTCTTAGGTGGATCAAATGCTCTTCATCAGTTTTTGAGAAAACCGTTATGTCATCAAGGTAAATAATTATAAAATAGCCAATATCTTCAGAGAAGGCTATGTCCATGCCCCTTTGGAAAGTGGCCCCTGCATTCATTAATCCGAAAGGCATTTTGACATACATAAAGGTGCCCCAAGGTGTGGTAAAAGCGGTTTTGATTTGATCACTTGGGAACACTAACACCTGATTGTAACCTGAGAACCCATCTAATAGGTATATTCTTCTTGACCCAACTACCCTTTGAAGTATATGGTCCATTTTGGGCAAGGGGTAGTTGTCTTTTAAAGAGGCTCTGTTTAAATTTCTGAAGCCAATACAGAGCCTAATCTCCCCTGTTTTCTTTCTAACAGAAACTAAGTTTGATACCCATTCTGAAAATATAATGGGTACTATGATCCCAGCATTATACATTTTCTCAATTTCTACCTTAACCAAAGGTAGTAAAAGAGGATTTATTCTCCTTAGTTTTTGCTTGAAAGGCTTTTGATTTTCCTTCAAGGGGATTTTATGCTGGATGATGCTGATATCATATGATTTCAAGTCTTTGTATTCCCAGGCAAACACATCTCTAAATTCTTTGAAAAGCTCTATGTATTGCGATTTTATGTGGGCCGGGAGGGTGCTGGATAGTTTGATCATCCTGGGTTTTGCTAGACTGCCTATGTTATGTTCTTCTACATTTGTTTCCACAGGTTCCATTCTCGGTTCTTTAGCTACATCGTTGAGATCGAATAGGTGTTCTAAAGGTGTGAGACCTCTTGGGATCTTATCATTTTTGCATTTTAAGACTTCCAAGTCTTCTTGGTCTTCATTGTTCGCTACCTCTACTTCAAATGGATTTTCGCAATGATTTATATTAGCAGGATACGTTATTTCAGCCTCTGGGATTTGTTCAATATACAAACAATTTTCTACATGGCTAGTGTATGATGTTGGTATGCTGAAATCATTCTCTAATTTCAAGAAATCATCTATGTGTTTGTCGGATTCAAACACCTGCCAGTGATCTTCATTATCAGGCACAGCAGGTCTGTGTTTCACCTTTATACTGAGTTGTTCATTTATCTCGGGTACCTGGCAATTGCTGGCAGCGAAGGCAAGTTCATTCGCTAGATGATTGAGTACTCTGGGGATAAAAATGAGTTCATATTTTTCGAAAGTTTTTAGTAGGTCGAGGGAAGCGTTTCGATATTCCCTAAGTCTTGGATTTTTGGCTGAGTATTCTCCTTTGATTTGTTTGATGATAAGTTCAGAATCGCCCAAAATAGATATTCTTTGGGCTTCTAATCCTTTAAGCAATTGTAAACCTAGGAGAAGTGCTTCATACTCGGCAATATTGTTAGTGCATGGGAAATCTAATTTGTATGAAAAAATTTTATTTGTGTTTTGAATCTAGACACCCGCCCCGGCACTAGTTTTATTACAGGATCCATCGAAATTCACTGTCCAAAGTATATTTGACTCATTCTCATTTTCATTTTGTTGTTGCTGTTGATTGTCAATGTTTTGAAGTTGATTCGAGGTAAGATTGGTGTGTTTTGGTGAACTGATTGGGTCCATGTTTTCTTTATCTTGTTGAGTAATTTCATCTTCGTTACACAAGATAAAGGAATCTAAACTTGATTGAATAGAATAGATTGGAGTGTTGTTTGGCCTGTCCATGTTACTCACCATGTACTTCATGTGTGATTCTCTGTATAGCCTTCTGTTTTGGTTAAAAACATGGATGGTGGCATAAGACATATCCATTTGAAGGCTTCCCTGAAGTTTGGCTCCCCATGATCTTGATAAGAGCATGCCATACTTAGGGGGAATGTCAGCTACAACTACATCCATTACTAGATTCTTGGTGGGGATCTGAGCTAAGTTAACACATAAATCTTTGATTAAACCCAAACATTTGACTCTACTTGAGTCAAAAGAATACAAATCTTTGTATGGTTTAGTATTCTCTAAGCCTAGAATTTCCATTACTACTTTGGGCATTAGATTGTGTGAAGCTCCAGAATCTAACATGGCGTTATGTAAAATTTTATCGTGTATGTTCAAGCTGACATAGAAGGGAGGGACTGGTCCTTCTTGATATTTTCCTTCAACCTCTGGTCCAAACAAGAGCTCAGGTTTGTCATCTGTCAAGTTTAAGGTGTCAGTATCATTTCCTAAGTTTAAGGTTTTCAACACTTGGTTTTTGTACACTTCTTGGGTTACTAGTTCAGCTAGGGGGATGGTAATTTTTATCTTAGCAATCTCTCCTTCAAGGCTGAAAGGAATAATTGACTTGTTAATATTTACATCTGTTTTTTCAATTGAATTCTTTTCAGCGGCTGTGATTTGCTGAACCTTTCCTGAACTAGTAATAGGAATAGTTTTACTAGGACCACTAGCTGAAATGCTAGGGGTGCTTTGTTCAACATTTGGCTGGATTCCCTTGTCTTTATTTAAATCTGGTTTTTTGGCCGAAATGTTGGTTTTTTCTGCTGTCTTCTTGGGCTGATTTTCTGCGTTTTTCTTGACAGCAGTGCTAGTATTCTTATCCTTTGATTTCTCTATACTTCCCTTGCTCCTAAGGTCATACTGCTTGTGTATCTCCATGATTGCGTTTTCAAAACCCAATCTATAGTCATCAGAATATTCATAGGTGTTTGTATTTTGATCATTAGAGAAGAAACCGTGTTCTTCCTCAGTGAGGAAAACATCATCCCCACTGTCTGATCCAATAAAGTTTACATGTGATTCTTCCAACCTTTCCAGCTCCCTGTCTTCCTCATATTGATCTACGTAGTTCTGTTTAAAGGGAGGCCTAATTTGCTGGTCACTTTCCTTTTGCTTATCTTGATTGTTATATCTTCTATAATTCTGATTTCTATTTCTGTTTTGATTGTTTTGAAGTGCAGTCTGGTTTTGATTTGCTTGTGATTTCTTAATTATGTTCATCTCTTTCATCATTTCTTCCAACATTCTCTCTATTTTTGAGCTTGAAGTAGAGGGAGGGGATTCCTCTCTGAAAGATACTCTCTTCTCAGTTTTCATTCTTGCTCTCTTTTCTATTAAGTTGACTTCCACAGAAAGAGCACCCCTTTGCATATCTTCAAGAGTTGCAAAATCTCTTTCTCTCAGTGAATAAGTCATGTCAGAGTCAAATCCTTCAGGAAACTTGTTTAAGGCTGAGCCTTGTGGAGGTTTTAGTTCTGGGGAAAGTGCATTATATACACTGTTAAATCTAGTACAATATGCTTGCACACTCTCCCCAGGATTCCTACGGAGATTGTTGTAATCAGCAAGGACTTGGAGAGGATTCTTCTTTACTTCCCATTTGTTTAGGAATGTTTGATGGAAGGCTTGGAGATCGTTAATACTACAGGGGGCTAAACCTTTAAACCATTTTCTTACTTCTCCCCCTAAGCTCTGAGAAAATAATCTAAGTTTGACAGAATCATCATCAATTTCATTTCGGTCAAAATAGTCATTCATCTTATCCACATGCTGTGATGCAGTTGTAGCATTGTTAGCATCATACAATGGAATCTTGGACTGGTAGTCCCGTGGGAGATTGACTAATGGTGCGGGAAGAACTAGGGGAGCATACCATGCAGCCATGGCAGGAGGTGGAGGTGGATTTACAGAAGGGAAAGTGGGCTGAGGTGTAGTGGTTTTAACAGTGGATGTAGGGTGAGTAGAAGTGGATGGACCAGGAGTAGACTGTTGAGATGATCTTGGATGAGAGACACCTAAATTGTGAAGGAAATGTAAATCAGGAGGTGTTGTTTCTCTGCCACCAGGATGTTCACTTGTTTCGGGAGATGAAAGTGAAGATTCAGAGTCTAACTGGATTATATCATCAAATGACCTGGTTCTAAATGGGTTAACTAGGTCAGCTTGTGAGTGTTGTAGAGCTGAAAGATTTTCAGGGACTGAATTAGCTCTCAAGGGTGATCTGAAAATAGTTGATAATTTAATCCTAGGAGACTTCCAAAGGATACTTTCTGGGTTATCAACTATCTCAGGTGGGTTAGGGTCTGGATGGGCTCTAGTGTGAATCTTTTTAGAAGCCACTATGCTATGTTTTTAGACCCAAATAACAAGAAAAGTTTAACCAAGTATAA
This sequence comes from Pinus albicaulis, assembly GCA_034641835.2. NCBI lineage: Eukaryota > Viridiplantae > Streptophyta > Pinopsida > Pinales > Pinaceae > Pinus > Pinus albicaulis. The sequence continues at coordinate 1,582,695,252 of CM076582.1, read as the reverse complement.
CAATATTTAAGAGGTTAACTAATCTGTTTACATAAATTTTAATCCTACAGTCCTCTAACTGAGTTTGAATGATATTATAATGATAAAGGTTCTTCCCAGTGGAGTCTTAAGGTCTGCTAGGATTGTGGAGTCGCCAAGTGGAATTTTTTAGCTCCTACGGAGGTAAAAGGTTTTATGGTCCACTACCAATGTTTATTATGAAGCCAAACTTAGAATGTTTTTTGGGTTTTCTGAGTTATTTTGGTTTTATAGGTTAAGAGAGTGTTCTAAGTCTGATTTTTCACTTAGCTAAGGTGTTCAAACAAACAGAGTTGCTCTTATGGCTTGGTAACTGGTTCCTTCGAGTTTTGGTAAGACTTTTCAAGAATCCTAAGGGTTTCTTAGTTTGTCACTGATTCAATCAAGTCCTATCATGATCGCCATTTGTGAGGAAGTTCTTGAAGAAAGTTACTTATGTTAAACTGGACCTAACAGTTTAAAGAAAGGTTTTGAAACCTCTAATTCTCAGTAGGTCCCACCGTGATCGCCATTATGTTGGTCCCCCGTGTTTTGACAGTTTGGCAAATCAAAAGACAAGGAAACATCAGAACCAATCTTTAGAGTTCCAGGATCTAGTCCTCCTGTTCTTAGAGAGGGATCTCTCAAATGTTTGATCGCAAAGGTTTATCTTGTGTGCTTTGAGTATGATTTTAGACTAGTTATTAAGTGCAGGTTTTTGTTTATTTGGTTGGATTGAGTTGATACAGCATAACATGGAAGGTCTAGGAAAGATAGACAGAAAGAGGAAATATCTGGTTCATTGGGCGATGGAGTCAAAATAAGGTTATGACAAACTCATCAATGGATATGGGATATCAAAGGGAAAATCTAACTTGGCCATAGCATCCTTTTGTTTTTGGAATGAGATGAACATTAATGATTTGGAAAGAGAAGTTTAATTCTCAACAAAGGGAACTTGAAGAACATAACTCAACAATAAAGATATATTTGATAGACAGGGCTAACCATAAATCCTACAAAAATTCTTTAAGCAAATAATGACTTCAAGGCAACTTTTAAAATGAAATCTAAGATTCGGGGAACTCCCTATTTCCTTAAAGATTTTATTTTAAAGGATTTAGAAAACATAAAATATTCACTGATAATTGCAGTCATAGAAGAGGGAACACCTAAATAAAATCTATGCTTACAACTATAACGACCTTCAAAACAACTGTTCAAGCAATAGCAAAGGGCAAGATCATAACCGACCTCTTTGATTAACTCAAAACAATGGTACTTCAAAGGGAGACTTCAATAACAGCTTTCAAGTGATAGTAGACAAGCAAGGAAAACCATAAATCATGCTAAAACCAACTATTTGAGCTATTAAGGAAATAAACAAGAATGAAGACTAAAGAGAAGGTTTAAAGCCTCTAAAATACTTCAGCAGAAGAAAACATAAAACAGTGAAGGGTGAACAGGTCTAAGGTGCTTCCAGAAGTCATTTCTTAGCCTAAAAATTTCAGCCTACTGTAGTAAGAAATTATGGAACATAATGAAAACAGGAGAAAACATTAAACAGTTAGAATACTTCACCAACAACCAAGCTCATGAATCCAATGATAGAGCCTTCTCAGGAACGAGTATGCAACATCATCATCAAGACATCCAAGACTTCAATTTGTTCTTCAACTTCAACAGACTATGTATTTATTTCAAAGAGTTTCAGTATTACAGCTTGTGATCAACAACAACCAACAACTTCTCATCTTATGCAGAAGTACTTATATGAAGATGAGGAGGTGAGATTTTAACAAAATATCTCAAGGACAATTAATGCAGAGTGAAGACTTCTCGGCCCTTTGAGAGGCTCGAGGGAGAAATTTATAGGTGGATCACTACATTAACTATTTCACAATAAATATCAAAGCTCGGTGGAAGCTTTGTTTGACTTTGAGGCTCTGTGTATGTTTTGGAGTAACTCTGCAGATATTTATGCATTGGTTTCCTTGCAGAAACAACTTCTTGGCAATGCTGAAGGCAGATATTTCTTCGAGCAATAACTTCGGCCTCTGTTCTGAATGGTTTGAGGCGACAGGTGGCTCTTTGTAGTAGCTGAGGAATCAATTCGCCTCAGTTGAAGAGGTGGAAACCTTTCTGTCAGCGAAACACTTATGATTTTCTTAAATAGTGTCTTAATTCGGGGAATTAGGTTTTTATAAGCATTCTTAGCCATAATCCCCCAAATCTGTCTTCAATCTTCATCTGTTGTGCTTTGTCTTCAAAAACTGATACTCTTTAACTACTCTCTTGAATAAAACAGTGTCTTGTCGATGTGCAGGGCCGCGCAGGGCTCTTTAGGTTATCAATGCTCATGAAACATCGATAAATCATTTGATACAAAGCCCGTGAATGGTTCTTTTAGAAAGCTCGAAGGCACAGGAAACGTCTTTCTCAACCCTCGGCTCTCCTTTATTCTATGATGGAAAACCATCAAAACACCTGCAAAACACAAAAACAGTTAAGAAATCCTGCGGAAATAGGTTTAAACTGCTTCAGATGGTGGGGGAGGAGCGTAGCCGTCGGATAAAAATATCTAACGGTGGAGATCTACGCAGAACAGGAAAAGGAGAGCGGGGAGAAGAAATAAGGCGGGGTGGTTTTTGGACCGTCCGATCTGGACACGTGGACGGTCCAGATCTAATCGGAGGAGCGCAATCGGGGGTAAAACAAAAACGCATGCGATTGAAACATTGCGATGTGATTTTGCGTGGACCGTTGGATCAAGGATTAGATCAACGGTCGGGATTGAATCGGGGATCGGCAATCGGGGGTGAAACATTGCGATTGCGATTGAAACATTGCGATGCGATTTTGCACGGACCGTTGGATCAAGGATTAGATCAACGGTCGCGATTGAATCGGGGATCGGCAATCGGAGGTGAAACATTGCGATTGCGATTTGAAACATTGCGATGCGATTTAGCGATAACCGTTGATTCAAGAACGAGATCAACGGTGGAGAACCAATCGGGGAAGTCGCGATCGGGGGTGAAACAAAACGCATGCGATTGAGCGCAGGCCGTCAATCTAAGAACGAGATCAACGGTGGAGAATGGATCGGGGATGGCCGATGGCCGATTGGAATAATCAAAGGTTTTTATGGATCGGGGTGAAGAATATATAAATAAAGCGGACAGGTGCCCGACTGCGGGGCCTTCGGATATATGGAATGCAATATTCCCGGGGCGTATTTAAAACAAAGGGGTCAATCGCAATTGGGCCATCGGGCCTGGTCATTCCGATCAACCTACTTGAAACGTTGCGATGCGATTGGCACCCGGGGTCCTTAACACTTGGTCCCAGGGAAAGTCATATGAGACAGGGGGGGGGGAAACTTTTAACATACGAGACCCAATCGCATCGGAACTTTGATGCGGGTCTTTTTGATCTACCCATTTGATTTCTCTGATTGCGATTGCGCGATCGGTCTTTCAATCAACCCATTAAAATATTAAACACGTGACTTCAAGTTTTTAAGTTGAAAGTTTGGATAAGCGGGTTTTGGGTTTTATAAAGAAAAATGGGTTTTTAACTATGGGAAAGTGATTTTCATAAATGGAAGAAGAGGATTTATGAAAACAAGGAAGTTTGTGGAGAAAAAGGGGAGCAGATGAAGGTTTAAGAAGGGGGGAAATGAAGGTCTTTCAGCAGTCTTCTACTTGGAATCAGCAGAATTAAGAGGAACAGTAATGAGGATTTTGGACAGAGGCATGAGGCCTACAAGGAGTCTTCAAGAGCCAACAATTTTTAGTGATAAAATTTGTTCCTTGGAGGCTCAAAAAGATTTAGCCACCTTTCGGTATAACAAAATATTACAGGTGGCTAACAAGATAGATGATGCAATGGAACATTAAGGGTTGAAAGTAAAAGAAGGAAAGACACCCAATTTTTTTCTATAGATTAGGTCAGAGGTCATTTAACTCCAGACCTGCTTGGACATACTCAAAGGCAGCTTTTAATGGAGGGACAAATGGGTAGCTTATAGATGGGACCAGAGGTCATTTAACTCTAGGTCAACTTTAGCATGCTCCAAGGGAAAAATAGAGATAAGGTTTAATACAGAGCTAGGGTCTATAGATCGGAGAAGGAATTTTAACCTTCCCTGCTTTGACACCAGCAAGAACATCCAAGAAGCAAACCCTAAATTCATACATCAGCTAGTAGCATATGCAACCGCTACACTGGTTAAATTAGCTGAATTCACTCTTAGATTCACAATCGGAAGAAAACATCGAAGGCAGGGAGAGCAGAAACATAGGGTACCTAACAAGGGTAAATCCTACTCCAGATTTCTGATGCATGCCCAGAAGACCAATGAACAACATGAAAATGTAATAAACCAATATGATAAGAGAAACATCACCTGTAGTAATAGACCAGGATCCTGTGAAATTGCTTGTTTAATTGATGTGCAAAACCAGTCACATACACTGAGCTCAATGGCTGAATACAATCCAAACTTCTCCTCCCATCCTAATAGATTACAAGCTACTCTGTTACTCTCTCCCAAAGTTGTTTCTAAAAGTTGAATGAATCCCACTAACAACAACAACACAACAACCACCAACCCTTTACAATATGTTCTCGGGAATTCTTATAGTTGAAAGAGAGCAGAGGGGGTAGATGAAAAACTAAATGCAAAATTAAAACTCAGAAGCAACAAGAGGGCTGAGGCTCCATCCCATTTAAATTCTGGGCATTCATCTTCAGTACTCTTTGGAGGAAAGAGTAGTCTTCTTCAGGCTGCAATTTACTCAATGTATGTCTCTGATGTACTTACTGAAACACTCTGGTGAACTGAAGAAAAACAAATCAATGACTCAGGTCTGCCATACTATGTAACAAATGCTCCTGATGGCATAGGACTGCTGTCAGGGGGGGAAAATTCACTTGGAAACAATGTAGACTGAAACAATAATGTGTATCGTGTCCTTTCTCAGAAGGAAACATTCTGCTGATTTGAACACCCTGATGATATGGTCTTCTGAGTGCTGGACCTTTTGAGTGATCCACGGGATTTCGATCTGGTGCCCTGCCTTTAAATTGTTAGGTTAAGGCTCAAACTCTTCAATTACACGCCTTTAAACTCTCTTCTTTTCACTGATACTCTCTGTCTGCAAATTCTTTGCTTTAAATGGTTCTGGAAGGTTGGACAGAGTTTAGCTCCTTTCATTGAATGCACATCCTGTCATGGCTCCTTCCCAGGATTTCTTCATAAATAAGATCTCTGTGCATGCTGTTCCCTGCGTTTTTCGCCACCGTGATAGTGACTGTGAAAAGAGGAGGTTTTCACCACCTGAAACTCTGCAAAACACGAAAACACATTAAGAAAACATGCACAGGGAGGGTGTTGCAGATGACTGTGAAAATGGCAGCGTGGCACAGATGAGGACGATGAATGCAGAGGATGCTGTGGCGAAACGTAGTGGATCGGCGGGAGATGCAGTTGAAGTTGGTGAGAATGGAAATTTAAATGCAGAACCTTAGAATTTGACCTTAGAATGAATATATATAAAGGGACGGGTGAAAAATGTGATGAATCACGTGGAATGTGTGACGTGGCTGGACCGGGTCAATGGTGGGCGTGCATTAAATCTGGACCGTCTGATCTCAGGAAGATATTGACAGTTGAGGATGCGTTGCAGGGCAACAGATGGTGGGCTAGGGGATCTATTTTCCTTGGTTTAACTCCCGCGAAACTTCGTGGTGCGACTACCGTCAGATGGCCTGCCCCAGATTGGACGGTGTACAACAATATTGCGCCGGATCTGTGGATGAACGTTAATGCGCGATGGAGGGTGGTTTATGAATAGTGCGCGGAGCCACGTGTCATGCGATGAGTGGAATCACTTCAAAATGAAAAATACCACCCACCTCCCAAAGGCGGTGCGATAGATACCGCCAGTTTCTGCAGAGTGTTTTGGCACGGGGACCACCGGGGCGGATGAATATGGACGATAGGATGGCCGGGAAATCAACGGTTAGAAACTCTCCCGATAACCAAACGTGCTAAGCGCTTTTCGGGCTAGCGCCTGGTTTCGGTGCTCGGGTCACGTGGGGAAAAGGTCAAGGGAGCGGGGCGAAGGGGGCTAGCCCGTTACAAAGGTAGAAAATGGGTTTTTGGCCCGTTTTCAATGAAATTAAAGGCCAAAAAGGGGTAACAATAGAGGGAGAAAGGGGCTATTTGGACAAATGAAGGGATATCATAAGGATTAAGCAGGGTTTAGGGAGGATTTAGAGGGTTAATGAGGGTAATTTAGAAGGGGAAAAAGGGGGTGGAAAGTGCGGTTTAGTGGGAATAAAATAGGAGGAAATGGAGGCTTAATGGAGATGGAATAAGAGGACCAGGAGGCCTTTTGGGCATTTTTCTTCACAACAGAGAAGCTTTATAACTAGAAACAACAGAGGGGATTTCATCAAAGGAAAAAGGTACAAGGAGGCTTCAAGGATGATGTGTTTTCAGGGGAAATGCATGCCTTGAAGACTCAAACAATATTTTAGCCCCCTTTTTGCTTGTCAAAAATTTATAGGGGGCTAACAGGCCTGATCAAAGATTTATGTGTAAGCCTAACCCAGATTCTAGCTAAATGCATGGTCATGGATGTCGTGGTGGTAGATGTGCCACCTAAGTATGGCATGTTATTATCGAGATCATGGGGAGCCAAGCTGTAAGGTACAATTCATATGGATGGGGCTTATGCCACAATCCCTGTCTTCAGCCAACTTAGAAGACTGTATAGAGAGGCACAAATGAAATTCTTGGTAAATAGCCCTGAAAAGCCTGAAAATTCACCTTTATACTTTGTACACAAATATCTTGATTCCTTCATCCTTTGTAATGACGAATCCATACAGGGGTCAGAATTCAAAAACAGAGATACAAACCATGAAACAGAGCCCATAGACTTTGACATAATGGCTACACTAGACTCGGAAGAAAACGATGTTGAAACCTATGGGCAGCACACTAAAAACGAAACTCTGAGTGAGCCAGAAATACGATGTAGTCAAATTATTAGTCGCCCTTCACAAGTTCATACACCACACCAAGAAGAAAACGATGATAAGCTCAAACACGGCCCCTTATGGGAAATGAATTTCGATGGGTCATGCACATAGAGAGAGTGACTACATAGAGAGCCATGCCTGTAACCTACACTTCAAATGTACAAAAAATATTGCAGAATACGAGGCCCTTATCCTAGGCTTGAATCTGTTGAAAAAATTAGGAGCCCGTAGGATAACCGTGTGTGGGGACTCTGAGTTGATCATTAAACAAGTGAATGGTGATTACACAGCGAAACAACCTAGGCTGAGAGTGTACAAGAATGACGTTATGGATCTATTGACAACCTTTGTAGAATACGAACTGGTGTTTGTCCCTAGGATTCAGAACGCAATTGCAAATAGATTAGCCTGCATGGCTAGTTCGTATCACAAGCCTCCCAGCAGCCAAAAAATCATCATTCAGACCAAATTTAGACCTGCAGTGATGGATAATGAAAAATACTGGCAGGTCTTTGAAGGAGATAAGCATATTGAAGATTTCCTGATAGGTAGGAACGAGTTTGAGTTTTCTGATTCAGACTCGAAATCTGATGATAACTGCCTAAGTGAGGAGTCCTCAGACAAGGAAAAACCACCCTGTAACATAGAAATAAACACTTTAAATGAGTAGATTGGAAATCCAAACAAAAAATGTGGAAACGTAGATAGTGAATAAGTAGAGGTGCTGCAGGCCGAAGACAAGAACATACCTCGAGGTCTGGCACCTTTAGAGGACCTTTTTTACTTTGATGATATAGAAAAACATACTACTATATAACATGCAGACTATGATGTTGAGGAATGCAACATAGGCACTGAAGACAAACCCAAGATGATTAAACTGGCCAAGTCATTGCCTGCAAACATGAAAATGAGATACATTGACCTATTTAAGGAATTCATTGATGTGTTTGCTTGGAGCTATGAGGACTTGAAGGCCTATGACACAAATTTTATACAGCACAAAATACCTTTGAAAGAGAATCAGAAACCCTTCAGACAAAAACTTCGCAGAATAAACCCAAAACAATTGCCTACAGTTGAAAGAGAAATAAAAAATATGTATGGGGCAGGAATAATAGTTCCTGTGAGGTTCTCTGATTGGATTTGAAACCTAGTGGCTGTGAGAAAGAAAACAGGGGAAATCAGGCTGTGTATTGATTTCAAGAATCTTAACAGAGCCTCTCTCAAAGACAATTACCCTTTGCCAAATATGGAACACATTCTTCAGAAGGTATTAGGCTCGAAAAGGATCTCCCTGCTAGATGGTTTTTCAGGTTACAACCAAGTTTTAGTAATCCCAGAAGAGCAACTGAAGACAGGATTTACCATTCCATGGGGCACCTTTATGTATGTTAAAATTCCTTTTGGACTGATGAACGCTGGTGCAACCTTACAAAGAGCAATGGACATAGCCTTTTCAGATGAAATAGGGCACTTCATTGTCATCTATCTGGATGACATAACAGTCTATTCCAAAACTGAAGAAGAACATCTAAAACATCTGAGAAGAGTGTTTGAAAAATGTAGAAGGTTCGGTCTGTCATTGAATCCTAAAAAGAATGTATTTGGGCTGCAAGAAGGTAAACTTCTCGGCCATATCATATCCGAGAAAGGGATTAGGATAAACCCGCAAAGAGTTGAGGGAATACTACAAATCACACACCCGAGAAACATCAAAGAGTTACAGTCCTTCATTGGGAAAATCAACTTCCTCATGAGATTTATTCCCAACTTAGCTGAACACCTTAGGAATATGACTAACATGTTAAGGAAAGGTGTAGGAGTTAAGTGGACTGTTGAGGCTAAGAAATCTTTTGAATCAGTGAAACTTGCACTCACCCAGGCTCCCGTCTTGAATAGCCCTGATTTCTCAAAATATTTCCTGATCTTTTCATTTTCCTCTGAGCATACAGTAGCAGTAGTTCTGCTGCAAAAGAATCTAGAGGGAATGGAACAACCCATTTCTTTCTTTAGCAAAGCACTAAGGGATGCACCCTTGAAATACAACATCATGGAAAATCAGGCCTATGCCTTGGTAACGGCCTTGAAATACTTTAGGGTGTACATACTGCATTCCCACACCATAGCCTACGTGCCAAATATAGTGGTTAAATACATATTGTCCCAAGACCCAGATGGGAAGAGGGGCAAATGGATTGCTGTGATTTTAGAGTATGACCTCGAGATAAGACCCACAAAACTGATCAAAGGTCAGGGCTTAGCTCAACTAATGGCTGAATCAAATCTGCAAGCCCTTGACATAAACATGGTGGATGCCTTGGATGAGCAGGAGGGATTTCATGATCCCACTGTTGAGGAGAAATTTCAAAACTCTCCATGGTATTCTGACACTCTCTATGTGCTTACACACCTCAATGCCCCTCCTGAACTGTCAAATACCAAGGCCATATTCCTCAAACTAAAAGCCAAAAACTATTGCATAATTAATGAATGCTTATACTAGAAAAGAACAAACGACCTATTGCTTAAATGTTTGCCTGAGTCTAAAGCAGAAAGGATTAAACAAGAGTTCCATGCACAAGAGTGTGGTGGTCACCTGAACTGGAAAGCCACTGCAAACAAAATACTCAGATTTGGCTACTATTAGCCCACACTCTTCAATGATATCCATAAGATGATAATTGCCTGCCACAAATGCCAGATTTTTGAAGGAAAAGGAAAGCTCCTTCCCCTACCTCTACAACCCATTACAGTTGAAGGTCCAGTTATGCAATGGGGCCTAGATTTTGTAGGAGAAATTCATCCTACTTCTTCTGTGCAACACAAATGGATCTTAACAGCCACAGACTACTTCACTAAGTGGATAGAGGCCATACCTACTAGGAATGCCCTAGATTTAGTCATCATTAGGTTCCTAGAAGGTCATATCCTCTCTTGATTTGGTTGTCCAAGAAAAATAATCACTGATAATGCTGCTTCTTTTGGATCCAAGAAAATGGTTGATTTTTGTCACAGGTATCAAATAGCACTCGTTCATTCAACTGCCTATTACCCACAAGGTAATGGCTTAGCTGAATCATCAAACAAGAGCCTGGTGACCATCATCAAAAAGTTGCTAGAAGAGAACAAAAAATCATGGCATAACAAGTTAGTGCATGCCTTGTGGGCTGATAGGCTTATAACTAAGAAATCCATTGGCATGACACCATATCAGCTTGTCTATGGAATAGAAGCAGTTTTTCCTACCAACCTTGGAGTACCAGTGATTAAACTTGTCCAAGAAATCCAGATAGAAGAAGACAGCATGATGAGAAGGATAAACCAAACAATTCATCTCCAGCAAAAAAGGGAAGAGGTCTATAACATAGCTATGAAGGTTGAGGAAAATATAAAGAAGTTGTTTGAAAAAATAACCAAAGCTTCTGATTTCAAAATTGGAGATAAAGTTCTAAAGTGGGACTCAAGGAGAGAGGATAAAAGAAAGCACGATAAGTTTGACAGCTTGTGGCAAGGTCCATACATCATCCAAGTCACTGTGGGTCCAAATGCCTTCTTTCTACAAGAACCAGATGGTATAGAGCTGTTTGGGGGTCCTGTCAATGGCAGGATGCTCAAACACTACTTCTGTTGATTTCCAGTTTCCAGTTTCCATTCCCATTGTAATACCATTGCTGTGTTATGTTTTCAAGAAAAAGAGAAAATGTACCAAAAAACAGAGAGAAATGAAAGGTTCAGACATGCTCAAAACATGAACCTCAGAAATGCAAAGGATTGGCTCTAATATGATCAAAACCTGAGCCAAAGAAGTAAAACAGTTGGTTCTAACATGTTCAAAATCTGAACCAGCAACTAAGGAAGAAGATCAGCTCTAACCAGCCCAAAAGCAGAGTTGAATGAAGAAGAGAAAGTGACTCTAACAAGCTCAAAACTTGAGTCACAAAAAAAAGAAGGATACTTCAAAATTTTAGATCTCAAGCCTTCGAGATTTTGTTTCCAATTTTCTGCAAATTTCTATCAATGTGCAACTGTCTTTATGCCTTGGATCTACATCAAACTAGACTATCTAATCCTAGTTTGATTGTTTTTAAATTTCTGTAGTAGAATATAGAGAAGAAATCTGTTGGAAAGTTTAATCCCAGCAGATATTAGATTAGGTAGAAAAACATGTGAGGCCAATAGTTTAATCTAGTCTCATGGAGTAATAAGGGTAGAAATAGAACAGGTTTATTTCCTTGTTTGTTAAAAAAAAAAAAAAGGATGTAAAGGTTCTGCTAGTTCAAATGCACCCTGGAAGAGAAAATGGTGGGATTGTAGGAATGGGTAGGTAGATTTCTTGGGAGAGTTTTTCTGCTAAAATTATGTCTTTACAATTGTGGCAGCTGAAAATCAAAGAAGAAAGGTGGCTCAAGCAGTAGGCATTTGGCCTACACCAAAGATCATTTTCTGAATTCTTGGCTCCTTCGAGAAGAAGCCATCCCCATGTGGAGCCACTGTTAGCCCCCTATAAACTCCTTGACAAGCAAGCAAGGGGATAATTTGTTTTATGAGCCTTCAAGGAATGCATTTCTCTTGAAAACACATCATCCTTGAAGCCTCTTCATGCTCTCTGCCCTTTGATTATTTCTCTCTGCTGTTCTTGAGTCAATAAGCCTCACCGATGATGACAAATTGTGCTCCTAAAGGCCTTCATTTGCCCCTTGTACCCCTGAAGAATTCCTCATTTTATCCCTTTTCCAATTTTTCAAAGCCTCCTTTTCACCCCAAAATCCCTCCCCTGGTCCTTTTAAATCATCCCAAAAACCCCCTCTAAATCCTACACACACCCTTGGTATGGTTTAGATTCCCCTTTTTCCCCTATCGTTACCCTTTTTTGGCTTTAAAATGCACTAAAAATGGGCCAAAAACCATATTTTCCATATAAGTGGGCTTAGCACCTTTCGGCCCTAGCCCCCTCAACCTTTTCTCCACGTGACCTGGGCGCTAGAACCAAGCGCTATCCCGGAGAGCGCTTATCCCAGATGGATATCGGGCGCATTATTAGCCATCGATCTGATTAGATCGGACGGTCTTTGCAGATCAGCGCTGCACCGTGGCCCACCCCATTCACTCCTCCAATCACCTGTCCACCATCGATCTGACCCGTAGATCAACGGTCCGTATTTCACCCACCTGGTGGTCCCTGCAGCCATGCCCTGTTCGAAAACCGCTGGTTTCTATCGCACCGCCTTTGGAAGGTGGGTGGTATTTCTCATTTCGGAGCGATTCCACTCACTACAGGACGTGTGGCATCGAGCACTGTTTGAAAACCACCCCCCCATCACGTGTTAATGTTCGGTTGAAGACCCGGTGCAATATGCACGTACGCCATCCGATCTAGAGCAACCCATCCAACGGTCATTGCACCACGAAGCTGCGCGGAAATTAGCCCAAGGAAAAATACACCCATGGCCCACCATCTGTCGCCCTCTACCGTGTCCTCAGCCATCGATCTCCTCTGGAGATCAGACGGTCTAGATTTAACGCATGCCCTGCCATCGACCGGGTCCTACCACGTCACCATTCCATGTGTTTTTGTTGCATTGTCGTCGGCTCCCCTATATATTTCATTCAAAGGCCAAAGTGTCAATTTTCCGCATTCTGCCAACTTTCGCCATGACCAGTTTCCATTGCTCACTGCGTTTTCCACCATCAACCTGCAACTGTTTTTGAAATTTCACCAGTATACACATCCATTCTCATTGAACCCGTTGCATTCACCATCCCCATGCATGATATTCTTAACACGTTTCGTGTTTTGCAGGGTTACAGGCAGGCGGAAAACCGCCATGGTTCACAGTCTCTGTTACAGTGACAGAGAACACAAGAAAGGACCATTTTCAGGGGCTGAAATAATGGAGAAAGGCTTGGGAAGGTGCCACGACATGAATTTTATTAAAGGAACAGGTTTAAACTCTGTAAAACCTCCGCAGAGCCATTAAAGTGCAGATTTCACTGACAGAGACAGGAATGGAGCAGCAAAGAGTATCAGTGCAAAAAGCTGAGGATTTAAGGCATGTAATCGAAGATTTTTGAGCCTTAATCCATGTATTTAAAGGTAGAGCACCAGATCAAAGCCCGCGTGGATCACTCAGGAGGTCCTATGCACAGAAAATCATATCATCAGGGTGTTCACATCAGCAAAATGTTTCCTCCTAAAAAAGGACATAGTGCTCATTCGTTTTTAGTTGACGTTGTCTCCATGAGAGGTTTTCCCCCCTGACAATAGTCCTATGATATTAGTGCATTTGTTACACAGTATGGCAGACCTAAAATCATTAGTCTTCTTTCATCCAGATCACCAGAGTTCTATAGAGCGCTACAGCAAAGTACATTAAAGACATACCTGGAGTAAATTGTAGCCTGACAAAGACCACTCTTCCATCCTAAGAGTACCAGAGATAAATGCCCCGAAATTTAAAACAGAATGGTTTCGATCCACTTCATCTAATCTGAGTTAATGCTGCATTTATTTTTCATCTACCCCTCTATCTGTCATTCAACTATAAATTTCATGAATAAACTCATTGTAAAGGTTGTTGTTGATCGGTTATCAGAGAATTGCAAGCTGTTTCTTTTGAGGCATAGCCTCTGTGTAAAATTGTAAGATAGGCCGAGGAAGATGTTTTCAGTCTGAGTATTCAAGCTGTTGGAAATGTTGTACATGACTGGTGTTGCTCTTTAATATGACAAGCGCATTTCTTTGGATCCTGATTTAAAGCAACGGTGATGTTTTTCTATCTCTGTATTTGTTAACCTGCAGTTCATTTCATTTCATTTCTACTGGCTTGCATCAGAAGATTTGCATAGGATTTACCCTTGATATGTACCCTATGTTTCTGCTCTCCTTGCCTTCAATTTTTTCTGCCGTATGTGTTATCTAGGGATTGTTTTCAGTAAATTTAACAAGTGTAGTGGTCTGATATATCGCTAGCTGATGTATGAATTAATGAAATCTGTCTTTAGATGTTCTTGTTAGGATTTAATTGAATGAATTGGGAACACTAGGAGGTCTAGAACTCTGTCTCTATCTCACTAGGATCCTTTTCAGTCAATTGAATTTTTCCAAGTTCCCTCGAGCTGGGAGCCGAAGCATTGAGAGTTCAAAGTCTCTCTCTGATCTCAGGTTTTCGACTTTATGTTCCCAATCTTTAATGTTTCTTGTATGAAGAGTTTACCTTTCAGGTTTTGGATCACAGGATGTTCAATGGAATGTCCTGTCCCTAGATATAACTTCTGAAAGGTCACCTTGGAGGTTTCCTTGCTTTCATCCTCTCTCTTACCATTTCATGTCACACTATCATCTTTAAGATCCAATGCTTTATATGACTATCCCAACTGAAAGCTTTCATATTGAATAGCAAGTAAACCCTTTGTTGACTCCATTGCCCAACGGTCTTGAATTTTCCCTGAAATATCTTTCCTTTGCCTAAAATCCTCTTTGCTCAGCCTTCTCTTATACTGAACCCTTCTTCCTAATTCCCAACAACCAACTAAAATCAAACAAACAAACCCTGTGCCTATAACTAGCCTAATATCTCAAACAAAGAGCTTCAAAGACATAAAACCTTTGCTCATATAGAGAGATCCCTCTCTGGACCCAGGAGGGCTAGATGTCGAGGTCTGAAAGTGGTTCTGATGTTGTCTCATCTTTTGGTCTTGCCAATCTGGCCAAAACATGGGAACCCCAACAAGTGTAACCTCCTTATTGTTATTATTGTACCCCTGTAACCCCCATATTGTTATTATTGTACCCTTAAATTATTATTGTTAGGTCGTCTAGGATTACATTGTGGCCACATGGACTCCTATATATATAGAAAGGATGTTTTGTAATTTGAATCATCAAAGAATTGTTCATTCATGTAATGTATTGGAGGTTTCCCCCTCGAAGTGGCTTGTTTCTAAGGCGTTGATATCTCTTTTCTTCTATTTTTGGAGCTGGTTTCACAAAATTTGGTATCATAGCATTGGATTCTAGGGTTTCGCTGCTCCAAACATGTCACCATGGAATTTTCGCTATAAATTTTTTTCTACAAAGGCTCAGAAGCCAAAGTTTGTAGGGTGCGAAGATGAAATCTAGAGGAACACCGTCAAAAAATTTTAGAGCTTCTTTCACAATATTTTCGAAGATATGATCTGTGGAAGGTATGCCTTTTTGCAGGCTCCTAAATTTCACTTAAACAGGTCATCGTGGCATTTTCGCTATAACGTTTTTTCTACGAAGGTTCAAAAGCTAAAAATTTTAGAGATCAAAGCCGAGATCTGGAGGAACATCTTTGCAAAATTTTAGATCTTGGTTCGCAATATTTGCGTAGATATGATCTGTGGAAGTTAGGTCGTTTTCAGGCTCCCTGATTTCATCTCAAAGAGGTGATCGTGGGAAAATATGCATAACTCTCTCTCTGAGCATCGAATTAGAATTCTATAAAAAGAGGCTAGAATTACACGGACTGTAGTTTCTTTTCTATCAATTTCTGAAGCAAAGGAGAAAAAAGTGACACATTGAAAGTCTTACAAGTTCGCTCTACTGAACCAGTCCATAATTAGGACATTGTGGGACTTTGGACATAAATTTGCCTTGAAGAAACCAAATCAAGTTAGACCTATGGCATTTGAAAGAAGCTTCATAGGACTACTACGGGGCCAAATTTCAGATATTAAGGATCTTCAATGATAGAGATAATTCAATTTCAATATAGATCTCTGCAAAAGAAAGTAAAAGGTGTGTGTTTTTTTCTGAATTGCATAAGTCTTGTTTGAAGAATCAAGTTGAATTGATTCCAAGGGCATATTGTAGAATAGATATCAGTATTGGTTTCTAAAATGGCCCCTAAAAAGAATTCAACACCCATTAAGCCTTTAGAAGACTCTACTATGATTCATGAAGACGAAGAATGGAAACATGACATATCAAAATTACAAGAGCAAGTGCAACAAATTTCGCTCTCACAAAGAGCAACAAAAAATGAAATGGAAGTTTTGAAGAAAGGTGTGGAAACTAAGATGGATGGTTTGAAGAAAGGTGTGGAATCGAAGATAGATGGCATGGAAGCTAACATGGAATCTAAGATGGAGGACATGGAAGAAAAAAGTAAAGACAACATGGAAAACATGAAAAATGATCTAAAAGCAGACATGGAAGGTTTGACAAAGTTGATACAAGAAATGTTTCCTAATGGTGAAAAGATAGTAGAGGAAACTCATGATGAGAACAAAATAAATGTTAATCGTGATTTCATAAACTCTAATGTTGGCAGGAAGAACCACCATATTCCAAAAATTGATATGAGGGAGTTTGATGGAAAGGATCCTGCAACATGGATACTACATATGGAGCAATATTTTGATCTCCATAATTTGAAAAACACACAAAAGGTACGTATTGCAACTTTACCTTTAGAACAAAATACATTTGTATGGTATTGATGGCTTTGCTCTCGTAAAAAAATTGTGACTTGGTCAATTTTTACAGAGGAAATGATAACACATTATGAGGATACAAAGAGAAACACCTTCTTTAGCCGATTGATAAATCTCAAACAAAAGGGTTTAGTGGGGGAGAACATTGAGGACTTCAAAAAATTGAATATAAGTGTAACTGATATTCCAGAGGAACACAGGATTGATCTCTTCATAGGTACTTTAAAGGATAACATCCAACTTGAAGTTCACTTTTGGGAACCTGATTCGTTGGAGAAGGCATTCAAGTTGGCAAGAAAATTGAATGTAAAATTATGGTGACAAGGAAGTCTACCACTCACATTTATGAATATGGAAGTGCGGCTACTCCTAGACTTCCACAACCTACAGTATTGACACCACAACAATTGGAAGAAAAATGAACAAAAGGGATTTGCTAAATTTGTGATAGAAAATACACTAAAGGTCATAAGTGTGCTGAGAAGAAATTATTTTTACATAGATTGTGAAGAGGAGGAAGAAAATGAATAAGAAACTTCAAAAGAAGAGGATATACACCATGAACCAACCCTAGAATAAGAATAAATGAGTCTTACTATCTCGTATAATGCATTGACAGGAATTACCACTCCTCAAACTCTCAAGATAGAAGGACATATCAAGAAGACAAGGGTAATAGTGTTCATTGATTCGCATAGTACCCATAATTTATTCATCGTAAGGTAGCCAAGGAATTGAATTGTTTCCTATACCTAGCACCAGAATGTCAAGTGATGGTTGAAAATGGAGGAACTATAAATTGATCTGGAAAATGCCATAATATCAAGCTAACTATGGGGGAATATGTATTGAATAGTCCAATGCTTTCCATTCCTATGGGAGGTTCTAATGTTGTACTAGGAGTACAATGGTTACAATCTTTGGGGACGGTAGCTTTTAATTTTCAAGAGCTTTTCTTGAATTTTTTTTCAGAAGGAAAGGAAGTCAAATTACAGGGTATTGCAGTGAAGCCAGGAAATATAATAAGCTTTAATGTTATGAAAAAGCTTCTAAATAAAGAACAATAAGGCGTAATTGAACAATTATGCTCACTAGAAGTTACAACATCAAAATCATCTATTTCTGTAGATCTCCAAAAAGTCTTGGACAATCATTCCAAGGTGTTTGAAACTCCCAAAGGACTCCCACCTATTCGTGATCATGATCATGCTATTCATTTGATTCCAGGAAGTGTTCCTCCAAAAATTAGGCCTTATATATATCCTTATGTCCAAAAGAGAGAAATTGAACATATGATTGCAGAAATGTTAGAGGCGGGTATAATTCAACCTATTCAAAGTTATTTCTCTGCTCCTATAGTATTGGTACACAAGAAGGATGGATCATGGCACATGTGTCTGGATTATAGGGAGCTCAATAAGCTCACCATTAAAGATAAAATTCCCATTCCTATGATTGATGAATTATTGGATGAATTACATGGAGCAATTTATTTTACCAAGTTGGATCTTTGTTCAGGATATCATCAAATTAGAATGAAGAATGAAGATGTTCCAAAAAAATCATTTCGAACTCATGAGGGTCATTATGAATTTTTGGTCATGCCCTTTGGCCTTACCAATGCACCTTCTACATTTCAAGGGTTGATGAATTCAATTTTCAAACCCTTCCTTAGAAAATTTTTGCTAGTATTTTTTGATGATATACTAATCTACAACAGGTCTTGGAAGGATCATGTTCAACATGTTGACAGGGTGCTCAAACTATTGTAGGAGAAACAATTATATGCAAAAACATCTAAATGTTTCTTTGGAGTACAAGAGGTGGAATATCCGGGTCATATTGTATCTCACGAGGGTGTTAAGGTAGACCCTAAAAAAATTAAAGCCATTAAGGAATGGAAAGTCCCCACAACCATAAAGCAGTTGCGAGGATTTCTCGGGTTAACAGGGTATTATCGCAAGTTTGTTAAGAATTATGAGAGAATAGCAGCACCTCTAACAACATTATTGAAGAAAGATGCATTTTCATGGACTCCTGAAGCAACTAAGGCCTTTGAACATCTTAAAGAGGCAATGTGCCTAGCACCGGTCTTAGCTACGCCAGACTTCACAAAAACCTTTATCGTGGAATGTGATGCCTCAGGAAATGGAATTGGTGCAGTTTTAATGCAGGAAGGAAGACCCATTGCTTTTGAAAGTCGTCCAATCAAAGGAAAGTATTTACATAAACCTATTTAAGAGAAGGAAATGTTCGCAATAATGCATGCACTAAAGAAATGGCGAACTTACCTAATGGGAAGACACTTCAAGGTAAAAACTGATCATGATAGTCTTAAACACTTTTTGGAACAAAGACTATCGTCAGAAGAACAACAAACATGGGTCACAAAGATGTTGGGTTATGACTTTGAAATAATCTACAAAAAAGGAAAGCTGAATGTTGTTGCAGATGCACTCTCAAGAAAGAATGAAGAGGTGGAAGCATTGCTTTGTGCCATTTCTATTATCCAACCAGATTGGATAACTGAAGCAAGAGATGAATGGAAGAAGGACAAAGATGTATGGATACTCATTCAAACGTTGCAGCAAGATCCTAGTACATCTGATACATTTAGTTGGAAAAATGATTCCTTATGGTACAAAGATCGCTTATATCTTTGTAAGAATTCCCAACTAAAACAAGAGATTCTTCTGGAATTGCACACTTCTCCTTTAGGAGGACACTCGGGATTTTTAAAAACTTACCACAGGGTGAAGAAAGAATTTTTTTGGGATGGCCTTAAATCTGATATTCAAAATTTTGTGGCGAAATTTTTGGTTTGCCAGCAGAATAAAGTTGAGACAATTAAGACCCCGGGACTTCTACAACCTTTATCCATTCCAAGTCAACGTTGGGAGGAGATTTCAATGGATTTTATCATGGTGGTAGGAAAGAGTGTCATCATGGTGGTAGTTGATAGACTTACCAAGTATGCACACTTTTGTGCATTATCTCATCCATTTAAAGCAAGTAGAGTTGCTACTACATTTATGGACACAATTCAAAAGCTACATGGAAACCCAAGGGTTATTGTGAGTGACAGAGATACCATTTTTACTGGAAATTTTTGGACGGATTTATTTTCTTTTTTGGGTACTCAATTAGCTCATAGCTCATCTTATCATCCTCAATCCGATGGTCAAATTGAGATAGTAAATAAATGTTTGGAAGGATATCTTCGTTGTTTTGTATCTGATAAACAAACACAATGGGTCAAGTGGTTACCTCTCGCAGAATGGTGGTATAACACTTCCTTCCATACTGCAGCAAAAATGACCCCATTTATGGCACTTTATGGATATCATCCACCATCCATCACATCATCTTTAAGAGAAAACTCAAAGGTTCAAGTAGTGGAATATCACATCGAACATCAACAAGAAGTTCTCCAACTCTTAAAGGATAACCTGAATTTGGAAAAAAATTGAATGAAACAACAGGCAGATCAACATCACAGTGAGAGAAGATTTGATGTAGGAGACTGGGTATTTTTATGGCTACAACCATACAAAAAAATGTCCCTCAAACAAGCTAATAAGGATAATAAATTATCGGCAATGTACTATGGTCCTTACAAGGTGTTGCAAAATATTGGTACTATGGCATACAAATTGTAGCTTCCTACTTCTTCACGAGTGCATCCAGTTTTCCATGTTTCATGCTTAAATAAGGTTATAGGTGAAAATCTTCCAGTTCAAAGAATATTGCCAGAACTTGATGAGGAAGGAAAAATCATATTGGAACCTGATGTGGTCACAGAAACAAGAACTCGACAGCTACGAAATCGATAAATTTCAGAGTATCTCATCAAGTGGAAGAAATTACGCACTGAAAATTCTACATGGGAGGATGAGAATATTATAAAAAATCACCCAGAGCTACTCAAGCGTTGAGTACAACACTTTTTTGAATGAGAGGGGCATGTGAGGTCCCTATATTACTAGTATAGTCCCTTATTGTTGTTAGTGTAACCCCCTTACTGTTATTATTGTACCCCTGTAACCCCCATATTGTTATTATTGTACCTATTGGGGTTCCCATATTTTGGCCAGATTGGCAAGACCAAAAGATGAGACAACATCATAACCACTTTGGGGCCATAGGATCTAGCCCTCCTGGACCCGGAGAGGGATCTCTTCAAATGAAGCAAATAATGGTATATCTTTGAAGCTCAAAATGAGGTATTAGGCTAGGTATGAAGCACAAAGAGGGGTTTAAAATGATTTGGTTGGTTGGTTGTTGGGTTGGTCATGAGATCATAGACTGAGAAGGTAATGGAAGGAAAGGAAAAAAGCATTAGGATGTTTCAGCAAAGAGGATAGGTCAAGAAAGTGCCATCCATTGGGCTATGGAGTCATGAAAGGGAATTACTTGCAACAACTAGCCAAGACTTTCAGAGGGCAAGTCATATACACTAAAGGATATTTTTAGATAGATGATGGAATGGAACATTAAGGATTGAAAGTGAAAGAAGGAAAGTAACCCAATTTCTATCTATAGATCAGGTCAGAGGTCATTTAACTCCAGACCTGCTTGGACATACTCAAAGGTAGCTTTCAAAGGATGGACAAAGGGGAAGCTTATAGATCAGACCAGAAGTCATTTAACTCCAGGTCAGCTTTAGCATGCTCCAAGGGAAAAACAGAGATAAGTTTAACAGAGCCAGGGTCCATATATCAGAGAAGGAATTTGAACCTTCAATGCTTTGACACCAGCAAGATATCTTAGAAAGGCCAGCTGGTCGCACAAGGATCCTAGTTGACAGGGCTAACTCTAATCCCCAGTGTTCCCAAATCTTCCAGCTTAAACCCAACAAGAACAACTAAGCAGCAGAAAACATTAAAGGCAAGGAGAGCAGAGACATAGGGTACCTAACAAGGGTAAGTCCTATGCCAATATTTTGATGTGAGCCAGTAGAAAATGAAAAAATATGAAAATGTAATAAACAGTGTTATAAAAACATCACCAATAGTAATAGACCAGGATCTTGTGAAATGTGCTTGATTAATGATGCAAAAATAGTCACATACACTGAGCTCAATGGTTGTTACAGTCCAGAATTTCTCCTCCCAGCCTACTACATTACAAACTACTCTACTACTCCCTCCCAAGACTGTTCTAACAGTCAAAATGAATCCCTCTAACAACAATCAACAACATCCGAACAACCCTTTTAGAATACGTTCTTCAGGATTCTTATAGGAGAAAAGAATAACAGGAGTAGATGTAAACTTAAATGCAGCATTAAAACTCTGAAGCAGCAGGAGGGCCGAGGCCTCATTCTATTTTAAATGTCTAAGCATTGAACTTCTGCACTCTTTGGATGAAAGAGTGGTCTTCGTCAAGCCACAATTTACTTCCAGGTATGTCTTTTATGTACTTGTTGTAGCCTTTTTTAGAATTCTGGTGAATAAACCGAGGTGTATGGACAACTGTGAGGTCTGCCATACCACATAACTAATGCACTGGTAGCATAGGATTGTTGTCAGGGCTGGAAAATCTCTCTAGAAAACGACATAGGATGAGAACTGTATGGGCACATCATTCTTTATGGAAAGAACCTTCTACTGATGTGAAAACCCTTTAGTATTATTTTTTGTGCCTTGGACCTTCTGATCGATCCTCGGGGTCTTCGAATTGGTACCTTTGCCTTCTAAATCCCTGAAAAAAGGCTCAAAAGTCTTCAATTACGTGCCTTTAACTTTTTGTTGTTCCACTGATACTCTCTGTCTACAAAGTCTTCGTTTAAATGGCTCTGGAAGGTTTGGCAGAGTTTTAGCTGCATTCTTTGAATGCACATCCTGTCATGGCTCCTTCCTAGGATTTCTTCATAAATTCAACCCCTGAAAATGGTCCTTTTTTGTGCTCTGTGCCACTGCAACAGTGACTGTGAACCATGGTGGTTTTCACCACCCGAAACCCTGCAAAACACGTAAACATGTTAAGAAAATCCATGCATGGGGTGGGATGTTGTGGATGACTGCGAAAATGGTGATGTGGAATGGTTGACGATGATGCATACAGAGGATACTGTGGAGGAAAACCATGGAACAGCAGGAAATGCACGGGATGACGTCGAGACAGACAATTTAACATAAAACATTAAACTTTGACCTATGAATGGAATATAGATAAAGGGACGGGTGAAAAATTTGATGGGACACGCAGAAAAAGTGACATGGCGGGACCGGGTCAATGGCAGGTGCACAATCAAATCTAGACCGTCCGATCTCGGGAGGAGATCGATGGCTGAAAATGCATCGGAGGGCGACGGATGTTGGGCCAGGGGTACGGTTGCCTTGGTTTAAATCCCGTGCATCTTTGCGGCGCGAGGACCGTTGAATGGACGATCGCAGATCAGACGGTGTATATGCATAACACACCAGGTCAAATGTCGAATGATAACGCGCGTTGGGGGGATGTTTTGAAATAGTTACGGAGCCACGTGTCGAGTGGTGAGTGGAATCGCTCCAAAAATAAAAATACCACCCACCTCCCAACTGCAGTGCGATAGATACCGGTGGTTTTTAGATATGCACGGCTGCGGGGACCACCAGGAAAGATGTACCATGGACCATTGAACCACAGGTAAATGAATGGTGGAGATGCGATGAACGGTGAAAGGAGGTGGGTGATGGGTGCTATGGGGAATGCGACCACCATCCGATCTATACAGATCGACGGTTCAAAATGCGCCCGATACAAATTTGCGCTAAGCACTTTTTCAGGCTAGCGCGTGGTTTCGGCGCTCGCGTCACGTGGTGGAGAAGCTTAGGGGGCTGGCCAAAAGGTGCTAAACCCATAGACATGAAAAATATGATTATTTGGCCTAGTTTTAGTGCATTTTCAGGCCAACAAAGGGTAACGGTAGGGGAAAGAGGGGGAAATAAAGCAAACCAGGGGTATGTGTATGGTTTAGAGGGGATTTTTGGGAAAGTTTAGAAGGATTAGGGGAGGGATTTGGGGGTAAAAAGGGGAACTTTGACAAAGGGAAAAGGGTCGAAAAGGGACATTTTGCAGGGATACAAGGGGCAAATTAAAGCCTTTTGGAGCACAATTTTTTTAATCAGAGATGCTTTATAATGGGAATCAGCAGAGGGGATTTATAAAATGACAAGGCACAAGGAGACTTCAAGGATGATGTGTTTTCAGAGGAAATGCATTCCTTGAAGGCTCAAAAAGATTTTAGCCCCCTGTTTGCTTGTCAAAAAATTTATAGGGGGCTAACAGTACCCTTAAATTATTATTGTTAGGTTGGCTAGGATTACATTGTGGCCACACTAGGATTAAGTTGTGGCCACATGGACTCCTATATATAGAAAGGAGGTTTTGTAATTTGAATCATCCAAGAATTTCTCATTCATGTAATGTATTGGAGGTTTCCCCCTCAAAGTGGATTATTTATAAGGCATTGATATCTATTTTCTTCTATTTTTGGAGCTGGTTTCACAACACCGAGAACCCATCAGTGAATGTGTACACTTCATACCCTCTTGTTGGGGTTCCCATGTTTTGGCAACGTTGGCAATACCAAAAGATGAGACAACATCAAACCACTTTCAGGCCTCAGGATCTAGCCCTCCTGGGTCCAGAGAGGGATCTCTCTATATCAGCAAAGGTTTTATGTCTTTGAAGCTCAGTGTTAAGATATTAGGCTAGTTATAAGGCTCGGGGTTTATTTTTTTGATGTATGTTTGGTTGTTGGGAATCAGGAAAGAAAGTTTCGATATAAGATAAGGATGAGCAAAGAGGAATTTAGGTAAAGGAGCGATACTCCAGGGAACATTCAAGACCATTGGGCAATGGAGTCAGGAAAGGGGTTTACTTGCTATTCAATGTGCAGGTTTTCAGTTGGGCTAGTCATCTAAAGCATTGGATATTAAAGATGATAGTGTGGCATGAAATGGTAAGAGAGGAGGAAACAATAAAGATTTAGAACACAAAGTTAAAGACCTGAGATCAGAGAGAGACTTTGAACTCTCAATGCTTCTGCCTCCAGCTTGAGTGATCTTAGAAGGGTTCAATTAATTGAAAAGGATCCTAGTGAGATAGAGACAGAGTTCTAGACCTCCCAGTGTTCCCAATTCATTCAATTAAATCTTAACAAGAACATCTAAGAACAGATTCCTTAATTCATACATCAGCTAGCAGGCAATGACATCCACTATACTGGTTAAATTAACAGAAATCAACCCTTAGATAACACATTCAGTAGAAAACATTGAAGGCAAGGAGAACAGAAACATAGGGTACCTAACAAGGGTAAATCCTATGCCAGATTTCTGATGCGAGCCAGTAGAAATGAAATGAAATGAACTGCAAGTTAAAGACAAACACAGAGATAGAAAAACATCACCGTTGCTTTAGATTAGGATCCAAAGAAATGTGCTTGTCATATTAAAGAGCAACACCAGTCAAGTACAACATTACCAATAGCTGGATATTCAATCTGAAAACATCTTCTTCAGCCTATCTTACAACTTTACATAGAGACTATGTCTCAAAAGAAACAGCTTGTAATTTCTCTGATAACCAATCAACAACCTTTACAATGAGTTCCTTCATGAATTTATAGCTCAAGTGAAGCAGAGAAGGTAGATGGAAAACTAAATGCAGCATTAAAACTCAGAAGAGGAAGGGAGCTGAGGCCTTGTTCTGTTTTAAATTCTGAGCATTTATCTCTGGTACTCTTTGGATGAAAGAGTGGTCTTTGTCAGGCCTCCATTTACTCCAGGTATGTCTCTGATGTACTCGCTGTAACATTCTGGTGAACTAAACAAAAATGTAGAATAATGATGCTAAGGTCTGCCATACTGTGTAACAAATGCTTCTGATAGCATAGGACTGTTGTCAGGGTTGGAATTTCCTCAAGAACCCGGCATATAATGGAGATAGTATGGGCACTTCATCCTTTATGGAAAGGACATACTGCTGATGTGAAACCTTGATAGTATTGTTTTCTACACGCTGGGCCTTCCATATGATCCATGATGTCTTTGAATTGGTACCTTTGCCTTCTAAATCCCTAAAAAAGGCTCAAAATATTCTATTATGTGCCTTGAACTCTCTGCTGCTCCAGTACTGTCTTTGCTTATGCAATCTGAGCTTTAATGGCACTGGAGAGGTTTTGTAGAGTTTGAATTCTGTCCTTTGATGAAATTCATGTTGCAGACACCTTTCCGAACATTTTCCTCTAAGATCAAGCTCTAAATTCAACTTGTTTTGTGCACTGGGCCACTACAATAGTGTATATGAATCATGGCATTTTTCCGCCTGCCTGTAACCCTGTAAAACACTAAAAAAAAATTAAGAAAACCATGCATTGGGAATGGTGAATGCAGTGGGGAAAATGGGAATGGCCATGCAGGTTGGCGAAATGGTGGAATAGTTTCAGGTTGATGGCGGAAAATGCAACGAATAGTGGAGGATGGAGGAGTGGAAATTTTAACGTAAATCATTTAAAATTTGACCTTTGAACGAATTATATAGGGGGTGGACACAAAGAGTGATAAAAACACATGGAGTGGTGACGTGGTGGGACCGGGTGATGGCGGGGCTGACTTTAAATCTGGACCGTCCGATCTCAGGAGGAGATCGAAGGCTGAAAATGCATCGAAGGGTGACAGACGGTGGGCCATCGATATATTTGCTTTGGAATAACTCACGCACATCTTCGTAGCACGATCACCATTGGATGGGCGGCTCTGGATCGGACGGTGTACGTGCATATCGCGCCGGGTTTTCTGTCGAACGTTAATGTGCGATGGAGGGGCGGTTTTCAAGTAGTTCCCAAGACACGTGTCGTTCAGCCAGTGGAATCGCTCTGAAATTAAAAATACTACCCGACCTTTGAAGGCGGTGCGATGAAACCGATGGATTTGAAAAGTGACCGTGGCGCGTTTACGAGGACCGCCGTGTGGGTGAAAGGCTGACCGTCGATTCGGCGGGTTAAACAGACGATGGATGTGTGATCAGGGAGGTGAAAAGGTTGAATAGTGGATGCTATGGGGACGCGACGACCGTACGATCTATACAGATCAACGGTTTAAAAGACTCTCGATATAAACTTTCGATAAGCATTGTTCGAGTTAGCGCCAGGTTCTAGCACCCGGGTCACGTGGAGGGAAAATTAAGGGGGTTGGCCTGAAGGGGGCTAAACCCCATATATGTTAAAATGTGGGTTTCTCAACCTTTTAAATGCGATTCGAGGCCAGGAAAAGGGTAACGATAGAGGGAAAAAGGGGAATTTAAACAAAACAAAGTGTATTTGGAAGGTTTAAAGGGGATTTTAGGATGGTTTAGGAGGACTAGGGGAGGGATTTTGGGGGTAAAAAAGGTGAAATTTGACAAAGGGAAAAAGGGTTGAAATGGGACATTTTGCAGGGATACAAGGGGAAAATCTAGGCCTTTAGGAGCACAATTTATTATCTTTAGTGAGGCTTATTGACTCAAGAACAACAGAGGGAAACAATCAAAGGGGAGAGAGCATGAAAAGGCTTCAAGGATGATGTGTTTTCAAGAGAAATGCATTCCTTGAAGGCTCATAAAACAAATTAGCCTCCCTACTTGCTTGTCAAGGAATTTATAGGGGGCTAACAGTGGCTCCACATGGGGACAACTTCTTCTTGAAGGAGTCAAGAATTTAGAAAATGATCTTTGGTGTAGGCCAGATGCCTGCTGCTTGAGCCACCTTTCTTCTTTGATTTTCAGCTGCCACAATTGTGAAGACATCAATTAGCAGAAACAGTACCCAAACAATCTACCTACCCATCCTACAATCCTAGCATTTTTTCTTCTAGGGTGCATTTGAACTAGTAGACCCTTTACATCATTTTTATTTTTTACAAACAAGAAAATAAACCTATTCTATTGCTACCCTTATTGCTCCATGAGACTAGATTAAACTGTTGGCCTTACATGTTTCTCTACCTAATATAACATCTGCTGGGATTAAATTGTCCAGTAGATTTCTTCTTTACATTCTACAACAGAAATTTAAAAACAATCAAACTAGGATTAGACAGTCTAGTTTGCTGTGGATCCAGGGCATAAACACAGTTGCACATGGATAGAAACTTGCAGAAACTAGAAACAAAATCTTGAAGGCTTGAAATCTGAAATTTTGAAGCATCATTCTTTCTTTTGTGACTCAAGTTCTGAGCTTGCTAGAGTCACTTTCTCTTCTTCATTCAGCTCTGGTTTTGGGCATGTTAGAGCTGATTCTTCTTCCTTAGTTGCTAGTTCAGATTTTGAACATGTTAGAACCAGCTATATTTACTTCCCTTGGCTCAGGTTTTGATCATATTAGAGCCAATATTTTTGCACTCTAGAGGCTCACGTTTTGAGCATGTCTGAACCTCTCCTTTCTCTCTGTTTTTTGAAAAATTTTCTCTTTTTCTTGAAAACAAGACACTGCAATGGTATGTACAATGGAAATGGAAACTGGAAATTGGAAATCAACAGAAGTAGTGTTTGAGCATCATGCCATTGATAGGACCCCCAAACAGCTCTGTACGATCTAGTCCTTGTAGAAAAAATTCATTTGGACCCACAGTGGCCTGGATGACGTATGGACCTCGCCACAAATTGTCAAACTTCCCGTGCTTTCCTTTGTCCTCTCTTCTTGAGTCCCACTTCAAAACTTTATCTCCAATTTTGAAATTAGAGGCTTTAGTCCTTTTGTCAAATAAATTATTTATATTTTCTTGAACCTTCATAACTCTGTTATAGACCTCTTCCCTTTTTTTCTGGAGATGGATTGTTTGGTTTATCCTCCTTACCATGCTATCTTCCTCTATCTGGATTTCTTGGAAAAGTTTAATCACTGGTTCCCCAAGGTTGGTAGGAAACACTGCTTCTGTTCCATAGACAAGATGATATGGTGACATGCCAATGGAATTCTTTGTTGTAAGCCTATTAGCCCACAGGGCATTCACTAACTTGTTATGCCATGACTTTTTGTTCTATTCCAGCAGCTTTTTGATGATGGTTGTTGGGGTTCCCATGTTTTGGCCAGATTGGCAAGACCAAAAAATGAGACAACATCAGAACCACTTTCAGACCTCAGGATCTAGCCCTCCTGGGTCCAGAGAGGGATATCTCTATGATATGTCAAAGGTATATGTATTTGAAGCTCAGTGTTAAGATATTAGGCTAGTTTTAAGGCTCGGGGTTTGTTTGTTTGATGTATGTTTAGTTGTTGGGAATCAGGAAAGAAAGGTTTTCGACATAAGACAAGGATGAGCAAAGATGATTTTAGGCAAAGGAGAGATGCTACAGGGAACATCAGGACCATTGGGCAATGGAGTTAGGAAAGGATTTACTTGCTACTCAATGTGCAGGCCTTCAGTTGGGCTAGTCATATAAAGCATTGGATCTTAAGATGATAGTGTGGCGTGAAATGGTAAGAGAAGAGGAAACAATAAAGATTTTAGAACACAAAGTTAAAGACCTGAGATGAGAGAGAGACTTTGAACTCTCAATGCTTCGGCCTTCAGCTTGAGGGATATTAGAAAGGTTCAATTAATTGAAAAGGATCCTAGTGAGAAAGAGACAGAGTTCTAGATCTCCCAGTGTTCCCAATTCTTTCAATTAAATCCTAACAAGAACATCTAAGAACAGATTCATTTAATTCATACATCAGCTAGAAGGCCATGACATCCACTACACTGGTTAAATTCACTGGAATCAACCCTTAGATAACACATTTAGTAGAAAACATCAAAGGCAAGGAGAGCAGAAACATAGGGTACCTAACAAGGGTAAATCCTATGCCAGATTTTTGATGCAAGCCAATAGAAATGAAATAAAATGAAATGCAAGAAACAAATACAGAGACAGGAAAAAATCACCGCTGCTTTAGCTCAGGATCCAAAGAAATGTGCTTGTCATATTAAAAGCAATACCATTCAAGTACAACGTTACCAATAGCTAGATATTCAGCCTGAGAACATCTTCCTCAGCCTATCTTACAACTTTACACAGAGACTATCTCAAAAGAAACAACTTGCAATTCTCTGATAACCGATCAACAACAACAATGAGTTTCTTCATGAAATTTATAGCTCAAGTGGAGCAAAGAAGGTAGATGGAAAACTAAATGTAGCATTAAAACTCGGAAGAGGAAGAGGGCCGAGGCCTCGTTCTGTTTTAAATTCTGAGCATTTATCTATGGTACTCTTTGGATGAAAGAGTGGTCTTCGCCAGGCTTCCATTTACTCCAGGTATGTCTGTGATGTACTTGCTGTAACACTCTGGTGAACTAGAAAAAATGGTAGAATAATGATACTAAGGTCTGCCATACTGTGTAACAAATGCTTCTGATAGCATAGGACTGTTGGCAGGGCTGGAACTTCCTCAGGAACACGGTATAGAATGGAGATAGTATGGGCACTTCGTCCTTTGTGGAAAGGACATACTGTTGATGTGAAACACTGATGTTATTATTTTCTGCGCGCTGGGCCTTCCATGCGATCCATGATTTCTTTGAACTGGTACCTTTGCCTTCTAAATCCCTGAAAAAGGCTCAAAATCTTCTATTACGTGCCTTGAACTCTCTGCTGCTCCAGTACTGTCTTTTTTTATGCAATCTGAGATTTAATGGCATCGGAGAGGTTTTGCAGAGTTTGAACTCTATCCTCTGATGAAATTTATGTTGCAGACACCTTTCCGGACATTTTCCTATAATATCAGGCTCTAAATTTAGCTTCTTTTTTGCACTGTGCCACTACAATAGTGCATATGAATCATGGTGGTTTTCTGCCTGCCTATAACCCTGCAAAAACCGAAAACACGTTAAGAAAACTATGCCTGGGGAGGGTGGATGCAGCGGGAACGATGGGAATGGCCATGTAGGTTGGCGAAATGGTGGAATAGTTGCAGGTTGATGTCGGAAAACGCAGCGAACAGTGGAGGATGGAGTGGTGGAAATTTTAATGTAAATTAGTTAAAATTTGACCTTTGAACGGATTATACAGGGGACGGACGAAAAGAGTGATGAAAACATGTGGAGTGGTGATGTGGCAGGACCGGACGATGGTGGGGCTGACTTCAAATCTGGACCGTCCGATCTCAGGAGGAGATCGACGGCTGAAAATGCATCGGGGGGTGACTGATGGTGGGCCAGGTGTACCGTTTGCCTCGATTATTATCTCCGCAACTTCGCAACACGATCGCCGTTGGATGGGTAGCTCTGGATCAGATGGCGCACATGCATATCATGCCAGGTCTTCAACCGAACGTTAACGCGCAATGGGGGGGGGGGTTTCAAATAGGGCCAGTGCCACATGTCCTATGGTGAGTGGAATCACTGCGAAAAAGAAAATACTGCCTCACCCTCCAATGGTGGTGCGATAAAAACCAACGGTTTTTTGCACAGGGTGCGTTGGTGTGGGGACCACCGGGGTGGGTAAATGAAGGGTGGCGATGCGATGAATGGGTGGTGAAAGGGTCGAGTGATGGACATTGTGTGGATCGCGACGACCGTCTGATCTATACAGATCGACGGTTCAAGATGCTCCCGATATACATTGCCGATAAGTGCCTTCTGCCTTGGCGCCTGGTTCTATCGCCGAGGTCACGTGGAGGGAAAATAAAGGGGGCTGGCCTGAAGCGGGCTAAATCCCATATATGTCAAAATGTGGGTTCTTCAACCTTTTCAATGCGATTTGAGGCCAGGAAAAGGGTAACGGTAGAGGGAAAAAGGGGATTTAGACCAAGCAAAGTGTATTTGGAAGGTTTAAAGG
This sequence comes from Pinus albicaulis, assembly GCA_034641835.2. NCBI lineage: Eukaryota > Viridiplantae > Streptophyta > Pinopsida > Pinales > Pinaceae > Pinus > Pinus albicaulis. The sequence continues at coordinate 1,582,663,951 of CM076582.1, read as the reverse complement.
GGATTTTGGGAAAGTTTAGATGGGTTAGGGGAGGAATTTAGGGTGAAAAGGGGGACTTTAACAAAGGGGAAAAAAGGGTTGAAAAGGGACACTTTGCAGGGATACAAGGGATAAATGTAGGCCTTTAGGAACACAATTTGTCACAATCAGAGAGAATTTTTGGATGGATACAGCAGAGAGGATTTTACCAAAGGGCAAAAGGCACAAGGAGGCTTCAAGGATGATGCGTTTTCAGAGGAAATGCATTCCTTGAAGGCTCAAAAACATTTGAGCCCCCTGTTTGCTTGTCAAAAATTTATAGGGGGGCTAACAGTGGCTCCACATGGGGATGGCTTCTTCTTGAAGGAGTCAAGAATTCAGAAAATGATCTTTGGTGTAGGCTAGATGCTTGCTGCTTGATCCACCTTTCTTATTTTATTTTTAGCTGCCACAATTATGAAGACATCAATTAGCAGAAAAGCTCTCCCAAAAAATCTACCTACCCATCCTACAATCCTAGCATTTTTTCTTCTAGGGTGCATTTGAACTAGCAAACCCTTTACATCATTTTTATTTTTTACAACAAGAAAAAAAACCTATGCTAGTTATACCCTTATCACTCCATGAGACTAGATTAAACTGTTGGCCTCACATGTTTCTCTACCTATCCTAATATCTGCTGGGATTAGACTGTCCAGTAGATTCCTTCTCTATATTCTACAACAGGAATTTAAAAACAACCAAACTAGGATTAGACAGTCTAGTTTGCTATGGATCCAAGGCATAAAGACAGTTGCACATGGACAGAAGCTTGCAGAAAACTAAAAAAAAAACTTCGAAGGCTTGAAATCTAAATTTTGAAGCACCCTTCTTCTCTTTGTGACTCAAGTTTTGAGCTTGTTAGATTCACTTTTTTTTTTTTTTTTAATTTTAGCTCTGATTTTGGGCATGTTAGAGCTGATTCTTCTTCTTCTTTGCTGGTTTAGATTTTGAACATGTTAGAACCAACTGTTTTCCTTCTTTGGCTTAGGTTTTGATCATATTAGAGCCAATCCTTTTCATTCCTGAGGTTCATGTTTTGAGCATGTCTGAACCTCTCCTTTCTTTCTGTTTTTTGGAAAATTTTCTCTTTCTTGTTGAAAACATAACATAGCAATGGTATTTACAATGGAAATGGAAACTAGAAATTGGAAATCAGCAGAAGTAGTGTTTGAGCATCCTGCCATTGACAGGACCCCCAAAAAGTTCTGTACCATCTAACTCTTGTAGAAAAAAGGCAATTGGACCCACAATGGCCTGGATGATGTAGGGACCTTGCCACAAACTGTCAAACTTGCCATGCTTTCCTTTGTCCTCTCTCCTTGAGTCCCACTTCAGAACTTTATCTCCAATTTTGAAATCAGAAGCTTTGGTTATTTTGTCAAATAACTTCTTTATATTCTCTTGAACCTTTAGAGCTCTGTTATAGACCTCTTCCCTTGTTTTCTGGAGATGAATTGTTTGGTTTAGTCTCCTCACCATACTATCTTCTTCTGTCTGAATCTCTTGGACAAGTTTAATCACTGGTATTCCAAGACTGGTAGGAAACACTGCTTCTGTTCCATACACAAGCTGATATGGTGACATGCCAATGGACTTCTTTTTTGTAATCCTGTCAGCCCACGGGGCATGCACTAAATTGTTGTGCCATGAATTTTTGTTCTCTTCCAGCAGCTTTTTGATGATGGTCACCAGGCTCTTGTTTGATGATTCAGCTAAGCCATTACCTTGTGGGTAGTAGGCAGTTGAATGACCGAGTGATATTTGATACCTGTGACAAAAATCAACCATTTTCTTGGATCCAAAAGTAGCAGCATTATTAGTGATTATTTTCCTTGGGCAGCCAAACCGAGAGAGGATATGACCTTCTAGGAACCTACTGATGATTGAGTCTGTGGCATTCCTAGTAGGTATGGCCTCTATCCACTTAGTGAATTAGTTTGTGGCTGTTAAGATCCATTTGTGTTGTGCAGAAGAAGCAGGGTGAATTTCTCCTATGAAATCTAGGCCCCATTACATAAAGGGACATTCAACAGTGATGGGTTGTAGAGGTAAGGGGAGGACCTTTCTTTTGCCTTCAAAAATATGGCATTTGTGGCAGGCAATTATCATCTTATGGATATCATTTAAGAGTGTAGGCCAATAGTAGCCAAATCTGAGTATTTTGTTTGCAGTGGCTTTCCAGTTCAGGTTTCCTCCACACTCCCCTGCATGGAATTCTTGTTTAATCCTTTCTGCTTCAAACTCAGGAAAATATTTAAGCAATAGGCCATTTTCATTTTTCTAGTATAATCCTTCATTCATTATGAAATAGCTTCTGGCTTTTAGCTTTAAGAATCTGGCCTTGGTCTTTGATAGTTCAGGAGGGGCATTGAGGTGTGTAAGCACATACAGAATGTCAGAATACCAAGGAGAGCTCTGAAACGTCTCCTCAACAGTGGGATTAGGCAATCCCTGCTACTCATCCAAGGAATCTACCATGTTAATGTCAATGTCTTGTAGATTTGATTTAGCCATTAGTTGAGCTAAGCCCTGACCTTTAATTAGTTTGGTGGGTTTTATCTCAAGGTCGTATTCTAAGATCACCGTAATCCATTTTCCCCTCTTCCCATCTGGGTCTTGGGACAAGATGTCTTTAACCACTATATTTGGCACATAAGCTATGGTGTGGGAATGTATTATGTACACCCTAAAGTCTTTCAAGGCCTTAGCCAAGGCATAGGCATGTTTTTCCATTATGCTGTATTTCAAGGGTGCATCTCTGAGTGCTTTTCTGAAGAAAGAAATGGGTTGTTCCATTCCCTCTGGATTTTTTTGCAACAGAACTGCAACTACTGTATGCTCAGAGGAAAATGAAAATATGAGGAAATCTTTTAAGAAATCAGGACTAATTAAGACAGGAGCCCGGGTGAGTGCAAGTTTCACTAATTCAAAATATTTCTTAGCCTCAACAGTCCACTTAACTCCGACACCTTTCCTTAGCATGTTTTTCATATTACTAAGGTGTTCAGCTAAGTTGGGAATAAACCTCCTGAGGAAATTGATTTTCCCAATGAAGGACTGTAACTCCTTGATGTTTCTCAGATGTGTGATTTGTAGTATTCCCTCAACTCTCTGTGGGACTATCCTAATCCCTTTCTCAGATATGATGTGGCCAAGAAGTTTTCCTTCTTGTAGCCTAAACACAGTATTTTTAGGATTCAATGACAGACCGAACCTTCTACACTTTTCAAACACTCTTCTCAGGTGATCTAACTGTTCTTCCTCAGTCTTGGAATAGACTATTATGTCATCCAGATAGATGATAATGAAGTGTCCTATTTCATCTGAAAAATCTATATCCATTTCTCTTTGGAAGGTTGCACCAGCGTTCATTAGTCCAAAAGGAATCTTTACATACATAAAAGTTCCCCATGGAGTGGTAAAAGCGGTCTTGAGTTGGTCTACTGGGAGTACTAAAACTTGGTTGTAGCCTGAAAAACCATCTAGCAGGGATATCCTTTTTGAGCCTACTACCCTCTAAAGGATGTGTTCCATTTTTGGCAAAGGGTAATTTTCTTTGAGTGAGGCTCTATTAAGATTCCTAAAATAAATACATAGCCTGATCTCCCCTGTTTTCTTTCTCACAGCCACTAGCTTTGATACCCAATCAGAGAACCTCACAGGCACAATTATGCCTGCCTCATACATCTTCTTAATCTCTTTTTCCACTGTAGGCAATTGTTTTGGGTTTATCCTGTGGATTTTTTGTCTGAAGGGATTCTGATTTTCTTTCAAGGGTATTTTGTGCTGTATGATGTTTGTGTCATAGGCCTTTAAGTCCTCATAGCTCCAAAAAAACACATGAGTGAATTCCTTGAATAGGTCGATGTATTTCTTTTTCATGTTTGCAGGCAGGGACTTAGCCAATTTGATCACCTTGGGTTTATCTTCAGTGCCTATGTTGCATTCCTCCATCTCAGAATCTGAGTGTTCTATAGCGGGATTTTTAGCTACATCATCAAAGTCAAAAAGGTCCTCTAAAGGTGCCAGACCTTGAGGTATTTTCTTATCTTAGGCCTGCAGCACCTCTACTTCTTCACTATCTGCATTTTCACATTTTTCATTTGGATTTCCAATCTGTTTGTTTAAAGTGTTTATTTATATGTTACATGGTGTTTCTTCCTCATCTGAGGACTCTTCACTTAGGCAGCTACTGTCAGATTTAGAGTCTGAATCAGAAAATTCAAACTCGTTTCTGCCTACCAGGAAATCTTCAATCTTTTTATCGCCCTCAAAGATCTGCCAATATTTTTCATTGTCCGGCACTGTAGGTCTAAATTTGGTCTAAATGATGATCTATTGGTCACTGGGAGGCTTATGATACGAACTAGCCACGCAGGCTAGTCCATTTTCAATTTCATTCTGACCTCTAGGGACAAACACCAGATCTTATTCTACAAAGGTTTTCAATAGATCCATGGCATCATTCATGTAGGCTCTCAGCCTGGGATGTTTTGTTGTGTATTCACCATTCAACTGTTTAATGATAAGCTCAGAGTCTCCATGCGCAGTTATCCTATGGGCTCCTATTTTTTTCAACAGAGTTAGGCCTAGGATAAGAGCCTCATATTCTGTGATATTTTTTGTACATTTGAAGTGCAGGTTACATGCAAGGCTTTCTGCATAGTCACTCTCTGTGTTATGCACCCACACTCCTGCTCCTGCAGTTCTCTTGGTGCATGACCCATCGAAACTCATTTCCCATAAAGGTTCTTTCTCAGGTTTACCGTTCTTTCGTTCTTGATGTGGTGTATTAGTTTGCGGAGAGTAACTAATCAGTTGACTGCATTCTATTTCTGGTTTACTCTGAGTTTTTGTTTCGGTGGACTGTTCAAGGTTTTCTAGATCGTTCTTCTCTGAGTCTAGAGTAGCCATTATGTTAAATTTCATGGGCTCTGTTTCATCGTGTGTATCTCTATTTTCTAATCCTGACTCCTCCAAAGATTCATCATTGCAAAGGATGAAGGAGTCAAGATCCGTGTGTATAGAGTATAAAGGTGAATTTTCAGGCTTTTCGGGGCTACTGACCAGGAATTTCATCTGTGTCTCTCTATACAATCTTCTGAGTTGGCTAAAGACTGGGATTGTGGCATAGGCCCCATCCATCTGCATAGTACCTTGTAGCTTGGCTCCCCATGACCTTGACAGCAACATGCCATACTTAGGTGGCACATTTTCCACTACAACATCCATGACCATGCATTTAGCTGGAATCTGGGTTAGGCTTACACATAAATCCTTAATCAGGCCAAGACACTTTACTCTACTAGAGTCAAATGAATAAAGGTCTTTATAGGGACGGGTTATCTCTAGGCCTAATATTTCCATAACTATCTTAGGCATCAGGTTGTGTGAGGCCCCAGAGTCATGCATTGCATTGTGAAGGATCTTATCATGGATATTGAGACTGATATAAAAAGGAGGCACCACCCCTTCCCGAAACTTTCCTTCTATCTTTGGACCAAACAGAAGGGTTGGTTGATCATCACTTAGATTTACAGTGTCACTGTTCTCACATAAATTCAATGCTTTCAAAATTTGGCCTTTATATACATCCTGAGTGGCCAGCTCAGAGAGTGGGACAGAGATTTTAATTTTTTCAATCTCACTCTCCAAATTGAAAGTGGACTGACTCTTTGGAATGTTCAACTCTGTTTTGTTAGCCACCACCTTGGTGGCAGAATCAGTGGGCTAAAGCTCACTATGTACAGTGTTTGGAATCATTTTATCAGGAGCACTAACTGCAGTGCTAGTGCTGCTAGATGGTTGACCTTGTGTATCAGTGTTTTGGTTGTCTTTTTCTTTGTGTTTCCCAGAATTCTCAGCTACTGATTTGTTATTTTTAGTAATTACTTTAGAAGTTTTCTTAGGCCTTTTCTTGATGGTAACCTCAGAAGCCTTTGGTTTGGCAGTGTCTAGGCTCTTTTTGCTCCTAATTTCATATTGCTCTCTGACCTGCATGATGGCATTTTTGAATCCCAGTCTGTAATCCTCATATTCTAACCTTTCCTCTTCCCAATATGAGGGTGAGGGATGATCTTCTTCTATGGAACAGTTGTGGATTGAGTTTTCTATTTCAAACATGTTTATTGTGTTCCCCTCAGACTCTTCTATGATTCCCTCATCTTCATCAAGAAATTTCTCTTGAAATGGTGGAATAACTTCTTGATCTGATTCTCTTTGTCTGTTGGGAGTGGTGTTGTTTCTTCTAAAGTTCTAGTTCTGGTTATGATTTTGACTTCTGTTTTGGTTACTAACTGCGACAACCATTTTTTCCATCATTTGTTGTAGCTTTTCCATGTTTTTGGATATGCGGTCATAATTAGGGTCAGATGTGGAAGCTACATTGTCATCTCTATATGTTACCATTTTCTCAGCTCTCAATCTTGCTTTTTTCTCAATCAAATTTTCCTCTACACTCATTGCTCCTTTTTGCATGTCTTCCAATGTGTTGTAGTCCCTCTCCCTAAGCTAGTAGGCCATGTCAGCATCCAAGCCTTTAGGGTATTTCACTAGAACCATACCTTGGGAGGTTTCATGTGTGGTGGAAGAGCATTATAAATGCTGTTAAACCTTTTAGAGTAGTCATGGACACTCTCTCCTACGTTTCTTTTCAGGTTCTTGTATTCTGCTAGGATTTGGAGAGGGTTGGCCTTAACTTCGCACTTGTTTATGAAAGTCTGATATAAAGCAGGAAGGTCTTGGATACTATTAGGAGGTAGGCTTTTGAACCATTTCTTCACATCGACTCCTAAGCTCTAGGCAAAGATTCTCATTTTGACTATGTCATCATCTATTTCCATGTAGTCAAAAGAATCTTCCATCCTATCTACATGGTGTTGAGCTGTGGTGGACCCTTTTGTAGTGAAGTGTGGGATATTTGATTGATAATGATTGGTTAAGGGTACTAGAGGCCGAGGTAAAACCAGAGGTGCATACCAGGCTGCCATGATGATGTTTTGATGAGGTAGAGGGTTAGCTTGAGCAGCTAGTATGTGGATGACAAGGATATTATGACCAGTAGAAGACTGATGAGCAGATTTAGGGTGGCAGAGCCCCAAATTTTGAATGAAGTGAATATCAGGAGGTGTAGATGGAGGGTTCTGTCTATCCCAAAGGTGTTTACCACTTTGAGGTGGTGAACCAGGGAACTCACGGTCTGGCTGGTCTAGGACACTGAATGACCTATTTCTTGGTAATTTGTTTGGTAGGTCTAGGCCAAAAAATGGGTCTGATAGAGTTGTAAAGTCTTCTGGTGTAGAGTTAGCTCTATGGATGTGGCTGGAAACAGTTGAGTGTTTAGGTGTAGGAGATCTCTTGAGGATTCTCTCAGGGTTGTCAACTATTTCAGGGGGTTTTGGGTTGGGATAAGCTCTTGTGTGAATGGTTCTTGAAGCCAAAATGTTGTTTTCTGACCAAGCAGCTTAACCCTACTTGTTACTTCTATTATGGCAGATGTTTTAATGGGCTCTAGTCTCCTAGTGGAGTCTAATGTGAACCAAGATAATCAACAGGCCTATTTATCACCAGTGGAGTCTTTAAATCGTTTAGTAATTATGGAGTCGCCAGGTGGAAGGTTTAGGATGCTTCTGGGTGGTGCACTGTCCACCACAGTACTTATGAGATGTCCCTTTCCAAGGATATCTTGAAAACACAACAAAATCTAACCAGAGATTGACTGTGAGGGCTTTTACCAGATATGTCACCTCTGAAAGAGTGTGATACCTGGAGGCTACCTAGCCCTTTCCAGACTCTGTCTAAGAGTGTGGGGGAACACAACAAATGGTATAGAGGTTGATCTATGAATAGGAATGTTTAACTACCAACCTAACCAAAGATTATAGGTTTCTGAGGTTCTTATGATGTAGTAAGGTGAGAAATACTCAAAATGTCCCCAGCGGAGTCGCCATTATGTTGGTGATGACAATTGGAGACAAACAAATGTTATCAGTTATATGTTCTCAGATTTTCCCCAGTGGAGTAGCCATTATGTTGGTGATGACAATGGGAGATAGACAAATGTTATCAGTTATAGGCTCTCAGATTTTCCCCAGTGGAGTCGCCATTAAGTTGGGGTTCCCATGTTTTGGCCAGATTGGCAAGACCAAAAGATGAGAAAACATCAAAACCACTTTCAGACCTCAGGATCTAGCCCTCCTGGGTCCAGAGAGGGATCTCTCTATGATATGTCAAAGGTATATGTCTTTGAAGCTCAGTGTTAAGATATTAGGCTAGTTGTAAGGCTCGGGGTTTGTTTGTTTGATGTATGTTTGGTTGTTTGGAATCAGGAAAGAAAGGTTTCGATATAAGACAAGGATGAGCAAAGAGGATTTTAGGCAAAGGAGAGATGCTACAGGGAACATTCAAGACCATTGGGAAATGGAGTCAGGAAAGGATTTACTTGCTACTCAATGTGCAGGCCTTCAGTTGGGCTAGTCATCTAAAGCATTGGATCTTAAGATGATAGTGTGGCGTGAAATGGTAAGAGAGGAGGGAACAATAAAGATTTTAGAACACAAAGTTAAAGACCTGAGATCAGAGAGAGACTTTGAACTCTCAATGCTTTGGCCTTTAGCTTGACGGATCTTAGAAAGGTTCAATTAATTGAAAAGGATCCTAGTGAGAAAGAGACAGAGTTCTAGATCTCCCAGTGTTCCCAATTCTTTCAATTAAATCCTAACAAGAACATCTAAGAACAGTTTCATTTAATTCATACATCAGCTAGCAGGCAATGACATCCACTACATTGGTTAAATTCACTGGAATCAACCCTTAGATCACATTTAGTAGAAAACATCAAAGGCAAGGAGAGAAAAAACATAAGGTACCTAACAAGGGTAAATCCTATGCCAGATTTCTGATGCAAGCCAGTAGAAATGAAATAAAATGAACTGCAAGTTAAAAAAAAATATAGAGACAGGAAAACATCACCGCTGCTTTAGATCAGGATCCAAAGAAATGTGCTTGTCATATTAAAAGCAATACCAGTCAAGTACAACGTTACCAATAGCTGGATATTCAGTCTGAGAACATCTTCCTCAACCTATCTTACAACTTTACATCGAGACTATATCTCAAAAGAAATAGCTTTCAATTCTCTGATAACCAATCAACAACAACAATGAGTTTCTTCATGAAATTTATAGCTCAAGTGGAGCAGAGAAGGTAGATGGAAAACTAAATGAAGCATTAAAACTCAGAAGAGGAAGAGGGCCAAGGCCTCGTTCTGTTTTAAATTCTGAGCATTTATCTCTGCTACTCTTTGGATGAAAGAGTGGTCTTCGTCAGGCTTCCATTTACTCCAGTTATGTCTCTGATGTACTTTCTGTAACACTCTGGTGAACTAGACAAAAAGGTAGAATAATGATGCTAAGGTCTGCCATACTGTGTAACAAATGCTTCTGATAGCATAGGACTGTTGTCAGGGCTGGAATTTCCTCAGGAACACGGTATAGAATGGAGATAGTATGGGCACTTCGTCCTTTGTGGAAAGGACATACTGCTGATGTGAAAACCTGATGGTATTACTTTCTGCGTGCTGGGCCTTCCATGCGATCCATGATGTCTTTGAACTGGTACCTTTGCCTTCTAAATCCCTGAAAAAGGCTCAAAATCTTCTATTACGTGCCTTGAATTCTCTGCTGCTCTAGTACTGTCTTTGTTTATGCAATCTGAGCTTTAATGGCACCGGAGAGGTTTTGCAAAGTTTGAACTCTGTCCTTTGATGAAATTTATGTTGCAGACACCTTTCTAGACATTTTCCTATAATATCAGGCTCTAAATTCAGCTTATTTTGTGCATTGTGCCACTACAATAATGCATATGAATCATGGTGGTTTTCCGCCTGCCTGTAACCCTGCAAGACCCGAAAACACATTAAGAAAAATATGCCTAGGGAGGGTGGATGCAACGGGAATGATGGGAATGGCCATGGAGGTTGGAAAAATGGTGGAATAGTTGCATGTTGATGGCAGAAAACGCATCGAACAGTGGAGGATGGAGAGGTGGAAATTTTAACGTAAATCATTTAAAATTTGACCTTTGAACAGATTATACAGGGAGCAGACGAAAAGAGTGATTAAAACACGTGGAGTGGTGACGTGGCGGGACTGGGAAATGGCGAGGCTGACTTCAAATCTTTACCGTCCAATCTCAAGAGGAGATCAACGTCTGAAAATGCATCAGGGGGCGACTGAAAGTGGGCCAGGTGTACCGTTTGCCTCGGTTATCGTCTGCGCAACTACACACCACAATCGTCGTTGGATGGGTAGCTCTGGATTGGACAGCGCATGTGCATATCACGCCAGGTCTTCAACCGAACGTTAACGCGCGATGGGGGGGGGGGGGGGGCGGTTTTCAAGCAGTGCTGGTGCCACATGTTTTGCGGTGAGTGGAATCGCTGCGAAAAAGAAAATACTGCCTCACCCTCCAATAGTGGTGCGATAAAAACCAATAGTTTTTTGCATAGGGCGCGTTGGCGTGGGGACCACCGGGGTGGGTAAATGAACAGTGGAGATGCGATGAACGGGCGGTGAAAGGGTCAAGCAATGGACGTTGTGGGGATCGCGACGACTATCTGATCTATATAGATTGACGGTTCAAGATGCTCCCGATATACATTATCGATAAGCACCTTCCGCCTTGGCGCCTGGTTCTATCGCTGAGGTCACGTGGAGGGAAAATAAAGGGGGCTGGCCTGAAGGGGGCTAAACCCCATATATGTCAAAATGTGGGTTCTTAAACCTTTTCAATGCAATTTGAGGCCAGAAAAAGGGTAACGGTAGAGGGAAAAAGGGGATTTAGACCAACCAAAGTGTATTTGGAAGGTTTAAAGGGGATTTTGGGAAAGTTTAAATGGGTTAGGGGAGGTATTTAGGGTGAAAAGGGGGACTTTAATAAAGGGGACAAAAGGGTTGAAAAGGGACACTTTGCAGGGATACAAGGGATAAATGTAGGCCTTTAGGAACACAATTTGTCACAATCAGAGAGCCTTTTTGGATGGATACAGCAGAGAGGATTTTACCAAAGGGAAAAAGGCACAAGGAGGCTTCAAGGATGATGTGTTTTCAGAGGAAATGCATTCCTTAAAGGCTCAAAAACATTTGAGCCCCCTGTTTGCTTGTCAAAAATTTATAAGGGGGCTAACAATGGTCACCAGGCTCTTGTTTGATGATTCAGCTAAGCCATTACCTTGTGGGCAATAGGTATTTGAATGACTGAGTGCTATTTGATACCTGTGATAAAAATCAACCATTTTCTTGGATCCAAAAGCAGCAGCATTATCAGTGATTATTTTCCTCAGGTAGCCAAACCGAGAGAGGATATGACCTTCTAGGAACCTAATGATGACTGAATCTGTGGAATTCCTAGTAGGTATGGCCTCTATCCACTTAGTGAAGTAGTCTGTGGCTGTTAATATCCATTTGTGTTGTGCAGAAGAAGCAGGGTGAATTTCTCCTATGAAATCTAGGCCCCATTGCATAAAGGGACCTTCAATAGTGATGGGTTGTAGAGGTAAGGGGAGGAGCTTTCTTTTGCCTTCAAAAATCTGGCACTTGTGGCAGGAAATTATCATCTTATGGATATCATTGAAGAGTGTAGGCCAATAGTAGCCAGCTCTGAGTATTTTGTTTGCAGTGGATTTCCAGTTCAGGTGTCCTCCACACTCTCCTGCATGGAATTCTTGTTTAATCCTTTCTACTTCAGACTCAGGAAAAAATTTAAGCAATAGGCCATTTGCATTTTTCCAGTATAATCCTTCATTCATTATGCAATAGCTTATGGCTTTTAGCTTCAAGAATCTGGCCTTGGTCTTTGATAGTTTAGGAGGGGCATTGAAGTGTGTAAGCACATACAGAATGTCAGAATACCAAGGGGAGCTCTGAAACTTCTCCTCAACAGTGGGATCAGGAAATCCCTGTTGCTCATCCAAGGCATCTACCATGTTAATGTCAAGGGTTTGTAGATTTTATTCAGCCATTAGTTGAGCTAAGCCCTGACCTTTAATTAGTTTGGTGGGTTTTATCTCAAGGTTGTATTCTAAGATCACAGCAATCCATTTTCCCCTCTTCCCATCTAGGTCTTGGTACAAGATGTCATTAACCACTATATTTGGTACATAGGATATGGTGTGGGAATGCAGTATGTACACCCTAAATTCTTTCAAGGCCTTAACCAGAGCATAGGCCTATTTTTCTATTATGTTGTATTTCAAGGGTGCGTCTCTCAAATATTTGCTGAAGAAAGAAATGGGCTGTTCCATTCCCTCTAGATTTTTCTGCAGCAGAACTGCAGCTACTATATGCTCAGAGGCAAATGAAAAGATGAGGAAATCTTTTGAGAAATCAGGACTAATCAAGACAGGAGCCCGGGTGAGTGCAAGTTTCACTGATTCAAAAGATTTCTTAGCCTCAATAGTCCACTTAACTCCTACACCTTTCCTTAACATGTTTGTCATATTCCTTAGGTGTTCAGCTAAGTTGGGAATAAACCTCCCGAGGATGTTAATTTTCCCAATGAAGGACTGTAACTCTTTGATATTCCTCGGGTGTGCGATTTGTACTATTCCCTCAATTCTTTGTGAATCTATCCTAATACCCTTTTCAGATATGATGTGGCCAAGAAGTTTTCCTTCTTGTAGCCCAAAGACAATCTTTTTAGGATTCAATGACAGACCGAACCTTCTACATTTTTCAAATACTTTTCTCAAGTGTTCTAGGTGTTCTTCCTCAGTCTTGAAATAGACTGTTATGTCATCCAGATAGATGACAATGAAGTGTCCTATTTCATCTAAAAAATCTATTTCCATTGCTCTTTGGAAGGTTGCACTGGTGTTCATCAGTCTAAAGGGCATATTTACATACATAAAAGTGCCCCATGGAGTGGTGAAAGTTTTTTTGAGCTGGTCTTCTAGGATTACTAAAACTTGGTTGTAACTTGAGAAACCATCTAGTAGGGAGATCCTTTTTGAGCCTACTACCCTCTAAAGGATGTGTTCCATTTTTGGCAAAGGTTAATTTTCTTTGAGTGAGGCTCTATTAAGATTCCTGAAATCAATACACAGCCTGATCTCCCCTGTTTTCTTTCTCACACCCAATAGGTTTGATACCCAATCAGAGAACCTCACATGCACAATTCTGCCTGCCTCATACATCTTCTTAATCTCTTTTTCCACTGCAGGAAATTTTTTGGGTTTATTCTGCATAGTTTTTGTCTGAAGGGCTTATGACTTTCTTTCAAGGGTATTTTGTGCTGTATGATTTTTGTGTCATAGGACTTTAAGTCATCATAACTCCAAGAAAACACATCAATGAATTCCCTGAATAGGTCAATGTACTTCTTTTTCATGTTTGCAGGAAAGGACTTAGCCAATTTGATCATCTTGGGTTTATCTTCAGTGTCTACGTTGCATTCCTCGACATCAGCATCCGCATGTTCTATAGTGGGATTTTTTGCTACATCATCGAAGTCGAAAAGGTCTTCTAAAGGTGCCAGACCTCGAGGTATGTTCTTATCTTTGGTCTGTAGCACCTCTACTTCTTCACTATCTGTGTTTTTACATTTTTTGTTTGGATTTCCAATCTGTTCATTTAAAGTGTTTATTTCTATGTTACAGGGTGGTTCTTCCTCATTTGAGGACTCTTCACTTAGGCAGCTACTATCAGATTTAGAATCTAAATCAGAAAATTCAAACTCTTCTCTGCCTACCAGGAAATCTTCAATCTGCTTATTGCCCTCAAAGAATTGTCGATATTTTTGATTGTCTGGCACTGCAGGTCTGAATTTGGTCTGAATGATGATTTGTTGGTCACTGGGAGGCTTATGATACGAACTATCCATGCAGGCTAGCCCATTTTCAATTACGTTTTGAATCCTAGGGATGAACACCAGTTCGTATTCTACGAAGGTTTTCAGTATGTCCATAGCGTCGTTCTTGTATTTTCTCAGTCTAGGATGTTTCGCTGTGTATTCACCATTCACCTGTTTAATGATCGGCTCAGAGTCTCCATGCACAGTTATCCTACGGGGCCCTAATTTTTTCAACAGAGTTAAGCCTAGGATCAGAGCCTCATATTCTGCGATATTGTTTGTACATTTGAAGTGTAGGTTACATGCATGGCTTTTTACATAGTCACTCTCTCTGTTATGCACCCATACTCTTGCTCCTGCAGTTCTCTTGGTGCATGACCCATCGAAATTCATTTCCCATAAAGGTTCGCTCTCGGATTTACCATTGTTTCATTCTTGATGTGGTGTATGATCTTGCGGAGAGTGACTAATCAGTTGACTGCATTCTATTTTTGGTTTAATTTGAGTTTTTGCTTCAGTGCACTGTTCAAATTTTTCTACATATTTCTCCTCCGAGTCTAGAGTAGATATTATGTTAAAGTCCACAGGCTCTGTTTCATTGTGTGTATCTCTGTTTTTGAATCCTAACCTCTCTGCAGATTCATCATTGCAAAGGATGAAGGATTCAAGATTCATGTTTATAGAGTATAAAGGTGAATTTTCAGGTTTTTCGGGGCTACTGACCAGGAATTTCATTTGTGCCTCCTTGTACAGTCTTCTAAGTTGGATAAAAATAGGAATTGTGGCATAAGCCCCTTCCATCTGCATTGTTCCTTGCATCTTGGCTCCCCATGACCTTGATAGCAACATGCCATACTTAGGTGGCACATCTGCCACCACAACATCCATGACCATACATCTTGCTGGAATCTGGGTAAGGCTTAAACACAGGTCTTTAATTAGGCCCAGACATTTTACTCTGCTAGAGTCAAATGAATATAAATATTTAAGGGGCGGTTTATCTCCAGGCCTAGCTTTTCCATAACCACCTTAGGCATTAAGTTTTGATATGCCCCAGAATAATACATTGCATTGTGAAGGATCTTGTCATGGATATTAAGACTGATATAAAAAGGGGGAACTACCCCTTCCTGAAACTTTCCTTCTATCTTTGGACCAAACAGAAGGGCTGGTTGATCATCACTCAGATTTACAGTGTTACTGTTCTCACCTAAATTTAATGCTTTCAAAATTTGGCCTTTATATACATCCTAAGTGGCCAACTCAGAGAGTGGGACAGAGATTTTAATTTTTGCAATCTCACTCTCCAAATTGAAAGTGGACTGACTCTTTGGAATGTTCAACTCTGTTTTGTTAGCCACCACCTTGGTGGCAGAATCAGTGGGCTGATTCTCACTATGTACAGTGTTAGAAACTATTTTATCAGGAGCACTAACTGTAGTGCTAGTGCTACTAATTTGTTGACTTTGTTTATCAGTTTTTTGGCTATCATTTTCTTTGTTCTTCCCAGAACTCTCAGCTGCTGATTTGTTACTTTCAGCAGTTGCTTTAGAAGATTTCTCAGGCCTTTTCCTGTTGGTAATCTCAGAAGCTTTGGGTTTGGAATTATCTAGGTTTTTCTTGCTCCTAAGTTCATACTGTTCTCTGACCTGCATGATGGCATCTTCAAATCCAAGTCTGTAATCCTTAGATTCTAATCTTTCCTCATCCCAATATGAGGGTGAGGGCTGATCTTCTTCTATGGAACAGTTATGGATTGAGTTTTCTACTTCAAACATGTTTATTGTGTTCCCTTCAGACTCTTCTATAATTCCCTCATCTTCATCAAGGAAGTTTTCTTGAAATGGGGGAATTACTTGTTGATCTGACTCTCTTTGTCTATTGGGAGTGGTGTTGTTTCTTCTAAAGTTCTGGTTCTGGTTATGATTCTGGTTTTTGTTCTGATTGCTAATTGTGAAAAGCATTATTTCCATCATTTTTTGTAGCTTTTCCATGTTTTTGGATATGCGGTCATAATTGGGGTCAGATGTGGAAGCTACATTGTCATCTCTATACGTTACCCTTTTCTCAACTCTCAATCTTGCTTTTTTCTCAGTCAAATTTTCCTCTACACTCACTAGTCCTTTTTGCATGTCTTCCAATGTGTTGTAGTCCCTCTCCCTAAGCTGGTAGGCCATGTCAGCATCCAAGCCTTTAGGGTATTTCACTAGAACCATACCTTGGGGAGGTTTCATGTGTGGTGGAAGAGCATTATAAACGCTGTTAAACCTTGTACAGTAGTCCTAAACACTCTCTCCTACATTTCTTTTTAGATTCTTGTATTCTGCTAGGATTTGGAGAGGGTTGGCCTGAACTTCCCATCTGTTTATGAAGGTCTGATATAAAGCAGGAAGATCTTGGATACTATTAGGAGGTAGGCTTTTGAACCAATTCTTCACATCACCTCCTAAGCTCTGGGCAAAGGTTCTCATTTTTACTGTATCGTCATCTATTTCCATGTAGTCAAAATAATCTTCCATCCTATCTACATGGTGCTGAGCTGTGGTGGACTCCTTTGCAGTGAAGTGCAGGATCTTTGATTGATAATCATTGGGTAAGGGCACTAGAGGCTGAGGTAATACCAGAGGTGCATACCAAGCTTCCATGATGATGTTTTGATGAGGTAGAGGGTTGGCTTGAGCAGCTGGTATATGGATGATAGGGATACTAGGACCAGCAAAATCTTGCTGGGCAAATTTAGGGTGGTAGAGCCCCAAGTTTTGAATGAAGTGAATATCAGGAGGTGTAGATGGAGGGGTCTCTCTGTCCCTAATGTGTTTATCACTATGAGATGGTGAACAGGGAAGCTCAAGGTCTGTCTGGTCTAGGACACTAAATGACCTGGTTCTTGGTAGTCTATTTTGAGCGCCTAGGTCAAAAAATGGGTATGATAGAGCTGTGAAGTCTTCTGGTGCAGAGTTAGCTCTATGGATGTGGCTAGAAATATTTGGCCTTATAGGTGTAGGAGATATTTTGAGGATGATCTCAGGGTTTTCAACTATTTCAGGGGGGTTTGGGTTAGGGTAAGCTCTTGTGTGAATGGTTCTTGAAGCCAAAATATTGTTTTTAACAAAGAAGCCTAACCCTGATTGTTACTTCTACTGTGGATGATGTTGTAATGGGCTCTGGTCTCCCAGTGGAGTCTTATGTGAATCGAGATAATTAGCAGGCCTATTGATCACTAATGGAGTCTTATGATCTTTAAGGAGCTATGGAGTCTCCAAGTGGAAGGTTTAGGATGCTTCTGGAGGGTACACTGTCCACCACAGTGCTTCTGAGATGTCCCTTTCAGGGATATCTTTAAAACACAACAAACTCAAACCAGAGATCGATTGGGAGTGATTTTACTAGATATGTCACCTCTGAAAGAGTGTGAGATATGGAGGCTACCTAGCCCTTTCCAGACTTTGTCTGAGAGTGTGGGAGAAACACAACAAATGGTATAGAGGTTGATCTGTGAATAGGAATGTTTAACTACCAACCTAACTAGAGATTATAGGTTTCTGAGGTTCTTATAATGTGGTGAGGTGAAAAATGACGAAAATGGGAGACAGACAAATGTTATCAGTTATAGGCTCTCATATTTTCCCCAGTATGGTCGCC
Source organism: Pinus albicaulis (assembly GCA_034641835.2). Taxonomy (NCBI): domain Eukaryota; kingdom Viridiplantae; phylum Streptophyta; class Pinopsida; order Pinales; family Pinaceae; genus Pinus; species Pinus albicaulis. Next base: position 1,582,646,440 of record CM076582.1, on the reverse strand, counting down.
ATTATGTTGGGGTTCCCATGTTTTTGCAAGGTTGGAAATACCAAAATATGAGACAACATCAAACCACTTTCAGACCTTAGGATCTAGCCCTCCTGGGTCCAGAGAGGGATCTCTCTATATCAGCAAAGGTTTTATGTCTTTGAAGCTCAGTGTTAAGATATTAGGCTAGTTATAAGGCTTGGGGTTTGTTTGTTTGATGTATGTTTGGTTTTTGGGAATCAGGAAAGAAAGAGGAATTTAGGCAAAGGAGCGATACTCCAGGGAACATTCAAGACCATTGGGCAATGGAGTCAAGAAAGGGGTTTACTTGCTATTCAATGTGTAGGCTTTCAGTTGGGCTAGTCATCTAAAGCATTGGATCTTAAAGTTGATAGTGTGGCATGAAATGGTAAAAGAGGAGGAAACAATAAAGATTTAGAACACAAAGTTAAAGACCTGAGATCAGAGAGAGACTTTTAACTCTCAATGCTTCGGCCTCCAGCTTGAGGGATCTTATAAGGGTTCAATTAATTGAAAAGGATCCTAGTGAGATAGAGACAAAGTTCTAGACCTCCCAGTGTTCCCAATTCATTCAATTAAATTCTAACAAGAACATATAAGAATAGATTCCTTAACTCATACATCAGCTAGCAGGAAATGACATCCACTACACTGGTTAAATTAACAGAAATCAACCCTTAGATAACACATTCAGTAGAAAACATTGAAGGCAAGGAGAGCAGAAACATAGGGTACCTAACAAGGGTAAATCCTATGCCATATTTCTGATGCGAGCCAGTAGAAATGAAATGAAATGAACTGCAAGTTAAAGACAAACACAGAGATAGAAAAACATCACCGCTGATTTAGATCACGATCCAAAGAAATGTGCTTGTCATATTAAAGAGAAACACCAGTCAAGGACAACATTACCAATTGCTGGATATTCAGTCTGAAAACATCTTCTTCAGCCTATCCTACAACTTTACACAGAGACTATGTCTCAAAAGAAACAGCTTGTAATTTCTCTGATAACCAATCAAAAACCTTTACAATGAGTTCCTTCATGAATTTATAGCTCAAGTGAAGCAAAGAAGGTAGATGGAAAACTAAATGTAGCATTAAAACTCAGAAGAGGAAGGGAGCTGAGGCCTCGTTCTATTTTAAATTCTGAGCATTTATCTCTGGTACTCTTTGGATGAAAGAGTGGTCTTCGTCAGGCCTCCATTTACTCCAGGTATGTCTCTGATGTAATTGTTGTAACATTATGGTGAACTAAACAAAAAGGTATAATAATGATGCTAAGGTCTGCCATACTGTGTAAAAAATGCTTCTGATAGCATAGGACTGTTGTCAGGGCTGGAATTTCCTCGGGAACCCGACATAGAATGGAGATAGTATGGGCACTTCGTCCTTTGTGGAAAGGACATACTGCTGATGTGAAACCCTGATAGTATTGTTTTCTGCACGCTGGGCCTTCCATGCGATCCATAATGTCTTTGAACTGGTACGTTTGCCTTCTAAATCCCTGAAAAAGGCTCAAAATCTTCTATTACGTGCCTTGAACTCTCTGCTGCTCAAGTACTATCTTTGTTTATGCAATCTGAGCTTTAATGGCGTCAGAGAGGTTTTGCAGAGTTTGAATTCTGTCCTTTGATGAAATTCATGTTGCAGACACCTTTCTGGACATTTTCCTATAAGATCAGGCTCTAAATTCAACTTCTTTTGTGCACTGTGCCACTACAATAGTGTATATGATTTTTTCGCCTGCTTGTAACCCTGCAAAACATGAAAAAAAATTAAGAAAACCATGCATTGGGAATGGTGAATGCAGCGGGGACAATGGGAATGGTCATGTAGGTTGATGGTAGAAAATGCAATGAACAGTGGAGGATGGAGGGGTGGAAATTTTAATGTAAATCATTTAAAATTTTACCTTTGAACGAATTATATAGGGGGCAGATGCAAAGAGTGATGAAAACACATGGAGTGGTGATCATGCAGGACTGGGAAATGGCGGGGCTGACTTTAAATCTGGACCGTCCGATCTCAGGAGGAGATCGACGACTGAAAATGCATCGGAGGGTGACAGACGGTGGGCCACGGGTATATTTTCTTTGTACTAACTCACGTGCATCTTCGCAGTGCGATCGCCGTTGGATGGGCGGCTCTGGATCGGATGATGTACGTGCATATTACGCTGATTTTTCTGCTGAACGTTAATGCATGATGGAGGGGTGGTTTTCAAATAGTGCCCAAGACACATGTCGTTCGGCCAGTGGAATCGCTCCAAAATTAAAAATACTACCCGACCTCCGAAGGCAGTGCGATGAAACTCGCGGATTTTGAAAAGTGACCGTGACGTGTTTGCGGGGACCGCCGGGTGGGTGAAAGGCTGACCATCGATTCAGCGGGTTAAATGGACGGTGGATGTGTGATCCGGGCAGTGAAAAAGTTGAACGGTGGACGCTGTGGGGATGCGACGACCGTTTGATCTATACAGATCGACGGTTTAAAATGCTCTCAATATAAACTTTCGATAAGCACCGTTCGGGTTAGCACCAAGTTCTAGCGCTCGGGTCGCGTGGAGGGAAAATTAAGGGGCTGGCCTAAAGGGGGCTAAACCCCATATATGTTAAAATGTGGGTTTCTCAACCTTTTCAATACGATTAGAGACCAGGAAAAGGGTAACGGTAGAGGGAAAAAGGGGAATTTAAACCAAACAAAGTGTATTTGGAAGGTCTAAAGGGGATTTTAGGATGGTTTAGGAGGACTAGGGGAGGGATTTTAGGGGTAAAAAAGGAGAACTTTAACAAAAGGAAAAAGGGTTGAAATGGGACATTCTGCAGGGAAACAAGGGGAAAATGTAGGCCTTTAGGAGCACAATTTATCATCTTTAGTGAGGCTTATTGACTCAATAACAATAGAGGGAAACAATCAAAGGGCAGAGAGCATGAAAAGGCTTCAAGGATGATGTGTTTTTAAGAGAAATGCATTCCTTGAAGGCTCATAAAACAAATTAGCCTCCCAGATTGATTGTCAAGGAATTTATAGGGGGCTAACACCTCCCACACTATCAAGAATTTCATCTGAAAATTGCACAAGGAAGAGATCGTGAATGTAGGCATCATTTAGTTTGCGCAGGTCAACACAGATTCTTATTTTTCCTTTGGTATTTTTCTCCTAGACCACCATAGGACTTACCCAATCATAATATTCTATTGGTTCAATGATACCTACGACTATCATTTTTTCAAGTTCTTCCCTGACTTTCTGGTTATAGTTGGGGTTGAATCGATAAGGGCGCTGCTTAACAGGGAACACATCTGGTTTTAAAGTGATGTGCATGAACCTTAGGTCCCTTATAATCCCTTTAAGTTCTGACAATTTCATAGTAAACATGTCCTAGTATTCTGTGAGGAGTTCTATGACTCTCCCAACAGTATCATCATTGCAATAGTCCCAAATTTTAGCTAGCTTAGGTTTCTCTTCTATTCCAATGTTGACCTCCCTTAGCTTAAGAGGCTTAGTCACATCAATAGTCTACAATGAGGGTCCAGAAACTACGCGTTCTCCCTCTGATTCCGAGATAGTGACATTTCATGGGTCTTCATCGCATTCCTCCATCGATAGATTGTGATAGTTAACAATATCCCGCCTTTGCGTATCCCAAGCTGGTTCCCCGTATTCCACATGAGGGTGTGATTCATTAAATACTAAGGCATCTATATCCTGCAGGGCTTCTTCAAGTGCCTCCATTCCACCTATCAACCCAAACGTCCCTACAAACTCATCCTTCATGGTTTCCTAGTGGTAGGTGCGCTGATGTAGTTCTACATCTAAATACCATGCGGTGGGGATTGGTCCTAAGGTATGAACAAACAAGTGGAACCATTCGTTTGTAGTTCTTTCACACCATTCCTCCATCCATGCAGACAAGTGCTTGTGTGGGTCCCCTAGGCCAAGGAAAGTATTCACGCATAGGTGAACCGAGGGTTCAAACCGTAGGACCATCATCTTGCGACATTCCTCGTAATCTTGGAATGTCCCCTTATGTTTTTCCCACCATCATGTCGGGGTTGCGCGCATTGCTAGGTTAAGTTCCCACATTCTTTGCTCCCTTGGGGCTTCAGCTTCAAATGTTTGAAAAAAATCTCTAATACTACCAGAACCATCAAAGTAGGGCATATCTCTTACCTATAAGGAGATACACTCGAAGCCTTTCGTGATCCTACAACATCGTAACGCAGATACATCATGTAACCAATTCTGCCAGTTTTCTACCTCCCCATCAGAGTCAGAGAGGCATTCACTATCTTTCTCATTAGCTGTAGGATTAATCCAATCCTTGTCCAGGGTGGTTATTTTATAAATGTGATCCACGTAATCTTCTTCACGCACCAGTTCCGTATACAACTCTCCTTCCGCAAGGTTTAGTGTGACTATCACCCTCGTACCATCATTCTCAAAAGCTATGCTCCTTTTCTTTAGGTTGATAATGCTTCTCATATCTATTGCCCAATCCAATTCTAGGAGTATGGGATAAGGGTCTGCATCCTCCACAATCTGCATGATTTCAAAATTTGTGTGTACCTTAACTCTTGTGATATCTACCATAAACTTCGCCAACCTCCCAAATGGTATGATTTTCCATTAGTTAGCCATGCACAAATTTATAGTGGACCATTCCAACTTAGGTTCTCCCATCCACTACCATTTTTTCTTGGGCAAGACATTTGCATTTGAGTCCATAATTAGGATGACTCGATCCATCTCATAATCGCCAATCTGCGCCGTTAGCCACATTTCCCACCCAGTGCAATTCTTATGCTTGTATAGTTTGTGAACATCCTTAACTTCTGTGGGAGGGTCAGTTCTCTCTGTGCAACTTTATATTAGTTATTGAAGATTTTCTACTTCCTTTTGGTTACGTAGCAGCTTCATACATGCCTGTAGAAATGGTTTAACTTCGGCATTCATTCTTAGGTTTACTAGAGCCTTAGAAGTATATGCCTCATCCTTAGTGAAGTATTTGTGAGCTGCGATGAAGGTTTCCTTCTCCTTCTGTAGGTCCAAGCTTTCCTGTTTGATGGATAATTTCTGGATATGAGGTTCAACCATGGCTTTCTCCTCACCTCCTCCAGTAGCCATGTCACTGCGTGTTATGACATTAATACTTGGTCCTTCATCATGCGGCTCCACCTTAACCCTCTACAGATTTTGTGTAGGTGTTAGTTGTTTTTCCTGCATTTTTGCTATGATTATTGGACAATATTCGATCATGTGATCCAATTATCTAAAATATCGGCAAGATTGTCATGCAAGGTTCAAACAATCTCTTGCGAAGTGCCCTATTTCTCCACAGTTGTAACAGATCAATTTCCCTCTTCCTCGATCTGCGGCTCCACCCCTTCCCCTCCCTTGCCTCTTGCTGGGGAGCCTCCTCTTCCTGAGGGAGATAGTGGTGAAGCAGGGTTAGCCTGTACCCTATATAGGCTCTCTCAGTCTATCATAAAGTCATAGGTCTGACAGTTATGCTCGTCATGTCCCATAAAGGAGTAGAATTGACACCATTGTTGCTTCAATTTTGGAACACAAGCACCAAGATAGGGACAGTGGTTGGTATTGTGTAGTTCGAAAATGCGACAATCAGTGCACCATAACGTCGAACCACTTTGCCCCGCAACCTCTTTAGGGCACGAGGGGTTGGGTCCCCGAGCCTGCATGTAGTTTGCCAATAGAGGGCACTCATCCTTTGTGTGGCCGGACACCCTACATCGTATGCACCATACGTCTGGGCTAGCTTATTTCCCTTGTCATTTTCACAGTTTTTGGATTTCAAGGTGCATCGCCTCCAGATGTCCCTAGATCTACTGCACCCCAAACTAGTCATTGTCTCTTGGTGTAGCTTATAGTTTCATAGTAATCTCCAAGGCTTTCTCTTGCATCTCAATCACCTACCGACCCATAGGTCCGCACAGGTGAGGTAGAAGCATAGCGATAAACCATTCCTTGTGATGCCTATCATCATACTGGAATTCCCCATCTCTGATAACCTTCTTTGACCACTGATCAACTTCCCATACGGACTTAGTGGGTTCCTGTCTAAAGTCTTTTAGGTCAGTTACTAGTTGCGAGTAAGAATTAGGCTTCCAGAATTGTTTTTTTAAATCTTTCTTAATCTCTTGAATCAATGGATCTGCATGCTGGCCTAGGTATCCCATATACCAGTCTAGGGCCCTTCCTTCAAAGACGAGGGATAGCTGCGCCCTCTTTACAACATCGGTAGCCACATTCTGTGTAGTCCATACTGATTTTGCTACAAACAAAAATTGGTCCATATTTTCATCTCCTACACCCTTGGAGGTGGGTAGCTTCATGTGTGTGGCCATATCTTCTTCTGGTGGTGGCAGAGGTGTGGGGGAGTTCTTACCCTTATGCTGACATGAAGGCGGTGTGGCTGGAGGACTATGTCCTGTGTGTGCAACTGATTCTCTTAGTGGGTTGCAGAAGGATCTATCCCCTTCTTGATTGGTTCAGTAGTACTTCCTGCTTTGTGTTATACCCTCACTCTGATCATAGGTCATTCATTCGGTGTAGCTGCATAGAATTCCCTTTTCGCACAATAATATTTTAATTAACAATGGAAATGTTTGCAAGAACTTACCTCGGAAACCCTTGAAGAACCTATTCTCCACCTTAGAATATTATACAGACTAATCGACTACTAATTCTATTACTAACCCTCCCAGTACGCTATCCACCTAATGATCTACTGTATGGGTGATCGTATTGTTAGTTTTTTCTAATTCCTAAATCAATTTAGGTGTCCATTGTGTAACTTGATCATCCTTCCAATACATCAGGAATTCTACGAGCCTTGCTAACCACTCCTGAATTTTTTCTGCAAAGGTTACAAATAAAATTTCATAGACTTCGGTGAAGATGTACTTGTTCTTCCACTTCCCAACTGTCAGCTTCGTGCTGCGATTCTCCTTTATAGAGAATTTTTGAGTTTTTCTTCCAAAGCCAGTCTTCAAGTTCCAATTTCTTAGGTCTCCAATGATCTCGTGGCATTACCCAATCCCTCTCTCAAAATTCTCCCGGTCTTGGCAACAAAACCATTTATTGACTTATGCAGTCCTGACCCAGGTTCAGAGGTTAAGGTTTGCCAACAAAACCCTATACTACTGGCCCTTTTGGTAATGAAATACTTTCACATGCCAAGGTCTCACCCAAAGTAGTATGGAAGGGTGTTGGAACCATGCTTCCACACCCTGGGAGGGAGTAGGTAATTTAAGGTAGATCTACATTGCAACTTATTAGGTTCGCACAGAATGAGTCTATTCATAGTTCTTTTAACAGTATAATCAACACATAACCATAAAAAAGCCACCATTACTAACATATCTAATCAATACATTTGCATCCATGTGTGTATCAGCAAATACCATCATAGAACATTATAATCATAGCTAATTCCAGATCATAGATACATTCACAGCTTAAATAAATATCACAGATGCGCTTCAGTAGCAAACACAATCAATCCAGATAGCACAAAGATACTTCGAATATATTCTGCATTCATTAGCATCAAATATCTACTTATAACCCAAGCACAACCCACACACATAGTCTAGTGAGGTCCATACACAATAGGACTGAGGATCTCTAGGCACACAGCCAGCAATATTCCTTACCCAAAATGACCCAAACAGATCTTAACAATTCACACGTAGCATCCATATTATGTCTTTATTACCTGCTAGATCCAACTATCTATATTTTTATAACATCATAGCTTTTGATATCTAATGGTCTCCAAACCATGGTTTGTGAACCCTAGAGCTACACATTAACACATTACAAATCATTAGGGGCTTTGAACCACCCCAAAACCTCTATGCAAGACCGACTATTACAAAATTATACCAAAAACGTAGGTTAGGGAACCCCATTCCAACATCGTGTGTCAACAGGGATTGATGGTTGACCCAACCATGATCGCAATTATCATAAATTTGTTAGTCCCCACTACTAAGAAATAGATGCATTACATCCTAGGCCACACTAGCTACTAAAAGAAGTTTATTTAGGGGTATGATTTGATCACTGCCTCGATGGAAAATTTTTTGAAGAAGGATGTCTCTTTTTTTTGGGATGGTGAGTGTCAAAAAAACTTTGAGCTACTAAAGGAAAAGATGGTAACTGCACCTATTCTTATATTCCATGACTAAGCAAAGGTCTTTCATGTACATGTGGATGCATCAGGGATCACATTACGAGCTGTCTTGGCACAACCTTGAGAAGGGGACATCGATCACCCACTTGCCTTTTCTAGCAGGAATCTCTCGAGCATAGAGTGTAAATATTCTACCATGCAATGTGAAGGGTTGGAAATGGTGTATTCCCTCCAAAAATATAGGAACTATTTATTAGGAGGACACTTCCAGATGTTTACAGATCATTCAAATTTAAAATACCTAGTCAATAAGCCTGTGTTGGGGGGGGGGGGGAATCTGTAGGTGGTTACTATTGTTTCCAGATTATGATTCAAAATCATCGTGAAACTGGGGAGGTTGAATGTTGGGCCTGATCACTTGTCTCGAATCGAGAATGGAGAATAGCTAATGAACCTCAAAGAAGGATTACCTAATGTGCAACTGTTTGCTATCAAATCAGTTTACGAGCACTTTGTATACTTTATTCATTTTTTTACCACGAGTAAGGCACTTGATGGCTACCTAGTGCCACAAAAAATGGAATTGGTCACCAACGCAGACAAATTTACCATAATCATGGGAAAACTATACAAACTAGGCATGGATAAGGTACTGTGAAGGTATGAATTGGAACATGAAAGACAAGCTATCTTGGTCGAGGTCCATGGAGGGAATGCAGGAGGGAATTATGCATGAAAATCCATTGCGAAGAAATTATTAAGGGTTGGGTTGTGGTGCCCCACATTGCACATCAATGCCCACGCGTACTTACAGGCTTGTAACGTGTGCCAACTAACTAGAAATCCCTAGTGTCAAGATGACATGCCCCTGCAACCACAGATGGCTCTGTAAGCATTCGAAAAATGGGCTAGAGATGTTGTGGGACCCATCAATTCCCCCGGAAAGAAGACAGGTTCGTGGTATATCATCACTACCACTGATTATGTAACCAAATGGGTGGAATAAAAGATTTTCAAGGATTTTACTGCAGATACTATTGCACACTTTATTTTTTAACATATTATGACCAGGTTTGGTTTCAGAAAGATCCTAATAAGCGACAGAGGTACGCATTTTGTTAATGAAACTATTATGACTCTGACTGAGGAATTATAGATCCACCATGCGAAGAGCACCCCATATCATCCACAGGTGAACGGGGCTATAGAATCCTTCAATAAAATTTTGGAACATTCGCTCACGAGGGTCTGTAACGCTGACCGAAGCGATTAGGATGTGTGCATCCCCTTAGTAATATAGGTATATAGGACCACATGTAAGAAGCTCACGACAAATACACCCTCTAGAATGGTCTATGGGAAGGAGACCATCATGCATATGGAATACATTGTTCCTAACCTGTACATCTCAGCTTTCACAAACATGCTGGAACCAGAAATCATAGAGGAATGCTTGGCCCAACTGGTGGCCCTGGAAGAAGATCGGTTCATTGCTCAATTCCACCAGCAGGTTCAGAAGGCTCGCGAAAAAGCTTGGCATGATTGACATATTCTGAAGAATATCTTTAAGGAGGATGAATTAGTATTACTTTAGGATAGCTAGTTTGCGTGACACCCAAAGAAGTTTCATAAGCACTAGCTAGGCCCATATATAGTGAAGGAGATTACCGATGGTGGTTTGGTTAGGTTGGATACACTCCGTGGAGACTTCTTGCCATGGTACGTTAATGGAATTTGTTTGAAACCCTATAGAGACAACCCAATGCTGAACAAATGATTATATGGCTGGATTAGCTATGTAAAGCATGTTGCACACGTCAGGGCACACAAATGAAGGTAGGATCGATGAATGCGCGGGATTATGCGCAGGGTATAAGGTACAAAGGGCTGTGATACAGGCATAAGGGTAGTACCCGGTGGACAAAACTAGCCGTTGGAATGGGGCAACTGCTTGAAAAACTAATTTTACCGTTGAACGGAATGGGCAAGTGGCAATTATTGTGGAAATATAAAAGGATTTTTTACTTTATTCATAATGATAAATGGCAATTAAGGCTAATCCGACCATTTTTCATCATCATGAGCTATAAGAAGAGGGGCATCGGTCATAAGGGGTTCGTTTGTTGTATGAAACTATTTCTTCTTGGTTACCTCGATGATTTTGTCTAGTTTTTACAGTTGCCATTCGCATGTCAGAGCGAGCTACCCCTTTTGATAATAACAACCCTAAATTTATCTTCCGATCAAGAATGACTGCTACTAACCCTATTGATTCCTTTCCTGTCACGAGTTCCATGGACGTTGCATTTGAAGAGGTATTCAAAGTAACCCCTGAAATGGAGTAGGTTGTGTCTTTGCCATCAACAAGGAAGGGAATAGAGAAAGGAAAGGAAAAAGAGACGAAGTGGGCTGGGGTAAAACCCCGCACATCCCCTTAGATTGTGCATTCCCCCTGGAAGGTGCCTAAGGGCTACTCGTCGGATTCATAAAAGTGCCCTATGACGACTATAGAGGAAGCTCTGCATCCAACTCCACTATCTTGGCTGCCACTATTAAGAAGCTCTAGGAAACAATCAAGACCCCGCTGGCATTGTGACTCAGGATGAGTCATAAGATGTGTTGGGTAAATATTGGAACAAGGTCCCCTAATTTCATTTTTCATCCAGTTTTGTAATATATTGTCATATTTAGTCTAGCGCAGGGGCTTTGGGGTGGGTCAAAGCTCTTGATGAATTGTAAAGGGTCAAATGGTAGACCAAAATTCCACAAAATACATTTTGCGGACCATAGATTAGTGCAGGATAATATTTTATAAATAGATTGATAAATCGAGTCTAGAGAGAGCTAAGAGGTGATTAATATTGGATACGAACTTGTGGATATTTTTTCGATTTTCTGGGTAAGGGCTCCTGCGATTTGTGTGCGCGAAGACCCTAAGTCCTCTTGTGTGTGTACCCCACGAGCTGTGTGTGCGAGTTGGTAAATAGAGTCTGTAAGTCCGATCTGGATATGAATGAATGAGAAGGTCATTAATGATATTTAAATATTGTTGTGTTATGATTATCAGCTACGCTTATGTTTTAAGATTGTGTTTTCTCTCTGAATACTGATGATATACTTATGTGGATGTGGATATGATATTATGAATTCGTAGATCTGGTTTAAGTGTTCTGCCCTGGTTATATGTTATCTAATGATTTATGATCTTGAATATACTATTAAGGGTTTCTTTATTAAGACTTCCCTTGTGCATATCTACCTGATCTGAAAGGAATGACTTCAATTAATTTTCTCTCTATCAGGGTGTGGAAACTTGGATCCAGCACCCTCCCATACTACTACAGGTGAGACCTTAACCTACGCAAGCAGGCCATTGTCAAAAGGGCTAGTAGTACAGGGGTTTGTTGGAAAATCTTAAAACCAAACCTGGATCAAGGCCCCTAAAACCAACATTAACTCTCTAAGATTCTCTGTTAAGTTTGGAATGAATCTACATAAGAAATTCATCCTTCCGTTGAATGCTTGGATTTCCTTCTTGTTGCGAGGGAAATCGATTTGATGTATCGCTTCAACTCTATAAGGATCTATCCGGATCCCATCCTTTGATATGATGTGACCAAGAAGGTTTCCTTCTTCCATAGCAAATAGGCACTTCTTTGGGTTGAGAGATATTCCAAATTTTCTACATCACTGGAACATGACTCTCAAATGGTGTAGATGTTCATCATCTGAATTTGAATAAACAACCAAATCATATAAATAAACAAAAAGGAATACATCCTTCTTGTTACCGAATTCTATGTCGATGGCATGCTGGAAAGTGGCCCTGACATTAGTCAAACCAAATGGAATCTTTGCATATTTGAACGTACCCCATGGTGAAGTGAATGTTGTCTTGTCCTAATCATTCTCATGCACATGGATCTAATTGTACACTGAGTAACCATCCAAAAATGACATTCTGGTGGCTCCTACAACTCGTTGAAGTATGTGGTCCATTTTAGGTAGTGGGTAGTTTTTCTTTAGCGACACTTTGTTTAGATTTCTGAAGTCTATACATAGTCAAATTTCGTTGGTCTTCTTTTGCACTAGAACCAAATTGGAAATCCAATCAGAAAATATGATTAGAACAATAATACCTGCCTTATAGAACCTATTTACTTCCTTATGAATGGATAGCAACAACTTTGGGTTTATTCTCCTAAGCTTCTACCTAAAAGGCTTTTGATATGGCTTTATCGAGATGGTGTGTTGAATGATATCTTTATCATACACCTTTAGATCTGTGTAATCCCAAGCAAACACGTCAGAAAAATCAGTAAGAAAATCAACATATTTAGTCTTTACCTTGGGAGACAAATAATTTGAAAGCTTGACAAACTTTTGTTGATCCATTGTTATGATATTAACATCTTCTATGCTTTTTTCTATGGGAACCAAAGTAGGATTTCTTGCCACATCATCTTGATCAAATATTTCTTCCAAAGGTATGAGACCTTTTGGAATATTATTTTCCTTGAGCTGAAGTATGTCAATATGAGCAGCCTCAATGACTTGGTCTTCCTTTTCGTACACTTCATCCATAAAACAGTTCTCAAACTCACCTTCACTTTGGAGGAAATTGTTCACCTGCTTATCCTCCTAGAACACTTTCCAAAATCACAAGTTCTCAGTAATGAGGGGCATGTGATTCACATGAATCTAAAATTTTTTATTTGAAAAAATTGAAGGTCTAAAATTGTTTGCAGCAGTGGCTAATGAATCAACCATAAGATTTTTCATCCTTGGCACTATTGTAAGTGTGTATTCTGGAAAAATTCACAAAATATGTAATATCCCAAAATAGGGAATTTATACAACAATAATAACACCTTAAGATGTTCCAAAGTTGGAGATAGTTCATATGATGTGTTAAAAACACATAGCCTTCAATTAAAGTTACAACAACAACTTATAATTCATTTTATGATCCAAAAGTTGGGAAAAAGCAGCAAAATAAGCCCCAAAAACGTTATTCCCAACTATTTGCATAATAATATAGGAAAATAACGGTGTTATCCCTTATATTATGTCATATGGGACTTACATACCAAATGGGAGCAAAAAAAAATCACTCTATCTAAGTTAAACAGGTCCCTCGGTCCCGATATGGCTCAAAAAGGCCCAAATCCCATGACTTTTATCATACAAAATGACTGAAGCAAGGGATAGCATGATTCAGTGAGGGTTTCTAAAAAAAATAATGGTCCTAAATAGATCTGGAGTTCATATTAAGCAAGAGTGAAGAAAAATGGGGAGTCAACCCTTTTTATACAACAAACGACAACCCGGCAAGGGCCTCATGACAGTACATGTATAAAATGACAAAGTATGCAGATCTAGATATGAAATAACAGAGTTATAATAAATCTCTACATAAATGGCTGAATAATAGAAATAATAGAAGAAGAATTATTTAAAAAGCCTCCTGGGAGAAGGGTTGGCCCTTCCTCCAAGGAATGAGCTCACAAGCAAGGGTTCAAACCCTGCTACCACAACACTCTGAAAAGGGACGCAATTTCTGCAAATTACTGTGTTGTAGAAGATGGGAAATGATTTTTTCACATGCTAAGATGTATAATATTCTCCAAGACCTTCCTCACAGATCTTTCAAAGAAAGGGAAGCTCCCTCCTCTGAAAGATAAGCTTAGAAGTGGTGTTCTGATCTTTCCACTGTAACACCCTGCAACATAGCGTTTCCTACTATAGGAATAACGTTGTAGCTGAAGGATGATGCTTGGACTCAAGCATGAATGTGGAAAACTAAAGTAAAATTCTCCTCCAAGAGGCCTCTCAAGGAAGGAGAAGGAATCCCTAAGTAGGAATGCCTTGTGCTAAAAAACACTGCATACTCAACTCAACAACTGAAGAATGCTCAATAGTCTAAGCAGACCAAAATCAATAATCAATAATATAACCCCAAATGGCTGCCATATAGTTCCTTATAATATTTTTGAGCCTCCTCACCTTCAGTCCCACCCTTAGGGTTTCCAACATCACATGATCACTTTCCCTCCAAAACGGCATTGTAGCTCCATCAAGGCTACTTCTCCATACTGCGCTATTGACTTAGTCAACTTGACTGAATGAACATGATTCTCTTCCTATTCATATACGGAAAATGTAAAATCCAGCTACTAGAATGATCCCCTTCCACATTATGATGGATTTTATTCATGTTTTTATTCTTCATGGGCCTTCTTACCCATTTATTCAACTCCTAGTTGAAATTATCAAAAATCAATATTCCAAACTTGCTGCATGCAAATTTTGGAATATTAAAAAATATCAAGTACTGAATTCCTATATTGCCTCATCCTTGGGTGTGTTAGCCCCCCCTATAAATTTTTTGGCAAGAAAACGGGGGCTAAATTGTTTTTGAGCCTTCAAGGAATGCATTTCCTCTGAAAACACAGTCTCCTTGAAGCCTCCATGTGTCTTTTATCCTTTGATAAATTCCCCTCTGCTAATTCCTATTATACAGCCTCTCTGTTTGTGAAGAAATTCCCAAAAGGCCTCCTCCCCTTCTTATTCCATTTCCCTTTGTCCTCCCTTCTATTTCCCTTTTGCACCCTCTCAATCCTCCCAAATCCCCTTTATATTCTTCCTCTACCCTTTGTTTAGCCAAATTCCCCCTTATTCCCTCTATCGTTACTCTTCCTTGGCCCTAAAATGCATTGAAATGGGCCAAAATCCACTCTCCACTTTATAAAAGGGCTTGGCCCCTTTTCCACCACCCCCTTTAGCCTTTTTCCCATGTAACTGAGCGTTGTGACCGCGCACTGTGCTTTAAGGCGCTTATCGCATACCACGTCCATCACAGATCACATTTTTTGCGGATTGTGTTCATTAGATCCATCGCAAATATTTGCGATGCGATCTGATCGCGTCGCAAATATTTGCGATGCGATCGACCGATCGCGCTGTCGCACTTTCCGCTCATCGCATTTTCCCTCGATTGCATTTTCCCTCCATCGCGAGTTCTCGCATCGCAACTTCGCCCGATCGCATCTATCGCAGATCGCACTGATCACATATCACAGTTTCATTATATGTATTCGATTGATCCATCGCAAATATTTGCGATGCGATCACCTGTCACACTCGCCCCCATCGCAACCCCGTCCGATTGCATATTTCTCCGTCGCATATTCTCCCGTCGCACTTCCACTCGTCGCAAGTTCTCGCATCGCACTATTCCCCGATCGCATATCCGCCCCATCGCAATATCACAAGCGCGGATTTCTGTTTGGTGCCACCCTCCGCCATCGCACTTTCCACCTTTGCGATTTGTGATTTCCATACCGGGTCCCACCTCCGTGGCTCCGCTTCATTGTTTTTCTCCGTTTCCCTGTGTTATTCGCCCAAATGTTTAATACTTAGGTTTTTACACTATTAATAATTTCTTCCACCACTTCTCATTGTTTCCACTGTTCCCACTGTTCTTCCACCATTCCTCCGGGCCTCCAAAGCACTTCTCCACCACTACTGCCCAGGTTTATAACAGGTGTATTTTATTACACAGACAGCACAGAGAGGCCGTTTCAGCATTTTTCAGTGGACCAGCAGAAGGAATTCAAAGGGGGGTTGGTACATGTTATTAATGAAGTTAATGTTTAAACCCCGCATTCGAAGGGAAAGGGCACGGTTTGAAGACTTAAGCACGCAAAGGTCATATCCGCGTTTTAATATCAGCATAACGCATTTCCTCCAGGAAAGATGTTTACCTACAACATTCCTCATATCTCCTCGAGCCCTGAAACGATTAATTACACTGACTAAAGCCCATTCAAGACACTCAGGCAGCAGTTATTGAGGTATGGAGCGGCCTTGCAGACTTTCATCCTGTTCATTTATTCCAGAATGGCAACGCAGAGTTCCAGACCGTCGTAAGGACTTAAAGAACATATCAGAGGTCAATCTCGACCTGACAAACGTCTCCAACCAATCTAAAGAGTACAACACAACGCCATTAAGCAGAATGGACTCGGTTTCCTCCACCATTCCATCTTAATGAGACTCATTTAATTGTTCACCTACTTCTGTTTCTTCCTCTTCTTCTATAAGAATCCCCGAGAACATAATGTAAAGGTTGTTTTTGTTGTTGCCTTGCTGTGGCAGTTGCTATTAGAGGGATTCATTCTTGACTGTTAGAACAGTCGTGGGAGGGAGTAGCAGAGTAGTTGTATGTAATAGGCTGGGAGGAGAAAGTCTGGACTGTATTAGCCATTGAGCTCAGTGTACATGACTGGTTTTGCATCAATTAATAAAAGCACATTTCATAGGATCCTTGTTTATTACTATTGGTGATGTTTTTCTAACTCTGTATATCACATTTTCATACTGTTTCATGTTCTTCTGGTAGGCAACAGAAGTATAACATAGGATTCACCCTTGCTAGGTGCCCTATGTTTCCTGCTCTCCCTACCTTTAATGTTTTCTGCTTTATGTGGTATCTAAGAGTGAATCCATGTGGTTTAACCAGTGCAGTGGATGTTATTACCTGCTGGCTGATGTATGAACTTGTGGGTTTGCTTCTTGGATGTTTCTTCGTCAATCTTATCTCTTTTTTCCCTTGGAGTTGTTAAAGCAAACCTGGAGTTAAATGACCTCTGGTCTGATCTATAAGCTTCCCCTTCGTCCCCTTTTTAGAGCTACCTTTGAGTATGTCCAAGCAGGTCTGGAGTTAAATGACCTCTGACTTGATCTATAGACAAAAAATTGGTTGTCTTTCCTTCTTCCACTTTCTCTCCTTAATGTTCCATTCCACCATCTGCCTAAAATATCCTTTAGTGTAGATGACTTGCCCTTTGAAAGCCTTGGCTAGTGGATGCAAGTAATTTCCTTTCTTGACTCCATAGCCCAATGGATGGCACTGTCTTGGCCTATCCTCTTTTATGAAGCCTCCTGTTGTTTTGTTTCCTTTCTCCCATTACTTTCTCAGTCTATGATCTCCTGACCAACCCAGCAACCAACCAACCAAATCATTTAAACCCCCCATTTGTGCTTCATACCTAGCCTAATATCTCAATTTGAGCTTTCAAATATATATCATTCTTGCTCTATTTGGAGAGATCCCTCTCTGGGTCCAGGAGGGCTAGATCCTAGGGCCCCAAAGTGGTTTGATGTTGTCTCATCTTTTGGTATTGCCAAATCTGCCAAAACATGGGAACCCCAATAGGGTGAATATCTTGATACTCACTTTTGACTTGTTTAATTACCATCTATAAATCACCGTAGACTTAAATTATTCTAGCTCCCAAAATTTTCAAAATTTTCAGACAGGTAATGAGTGCCTCATATTCTGTCTGATTGTTCATGTAATCAAATGATAATTTGTAGGAACAAAATATAACATTATTAGGGACTCTACCTTGCTGATGAAATGGGCTATAGATCCATAAACCAATACCGGCCCCGTCTTTTCTAATGACATCATCAAATTCCATGGTCCAAAGACCATATTCATCCTCAAGGTGTTGAAACTCTTGTCTATGTTTTAACAAAATTTTCTGATATGTTGCTTTATGATGTTCTGAACTTTCATCTGCCTTGTATGATGGTTTTTCAGATGTAGTAGGTATATTCTCTTTTCCTTTTTATAACATTGTTCTAATGCAATCTGAAATCTCAGGAACATCTTCTATTTCTACTAATTGAAAATCTACATCATTTAATCTAGAATCATTATAAAAAATGAAGGACTATAAGTCTGTATGTACAATGTTTATAGGATGATTATTAGGCCTTTCCTTATTTGTGATCATATATTTCAATTTCATCTCACGGTATAATTTTCTCATTTGACTGAAGACAGGAATGGTTGCGTAGGAAAAGTCCAACTCTAGTGTACCTCTCAATTTAGCCCCCCAGGATCTTGATAGCAGCATACCAAAACGTGGCAGAATGTCAACAACCACCACGTCCATTAAGACATTTTTGGTCAAGATATTCTCTAGGAAGACAACTAGATCTTTGATTAGACCCAAACAATGGACACGACCAGAATCAAAAGAATATAAATCATGATATGGGCAGGTTATGTCAAGGCCAAGCTTCTCCATGATGGCTTTGGGCACAAGCTTGTGGGAGGCCCCAGATTATAATATAGTTTTATGAAGGATGAATTGGTGGATTTTGAGACTCAAGTAAAATGGAGGGACCTTACCATCTTCAAGCTAACCATCAATTGCAGGACCAAATATAAGCTCAGGATGATCTTCCTCTACATTGACCATGTCAGATAAAGGGTCAACTTTCAAGGTTTTAAATACATGGAGTTTTGTAATATTCCCAACTATCCATGGGCTAGTTGGAATATTAATTTTTTTTTCTTCCTTGTTTGATGAATAAGAGGATATGGAGATCCATAAATATCCTTAATATGAATAAAATAAATTCCAATGTGAAAGGAGGACATATTGGCAGCATAATTGAGCACCCTTATGTGTGAAAAGGGGTTGGAACACATAGACTGGGTCAAATTTGACCAAATCAACAATGTTGTCATGGATTAGTGGCATTCATTGAAGGACAACACAGTTTTAGTTGGAGATTCTTTGCATGGAGGTAGTGTCTTAAATGAGTGGGGCCTAGGGTTAGGAAGCTCATAACTTATATAAGGAAGAGGATGGAAGCCATATTTCATTATGAATGAATGTATGCTTATGTTTTGATTATATGGTCTGTTAGACATATAAATTTCTTGAGTTTTTTACCTAAGATTGCAGTGTTTTTTAGCACAGGGTGTTCCTGGTTGGGAATCCCACCTCTTTCCTTGAGAAGCTTCTAGGAAACAAATTTTGTTAGTTATCAATATTTTTCACTATCTTTGGATGACTATAAGACAGTTATAGTTTTCTGAAAACAATATTCCTTGAATATCTTGAGTTTCAGAAATCTGACTGCCTTCATTATCTTCATAAAACGTTTTCCCCTATCTATTAGTTTGACATCTCAAAGTCACCCTGTTGATATTAAGAGACTCATTATGGGCTTATAACTCTCATTTTCATATTTTTTTCCTACCTAAAACCTCATTTCCCCATTTTCCCCTGTCAAAAAACTCCATCCTCCCTCTAAGATTTCCTGTTGTTGACTCATTCCTATGTCCCTTTGGGCATAATAACCTATAATAATGCTCTGTTTTCACTTGAAAATATCAAAGTCAAATTTCAGTCAAAATCAGAGCTAAGGGAACCCAAATTAGGTCATTAGTGCTTTTCATTTCTTCAAGGCCATCCTTTTATTCCAATGAGGTCAGCACACATATGGGAAGGATTGATTATGGCAAGAATTCTTCTAGCTCCCCAAAATCATTGGATGTTTTAGGCACTATTTTTTCTTTGCTAAAATCTGACTCAAATGTAATAGAATGCCAAGACATGGTTATTCAAGAAAGACCTAAAATCTCAAGGTGATTATCTTCTCAGTTCATAGCCCGCAAGTAAGAAAAATGGGATAAATTTTAGCACTTATGTAGAAGTGTTGGAAGATTTATCAGCTGAAGGTACTGATGATGTAGACTGTCTACTCCTGAATGAAAATACTTTACAACAAGGGAAAGAGGAAAAACTTGATCTTGTAGATGAATAGGGTTTATAAACTTGTTAGTACATTTGAGTTCCAAAGTAGAGATTATTTGCAAGAGAATGACATGGAGGAAGCAGACAAGGCTAAACATGAAGAAAGTCTGTTAGAAAACATGAAGAAATTCTATGAGAAAATATTGATGGAATATGGAAAAAAGGTAAGGTGAACTTGAAAAAAATGAATGAACATGAAAGGGCTATAGAGAACTTAGAAGACAACTTTGATTATTGTTGTAAAATAACTGTAGACACTTAGGGTCTTGAAAAAGGTGGCCAAAGGAGGTGGAAAATATTAGTTGAACTTTATGGTGGAAACTTCAGAAGATTTTGAAGATGCTACTATGTGATTAAATCCCAAAGTTTTCAAAATGAACTTATCATGCCTCAATGAACAAAATAAAAGCCAATTAGCGAGAAAAGAAAAAGGATTTTAAACATTAGAAAGTGGGTTTTTCAAAAGTTGAATTAAACTCCACTTCACTATAAAGGTCATTTAACACTTCAAGAGAATCATTGTTGCCTTTCAAAATATCAAGAGCATTCATCAAGGAATATTTTGAGAGTCTTCAAGAAAAATTCTGTTAAAGTTCCTTGGAACTATGCGTTTGTCTTGGCGATGCGTGCTTGGGAGTTGGTGCTGCGCCCTTGCCCGTTTTCCTCAACACGTTTTCTAAAGGTGATATGCCCCTGTAGGATGGTGTTGCGCCCTTGCCAGAAAGGACCCCATGAATATTTCCTTATATTTTTGCACTAAGATAATTGCGTCGCATGCTTGGGTTGGCACTGCGCCCTCAGGCATTGGCGTTGCGTATCTAGACAAAAGAGGTTTCCAAGGGTTGGGGCCATCCAAATCACTTCAAATCACTTTCAAATATTTTCCAAAGTCCTACAAGCACTCTTAAGGGTTAATTACATGACATGAACCTTGATTTGAAGCTATTTGACCACTTTTAATTGAATTGAAATGAAACCCTAAAGGAAACCCTAAGTTTTAGCTTGAAATCACTGTTTCATTCCTATCTCATCCTCCTTAAAGAAAATCAGTCATAACAAGAAAAATTACATTTCTTTAGGGTTTTCATTCATCTAGTTTGTCACAACACCCATTCCCTTTCACTCATTCCCTTCATTTCACACATTCCCTACAATTTTCCAAAGCTTCCATCTCATCTCGTTCCCCTCATTCATTTCACCTATACTCTAGGGTTTCCAAATCATAATTTGAAAATGTTAGAGGAAGAAGACAGTGGCAATGGTATTGAGGCACAAATTCCAAGGAGACATGATCACAAGTGAGGGAAGATAAATAGATTTGAGCCTATCACCATAAGGGAACTCATGGCCTCTCCTCTCACTGTATCTTGTTTTAAACATGTGGGTTTCTTTGAGTTTTGTGAGAAGGTGCAGCAAGTCCAAAATCACCCGGAGCTAACAAGACTATTCATCATTAATATAGATGGCAAGTGGGTCAATCTTGTTAGGGTTACATTTTAGATTTCCATTGATGCCATTGTAGCTACTACAGTGATACCAAGTGTGGGAGAGAAGTGGTTCAAACAAGCAAACCTGGACATGAGTTATTTTGAACCATACCTCAAACCTAGGTATAAAGATCACCACAAGTCCATCTTCCCTTTTCCTCATCTTCTTGATAGATATGCACCCATGATGAGGATAATAATGAAGTATTTCACCTGTGAGGGAAGGTTTTCCCGCCTCTAATCATACCACATCCATCTTCTTATGCATTTCACTAGAGTTAGGATGTTGCATATACCATATTATATTTTCCATAGCATTGAAAAAATGGATTACATTGGGAAAAATAGAGATTACAATTAGAAAATGAAAAGCCTATTTCATCATTCACTCATCAAGAAGGTGGTCATGCATCAACTACAATAGAAAAACATTCCATGGGATACATTCATTGCTAATGAGGTTTTCACTACCCCATCCATTCATCATGAGCATAATGTACCTTCATCTTCTCATCCTCCCATATCCACTTCTCCATCACATCCTACTATTCATACATCACCATCGACTCACATCCATTCACCTCATGATGATCCTTCCTGATCACCTTTCCACTACCTATAATATCCCAAAATGGGAACAAAAACAATATTCAACAATAATGCTTCAAAAATAATGTAGTTAAGCTAAATAAAAGTAGGAGGCCAATATGGAGGCTCAGTATTGACATTTATAATAGAAAATCAGTGTTATATTGAGGCCCATGAGTTATATAATAGAAAATAGAAGACTTTACATGAAGAAAATCCTCAAAATGAGGTGTTGCAAACATAGATTAAGACTGAACAAGATTGATAACGTTATTTTATTGGTTGAAAGCAATTGTAGATTACACTTCGGATGTAGAGAAGATCTGTGTACAAAAATTTAGATCTATATTAGATCTGTACTAGAAATTCTCCTTTACAAATTCCCCTTGGGGTTTTTAGCAAAAAGTGAAGATCATGGAGTAGATATGAGATCTAATGCAGCATATCTATAGAATGATTCAGAAATTCTGAAGTAAATGCAACAGTATTTGGATCAGATCTAAATATGAAATGGATTAGATATGAAATCCATAGATCACCACAGTGAAGGGCAGATTCCCAACACTAGAGATCTCTCCTCCAAAAGTCTACCAAAACACCTTGCAACTTCTCACTTGCAAATAACGGAGTACTCGAAGATAAAATGCATTGTGGGTTTTAGAACATAGGTGGCCTCAAGCCAAGATCTGGAAAATGTGCTCCAATCATCCAATACACTCTTGTCAAGGGGATAGAAGGCTTTCCCACTGAAAAGAGGAACTAGAATGGCCTAGATCTGAGTAGATCTAGCCTCCACTTGCTGCAGCTTACAAATACAACAAAACTCTTAACAGGATCTGTGTTGTAGTTGGAAGAAGAAGCTTGGCCTTCAGCTTGATAGTGTACAAGAAATGCAAGACTCTTCCGAGAGACCTCTCAAGGAAAGATATAGGATTCCTAAACATGAAATCCTTGGGCTAAACAACAAAGAGAATAAGAAATGTCTAAACAGACAAAATCTTCAGAAATATGATAATAATCAACAACCTTCTCATGTTGTCTGCCTTTCTTTTATAAGATAGAGACATTGCAAAACCCTAAACCATCTCAATGATTTAGCCTCTTTCACATGTGCCACCTCCAACTAAGACTGTGTTGTGCATCAATGAGGTTCACTTCATCTAGATAGCGTTGTTGATTTGGTCATGGTTGGCCCAATCAAATTATCCAGCCTCTTTCACACCTAAGTGTGCTTAAGTAAATAGCCCAAATTTAGCTTTTTTCACACGTGGAATTGATTTATTTTATGTTTTGGGAGTTTTATTGATCCTCCTTTACAATTTTATTCATGAAACAGAAATTAAAACAAAATTGAATATTCCCATTAGCTTAGGACTAATTGGGAATATTATAGTCCTCCCCTCCAAAATGTTGCTTGTCCTCAAGCAACTGATAAGGTGAGTGCTGCAACACATCTCCTGCTCTATTTGTGACACCAACATGAGTTAATATTTCTCCATGAGCCAAGGTTCACCCAACCATCCATCCATGATTTTCTCCACCAAGGTTCTCATGAGATGCAAAGAGCTCATCCCATAACAAGACAATAAATCACATGAAACAAACATTGTTTTCCCAATGCCCTCCCGAAAATATAAGACAAAAATTACAAGGAGAGTAGTCATCCGATAGGGCACATGCATGCCTTCCCTCCTTCCTCCATACATACGCATAAAAATCACAAGTACATCATCAACATAGGGGATCAAAACAATATACATATAAGAAGAAATTTGTGCATATGGAGGTGGGTCATAGTCCCACATGTCTAACCAATGCAGAGCATCTCCTGCCTATATCAAATCAAGATGTGGTAAGTGGTTTTCCCACCACTTACTTGCTGCCCATACCATCTCATCAAAGCTAAAAGTGTGAGATATATTTGGTGCCTTGGGGAAGCACCCATTATGTTGCAAAATCTCCCTTTTTCTTCCAAGGGAGTGGCCAAATTCAAATATTTTTGTGGCCCAATGATGGCCATGAGGCTTACAAGATATAATTCTCCTCCTTGGAGTCATGGCCTGCATTAACATGGTGAAATAATGCAAAAAATCAGAGTATAAAACATGTGTAACAAGAGCATGTTCTTCACCAACAATCCTCCTCATATCAATGGAGTGGTGCATAGATCTATCCTCTTCCTCAAAGAGAGAAAGAGAGGGCTGACTTAACTCTATTATAGAGTCAGGTTGCTACTCCATCTCCACATGGTTCATGCATGTTTGACAATGTTGATATAGTTCTTTTTCAAAGCCCTCCCAATAGTAGCTCCTCAAGATGATGTTGTTGAGCTTCATAGAATATGTGTAGCTGAAATAGAACTCTTCATAAGCCCTTTGTAGTAACTTCTCCTTGAGCTTGGATGCTCTAGAAAAGAAGATCCTACCATGGTTATAGATGACTCCATCTAGGATTGAATAGCTTCCATCATGTAGCAAGTCATCTAGAATCATGCAAGTGTGAAGATCCTTGGAATATTCCACCAACAGTTGAGATTTCCAATATGGATCTAATTTTCCCAACAATGACAACGCTAATAATGTGTCCTCTGAAATGTCTGCCATGTTGCTACTCTCCTCCTTGAAATTTCTCATTTTGAATGTGTATGTTGGAAGGTCATGCCTCCCATTTTTCTGCTCCTTGACATCTCCCATGCCAAAGGTACAAGGTGGAAAGTTTCCATTCCTTCCTTGCTACCCCTCATGCATATGCACATGCTCAATAGAAAATGGAATTTCTTGGAATTTAGTCTCCCATGGAAGGCTATCATCTATCAAAAACCTCCTTGGCCTTGCCAAAGAATGCATGTGTGACCACCATCTCTTACCATGTATGGAAAAGTGTTCTATAAACAAGTTTATCTCCTTATTCAAGGATTGCCTTCCTTGCTCCATGATGGAGTCATCCTTCATTCTTGCAGCATATTTTCTCAGCATAGTATGAGATGAAAGAATGGATAATGGTGATAAGGGAAAAATAATTTCCCTCTCCTTGAGCCTTCTCCATACTCTCAGTGTTGTAGTATGGTCTTCTAGTGCTTCCTTCCTCCTTGGATCTATGAAAGGAGCATGAATGCATGAAACATCTTTCATCAAATCTGAATTAGGTGGTCTCACAGGTGGTATACCACAAGATGATTATGTCTCATGGCTCATTCAGATGTGAAAAATAGATGGGAACATATTATGACTGCTTCCACTGTGCAAACCCATCTTTGATTTCTGTGTGGAAGTATCATGATAATGGGGTATCACTCTTATGGATGCAAGAGTGCTTCTAATAGGAGAAATTTCCCCATCTTCTTCTCCATGTAATAGAGGATCACCTCCCATCATATCAGTTTTTTGGTCCTTCATCTTTTCTCCTTCACCCACATTTTGCAAGATCTCATAGTCTAAGGTGCTCCATTTAGATGTAGTTAACTCATGAACACCCATCATCTCCTTGGTGTCCAGAGTCTTGATCACAAAGGGCTGATCTGACATAGTGTGTCTTCCCAAAACTGGATACAATGTTGGGATAAATTCCTTCCATTGTCTTATCTCCTTGTCTATCATCATAGACACATGCTATGCAATCTCTTCATGTGTAATATCCTTGGGGCCTTCTTGTAAAGATACAAGAGCTCTCTTAGGGGAAATAATGGCTTCATCTCCATATCCCAATAAAATTAGATCTCCTCCTGCTATCACAGCGCTGGAGGATATTTTCAGCTCTTCTTCTTTCTTTTCCTCATCAATGGAGCATGCCTCGCCAATAAGAGATCCTTTCTCTTGATCTCTCCTTGAAAAAGTAACACTCATGTCTTCCTCTTGAGAAGAATGTTCTTGCTGAAGTGGGGCCTTTGCCCTTGGAAAATCATATAGCATATCTTTAACCCCTTCAACAATGTTCTGGAATGGAGTTATCCTCATGGATCCTTCCATCTCTTGCAAAGGTTTTGAACTCTTGGTCTTAGTTTTCTTACACAAGGAAGTCTCAAATGGCTCAACATCAAATCTTTTCACTAACCTCCTAGTGAACTTTGCATAAGTAGAGATGTTTACATTTTTTAATGAACAAGCTTCAAATAACCACCAGGCATAAGCCTTACCTTGTAGGTGCAGCACTCCTACCTTTATGGATTCTTCTTTAGAAACTTGATGCAGCTAGAAGTATGTTTCTAGCTTATTTACACAAGACTTGGCTGACCTCTCAGGTGATCCATCAAATGTAGGTAGAAAAGTCCTACCCAAAGTGGACTGCATGCACCCTCTTCTTCTCATGTCTCTGCTGGATCTTCTTTCTTCTTTAAGTTGAAAAAACTATGGGATTATTAGATGCTCTTTGAATATTTTAGACTAAGATTCATATTCTTGGAGATAGTCACAAGGATTCTCCTCTTTTGGTGTCTCTCCTTCTGCTTCTTCTCTTGCTAGGAATGTAGGCAGCTACAACGTTGCAGAACTGATTGTGTGGTTGAATTCTCACACACATAATATGAAGAACTGGGGCTTCCTTCATGTGAAAATCTCTCCAAATTATATGCATGTATTTCATTTCTCATTCCCCGAATTTCACTCTTAAGCTCATGCATAGTTTGGAACAGAGTTTTTGAGAACACTTTCCTTTTCATTCTTCCAGATAAAGGGGTTTGACCCTTGTCTTCTTTGTATTTAGTGTAATAAATTTTCTTCTGTCTTCTTTTAAGATACCTCCTTTCTTTGTCAGTAAGAGGCTCTTCTTATGTGGAAAGCATATTGGCTAAATGCACAGGCTGAGCCAAGATTATGATCTGATACCACTGTAATATCCCAAAATGGTAACAACAACAATATTCAACAATACTGCTTCAAAAATAATGCAGTTCAGCCAAATAAAATAAGAAGGCCAATATAGAGGCTCAATATTGACATTTATAACAGAAAATTAGAGTTATATTGAAGCCCATGAGTTATAGAACAGAAAATAGAAGACTTTACATGAAGAAAATCCTCAAAATGAGGTGCTACAACCATAGATTAAGACTGAACAAGATTGACAGCGTTATTTTATTGCCTGAAAGTAGCTGTAGATTACACTTCGGATTTGGAGCAGATCTGTGTACAAAAATTTATATCTATATCAGATCTGTACACTAGAAAGTCTCCTTTACAAATGCCCCTTGGGGTTTTCAGCAAAAAGTGAAGTACATGGAGTAGATCTGAGATCTAATGCAGCAGATCTGCAGAATGATTCAGAAATTCTGAAGTAAATAAAACAGTATTCAGATCAGATCTGAATATGAAATGGATTAGATATGAAATCCACGGATCACCGCAGTGAAGGGTAGATTCCCAGCACTAGATATCTCTCCTCTAAAAGTCTGCCAAAACACCTTGCAACTTCTCACTTCCAAATAACGCAGTACTAGAAGATAAAATGTGTTGTAGGCTTTATAATATAGGTGGCATCAAGCCAATATTTGAAAAATGTGCTCCAATCATCCAATACACTCTTGTCAAGGGGATATAAGGATTTTCCACTGAAAAGAGGCACTATAATGGCCTAGATCTAAGTAGATCTAGCCTCCAGTTGTTGCAGCTTACAAAGACAACCAAACCCTTAACATGATCTTTGTTGTATTTGGAAGAAGAATCTCGGCCTTCAACCCGATAATGGACAAGAAATGAAAGAATCTTCCAAGAGGCCTCTCAAGGAAAGAGATGTGATTCCTAAATGGGAAATCCTTGTGCTAAACAACACTATTCTCTGCTAAACAACAAAGAGAATAAGAAATGTCTAAAAAAACAAAATCTTTAGAAATATGATAATCATCAACAACTTTGTCATGTTGTCCTCCCCTTCCTTTTATAAGATAGAGACCTTGCAAAACCCTTAACCATATCAATGATTTAGCCTCTTTCACATGTGCCACCTCCAATTAAGACTGTGTTGTGCATCATTGAGGTTCACTTCATCTAGAAAGCATTGTTGATTTGGTCATGGTTGACCCAGTCAAATGATCCAGCCTCTTTCACACCTAAGTGTGCTTATGTAAATAGCCCAAATTTAGCTTTGTTCACATGTGGCATTGATTTTTTTCATGTTTTAGGAGTTTTATTGATCCTTCTTTACAATTTTATTAATGAAACAGAAATCAAAACAAAATTGAAAATTCCCATAAGCTTAGGACTAATTGAGAATATCCTTCACCATCACATCATGATACCAGAGCATCAAGCAAGGAAAGGAACATTGAGATAGTTGGCAATAAAATGAATGATATTGAGCCATTTACTTTGACCTATCAGAGAGACCACAAGGATGTGTTTGATTCACTTGAGGTGAAAGGGGCCCTGCCTTCTTCATCAGCAAAACAGGTTGATAAGGGCAAGGAAAAGGTTACAGAGCATGTCATTGTTGAGGAGGAGGAAAAACATGAAACTGAGCAAGAGTTTCAGTTAATTGACCTTGAGGATGAGGATGAAGAGAGAATCACCAATATGTTGATCAAAATCAAGGATGCCAAGATTAGTGAGCTTCAAGGTAATGTTGGCAGGGCAAAGAATGTGATTAAAATTTTTTGAGCTAGGGAATTAGCAGTTGAAGACAAAGCAAGCCATCAGTGAGGTAAGGGAAATCAGAGCTTGAAAAGAGGCTAGAAAGGCCAAGGCTTTGCTAGATGAGACATTGGGAAGTTTTTATGGAAATGAGGATGAGGAAGATCAACTTCCTAGACAGAGGGAAAAGACCATTGGGCTGAAGAAGGATTTAGCCCGGGAAAGGAAAAAAGAGGCAGAATTGGCAGAGCATCTCACTCCAAGTGAGATTCTTGCCATAGAGATTAGAAAGGATAGATATTCTTGGCTAGAGAGAGCCAATTTTCACCTAGAGGGTCAACTAGAGAAGGCCATGAGAGACACTGACATTCAGAGGAATATGGTAAGACATTATGCCATGAGAAATAGGATTGCAAGTGCCAAGCTCAAACGAGCCCATGCAAAGATTTTCTCTTTAACCAAGGAAAAAGAGAAATATAAGCTCAATATCCTTGCTGAGGTGTCCATCCAGGCCTCTAAGCCTTGATCAGCAAACAAAATTCCAATTTTGGCACCTTTGTGCATATTTTTTATTTTTTGACAGTTTCACTTGCAAAAATTGGGCCAAATGCACAACGCCACTAGTGCTACACTCTTTTCAAGGGCACTAAAATGAAAAATGGTCAGAATATTAATGTTCCTAATGGAAATTACATCAACTGCATAAAGTTTCAGAGGATTTGGAGGAAAACTAGTCCCTCAAAAAGGCCAAAAACTACCAAAAAATCACCTTTCCGCCCTCTTTTTAGCACTGGCATTCTGCGTTTAGCAGCCTTGGGATGTAATGTTCCAAAATTTTAGCCTCAATATAAAAGCAACATTATAGTTAGCATTAGATGAATAAAATGGGTAGGAAAGTCCATTAACCTCTTTAGAAGGAAAAATAACACTCCTCATGTGAAAAGGGGAAGAATAACTAGGTGGATTGAGCTCCTACATGTGTGAACATGATTGGATCATGTTGATTCAGTCATATTTGACCAAGTCCACATACACTGTCTGGATACATTGTATCTCGACTATGGACTGCACAATCTTAATGGAGGACAAATTTCATGGGCTAGGTGGAAAATATTGATGGGAACATTGTGGAGAGGAGCACTTGCTATATATGGAGAGGAGGACAACGATTGTATTCATGCTTGGATTATTATTTTCTTTGGTCTATTGAGACTTTACTCCCTCTTGCTGTTTAGCCGGGTTGCAGTGCTATTTAGCACAAGGGTGTTCCCGGTCGGGAATCCCTACCTCATCCTCAAGGAAGGAGAGGTTCTTTGGGCTACATTTCTCACTCCAGAATTTTGGCCAAGCTACCTCCTTCAGCTACAGCGCAGTTCCTGTTTAGAGCTGGGTTATGTTGCAGGGTGTAGCAAAGGAGGATCTCTTTGAGTCATTTCTGGGCTTTTTTTTCAGTGGAGAGCTTGTCTATCCATTGGAGGATCAACAAGAAAGGTTCCCAGGCATAATTTCACATCTTGGAACTTGGCCAAAGCTTCTCCGCACTTCTACAGTACAGTCCCTTGTAGGAACTATGTCATTTTCCAAAGAGTAGCTACAACAAGGTTTAATACCTTGATTTTGGGCTACTTTCCTAAGGAAAGGGCCAACCCTTCCCCCGGAAAGCTAGAAAAAGGGATTCTCATCCCTATTGTATTTTATTCAGCTATGTTTATGTAATGTTGTAGGGGACTGCGTTATTTTGCAGCTGAATATTTAGATCTATTCCTTTTTTATTTGAACTTTCGAGAAACCCTTGGCGGGTTATCTTTACATTGTATAAAAGAGGCTAGATATTTTTTTTTTATCTGTGCTTTGGCTAAATAAACTCCATATCTATTGTCTACAACATATTGCTACATAAACCCTCTTGTAATTATTCTGTTCTTTCTTCAGAGTTTTCTGTATGAATTAAGTCATGGGTTTTCAGTGCTTTTGAGCCATAAGAACCGGGAGATCTGTTTAACTTAGCTAGAATGTGTTGAGATTCAACAAGATGATGAGCTTAGTGAAAAGAGTCGCCTTCACTAAGTGGGCCCGCATGTTATTTTTGGCGCAAAGTCTATTTTTAGACATGTCGATCATATTCTATGAGTTGCAGGATGCTATTTGTGGATGGTTGGTCAAGTTGGAAAAATAGATGGACTTCTATTTTTAGACATATTGGGCAGAATCTATTTTTATATTGCCAATCTAAAAATAGATATGTCGAATATTATTAGCTCTTAATAATATTTGGACTCTAAACATTATCTTATTCTCATGGAGCACTTCAGTTAAGTGCACAGATGTGGCACAGGAGCTGACAGAAGGAATTACACTATTCCTTAGGGTTTACTGGAGCTAATGCATGGAGGATTTCAGTTAGAACTCATGTGACAGAGTTTGGTGGAGTTGTAGAAGTAGTTGGTGGAGTTGTGTTCAGTTTAACTCAGTTATACATAGTTGAGCTAGTTGTATCTAGTCTAACTGATTGATACACTAGTGAGAGTGGTGTGAATTAATTAATAATTAATTCACTAAATATTAACTCATTAATCAACTGAATAATACATCAGTTAACTATAGTGCATGGATAGTTTCAGTGGAGACCAGTGGAGAGATAGGTGAAAGGGCAAGATGACTATCAGTTGTTACTATAATGATGCATTGATTGCATCCAATACTCAGTAGAGATGCCAATGAGGATTTCACAGTGCAAGCCAGGTGGATTCGAGTTCATTCAGAGCCATTACTCAGCAGGGATTGTGTAGTAGAGGTAGGATAGCAGGTGGCAAAGACTGGTGCATGGATTTGAAATATCGGGCCTGATTAGTGTGTAGAGATTATATGTACTGAAAGCTTGACATGTTCAGCTTTGTATGAGGATTGTTACATGATCTCTATGACATATTTATATACAGATAGTTGGGGTTTTCAGCTTCAGGATTTCCCATTAAAACAACTATGTTAATTTGTGTGAATTTTTATGGTTTCATGTGTGCATTGAAATTGATTTAATTTCCACATGTGATGATCAATGGTGGAATAGATTCTGTATTGTGCATGAAGTTAAAATAGTGTGTGATTAAGAGAATCTTGGATATATAACACATTAGTTATATAATTTCTATAGAATGATTTTTTTTCAGCTCCCATTCTATATGTGAGATGTATATTGCATGAACTAAGGGATCCAAGTCCCATTTCTCACAGTTACAGTGTTATTTTCTGGAAATAGTGATTTCATGGTTCAGATCACTACTTTTCCCCACTTGGAGATGACATATGGAGGCATATTTTTGTTGATATGCTCCTAAATCTGATCTAATAAGTAAATTGACACAACTTGCATTATTTTGTTCAAGTATTGTTGGATCTCCAACTCTGGAATATCTTAGGATATTCTCATTGTTGTATAATTTCCCTATTTTGGGATATTACAGTGGTATAAAAGAATAATCTTTGCTCAGCCTGTGAATCAAAAGCATTATGCCATTAAGAGGAGAAGATTCTCACATAAGAGAGAAGTTGTGTAGAAGAAACAAAAGCATGACTCCATTATTTGGAGGAATGAAGGAAGAGAGGGTCTCCCTGCTTCTTTTCCAAGCTATGAAGAATATCAAAGAAGATCTCGAGGAGATAAAAGGGGAGGAGTGTAGAAGATTACTGAGAGGGTTTGAAGCAAGCCCTAGCTATTCACTTGATGGGTGTGAACATTCATCCACACATGCAGATCCACAGTGTAGTCTATTGCCCACATTTACTACAAGAAAGATGGAGGAAGAAGGTGCACCAAGGGAGGAGACCTTGAGTGACTATCTTCAGGAGTATGAATCTCAATCATGGAGATTCAAAGAGCACTTAGACTTCCAATGGTTTTTAAAAATCAAGGAGGCAAGATCCAACAACCACAAAAGAAGAAAGAAAGGTAGGATCTTCGTATCTCACTTTGATGGATCAGCAGAGTGCACAACAAAGGCTTGGGTAGAAGAGCTAGATTCCTATTTTCAGCTACACCGAGTTTCAAAGGAGGAGGCCATCAGAGTAGCAGTGCTGCACCTCAAAGGTAGGCCTATGATTGGTGATTTAATGATTCTACTTCATTTTTTCATGCAAATGTAAAAAATTATGTTGGATTCACTAAGGAATTGGTGAAAATATTTGATAGAAGACATTATGAACCATCATTTGTTGAAAACAAAAACTCAAACACTTTGCATGAGTTGGAGAGACCTATTAAACCAACTCCACTCCATAATTTTAAAGGATATGAGAATATGTATGATAGTTTTCCAAGGGCAAGATCCCCACTTCTTGAAGAGCCCTCTTCTATTTGTGAAGACATGGAGTCTTCTCCATGAAGAGATGACCAGGATCAAGGGTCTCTCATTGAGGATGAGGCATTCTCATATATGGAAGAAGAGGATAAGGATTAGCACCAAGGGATGATGAGCATTCACCCTTATATATTTCAAGAGGTTTCTGCACATAAGGAGGGGACATGTATTGCACAATGAAGAGAGGGAAAACTCATTCCACTCATATATACATTCCACTTCAGATTTTGATGTCTCACTACATGGAGGCATTCCACCTGGGAGGCCACCAGATCTAGAGTTGATGAGAGACATCTTGTCTTTGGGTTCACCACTCTTCGATTTTGGAGAGGTGAAGAGTTTGGAGGAAGAATTTGGCATGGGGGATGTTAGCAGACAACAGCATGAGGAGAGCTTCACATGCTAGATCACCAGCGTTGTCTCTTGGGAGGATTGATCCATATTGGAGATCTCAACTCTTGGTAGAATACTCCAAGGATCTAGGTGCATGTATGATTATTGATGAACCAGATAGAGATGATGAGTATATGGTGGATGATATGGTCATATATTCTTATGGAAGAGTCTTCTTGATTGGAGCTTCTAAGCTCAAGGAGAAGCTTCTTCATGCAACACATAAGGACTTCCTTTCCATGCATTATGATGCATATATTTCCTTGGTAGAGGAGTTCAGTTGGGAGGACATACAGCAGGATATATTCTAGCATATGGAGAGATGCATAACCTGGATGATGATAGAGATGAGGTCACATCCACTTACCTACTCTTTGGAGGTGAGGGAGAATTTCCAGTTGAGCCATTTCAGCTCAAGGTCTCAAGTACATGGTAGAGGAGGTATAATTTCACATTATGTTTTGTACTTATTTACTTTATATGAGCAGCATGTTGTACCAAGAAGGATCATCTCTTCTTGCATTTTGTATGATGATGTACTTGTAGCTACTTGTAGCATTGATATTGGCTACCTTATTGGTGGTTTTTGGGGGAAGCCACATGATTCTTAGTGTGCACCATTGACACCACATTGTATCTTCATGTTTCGATATTATGAGATGACTGTGGCAGCAAATAAGTGGTTGGTGAAGAAATTGTTAATTTTTTTTTTGAGGTATGCATGGAATGCACTACGCTGGTTCCTTGTGTGGAACTATGATTCACTCTCCAGTTTTCATTTGGCAGCTTGTTTTCATAGTATTTTTCTTCCATATATTGCTGATATGTTTATACTCATGGGAAGATTTGTTTGGAGAGTGAAATTTGAGATGGAGATGCCCATTGGGAGTATGATTCTCCCTATTTTACATGTTGTATGTTTCAGGAGAAACAATGGGCACACCATGATTGCCACAACACACCTCTTTCCTTCATGTAGGAGGAGCCACTGGGAGAACTTGCGTTCATGGAGGAGGCACTTCATGGTTGACTTATCTTGTGGGGTAGCTTGGGATATTTTTGAAGGTCATGACATTGCAGCCCAATATCAGCAACCCCCCCATACTTACCATAAATGGAGAGAGAAACTACTTGGATGGGAAAATATAAACTTGCCATTCATCCCCAACACATTGCATAAAACCGAGGTTGCAAATTTCTTTGATGAGCTACCAAGGATGGCTCATTTCATTTGCATGATAGCATGGGTGAATGGGTCACTCATTGGGAATAAGATTTCCCATGTGTATCATCACTCCTACCTCGAGGAGGCCATGATATGGCAAGAATGTTTCCACTTACACCTTCCACCTTTTCATGATGTGAGCCATTTGGTCATGCATCTTTGGGAGGAGACATTGGAGGGTAGATTTGTTGCAGATTATCTTGAGTAGTGGTGGGGAATATTGATGAGGAGGCCACAAGAGGAGAAGGGGGAGGAATTTGTTTCTCTCTATACAATTTCTTGAGGACAAGAAAAATTTTGGAGGGGAGGACTATAATGTTCCCAAATTTTTGCTTGAAGCTAAAAGGAACATTATAGTTAGCATTAGATGAATAAAATGGGCAAGGAGGCCCATTAACCTCTTTAGAAGGAAAAATAACATTCCTCATGTGAAAAGGGGAAGAATAAGTAGCCAGATTAAGCTCCTACAGGTGTGAACAGGATTGGATCATGTTGATTTAGTCATATTTGACCAAGTATACATACACTGTCTAGATACATTGTATCTCCATGATGGACTGCACAGTCTTAATGGAGGACAACTTGCATGGGCTAGGTGGCACATATGGATGGGACCCATTGTGGAGAGGAGAACTTGCTATATATGGAGAGGAGGACAACCATTGTATTCATGCTTGTATTATTATTTTCTTTGGTCTGTTGAGACTTTGCTACCTTTTTTTGTTTGGTAGGGTTGTAGTGCTGTTTAGCAAAAGGGTGTTCCGGGTCGAGAATCCCTACCTCATCCTTAGGGAAGGAGAGGTTCTTTGGGATACATTTCCTCATTCTGGAATTTTGGCCAAGCTACCTCCTTAAGCTATAGTGCAGTTTCTATTTAGAGCTATTTTGTGCTGCAGGGTGCAGCAAAGGAGGATCTCTTTGAGTCATTTATGGGCTTGTTTTTCGGTGGAGAGCTTGTCTATCCATTGGAGGATCACCAAGAAAGGCTCCCGGGCATAATTTCACATCTTGGAACTTGGAAAAATATTATTTTCACTTCTACAGCATAGTCCCTTGTAGGAACTACGTAATTTTTTATAGATCAGCTGCAGTAAGGTTTAATACCTTGATTTTGGGCTAGTTTACTAGGGCAAGGGCCAACCCTTCCCCCGGAAAGCTAGAAAAAGGGATTCTAATCCATATTGTATTTTATTCAGTTATGTTTATGTAATTTTTCAAGGTATTGTGTTATTTTGTAGTTGAATATTTATATCTATTCCTTTTGTACTTGTAATATTCCTTTTTAGGAATTTCTGCAATATCTCCAATGAGGACGTTGTATAAGGAAGCTAGTGCAAAAATAATGCAGACTAGGGCTTGGATCCTCTAAAATATGTTGTATGTAGCTTAAATATGGAATGGAATAAAAAAAAAAAAACTCTAGCTACACTAAATAGATCTCCCCAACTCAAATATGCTAAAAAGCACCACAACCCCAGTACTTCATAGAACAGAATTGTCGGAGGTAGCAACATCATTATTTTTGTTATGAAAACTATAGAAATGGATTAAATAACATATATATGAAGCTTCCATTCATTAGATAATAAAAAATGAGAGGATTGGCCTCTTTTACAAACACATTGGGACCCTCTGGCAAGGGTTTCCGGCAAAATAGAAACACAAGATACAACACTGCAGAAATTAACGCTGTACCCAACAACTCTGTATTGAGAAATATCTGATATGATCTAAAAGGGACACACAATACAAGAATTGGCCCAAGGCATTTCTCAATAGATCTCTTGGAGTGGAAATAACCTCCTCCTCTTATGAAATAAGCACAAATAGGATAGATGCAACCCCAGATACTGCATCTGCTGCAGAAATAATGCATTCAATGGAAGTGACTACACTATCAAGGTTAGAGGATGGATCTCCTCAAGATAGATAATGAGAATTGAACTCAAGACCTTCTCCTTAGATCTCCCAATTAGCTATATCAGTGATAAAGATAGAATTCCCGCATCAGAACCCTTTGCACTAAATAGTGATGCAACTCCAGCTAAACAGATGAAGCTTGCAATCAGTCATAAGACTAAAACAAGATGAATGAATGAATGAATGCCTCCCTTTGCTGCTATCCCTTCCTTTTTATCCTTGGTGAGCTCCTCCATCCCGGGCCCCACTCATTGGTGATGTAGCTTCCTTGAGAATTTTCCTCCTTCAAAACTGCACTGCCCTAGTAACTTTCCCTCCCTTTGTGACAGTGCTGTTGACTTGGTCCTATGGCTATCTCCTTGCTTTTTCTCCTCTTCACACTAAAGAGGCTTTATTTTATCCTCCTACCTAAATCCCTTTTCACACTGGGATATATTTTATTGTGTTTCCTACTTCTTATTTCAAAAATGGAGCAATTATAATGTTCCAAGTAGCAGTGGCTAATTGGGAACATTACAGTCCTCCCCACTCAAAATTTTCTTTCCCACAAGCAATAGTAAAGGAGGACGCTGCAAGATCTTCTCTCCCTCCCAAGTGGCATTCTGATCTGGTAGATTCCTCCATCAAATCAGATATTCCTTGATGACTTTGTTTCTCATCTACCTCTCCCTTGTCTCTAAGATTGCTTCTGGATGCAAGATCAAATGGCCCTCATCATCAATAGGAGGAAGTTCCATGTTGGCAACTACATTCCTCTCAATGGTGTTCTTGAGGCAAGAGACATGGAAGATATTGTGGATCTTTCTCCCCTTAGGAAGCTCCAGCTCATATCCTACCTTAACGATACATTGGTTCACCCTATATGGCCCATAGAAACGTGGTTTGAGATTTTCAGCTCCCTTCACCTTGAGTGTGGACTATTTGTAAGGATGAAGACGTAGGTAGACAAGATCTCCCACCTCAAACTATCTCTTTATCCGACCACAGTCTACATACATATTCTGCTGGTTCTGAGCAGTGGCAATGTTGTCATTGAGTGCCTTGAGTATGTCCTAGTTCTCTTGAATCTAATCCCTTGCCCTTGGAGCTTTACTTGCTCCATACATAACATCAGCAAATGAAAGTGCCTCATACCCATATAAGGCTTGAAATGGAGTCATGCCAATATAAATATGGTGAGTAATGTTGTAGCAATACTCTCCCAAGTGGAGCCAAAGCAGCCAAGCTTTCTGCTGCCCTGCCACATAGTTCCTCAAGTAGCCTTCTAGCCACTTGTTCACTATCTCGGTCTTCCCATTAGTTTGGGGGTGATAGCTAGTACTTGGAGTCAAATCAGTCCCCACTAATCGGAAAAGTTCCTACCAAAAGCCACCCATGAAGTGGCTATCTTGATCACTCACTATGGTCCTAGGAAGACCATGGAGTTTGAATACATATCTGAAGAAGAGCTCAGCTACCTGTGAAGTAGTATAATGTGGAGAAATGGCAAAGAAATGAGAGTAATTTGTTATTCTATCAACAGCAACGAAGATATAGTCCTTACCCTGCACTGTCGGTAAGCTGGTGATGAAGTCCATAGAGATAATTTCTCACTTCCCATCTGGAATAGGTAGTGGCTACAAAAATCCAGCATGGTAAGTGTGTTCTCCCTTATTCTGTTGGCAAATGGTGCATTTTCGGACATGCCGGAGCACATCCTCCTTGGGACCCTTCCATGAGAATCTCTCTCTGATAGATCTGTATGTCTTTGTGAAACCTTGATGCCTGGAAAGTGGTGAATCATGTGAGGCCAATAAAATCTTCTCCTTGAGCTTAGAATTATTAGACAACTAGATCTGATCCTTGTAATAGATAACCTAATACTCTAAACCTTTCATCTGATACCACCCCATCAAGTATCTCACATGAAAATTCATCTTTGGAGTACTCAACTAAGATTTGAGCCTTCCAATATGCATCCATGCTCCTCAAGGATAGCACTGTAGGCCTCCTAGATAGTGCATCAGCTACTCTTCCCCTTGACATATTCTATGTCAAATTCATAAGCTTGGATTTTTCTGACCCACTTCTGTTGTCTCTCCTGAAGTTGTCTATGTTCAAGGAAGAATCTAAGACTATTGTGATCAGTCTTCACCTTGAAATTATTTCCCACCAAATACTGCCAGAATTTGGCTAATGCATGCATGATAGCTAACATTTATTTATCATATATGGGGTATAACCTCTCAAGAGGGAGAAAATTCCTGCTCTCAAAGGCTATAGGATGCCCTCTTTGCATCAAGAATGCCCAAATACCTTCACCTGATGCATCAAATTCTAGCACAAAAGGTTGAGAAAAGTCAGGTAAAACCAAAACAGGACAACTACTCATTACCTCTTTGAGCTTGTCAAAAGCCCTTTGCGCTGTAGGTGTCCAATGGAAAGCTCCCTTATTTTTCAAGTCTGTGAGTGGTGCTGGTAATTGTGAAAATCCTTTCACAAACTTCTGGTAATAACTGAATATGCCCACAAACCCTCTGAGTTTTGTAACATTCCTAGGTTCAGGCCAAACTCTGATAGCTTGGATCTTCTCCTCATGTACCCTCACTCCATCCACTCCTATGATATGCCCCAAATACAACATCTCTGTGAGACCAAATTCACGTTTGGAGAGCTTGGCATAGAATTTCTGCTCCTTGAGGATATGTAAGACTGTCTCAATATGCTGCAAGTGCTCCTCCCAAGTGCAGCTGTAGATAAGAATATCATCAAAGAAGACCAATACAAAATTTCTCAAATGAACCCGAAAGATGTGGTTCATGCAGGAATGGAAAGTTTCTGGAGCATTATTCAATCCAAAGGGAATTACCAGAAACTCAAAATTCCCATAGTGACACCTGAACGTTGTTTTGGGGATATCTTGCTCCCTCACCTTGATTTGATGGTACCCAGACCTCAAATCAATCTTGGAGAAGTATTTGGATCCCCTTAACTCATCCATGAGTTCATTGATCCTGGGTATAGGGTACCTGTTCTTCATAGTCTTCTTGTTCAAGGCCCTATAATCAATGCACATCCTCAATGTGCCATCTTTCTTCTTTACCAAAACCACCGAGGAAGCAAAAGGACTAGTACTAGGCTGGATGTGTCCTGGTGCTAGCAGCTCTTGGATAGCTCTTTCAATCTCATCCCTATAAGCCTTGGGATGCCTATAAGGAGTGGTGATCACTTCTTGGACCCCTTGTTCCAACTCAATGGTGTCTTCAAACCCTCGGTCAGGAGGTCTCCCTAGTGGGATATCCCCAAATACTATAGAATACCAGTCCAAAAGAGATTGAACATCTGGATGCATTGGTTATTCCTTGCCCTTCACCTCGGATATATGCAGCTTCACTACGCATTCAACATCTCATATACGCAGATCTGCCTCCATCCTATGTGCTGAAACAACCTGAGGGGGATATGTGTTCATACCCTTGATCCTTTGTTGCTAGCCATCCTCCCCTCTAGTCCATTCCATCTCCAAGGTTCTCCAGTTAGTGGTAACTCTCCCAAGATTGACTAGCCACTGGACTCCCAATATAAAATTTGTGTCTGGAATATCTACCACAAAGAAGTGGTCTGTCAATGTATAGGTACCCATAGTAATGGTTAGTGCTAGAACATACTTGGCACATTGTAGAGTCATGGCTCCTGGGACCAAAACTGAAAGTCCCTCAAACTCCTCCATGGGAATTCCTCTTTTGTGTACTAGTTGTGCATCAATAAAATTATGAGTGGCTCCACTATCTATCAATACAGAAAATCTTTGCCCCATGATGGTGCCTCTCACCCTCAAGGTCAGATACTTTGGGATTCCTTTTAACGCTGCAATAGCTCCTCCTCTTGGAGCAAAGTCTTCTATGAATTATACAACGCTGGCATCCTTCTTGGAGAAGGTCTTCATATTATGTGTTCCCCCTGTAACACATTTCCCCTCCAAATCCTGAGCAGGGATTTTTTCCCTTGGCCTTGAGTGAGTCTTTTGCTGCAAAAAGGTTCTTGCCCTGGGAAAGATGTGTTGTAGGTCTCTAGCTTTCTCCACAGCTTCAAGAAGTGTGGTTGGTTTGGTAGACTTGACCAACCCTTGTAATGGTTCAGCCATCCCATTCACAAACATGCATACCTTCCTGCTCATAGTGAGGTTCGATACCATCATTGGAAACTGCAAATACTCAGCAATGTAATCCTCAAGATCTCCCTCCTGCTTGAGCTTGGTTATCTTGGCAAAGTGGGCTTCCGGATCCCTTGGATCAAAACTCTCCACTAGATTCTAGGTGAAAGTTGAGTATGAAGTGATATGATGATGCCCAAGTGTGTTCAGTCCATGAAACCACCAATCTTGAGCTTCCCCTTCTAGGTGCAACGCAGCTATCTTGATGGCTTCTATCTCAGAAACCTTGTTGAGCTGGAAGTATGTGTCCAGCTTCTCCACCCATGCTTTTGATGTGAAATTAGGTGTCCCATAAAATGTGGGTAAGAATAACCCTACCATACTGCGTTGTAGGGCTGATTCCTGCATCAAGTTATCCTCCTTTTGATGAGGATCACTCCTCCTTCCATCCTTGATCCGGTAAAACTCCTGAAAGCTCAAGTGCTCCTTGAACCTTTGAGACTGGAGTTCATATTCTTCAAAATACTCCCCCATAGAGCCCTCCTTATCTCCTTTAGTTAGAAATGAAGGAATGGTGGAGCGTTGTGATGCAGTTGAATGCCCCATGCCATTTGCAGTGCTGGTGTTTGACTTATGGAAAAACCTTAAAGAGTCCTCTTCATGCCTCATCTCCTTGAGATCCCTTGCAATGTTCTGTAGGGTTTGAAGTATGAGTATTGAGATGTATTCCTTCTCCATGTTGAAGATAAATCTCCCCCCCACAAGCTGAGCCAAGAGAAGAGCTCCGATACCACTGTAATGTTCCTTTTCAAGAATTTCAACAATATCTCCAATGAGAATGATGTATAAGGAAACCAGTGCAAAAATAATGCATACCGGGGCTTGGATCCTCTAAAATATGTTGTATTTAGCTTAAATATAGAATGGAATCAGAAACAAATAACTCTAGCTACACTAAACAGATATCCCCAACTCAAATATGCTAAAAAGCACCACAACCCCAATACTTCATAAAACAGAAATGCCAGAGGCAGAAACAACGTTATTTTTGTTATGAAAACTACAGAAATGGATGGAATAACATATATCTAAAGATTTCATTCATTATATAATCAGAAATGAGAGGATTGACCTCTTTTACAAACACATTGGAACCCTCCGACAAGGGTTTCCGGAAAAATAGCAACACAAGATACAACACTGCAAAAAATAATGTTGTACCCAACAACTCTGTATTGAGAAATATATAATATGATCTAAAAGGGACACAAAATACAAGAATTTTCCCAAGGCCTTTCTCAGTAGATCTCCTGGAGTGGAAATAACCTCCTCCTCTTCTGAAATAAGCACAAATGGGATAGATGCAACCCCAGCTACTGCAGATGCTGCAGAAATAACGAATTCACTGGAAGTGACTGTACTGTCAAGGTTAGAGGATGGCTCTCCTCAAGATAGATAATGATAATTGAACTCAAAACCTCCTCCTTATATCTCCCAATCAGCTATATCAATGATAAAGATAGAATTCCCGCATGAGAACCCTTTGCACTAAATAGTGTTGCAACTCCGGCTAAACAACTAAAGCTTACAATTAGTCATAAGACTGAAACACGATGAATGAATGAATGCATCCCTTTGCTGCTATCACTTCCTTTTATCCTTGGTGAGCTTCTCCATCCCGGGCCCCACTCATTGGTGATGTAGCTTCCCTGAGAAGTTTCCTCCTTCAAAACTGCGCTGCCCTAGTAGCTTTCCCTTCCTTTGTGACAGCGTTGTTGACTTGGTCAAATATATCTAGCTCCTTGCTTTTGCTCCTCTTCACACTAAAGAGGCTTTATTTTATCCTCCTACCTCAATCCCTTTTCACACTGGGATAGATTCTATTGTTTTTCCTACTTCTTATTTCAAAATGGAGCAATTATAATGTTCTAAGTAGCAGTGGCTAATTGGGAACATTACGATAGCAAAGGCTTCTAAGAAACCCTTGCCAGGTTATCTTTACATTGTATAAAAGAGGCTAGATCCCTGTTTTTCTCTGTGATTTAGCTAAATAAAATCCAGATATGTTTCTACAACATATTTCTACATAAACCCTCTTGTAATTATGCTGTTCTTGCTTCAAAGTTTTCTGTATGGGTTAATTCATGGGTTTTTAGTGTTTTTAAGCCATACAAGAATCGAAAGATCTGTTTAACTTAGCTAGAATGATTTGTTTCAGCTCCCATTCTATATGTGAGATGTATATTGCATGAAATAAGGGATCCAAGTCCCATTTCTCACAGTTATAGTGTTATGGAAATAGCATTTTTATGGTCCAGATCACTGCTTTTCCCCACTTGGAGATGACATATGGAGACATAGTTTTGTTGATATGCTCCTAAATCGGATATAATAAGTAAATTGACACAACTTGCATTATTTTGTTCAAGTATTAATGGATCTCCAACTGCGGAATATCTTAGGATATTCTCATTGTTGTAGAATTTCCCTATTTTGGGATATTACATGGGATAAGTGATTTTTGACGGGGAAAATGGGCACAATTCACGGGAAGTGAAAGCATGTTGGAGACTATGCTTGGAAGGAAGACAGGATAGAGTATGTAGAATCATTTCAGGACATGAAGCCTCAAAGGTTAGGCCCCAGAAACCTGTTTCTCAGATCTTGTTTGTGCCTTTTATACCTTGGAGGGCCTTTTACCGAGTTGTGCAAATATATTTTGAAGCCTTAAATTCAAACTTATTCCAAAATTATCTCAGTAGTTATGTTAGAAGTTATTATTGCAATGAATGAGTTTTAGATATTTTTCCTTGGGCCTTGCATGGTCTCAAAGGTCAAAATGCATTTAACTATGTAATAAATGACATCTAAAACCATAGCTAGGGTTTCACCTCCTCATTTTGTAGATAAATACTGCATGTATGCTTCATAATTTTTGTTGGTTGATTGTTGAGTTGAATATTACATAGATTTTGAGTTGTGAAGAAATTGGCTTTGGAGCTTTGTAAGCGTTTGGGTATTTGAATGTTAATGGAACGAAGCACATTCGAAGGATTCATGAAATTTGTTAAATGGTGATGGTGTTTGTTGTGGACAATTTTGTCACCCCCCTAGAGACAGTCTACAGTTGCCATAGACCAGTTCCTAGGACATCTTAATATAGAAAGGAGCTCTTTGTATAATTTGGATTGTCAGTCCAAGAACTCTCTTACTATCTCTTGTTTGAACGAGGAAATTAGTTTTGAATGGGACCAAACTCTCTCAGAAGCTGACACAAAGATAAGAATAGTGTAGGGACATCATGTAAAACTCCAATACAAAGGCATCATACAATTAAGAGACGACTTACTGTAAAGAGGGCCAGTTCAAATAATATATCACAGAAATTAAATATCAGGAAGTGAGTGCAGTGAGGAAACATAGAGAAGATATTAGTTAACATGAGGCTGATACCCAGATACACAATACAACCACATAAGGGCATATTAATTTATGAATCCTTATATGACAATGTTGTTTTAAAAGCACCCTCCTCAAGTAACTAATATAGCAGAAAATATGGAAGAGATGAACATGGAACAGTATATCATGACTAGGCCTATTTAAAGTGCTTGAATAATTCCAGAAAGGGCATCAACAAGGATGAATCCTTACTGCAAACTAGTGAGCCACTCGCATTCTAGAACATGATACAAGAAGATAAATAGCATGAAAGGAGATATTGTATTAACACATAAGAGAAATTAGATACTGTGAGATACCAAAGACCAGAATCCTCATTACAGTTATAACTCCTCCTCACTGAGACCCTACGGGCTCTGAACCTTCATACAGAAGTATTACAAAATGTATACAAAAACATTTTCACTGCACAGTTTGCTGATAGAAATCTGGAACCCTTATAATGTCTTCTTTTCGGGCCTTTATAGAAAAAATAGAGAATTCTCGAGAAGGAGGTAGATGAAGCACATTTAATGACTTAATTTGAATAAAATGGCGGAAAACATTCGCGCCCACTCTATGAATGACT
Source organism: Pinus albicaulis (assembly GCA_034641835.2). NCBI lineage: Eukaryota > Viridiplantae > Streptophyta > Pinopsida > Pinales > Pinaceae > Pinus > Pinus albicaulis. Next base: position 1,582,601,962 of record CM076582.1, on the reverse strand, counting down.
AACTATAAATGACTGTACTTTACAATCTGTCTCTAGAAATAAATGCTGGGAGATGAAAATCTCCTTATAAACATGACATAAATAATAAAATATACATCGATCTGCCTCTTACTGAAAGAGGGAAAATCTGCTACCGTAAGAACCCTGAGATAGTCTGCAATTCTGTATTGTACTCCCGACCTTTAGCTCTGAATTTAAATCTTGGACCTTTAATGCAGGGCGAAGCCTCCCTTGATTTTCTCTGGAGGGTTTTGTAGATTCGTATCTTTGTCTTCTTTAATGGTGGTCATTTCTCACACCTACCCTCGGCTTCTTCTTTAAATTTCACCAGCAGAATGTCGTCCTTTAACATGCTTTTTAACTTCTGCAATGGAGGCGATAAATTATGAGGCTTCATTATCGTCTTAAAACCTACAAAACCCACAAAACATTAGGGAAACAAAACTCGGAGGCAAAGAGCATGGAGGTGGAGATGATAATGACGTCGTGGACACGAACATATGGCAGGAATACGAAGGGTGGCGGAGGAGAAATAATGGAGGCACTGATTAAACTGGCGAAGCGCGACTTTTACGTAGAACAGTTTGGATGTGAGAACTGAATGACGACGAATACAAATAAAAACACACATAAACTCTCATATATATACATATGGCGTGGAGGAATATTACGGATGCACGAGGCTGAAACATGTGGATGTACGGGGGACAGATGGAGGGTTGGCGTGGCAACGGAGTCAACAGACAGGGTGACTGGATTTCTGGACGTCGGATCTGGGAAGGCAAATAAATGGTTAGGAGGCGACAGACACAGTGTGGTGGTGGGCCAAGGGACACGACGGGCATGGGTTAAAGCTCGTGCAGACCCGGAGATTTATAGCCATTGGATCGGGCCTACGAGATCGGACGGCGAACGATGATTCCACTGCGCATCTATTGACTGAAGGTTAACGCGCGGGGGAAAAGCGGTTTCCTGCCCGTACTGAGGACACGTGGCGTATGATCTATGGAATCGCCGGTCCAAAGGGTAATACCGCCGGCTTGGTGGAAACGGTGCGGGACAATACCGCCTGTTTTTGCAGTGAGATACGGACGCGGGGGCCACCATATAAAAAGATCTCCACTCCGTTGATTTAATTCAATCGGACGGTTACTATTGTGCCCGAACATAAAACAATAAGCCCCTTTTCCTTTTAGCTAGTGGTCCTCAAGCTCGGGTCATATGATAGCCAAAGCATGGGGGGCTAAGGTCTTAGGACTGGGCCCGATACATTTAAATTATGCATTTTTAACCTTTGTAGAGCGGATTTTTCGGGCGGAAACAGTAATATCAGACAGGTGCATGAAGTTTTAGGTCACAGTAGAGCTCTGAATTGGGTTCAAATGAGGCAGCGGGCCAAATTCATAGGCAGGGGGTAAATATATACAACAGTGTTCATATCTTATACTTGTTTCCTTCTGTTTTCATATTTTTCATCCTTTCTCTTATAAGAGAGCAAAAAATTTAGGTTAAGATATGCTGTTAGAGGCACCTTAATTCTATCTGCTCTCTGTTGTTTAAATGTTTTCCTCTGCTGGGTCTGATTGGAAAATTTTTAATTGCTTTCTGATTCCATCTAGCTTTTTGTCTTGAAAATGATTTAATAAGAGTCAAACTAAAGAAGTTTATGGTATGCACTGTCCTTTGGTGTAGCTTAAAACATTTTTTTAAGGCCTTTCTTTGAATTTTACTTATTAGGGTTTGGCTAAAGAAGTTTATGGTTTTCCCTGTCCTTTGGTCCATCTTGAATAGTTACTTTGAAGGCATTTGAATTTTGATTGAAGAATTTAGGAGTTCCCTGCTCTTTAATCATTACTGAAATGTTATCTTAAATGTTTTCTTTCTTTGAAGGTGAATTACTAGAGAATTTAGGAGTTCCCTGCTCTCTAGTGTTTGCTGGATTGTTGTTTTAAATTTTACTTGGTGAAGTCTGGCCAAAGAAGTTGATGGCGTGCCCTGTCCTTTGGTTCTTTCTTAAGCATAGTGATCTTAAAGACTATTCTTGTTCTAGTATATGTTAAAGGATTCTTAATTTCCCTTTAAACCTACTAAACTCACAACTTAATGTTCATTTCACACCCACATAAGCTATTAAGATCCATTTGGCTTTTTTAACTTGCCCTATGTGTTAGCCCCCCTATGAAATTTTTGACAAGCAAATAGGGGGCTAAATCATTGTTGAGCCTTCAAGGAATGTATTTCCTCTGAAAACATAGTCTCCTTGAAGCCTCCATGTGCCTTTTATCCTTTGATAAAATCCCCTCTGCTGATTTCCCTTATAAAGCCTCTCTATTATGAAAAAATGCTCAAAAGCCCCTTTTTCCCTCTTTTTTCACCTCCATTTAGCTTCTATTTTGTTTCCCCTTCTATTCCCCCTCTTACCTTTCAAATCTCCTCATTTTCCCCCTTTAAATGTCCCCACCTCCCTTATTTCTCCAAATTTCCACTCCACCTCCTTATCGTTATCATCCTCGTGCCTTGAATTGCATTAGAATGGGTTAAAAACCCACTTTCCGACCTTATTATAAGGCCTAGCCCCTTCCTGCTAGCCCCTTTCAAACCACTTCCCCCCACACGCCCGTGTGCTGGGACCAAGCGCTTAAGTCCCAAGCACTAGTCGCAATCGGAAATCAGGCGGGTGCACAAATCCTTTGTAATAGTCAAAACTCCGATGCGATTTATTTATAACGATAAGTCTGGCGATGCGTTCCGCACCATTGATATTCCGCGGAGATCTGACGGTGGAGTGAAATATCGCAGTCCCCCACCCAATCGCAATCGCAATGTTTCGAGTGTGCCCCCCGATCAATCGCAAACCTTCTTCTCTGAGCTCCGATTGCGATCCCCCCGATTGCATCTCCACCATTCACCTTACCTGCGATCCGACGGTCCAGCATTAATCGCACCCGCCACTCCGATCGCAATCGCAAGTCCCATCTCCCTGTCTCCGATTTTTATGCTCCGATCCAATCACAGCCATCCATTCTCCCCGTAGATCAGACGGTCCAGCATTAATCGCACCCTCCGCCCGATCGCGATCGCAACCCCTTCCCTTCGTCTCCCGATTCAATCATGTCCATCCGTTTTCCCGTCGATCCAACGGCCATCACACGCCCTCCCGAATCGTAATAGGAAATTTTTGAATGTGTGTTGTGATTGACGCTCGCTCCGACTTCCAATTGCGATGGTGCCGATTGGATCCTGGCTGTTGATCCTCCCCTGGATCCGATGGTTCTGATCTAATCGCCCCCCGCCTCCACCGGGTCCCACTCTTACATTCATCTCCATCATATTTCATGTGTTTTGTATGTTTTTCCCATTGCATATGTTATTCCGTCGCCCAATCTCCACTGTTGATCTTTGTTCCCAGACCATGATCTAACGGTCTGCGCTGCACTCTACCACCAACCATATTGTTCGTAAGTTTTCACCCCTCCACTTGCATCTCCACTGTTTTCACCGCTTCGCAACTATTCCTCTGCCTTCACTGCATTTCTTCACCATTGCCTGGGCTCTATAATAAGTTTATTTCATTATGAAGAGGTCACAGAAAGGTTAATCCAGCGGCCCAATGAGACAGCAGAGGCGGGTTAGAAGGGATTTGAGCCGGTAATGGGAGATTAATGGTTATAATCCCATGTTAAAAGGATCGAAGCACAGTCTGAAGGTTCGAGCACACTGTCAAAGTCTTATCTGTGATTAATATCAGCAGGGTTCGTTCTCTCCAGACGTACATCGTCCCTACGGAGTTCTCTATGCCTCCTCGAGCCCATAAGTAATTAAATACACAGACAGGAGCTTCATTAAAGACTGTCTGAGCCACAATTATGGAGGAATGGAGAATCTGTGCAGATCTTTCACCCAGTTCATTTATTCGGAAGGCTAGCGCAGAGCTCCAAGCACCAGAAAGGACCCCAAAGAAATATCCGAGGTTGATCTCGGCCTGACAGAGACTCCCCAGACAGATCACAGAGTACAAGAAATGCCGCATAAAGCCATTAAGTGGTATGGGCGTGAACACTTCCACCTTACTGTCTTAATGAGACACATTTATTTGTTTATCTACTATTTTTTCTTCCTCTTCTCCTATAGGAAATTCCCGAGAACATAATGTAAGGGTGGTTGTTGTTCAGTTGTTGGGCATTTTTCTGTTAGAGGGATTCATTCTTGACTGTTAGAACAGTCGTGGGAGGGAGTAGCAGAGTATTTGTATGTAATAGGCTGGGAGGAGAATTCTGGACTGTATTAGCCATTGAGCTTATTGTACATGATCGGTTTTGCATCAATTAATCAAAGCAAATTTCACAGGATCCTGGTCTATTACTATTGGTGATGTTTTTCCTAACTCTGTCTACTACATTTTCATACTGTTTCATTTTCTTCTGGTAGGCAACAGAAGTATAACATAGGATTCACCCTTGTTAGGTGCCCTATGTTTCCTGCTCTCCCTACCTTTAATGTTTTCTGCTTTATGTATTATCCAAGAGTGAATTCTTGTGGTTTAACCAGTGCAACGGATGTTATTGCCTGCTGACTGATGTATGAACTTGGGGGTTTGCTGCTTGGATGTTTCTTTGTCAAATTTATCTCTGTTTTCCCTTGGAGTTACTAAAGCAGACCTGGAGTTAAATGACCTCTGGTCTGATCTATAAGCAGCCCCTTTGTCTCTTTGAGAGCTGCCTTCGAGTATGTCCAAGCAGGTCTGGAGTTAAATGACCTCTGGCCTGATCTATAGACAGAAATTTGATTGCTTTCCTTCTTTCACTTTCCTCCTTAATGTTCCATCCCATCATCTATCTAAAAGATCCTTTAGTGTAGATGACTTGCCCTTTGGAAGCCTTGGCTAGTTGTTGTATGTAATTCTCCTTTCATGACTCCATGGCCCAATGGATGGCACTTTCTTGACCTTTCCCCTTTGCTGAAACAACCCGCTACTTTGTTCCTTTCCTTCCATTGCTTTCCCAGTCCATAATCCCCTAACAAACCCAGCAACCCTTCAACCAAATCATTTTAAAACCCCCTTTGTGCTTCATAACTAGCCTAAAACCTAATCTTGAGCTTCAAAGATACAAATCATTCTTTTTTTATTGGAGAGATCCCTCTCCGGGTCCAGGAGGGCTAGATCCTAGGGCCCCAAAGTGGTTTGATGTTGTCTTATCTTTTGGTATTGCCAAATCTGCCAAAACATAGGAACCCCAACATAATGGTGACTCCACTGGGGAACAGATCAGTCAGCTTTGATTTGGAAAACCACTGTGGTGGACAGTAAGTAGTAAATCATCCACCTGGCGACTCCACAATTCCTGAATGATTAAAGGACTCCACTGGTGATCAGCAGGCCACTGATTATCTTGGTTTCACGTGACTCCACTGGGAGACCATGTCGTAGTACAACATCATCCATGCCAAAGATCCAGTCACTTTGCTAATGGAAGACCCTGAACGGTTTGCAGAAATGTTTCCAGTTTTCGTGGCAGGGTGTCGTGATGCAATTTCTAGTGACTTGGTAGAATTGAGGGTAGAGGACCTTCTAGGGGCTGTTCTCCTCAGCTTAGAATATGGACCCGTGCTCAGGAAAATCTTCTTGGAGCTGGTAGTTGAAAGGTGTGAAGCTGAGATTGAACTTTTGAACTCACAAGAGATGTCATACGAGTTCAGAGACCCGAGAGCCTTTTTGGAAAGTCTCCCACCCCCTAAAAGAGAAGAAATTCCGCTGCTCTTCGAAATACAAGAAGAAGAGGATCTGGTTTTCATGAGCCACATTGAAGATGCAGTGGAAAATGCAATAATTGAAGCTGCCCAGGACGCAGACAACCTACCAGTCATGGCAGGCCTAAAAGAAGACAGCGTGCATTAGGTGTTCGTTGATCTTGTGGCAGAGTACATGGAGGCCCTGATTTGCTCGAATGCTCTAGAATCGATCCTTAGCACGGGCCAGTTTCATCCAGGATGGTCACTACTGATGGTGGCCACAGTTTTGAAGAACCACACGCAGAGCACCCTGTGGTTATCTCTGACAGGCAGCCAGTGCTCATATTCTTTTTTACTACTGCTTGACTGGCTGCATTGGCTTTATCATATCACCTAGAACATCAGAGATTTCCAATTAGAGTAGGGTAGGTAGGAAGTCTGGAATAAAGCTCAGCATGTGAGCATTTAGGTAATTGTAAATTTCTGTCTTAGAATGTAGGAGAAGAAATCTGTTGGACAGTTTAATCCCAGCAGATGTTAGATTAGGTAGAGAAGCATATGAGGCCAACTATTTAATCTGGTCTCATGGAGTAATAAGGGTAGAAGTAGAATAGGTTTATTTTTCCTGTTTGTAAAAATTAATGATGTAAAAGGGTCTGCAAGTCCAAATGCACCCAAGAAAAAATGTTAGGACTATAGTGTGGGTAGGTAGTTGTTTGGGAGAATGTTACTACTGATATGTTGTCCTCATAATATTGTGGCAGCTGATCTAAAGGAAGAAAGGGATGGTTCAAGCAATAGGAATTTGGCCTACACCAAGAGATCATCTTCTGAATTCTTGACTTCTTCAAGAAGAAGCCATCCCCATGTGGAGCCACTGTTAGCCCCCCTATGAAATTTTTGACAAGAAAATAGGGGGCTAAATCATTGTTGAGCCTTCAAGGGATGCATTTCCTCTGAAAACACAGTCTCCTTGAAGCCTCCATGTGCCTTTTATCCTTTGATAAAATCCCCTCTGCTGATTTCCCTTATAAAGCCTCTCTGTTATGAAGAAATGCTCAAAAGCCCCTTTTTCCCTCTTTTTTCACCTCCATTTAGCTTCTATTTTGTTTCCCCTTCTATTCCCCCTCTTACCTTTCAAATCCCCTCATTTCCCCCCTTTAAATGTCCCCACCTCCCTTATTTCTCCAAATTTCCACTCCACCTCCTTATCGTTATCATCCTCGGGCCTTAAATTGTATTAGAATGGGTTAAAAACCCACTTTCCGACCTTATTATAAGGCCTAGCCCCTTCCCGCTAGCCCCTTTCAAACCACTTCCCCCCACACGCCCGTGTGCTGGGACCAAGCGCTTAAGTCCCAAGCGCTAGTCGCAATTGGAAGTCGGGCGGGTGCACAAATCCTTTGTAATAGTCAAAACTCCGATGCGATTTATTTATAACGATAAGTTTGGCGATGCGTTCCGCACCGTTGATCTTCAGCAGAGATCTGACGGTGGAGCACTAATCACAGTCCCCCACCCAATAGCAATCGCAATGTTTCGAGTGTGCCCCCCGATCAATCGCAAACCTTCTTCTCCGAGCTCCGATTGCAATCCCCTCGATTGCATCTCCGCCGTTCACCTTACCCGCGATCCGACGGTCCAGCATTAATCGCACCCGCTGCTCCAATCGCAATCGCAAGTCCCATCTCCCTGTCTCTGATTGCGTTGCTCCGATCCAATCACAGCCGTCCATTCTCCCCGCAGATCAGACGGTCCAACATTAATCGCACTCTCCGCCCGATCGCGATCGCAACCCCTTCCCTCCATCTCCCGATTCAATCCTGTCCGTCCATTTTCCCGTCGATCCAACGGCCATCGCACGCCCTCCCCAATCGCAATCGGAACTTTTTGAATGTGTGTTGTGATTGATGCTCGCTCTGACCTCCGATTGCGATGGTGCCAATTGGATCCTGGCTATTGATCCTCCCCTGGATCCGATGGTTCTGATCTAATCGCCCCCCGCCTCCACCGGGTCCCACTCTTACATTCGTCTCCGTCATATTTCATGTGTTTTGTATGTTTTGCCCATTGCATATGTTGTCTCACGCCCAATCTCCAATTTAGTAAGGATTCTGTTCCTGCATCATGATCAAACCCGGGCCTGCGCTGCACTCTACCACCAACCATATTGTTTGTAAGTTTTCACCCCTCCACTTGCATATCCGCTGTTTTCACCGCTCTGCCACCATTCCTCCGCCTTCACTGCATTTCTCCGCCACTGCCCGAGCTCTATAATAAGTTTATTTCATTATGCAGAGGTCACAGAAAGGTTAATCCAGTGGCCCAGCGAGACAACAGAGGCGGGTTAGAAGGGATTTGAGCCAGTAATGGAATATTAATAGTTATAATCCCATGTTCAAAGGATCGAAGCACAGTTTGAAGGTTCGAGCACACTGTCAAAGTCTTATCTGTGATTAATATCAGCAGGGTTCATTCTCTCCAGACGTACATCGTCCCTACGGAGTTCTCTATGCCTCCTCGAGCCCATAAGCAATTAAATACACAGACAGGAGCTTCATTAAAGACTGTCTGAGCCTCAGTTATGGAGGAATGGAGAAGCCATGCAGATCTTTCACCCAGCTCATTTATTCAAAAGGCTAGCGCAGAGCTCCAAGCACTAGAAAGGACCCCAAAGAAATATCCGAGGTTGATCTTGGCCTGACAGAGACTCCCCAGACAGATCACAGAGTACAAGAAATGCCGCATAAAGCCATTAAGTGGTATGGGCGTGAGCACTTCCGCCTTACTGTCTTAATGAGACGCATTTATTTTTTTATCTACTACTGTTTCTTCCTCTTCTCCTATAAGAAATTCCCGAGAACATAATGTAAGGGTGGTTGTTGTTTAGTTGTTGGGCATTTTGCTGTTAGAGGGATTCATTCTTGACTGTTAGAACAGTCGTGGAAGGGAGTAGCAGAGTAGTTGTATGTAATAGGCTGGGAGGAGAAGTCTGGACTATATTAGCCATTGAGCTTATTGTACATGATTGGTTTTGCATCAATTAATGATCAGGAGATCAAGTCTCTTGAAGAAAAATGCTCAAAAATGAAGTTGCTCAGAATGGCTCCAAAATAGATCGACTGGAAAGTGTTCAGCAAAACGATCCCAACGCCGTGAACGGCACTCAAATCCGATGTCGTATGCAGAAGTTATTCAAGTTTAAAGATCCCTCAATTTCAATTAAAAATGCCAAATTTGACTTCATGAAAATTTTTATTAAAAAAAGAATATTCCATGGAATATTCCGCAAAATATTCTGGGGAATATTTCGGTGGCATCCAATCATCGAGCGCCACGTGGCTAGCCCGGAGGCCGCCACGTGGGCCCCCAAGGTGGAACAAATTGACGTGTTAAAAAACAACTTTTGGTTGTACGCGGGCGGAATGGAACCCTGGTCGGGCGGATAACAACCGAACGGACTAACCGTTAGACCACGGTTGTAGTTCTTGTTTAAACATGGCAATGAATTGGTAGTTAACGTTTGTTGTTGAATGGGCGGGGCCCGTAAAGGGGCCAGCCCTTTTGGGCCAGCCCCTTACACATACAACCACAAGGCGGAGACCAAGGGCTTCATTCATTGGCGCGCAACAGAAAATGGACGTGGTCACAAGAGTTTCGGTTGTATTAAAATGTGGTTTAAAAACTTTAATGAACGCCGAATTAAACTCTAAGTTGATAACCATATGGCCGACGGGTGCGGTCCTATGGACCCCCGTGGCCCTACACTTTAGCCCTCTCCGATTCGGCGGGAAGTTTGGCGGCCTCCACCTGTTTTGGCGCCACTACTAATTTAGTGGCCTTATCTGCAGTTACTCCACAATTAGTGGAGGGTTTTTAGGCCAAACTGGCAGTTGGAGTAAAAGTGCCATAACTTTGGCTAGGAGAGGTCTTTTGAGACAATTTTTTTTTTATTTTGGGTGTAGAGATCATTCTGGAACTGTTGGAAGTGTTTTCAGAGCCACCGGGGCATTCTATATGCGAATTTTACAGCGCTTTTGATCGTGGAGCCATCAGGGCCAAAGGGAAAGAGAGCTGCATTGGACTACCTTCATCCAATGGAGGTGAATTTGTAGTCATTTTAGACTGATTTGGATCTTCTGAGTCTGTTTTAGCAGTCTATTTTGCCTTTAGAGGCTTTTATACAGATGTAATTTCATTTTCAGCATTTAATCAAAAGAGGACTGAGCCTAATTAGAGGCTTTTGGACCAGCGGAGGTAGCCCAAGAGAGGGGTGAACCGCTTAAACAAATATTTGCTGTCACTCTGTATATTTTGGCTGTTTATTTCTAGATTCTGATAGTTTAAACAGTAAATTTTCATAAGCATTCTTTTCCAAAACAAGTTTATACAGTAAACAAAACTTGTTATTTTATCATCAAACCTCTACACTTCAATTGCAGAACATATCATCTTGCTTATTCACACATAAAAACAGATCAATGAATACTTTGAATTTAAAAACAAAATACTTTCATTGATCTTGATATTTGTGATTACATATTATTTCTTTAGGCAGAGTCTGTAGAGGGCCAGGTAGCCTCCGGATTCATCCTTTCCTTGAAAGGTGAAACATCCGGTGAATGCCCCTACAGTCCATCTCTGTATGAGAAATAGTTTGTTCTCACGATTTCAGATCAATTAATCAAAGCACATTTCACAGGATCCTGGTCTATTACTATTGGTGATGTTTTTCCTAACTCTGTCTGCTACATTTTCATACTGTTTCATTTTCTTCTGGTAGGCAACAGAAGTATAACATAGGATTCACCCTTGTTAGGTGCCCTATGTTTCCTACTCTCCCTACCTTTAATTTTTTCCGCTTTATGTATTATCCAAGAGTGAATTCATGTGGTTTAACCAGTGCAACGATTGTTATTTCCTGCTGACTGATGTATGAACTTGGGGGTTTGCTGCTTGGATGTTTCTTTGTCAAATTTATCTCTGTTTTCCCTTGGAGTTGCTAAAGCAGACCTGGAGTTAAATGACCTCTGGTCCGATCTATAAGCAGCCTCTTTGTCTCTTTGAGAGCTGCCTTCGAGTATGTCCAAGCAGGTCTGGAGTTAGATGACCTCTGGCCTGATCTATAGACAGAAATTCGGTTGCTTTCCTTCTTTCACTTTCCTCCTTAATGTTCCATCCCATCATCTATCTAAAAGATCCTTTAGTGTAGATGAATTTCCCTTTGGAAGCCTTGGCTAGTTGTTGTATGTAATTCTCCTTTCATGACTCCATGGCCCAATGGATGGCACTTTCTTGACCTTTCCCCTTTGCTGAAACAGCCTGCTACTTTGTTCATTTCCTTCCATTTCTTTCCCAGTCCATAATCCCCTAACCAACCAAGCAACCCTTCAACCAAATCATTTTAAAACCCCCTTTGTGCTTCATAACTAGCCTAACACCTAATCTTGAGCTTCAAAGATACACATCATTCTTTGTTTATTGGAGAGATCCCTCTCCGGGTCCAGGAGGGCTAGATCCTAGGGCCCCAAAGTGGTTTGATGTTGTCTTATATTTTGGTATTGCCAAATCTGCCAAAACATAGGAACCCCAACACTATGAAACACCCTTGTTTTATTGTTGTACTTTTCAGAGCCTTTCACAGACACCATATCCAAA